>JAWWEU010000081.1:37612378-37658372 GCA_035583155.1 Acropternis orthonyx | reverse complement strand
GGGGGGTGGGGGGGTGGGGGGGGGAGTTTATTACAGTAATTTTGTTTCCTTCCTTCCCTGATGCCCTTCTGCAACGTAGAAAATGAAGAGCAAGCAGAGCGGGTGCTGCAGCAACAGTAGCGTAGGAAAGGGAAAAGGAGTCACAGCTGCCTGCCCAGATGCTACAGTTATATCAGGAGGTACTTTTGTAAATGTATGTAATAAACAGTTGCCACAGCAGCCAAAAGAATACACTTACACAAAACAAAAACAAAGATATAGCAGCACGCACTGAGACTGCCTGTGGCAATGGGCACTGTTGTATGGTTAATAACACCTCCGCTATGAATAAAATTAGCAGGCTAGTCTCCAAGCAGTAAAATCAAAGTACAATTAAAGAAATAACCCCTTTCAGAATTAGATAAGTGCTTACTTCGGCTATAATATTGATGACTTAAACTCTCCTCAAGAAATAAACCCTCCTCAAATCTGTACTTTTGGAATGCATAATCTTTTCTTCATTTCACTTTTTTCCCACTAAAAATCTGTTGAAAACCTTCTAAAATCTTCCTTTTTTATTTTTAAAAAAGGTATTGTCATCTCAATTTCTTCATCTAGATGGTGCAGAGTAGTGCCATTGTTAAAATGCTGGAAGATGCTCATGGTTAGAATCTAGACCAAACCTAGAATTGTTTCAGCATTAAATTTGAGGCCCAAGAGATCTGAATTACATGAAGTAAATTAACAACATATATTTACATTTTAAAGGAGTTGTTTATTTTACTTTTACTAGACTCAATAGATAATGAAAAAGCTTGTCTTTCTATGACCTAGCACTTGAATTTGGGTCTTTGTCAGATCCAGTATTTTTGGCCACCCTATAACATAAATGGGAATTTAGGTCTTACATATGTTGGAATACCAACATAACTGGAGGAGATAAGCATGATTTTTGAGTAGCTATCTTTCCTTAGACTTAATTATTCATAACAGGAACTGAGGCTGAAGTGACTGGGTCACTTGTCACTCAGAAAGGCTTGTGCAGAGAGAGAGAGACACATCAGACAAATCCCTTACACCACTTAATTTCCATTACAGCAAGAGAATTCAGCGAAAAGATCTGGATCAGACTTTCTCCCAGTTCCTTCCATTTTCTGATGGACACCATCTTTCCACAGGAAACTTCTTTTAAAAATAAAGTACTTTTAAGCAAGGAGTAAGGGAAGGAGGATACTGAAGATATTGACATTTTTCTAATGACTACAATTCCTTCCAAGTGGTTATATCATGCTCTTATTAAGTGCTTTTTAATGAAGCCAGTTACCATTTTCATCTAACTTTGGAATCAATATGTTTGTGGTATATGTGATTGGAAGAACACCTGGGAAAACTGATCCCAGTGAGCTGCCACAGGAGCAATACAGGATAATGCCAGGTATTGCTTCTTATGCTTATGGAGAGCACTGGAATTCAGTGTGGCATGGCATTTTTTAATTGTCAGTTTTCTCTAGTTTTAGCAAGGTATTTCTAGAGGTCCATTTATCACCCAAAGCGATAAGCTGTTTAACTTTGGGGCTTCCTGCTTCTTTCTTTATTGCAACAAACACGCAGCATACCAGGTCAGGGTGCTGAAAGTCTGTACGAGGCAAATCCCTTTTCCTTGTGATAAACCTTTTCTGCCCTCCTGTCACTGGAACCATTAAAAATTATTGGCTGAAGCTGCTGAAGCTGTGTTGTGTTTAAAATTAGTGTTTGGGCCACAGTATTAATAACAAATAGATTAAGACCAAAGTGAGTGTCACTTAGTTGATATTGTTATTCACTTCTAAATAATACTCCTAAAAATTATTAAAAGTATCCTAGTGCCTTAGCAGACTGGCATTATTCAGAGTAATTTGATGCTTTTATCCTCCAAAGTTCTGTCTTCAGAGCATTCCTGAGATAGAAACCATCCTGAAGAGAACTGCTTCTTAATGCACAAAATAGTTATTTGTATTATAGTATCTACAGCAATTTATTCACTGCAAACACCATTACACAGTGTATGATCACAGCATGCTGAGTATTCACAATGAGATTTTAAAAATGGCAATTTTGTTAAGTATTCTCCACTTTGTTCAGCTGAACAAAATTACATAAAACCCTTCACAGAAGTCTTGCCTTGCTCAAAGTAAGAAACAATCATTTGCCTCCTACTACACATCTACGGGCTCAATTCCCTTTTGCCACATCTTCTGTTTCTTTTTCTTTTAAAATAATACCACTAACTGAAGTCCCAGCTCTTTTAAAACACCAAAAATGGACTGTATAGGTTAAAAAAGATAAAATATTTTTCAGCCTGATTTGTCTCTAGGGGAAATTATATCAAGCATGATTTGTCGCCCTATTTTAGCAAGAGAAAAACACAAGTAACTAGGAATGAAAAACACTACAGAAGAATCAATAGGCTGTCCTGGGACCTTCTAACATGACCTCTAACCTTGCAACTTGCCAAGTGATATTATTTCCGTATTTCTCCTAATTTGCTTTTCCCTGAGTTTTTTTCTTTCCCAGGATTGTAATTTTTCAAAGTGTAGCTACTTTTTAATTTCACAACACTCCCCTTTACCCACAACAGCCGTAATTTACCATTACCTCTTCTGTAAGTTAAACATAATACATGATATGCAACAGTGGGGTGGCACCACTAGGCACTGTATTTTTAAATTTTAAATCTAATTTAAAAGGTTGAGGTGACTAAGTGCAGACAGATAACACAAAAACCCCAGATCAGCTGGAAGATTTAAGAGGTGTAGTAGGGAAGAAAGCATTCTTTAAAACAGCATTGACTTTTTAGTTTCTGTGGAAACCTTAGAGGCAATGTAGGAGACAGAAGTAGACAGGACTAAAGCAGACCTGCTCAAACATACTAGAAAGACTTGTCATGAATGGGTGGAACATACTGAAAGCTTTGGATTTGAAATGCATTTGATATGTTGATTTGATCACTTATAAAAAAATGATAGCAAATTCTTGCTTTTTAACAGAAATGATGAAAAATGACCACAAAGTAACATACAGTGTATTAGTGATGAATGGAATGTCTCTTTCACTTTGAGATGGTGGACTGCTGATTTCATGTAAGAAATATTTTTAAGTCTTATCCAAAAAAGATCTCTACAGTATCTTATAAAAATATTATTGTAAAGATATTTTGCAGTAGTCAGCCATTTCAGTAACTGAGACTGATTTATACACGATTATTTCTAATATATGTATACCCACATTTTCTGATTATTATGAATGCTACAAGCAAGGAAGTAGTATTTTTAAATGGCTGCATATTCTCTGTTCCTCGGAGAGCTGGGTTTCTGTATAACCACTAGCAACTGAATCTTTCCCCTACTTGCAAATGATTTATCCAATGGCCTCTAAAGAAGTTTAATTTGTTCAAGACTCTAATAGTCCTGTCTATAGGCAGTTGTTTAAACAAGAGCCTAGAAATTTTGAAACCTTATGGAACCAGATAATTTTGTAGCTTTTTTCCCTAAAGGGGCCTGATTCTGAGATTTCCTTTTGTGACGCTTTAGAGACTTCAGTTCTCACACATAAACTGCTTCTAAAACTGTCCAAAATAAGAGAAAGCAAGAAGAAGCAAACTTAAAAAAGTTAGTATTTACACATTATCTCAAACATATGATACAGCTGTGTAACCAACAAAACTGCTCTTGTGTCCATCCTGTAAACAGAGGAACAGGCTTAGGTACAGACTTCCCTCATTTCAGTGGGAGATTCACACATGTTTACACGTGAAATGCTTGCTTACACAAGGAAAGAACTCTATATTATGGCACAGATTAACTAACATGATGTTAAGCACATTATAAAACCAGTCATTTCCTCCTGAGTAAACAAGCCTATAAAGCTAACAGGCACAGAAAAAGGAAATTTGTTTCTGAAATCCATATACTTCAAAAGCAGATTCCTTTTATGTAGTCAATTTAGTTAAGAGGCTGTCTTATTTCTCCAGATCTCTGGTAAACAGAAGTAAACACATTGGAAATTGTTGGCAAATGGACACATTTTCACAACCTTTTTTCTTCATTTGAAATGAAATATGGAGACCAGCCATAGGTCCAAAGTGAAAGAAACCTTAAAATGTCTCAACTCTTGGTTGACGCTGATTGTCACACAACAGCCCATGCTCTGACTTGTCACAAGAAGCCACCATCTACAGGAAATTTTTTGAGGATTATACACTTTACACCACTTGACCGACCAGTCAAAATGATTGGGGACACAGCAGATTCTTGTGGAGTGTTTATGTGAGACTGGGACTCAGCAATGTGGCTTCTCCTAATCCAGCAGAATGTTGTTAAGACTTTTTAATGTCTTTAATGGGACTTCTCTGGATACATGACAGGGTAAACAGAACAACATAATTTTGTCCTAGGATCTTTTGTGAGAGTCTCTGGCACTAAGGTTAGGAAGGGGCTTATGTAGGAATGACCTTTCTGTTCTGCAGTGGCTGGAATCCTCTCAAGATCAGACATGGAATTACCAAGTGAACTTGCTAAAACAGTCCCAGAAAATGGTTATGTCACAGACTTCACTAGAACAGGATTGTTCCAATGTGTTTTTCAGTACAGATGAGCTTATGTGGGACAACTGAGGCTACATTCTTCTAAGTGCACACACCCACACACCTCCACAATCCTCCCTGGATCAGAACTTCTGATTAGAAAACCATTCGCTATAAACGAATTAGTTTCTACCCTTCATGTATTCAGAAGCATTAGCATTGAAAGATGGAAAGTGATCCTGGGAATGATGATGGCAAAACTGGGGGAAGAAAAGGATGCTTGGTATGGTTGGAAAGAGAAACCCTTTGCCTTTGTTCTCAGGATGGGAAGGCAAACAGCCAGTGTGCAGGTACCTGCTGGTGAAACTAGTCTTCAGCTTAGAGCTGGAGTTGAGGAACTCAGGTCTCTGCAAAAAACTCTCAAAGTTTCAAGTGACACTTTCACTGCTGTAGACCTCACACATGATCTACTCTAGAAATGATGCCTTGTCTAATAAGGAATCAACATTTGTAATTAGTAAGAGAGAACCAGCATTTTAATCCGTAAATTGTAATCAATGACTCTGTCACTGAAGCATTAAACTTTGCATATATAATACCTATTGGGTTTTTTTAAATCACTGTGTATGTTCCCTACACCAAGAGAAAATACCAGCAACAGTTGAAACTGCCATTATAATTTCCTTGGCAACAACATCTTGAAATCCTTAGTCACACAGATGTTTTTTGCATGATAAAAATTACATTTATGTTAATTTCTTTTCCATTTTCAGTTCCATCTTATCTCCTTAGTTCATCTGGTGGTGATACCTTCTCTCATTTTTACTTATTTAGTCATAATGTTACTGTTTGTCTGCATTATGTGACAAACAGCTGGTCTTTGAGACAGAGTTACCACCATGAGGAGAACCCCAGAACACTACACTAACCCTGCTGGAATTCACAATGCAAAATTAACACACAGCTTAACCTATAAGCTCTAGAGGTATCTTACCTTTATCATGCCCTACTGCTTATCTTTATTATCCTAATCATGCTTGCTTAAATCTTGTTTATTCAAAGCAAACAGCTGGAGCAAACGGCTATCAGCTACAGAAGTGTTCAGTTTGTGGTCTGTGGTTCAGCCCTAGCCTTGTTGGCTGCTGTCCAAATTGTCCATACTTGGAGAGTCTTTGGTGGTCTGCATCTAATGAATAGGTTTTTTACAAATCCATCACTTAACAGACAGATGTCCCAAGTCATAAGAATATCACTGCTCATTACAGCCTTGCTGGCAATGGAGGGAGGAGGAAATACTCTTTGGCTGCATGTGCTAGGTCTTGGTTGAAGCCCTGAGAACGCTGTGGGAACAAGTGCCAGACAGCTGCCTGTCTTTACTGGTTATTCACATGTTAATTAGGGTTGTGTCTCTACTATTTGCTGTAACTATCAGTCAGGTACTCTTCTCGAGCACCATACTTAGTGTAAGAGTTTTAACAGAAAGATGTCCTGCTCTTTTTTGTCTAAGGCAAAGGGAAGACGTGGTGGAGACATTTCAAGCCATATCACTGTTTAAATAACTTTGATATGATCAAAGTCAGCAATGGCTCACCTGTACTGTACTTGTGATAATTTAGTAGAAACCTTGCTGCCTGAGAAAGACTTAACACTTTATGTAAGAGGAAGAAGTGTTCCTCTGTCAGATCATACTGAATCACAGCAACATGCATATGTATTCTTGTCACAGTTTCTGCACTTTTACTGTTTTTGATGCCTTCAAAATAATATTTTTTAAAATTAATGTACTTGCCAATCATCTATTCTGGAAGGAAGAGCAGCTGTTTCCTCACAACTGTACTCAGAGCCTTTTGAAGAAAATTTTGTGTATTAATAGTAATCTGTTTTTCATAGCTTCACAATTTCCTAGATAATAGGGTAAAACACAATCTTCCTTTCATGTTCTCTGCATACTGAAGAGACAGATGCAATTGCAAAAGACTACTTATGCTGAGGGCAAAACTTAGTGCTGCTTAATGTGACTTAATGACTAAAAAATGTGTATCATTTATAGATGATGTCTAGTACTCAGTTAAATTATTATTATGGTCAATGAGTTCTCCTCCCTGCCAGTTAGTAAAAGGACTTGGAATTAAATCTGTTTTTATTTTACTTGTTCAAGTATACACACTGAAAGCAACCGAGCTACCTACATGAGTAATGCAAATGGGATTTAGTCTTTATTTCCAATCTTTTTCTAAACAGAAGCTCACATACAACAATATATATATTAACTTGAAACACAGAACTGGGAGAAAGGGAAAAAAACTCAGGACTGAAGAAAGGCTATTTTACAGCTACATAGACATGTAAACACCTCCAGGAACTTTGCTTAATAAGGCCAGCTACTTTCAGCTATCACTCCACTGCCTGTGACAATCTTTGAATGAAAGCATTTCTTTCTCCCCCAGGCAACACTATCGAGTTAGTGCAGTTCCTTCAAAATACATAAATGCTGTATTTAAAGTTAAATGTACAGCATATGGGGGACCGGAGCTGTGCTCTACAGAACAACCCCCTCACCCACCCGAAGGCACTTGGATACACAAACAAACATCCCTATGAAATGTGGTAAATGTGATGGGGAAAATGTCAGAATACAGAAATTTCCCGTAGATTTTAACTCATATCAAGACACATCCCTTGTGTAACAGACACCAGAGGGTCCACGACTGATCTTGAATAACCTTGAGACACGATGTACACAATGAAGTAGCCAACTCAGCAGTGTTTAATACATGAGCACTCTTCCCCTTATGGAATGCATTATTTAGCTTTTCCTAATGATACTGAATTGATTTAGATGTTTCTTTACCAAAGTAGGTGCATTCAGTCCCAACGCAGAGAAGCTGTGAGTGACACACAGCCTTCCCGGGAAAGGAAGGCTCAATCCTGTGCACTCAAGGTTCAATGATGCCAGAAGTAAAATGCTCACTGTACATTGAAATGCACAAAAGAGAGCACTTACGAGCCACTTGTAAGCACAAGATGTGCATGCTGTTGTGCCTGCAATTTTAAAATTACCTATTTTTAGGGAGTCTTGTTAAAAAAAGTCTTGTGTTTGTAATTGTACATTCAAATTTATGTTGACCTACTTTAAATTGTTTTCCATTTATCGTGTTAGGAAAAATATTCTAAAAGTGTAACCTCAGATGATCAGAAAACCCCACCCCAAACATTCAAAATCAAAAAGCAGCACATGGTGATGTGGCCCCTGAAGCCATCGAGCTTCGATCAATGTTTTTCTGGTACAGCAATATTTCAGAATCACACAGAAATACGAACCAAACTTGTTGGTTGACTTCCATTTTTATCACTCCTGAGGATGTCTGAGTTTGTGCACAATGACTTAAATACAATTCTTTGACATTAGGAACTGAAATGTCTGCTCCTCTATGAAATAAGAGAACAAAGTAATTTGGGAAGTCTATTAACTTGTTTGACAAAACTAGATGTTTTTTGGCATACATTTTTTCATAAGCTAGTATTTCCTATTTAAAGAATATTTCTATTTTCATTTGCATTTTTACACTTCTTCTCAAGTGATTTTATCACTAATAGGGATACTGTTGGCTTCAGGACTCAAATATACAAAAAATTGAAACAATTTTACATTAATACTTTCTCTGCAGAGGTAAAAGGTCAAACTGAGTAGCACTAGACAGGAGAAAATGATTTAGTAAACTGAAGGAAAGATAATCAGTCTGGCTTCAAGGTTAACTTTCTGTACTTTATTGTAGTAAGGATTTTTTTCTTTTCTTTTTTTTTTTTTAAAACTTCTAAGGGTATGCCAATCCCATGCTCCAACTTGCTGCACTATCACAGCAGAAACTACACAAATAGAAAAAATGTCTAAAAATCACACCATCTTTCAGAACCGCACCCTTTTCTCTCAGTCACTCCCCCTGAACAAATCCAGAGCAAACAAATACTCTTTTTGTTGAAAATCAGGAAACGGAGGTTCTGGCAAACTGACAGGTAAAGTACATTTATCTTCCTCAAAAACATGATTGTGTGAATAAGAGGTGTCCACAAATGTGAGCAGCCAGCTGCCTCCCTGCATGTGACTGTAAATACTGTGTTTAAAAACAGAATCATAATATTTACAAATAGAAATTACACACAGCATGTCCTTCAAAATCTCTCTGCTATTGTCTAGAGGTTTTTGTGGTAAATAAACTACTATGAACAGTGGGTAGTAAAAGTGGTTTAAAAATAATTTCACTTCTGGCAAATGAAGCAGCATTAGCAGCAGCTACTACTCTTGTGTTGAGATTGATGTCTTATTTCATTCCTTACTTTAACTTCATAAAACCAATAAACAAATTTTACTTCAAAAATTGAGGAAAACCTGCAGATACCAACTTTTTCTCACCTCACAAGCTTTGGAGAATTTGTCTGAAACATCCGTACATCTTATTGTATAAATAATTTTATGTCTGAACTTTCATATATTTAAGAAAAAATGTCAGAAGAGATTTAATGCAAATTAGATGTGGCACTGCCACAATTACAATTTAAATTTACATTTATCTGCTTAGGTAAATTAGGATTCCCTGACAATGTTACTTAAATGTTTTGTACTGACATACCTCCAAAAAATGAGATACTTTTTATCATCCCCTTTCATGTCTGTTTCCCTATAATAGCCTCAAGTATTTTTCATTTGTCTGCTATAAAATGTTATAGTTATTCATTACTTATGGCATTGGCATACTTGTTATCGCTACCTAGTGTACGTTTCAAAACCAAAATACATTTCTCAGTTTAATACACCACTAATGAATCAAATAAAATTCAAGTGGTTTGGGCCATCAATTGATGCTTTAACTTATTATCCCTGTAATCATATCATGAGCAGGAGTGGCTTTGTACCTTTCACTTCATGTTCAGGTGGTTGCAGTGAAACTCACCATAGTATCCTTGCTCTGTGATTTATAATTTCTCCCAAATCTCAGAAAATTTATTTACATGCCCACTGTTATTTTTTTTTTCAGGGGAGGTCCTGTTATGCTAGCCACCACAGATGCCCAAAAATCGACATCCAAAAAACGCTCATTCAAATATACATCCAAAATTAATTTTTTGTAGCATTTTCAACAAAATACTTTGCTTCACTAAAACACTTCGCACCAGTCCTCCTCACCAATTACCAACCCAGAACCAGAAAGTCCTGCCTGAGGAGTGGGGGCAGCAGCCGTTGCCTTGCCACAGAGATTTGCAAACCCTTTGACAACTCACGTGTAACACATTCTTCGTTCATTCAATAATATTACTTATAAAGACACACAGATGCAAAATAGAGAAAGGTTCAGAGCAGTGCCTAGTCCTTTGCTGTGGGCTTCCCACACAGGGAAAAAGACCTGGGCTTGAGGTGTGAGGTGATGGTTTTATGAAGTTATTTCTCTGCAGTCACACGTAGGACAGCTGGCAGTCACTGCTCTATAGTGTTTAAAACTTAATAACATGTTGCTGCAAATACTTTTTACCAGGTGATGCCAATGAAAATATCCACAGTACTATAAAGAGGAGTCATTAATTATCTTCAAGTCTTACCAAATGTTAGGACTTAGTACTAAAAGTACACACGGAGGTGAACAACAATGTTTTGTAAACATAAAGCTACTTCAGGACACAAGCTGCTCCGGACCTGCACTTCCAAGCAGCAACTTGCTGTTTTTGACAGTAAAGTGAAAAGTTATATTCTAGGAATGGAAATAAATTTCTTTCATAGCATTATTTTTCAGCCAGTACAGCATGAGGATGCACTAATAAGGAAGGTCTATTTACTTCTCAGTTATACAAGGATGGAATAACTTCAGAACAAGCCCCAAGATTTTCATTTGGGATTTTCAGGGAATATCATTGCTTTTTGTTGTACCCACAGCAGGCACAGAATACGACTCATTATCAGCTCAGAGAAATGCTATAATCAGATTTTCATCTGTTCAGCAGAAGTTCAAAACCAGGATGTCTTGTGTTGAACACCTGCACCTGCTGCATCACATGACATTGGGAAACAGGTTTTAGAGCTTAAGGTGAAGAGACCCAATCTCCTACAACAACACCTTTGTGAGCTAGTGGCTGTCTGTCAGAATTGACCCTTTTTAACTATAGAAGGAGGCTCAGTCTCATTGCAATATATCCTGCAGGGAGAGAAAAAATGAGAAAACTGACTGTGGTACCTCTAATGAATAGAATACTTCAGCACATACTCAGATTCACTGTTTATATGGAATCTATTTAGTCTAAGATGGGCAAGCAAAATCTTTGTCAATGGGTAGAATAAGCACTATTTAGAGTGGAACCATTTGTAACATCCTTTAATTGGCAATTTTCCCTTGATGAATAATATAACATCTAACATATTTCATAAGTGGATTCTGCTGCTCTGTGATTTTCTTTCCCTGTATTAAAAGACATGAAAACTGATGCACAGAATACATTCTCTTAAAAACAGAGCTTGGAATAATACATCCATTATCACAGGGATCACACTTGTCATCTCTGACCACATGAATGCAACTAGAGCAAGAAAGCAATGTAAAACAACCACATACTTAAAATCAGCATATTTGCATCAGAACAGATAGCAATATAAAACATGAATTAAGAGTAACTTCATATAAATCAAAGAAAAGTCTTTTGAAGAGTAGAAGATACCTTACAGTTAAAGAACTGGCAGTGTTTTCACTTTTGACATTTCTTCTGCATGGTCAGGAGGTTCAGTCAACAAAGCAGGAATTGCATGTTTTTTGTAGGATACACAGAGGCTTGCAGACTAGACAGATTGAAAACACCAAAATGTCACCAAGGCTGTCTTTCAAAGGGACAGTTGAAGGGTTCTGCACAGATTTAATCTGCTCCAGGGAAAAGGTAACCTGAAATGATCAAGTCCAGTTGACTGGGTGCATCCAGAAGCTGGAATATACTCTCAGAGAAAACCAATGGGTGTTCATAAGGTGAATTTTGTTGGTAGCTATACTATATAGTTTAAAGTAACTGGGACATCACTGCTGAAAAAAGTTTTAATTATTTATATTTTAAAAAGCCTTATTTATACTCTGTTCTTCCTTAAATTGGGCACTACATATCCCTCAGGGGTCTGTACTGGGACCAGTACTATTTGATATCTTCATTGATTACACAGACTGTGCAATTGAGGGTACTCTCAGCAAGTCCGTGGATGGCACCAAGGTGAGTGGTGCAGTTGATATGTTTGAGGGAAGGGATGCCATCCAGAGGGACTGTGACAGGCTCCTTGACAGGCAACCATGTTAAACTGAAAGAGGGTAGATTTAGACTGGATATAAAGAAGAATGCTTTTTAAGAGGGTGATGTGGCAATGGAATAAGTTGTCCAGACAAGCTGTGGATGCCCCATCTTTGAAGTGTTCAAGGTCAGGTTGGATGGGGCTTTGAGCAACATCATCTGATGAAAGATGTCCCTGCCCATGCCTCTAACTGACTAGATGATCTTTAAAGGTCCCTCCCAACCCAAACCATTCTGTGATTCTGAGAGTCTATCATGTTGTTTTATATTAAAAAATACACTGGGTAATCATAATGCATCATACTCTATGAGGATATACGCATTTCCATGATTTCATTTTCACTAGAATAAACACCTACTTTACTTTATGTTCCCCAGTGTGTTCTTATCAGAATATATACTCTTTCAGGAGTTTGACAGTACCAACTAGAGCTGCTTGTAGTGCAACAAAAAACTCCCAATTCTAATATCTGTATATGTAAAAAAACTCTCATATATTACAGTAATGGGCCAAATATTGTCATGATGCAGTTCAGAATTGTAGTAGATTACTTAAGGATTAAACTTGTCTAAGGAAGATCATTAGAAAAACAAAAGGCTACAGATATATTTTTTTAAAATCATGGCAGTGGATAGTGGAAGATCACAATGGAGTAAAAATGTAAATAGCTGAATAAAGACAATTACACAAAACCCTGTCCCAACACCAGCATTGTCAGAATGAGATCTGATGTAAAGGAACATACACCAGCAGGAAAAAGAAAAATTATTTCTCCCAGGTTCAATGCAAAAGAGGTTTCTCTAAGGGAAAAAGCAGCATAAAAAAACCTCCTCTCTTCACAGAAGGCAACTGAATGGAAAGGAATGAAAAGAGGTAGGTAAAAGCTCTGCATTTCCAAACATTATTCAAGGTTAGAAAATCAGTGTTTCATTACAAGATGAGGAAAAACACAAAGTTGATCAAAGTCAATTAACTTGCTTATTTATATCTCAGCAAACACCTCGGGTCTGCATTTTGTCAATCTGTAAAACGCAAAATATTTTTCTGACCTCATAAATTGGCAAGGAACGGCTTGTGTACTGATCTATTCAGCTCTGCAGATACTTGGCACCATTTATTCTGGCTCTCATGGAACTGAATACACCTACCATGAGGGTGATTGCTATGGAGTTTCTCAAAGTCAAGAGGAAAAAGCCTCATTTAAGCCATGTCACAGTGGTGTCATGCCTACTCTGGTCTAATTGCCTGACACAGCCAAAGACGGTGACCGCTGAAAGTCACTATGCTATGGTCACAGCTCCGGACACAGCAGAGCTGCACTATAGTGAGGCAGGACTTCTAAAAAATTGTCAGCAATGTCATATAAAAAAGTTATGAGAAGATGACACCTCATTTACGGCCTGGAGGTTTCATTCATCTTGGCAGTCATTTGGTGTCCCGATATCACCACCAAAAACTTGCAATATAGTGCTGTATTGGCATGAAAGCTTCTAAAGAAAACATGTCTAAATATACAGGAAGGATTGAGTTTAATCTGGTAGTAAATATTCACATTCACCTTCATCAGGAATAACTTAGTATGTGAATAGGAAATATGGAGTTTATTCATTAGGCTAAATGAGATTTTACAGTATCATTCACTCTTAGCTAAGCATTCATGTTGGCAAGGTCTATATATGGATTATAAACAACCATACTGTCCCCTGTTTTATGTCAGACCATCACACACGTCTACTGACACTGAGGCAAGTGTGTCAGACCTGTGGCTATGGGCAGAGAGCTTCCCCCACTTACTGTTTCTAAAATCAGTACAGCTATTTTGTACCTTCTATATGCATTACCTCTTCAGAACACATGTAACCTCACGCTCCTTTTCAGGTAAGTTGGTTTTCTGTATCCTGATGTTTTTCTTTAAATAAATATCAGCATAGCCAATTGGCTCCACTACATTACTGAAACCTCTGGACTGAGCAGGACTGGCCACTGAGCACATGATGTGACAGCTAGCCTTTTAAGCAAAAATAAAAGGCTATAAGAAAAGATGCACCTGTTTTTTATTTAAGATTTCAAATTACTTCTTCAATGGTTTCTGCTTGCTGACAAGCAAATGCATGACCTAGGAATCAGCAGCTAGAATTACCTATTTGCTGAAAGTGTGTATTTGCTGACTTAATGTGTTTATCATTTATCACATAGAGGAGTTGACAAATACAATCTTCTTGTCCTTAATAATTTTGTGGGGCAAGAAATAACTCAGTTCATTCTTCTTCCTTAGTTTACTTGTTCCTAACTATGGTAGCGTGCCAAAAACCAGCTCACAGCCATTTCCCTTCTGTAACACACAAAGTCAAAGTAAATTTCCAGCTGGCAAATGAAATGCAATGTTGATTAGGAATGCAATATATTTGAAGTATTTGACCTTTAAAGCTCAAAAATCTTGCATCTGAAATACAGTAAGTTTGTCACATATCCACAAAGCCATATCAAATCAGGAAACACAGTTGTTACAGATGATTAATGATGACTTTGCAGTTTCATTATTTTTGTATGTATGTATGTATGATAGCCGTAACTTTGTGAAAGGAACACTTGATTTACAAATATGTTCTGCTTTAAAACTACTATCCTCTTAAGGAATTATGTTACATATATTCCAATTATGTTTAACTAAGATCTCTGACTTTACCTTCAAACTGATGAAGTACATAAAAGAAAACAACTGAGAGCTTGACACTGAAATATACTCTAAATCTTGCCAGTTTCACGCTATTAATAATTTCTGTGTCACAAGTCATCATATTATTTGGAAACTCATCCCCTGAAATCCAAGTTCTAGAAAGACCTTACAATTCTTTTCCCATGTGGATGCAAGCTGATTTGTGTGCTCAGACACTGTCTATCAGGTGTCTAGCAAGAAAAAGCACAAAAAGCCTGAAGTACTGTGTATGAGAAAGCTTTGGTTATGTACCATTCTGTGACTTAAATTCAACTCATGTCCTCATTCTGTGAAAGTGTGGACTCAAATTCTTTCCATATGGAGGAAGGCTTACACTGACCTTATGCTTCAGAGGTTACTGCAGCAATTCAGCTCTACCCAGGACTTTCTGCCTGGTTCTAGGGGGAAAATAAAGATGTAGAAAAGGGGAAAGAGTTCTTCAGCTCTTCCTCTTGCACAGAATGTACATGAAACATAGGGCTGTGGTGATAAAAAACAAAGCAGACAAATTCTTCTTAAAAAGCCTATTATGCTCACAATAGGCTGAATATTATTACCATGGAATACAAGGAACTTGGTAGTACAGGCTCCTGGTAAACTGTATGATATCTGGAACATGTTCTGGGATTCAGATTCTCTTCTCAGAGAATAAAAATGGTTACTTTTTGACCCAATTCTGCTTTAACAAGACTGGAAGGAACTTTGTACTGATTCTAATAAAAATGAAGCTCTTCCCAAATCCAGTTTTGTATTTTGTTTAGTCGAATGCACAGAAATGCTTGCCAGTAGAGGGGGTACAGCTCAACCATTTCTCTTTCTAGAAGGGGCTGTCATAACTGAGGACAATATGAAGAAGAAGAGGTAAACAGGAAAGCTGTGCAAATTTACATGCCTTTAGAAAGAGAAGCTGCAAGTCGAGAAGGGCTTCTGGAATGCACACGGTAAAAGTAGTAAGAAAACAAAAATTCATTTCAAGTTTCTAGCAGTTTAATATAAGACAACTGAAAGACAGCAAAAAACCATGATTTCAGACTGAAACCTCTTCTGCTAAGTATTTTAGCTCAACAGTGTAAAATATCCTACTTACTTTGAATACAGAAATTCCATGTGTTAAAAAATTCCAGGAATAGACCCAAGCATCATGTAATTCAATGAGTTTCAGCATTACAGCAAAATAAGATGTTGATGTATTCTCCTTGAGAAGTCATGGGCAAAAAACTTAATACCATTATGTGAGTCCAATCTGGTTGAAATGGAACAGTTGTACGACACTTTGCTATGTCTGCATTGGTAACAGCATATCCTGGTGAGGAAAATCTCCTTCCAAGAAACAGAACACACCTCAAGGTCAGACAAAAAAATATGTTTTTATGTTGCAGAATTCCTGGCTGCCATAAAACCAACAGCAACTAGCAAAAGGAAATTTTTCAGATTTCTAAAAATATGCCTGAAGAATGTTGACAAATACATGAGCTGTCGTTAACAAGTAAGTTCAGAGTCAAACTACCAAACCAATCTCTCATTTAAGAGGCCTGAGGTTTTGAGTAACTATACTAGACATTTTTATGTGAAGACCTAACAAATACCTTTGAGGCCAAGGTGTGGTTGCCCAGCACTTCCCAAATTAGACTTTTAGGCCATGACTCAAGAAAGCTCTTTATAACTGCTTAATTAATGCATATGTGTTACTCTGACCTTCAAAGCCAGACTCTGGAAATGGCACCACTCAATGTAGGAACCTTTCATGAGTTTGCTCCAGCCCAGTAAGTGAAGGATGCCTTGCAGAGCATGGCCAGAAGGATGCCTGCTCAGGTATGAATTCTGCTGAACCTTTTTAACACTTCAGAGAAATATCCATATTTTCTCAGACTTCAACTGTAGTGTAGTTTAAGATAAAAAAACCACAACCTTCTAAAATGCCTTAGTTAAAAGTTAAAAGGCTTTGTTATAGACCAGAGCAATGCATGTTTAGAAAGCAAAATAGCCTGATCTATATGTTAGACTATTCCTATATTGTAAAACGAAATGAATTCCAGTATCGAGTCTTACAGCCCAGGGCTTCAAATGGAGCTAAAGGGTGTAATTAGCTCTACTGTCACCATTCAATTTGAATAAGTAAAGCCTGTATTACATGGGCAACCAAGCATATCCGCTCTGTTCACATAAATGGTGGTGGTGGAGGGAGATTGTATGCATCAATTTTGTGTAATATAGGCATCTATCAGTTAAAGAAGCAAAGTATATCTGTGCTACCTAGTTCACTGGACCTCTATTAATGATATTCAAGGTAATCCCACGAGGTGGTTCTTCACACAGGCCACACATACAAATTATGATTGTCAACATGATCCAAATATATTGAGAAATAATTTTGCCCATAGAAGAGGGTCTTTCCCCAGAATAAACTGCATAGCCACTACACACCTAAAGGCTTATAGAACTCAAGTCTACTTTATTCTCAGAGAAACCAGAGGGAAGAGGAAAGAGAGAAAGAAAGAAACAGGAGAAAATGCTGCAGTAAAGAACAGAATTATTTATTTTCTCACTCTAGGCTAAACAGACACAAGTCCTGCCGGGGTGACTATCTTAATCTCTCCAGTTGCTTCATTTTTTCTTTAATCTTTTGTAATTGCAACATTCTGATAGTCCTTCTTACCTCTAATAGGCTGCAGGTTGCAGCTCACATGCAACCCAGAAGGAGAGGAGGAAAGACAAAGACAGAAGGCTCCAGTTCACCCAGGAAAAGGTCACACAATTTTCTGGACGTAAAATGTATATTCATATTAAATTATTTTCAAGTGCCAGGAGGCTAATTATATAATTAATGGAAAGTCTGACATTAAATGAGTTAATTTTGTTCTCCTCACTGCGGGTAACATCTACATTTGAAATTTCCTCTCAAATAGTTAATTAATTTTTCTAATAGAGACCATAATTCTCCCAAGTGAGGGAAACTGAAGAGAAGCATGTTTGGAGCCCAGGAACACCACTGCCTAACAAACTCACAGGGTCAACACTGAATGGAGGAACATCTATTTCTGCTGTAAATAAAACACTAGGGACAACTGTGGCAAGTTTGCTGCAAAAGGTTTCCATGATAGTTTCTGAAAAAAGCTGGGGCTAATCTGTTCAAAGGATGTGCTTCAGCTTTAGGGTCACTGGCTGCATTCGTACCAGAGTGTATTGAAATCTGAGAGATCTAGGTTCAGTTCCTGACTGTCACAGACTCCTGGGTCATCAAACAGGGCAAAAGAGTCAATTAATTTCATTATGTCTCATTTCCAGTTGTAACATGAAGATATAAAGCTTCTTTTTGAGGGAGGGAGGAGAGGGAGAACAATCACTTACAAAAAATATTTAAGAATGAGTAACTGAAATCCTTTCCTATTAACAAATTAATACACTTTCAGAAAAAAGAAAAGCGCTCATAATTCATTAAGAGAAAAAAGAAATCAGTATCTATATATTTCCAGCAAAATAACGTGGTTTACTGGAAAAAATATTTTGAGTTAAAATATAAAACAGGAATGAATGGCAAATTTCATCCAGTTCTGCTCACTTAGGATTACTCAGAAGTTCAAGGATTTGAAAGACATAAATCTGTAATTATATTTAGACTTTGTCTCACACATGGGCTGCAGTTTCCTGAGTAACTTCATCTTATTTATTGCTACTGAGGGCAGCAATCCTGCCCTCCCTGTTGTGCATGATTGTGTGCTCCAGCTCTCTTGTTTGTGCTGGCATCAGTGCTCAGGCAGCTGTGCAGCTGGACTGAAAATTAATCTGACCACAGAAAAAAAAAGCAGTGGTTTTTTTTTTCCAGCTAAAGCAGCTCCCTGAACCGCCAAGCCCTGCGCTGACACAGAGAGGGGAAGCAATGAATGGCTGAAGGGTAAAGCAGAGAGAGGGACAAACTCTTTCAGTGACCCCAGGGATTTGAATAGGCTTAAATACATCATGAAGCTACTTCCTCAGCCTTATCCTCACTGGCCAGAGGATCCTTTTCTATCTTTGGTGGAGGAGAGCACCTTCTCACAGACAGAAGGCTATGAGGTTTCTTCCTACAAATACTGCCTGTACACACATAGGAAATGCAATGCTATTCAAGACAATTTGTCCTGGAATAAAAGAAAGGTAAATGACACTGCATTTACCATGGGACAGACTCTGGCCATGGCCAGTCATCACCAGAGCACTGTATGCAGTTGGCTGATGTCCCCTTTGTAAGATGAATTTTTATTTATACATAGTAACTCAATATACTAAGTCCCCCCAAAATGTTAGGAAACTATTTGACTCAAATTTATGAAGTAAAATACTGTAAATAGCAAAATTACTGTAAATAGTAAAATCATACCTGATTCAATGAGAAAAAAATAAATGGTTTTGATCCATACAGATTAATTTGTCCAGGGAAACATTCTAAAAGTAACAATCTAAATATTCCTATGAGGCATCCCAGCATTACAATTACAGCACTTGCAACATTTTCCCCTTCTATGCATCTTTGAATAATCTTATATTTAATTCTGAAAAGGCTTGTTTTTCCTAAAATTCATTTTTGACCATAAATGTTTAGTCCTAGATAAAAGTTTTACTTCTCTGATTCTGGTGAGAACTTAAAAAAAGAGTCCCTAGTGCAACTAGCTGCATATTCTTTGCAGATCTATAAAATATTTTGCAACAGAACTGTTGTAGAGAGTAAAGTATCATTTCACTGAATGTCAAAACATAACTCAGTAATACCCTTAATTTTTAATGATGCAAATACCACACTGATACTTCATTCTTGTGTTGATTACATTTTTAATACTCTTTTGTGAGCAGCTTAAAAACAACAGAGTAAGAACAATGTCTTTATGTGATTTAAAACCACCATTAACTGAAATGAATTTTCTGTGTAGTCATGCTTAAATCAATTAAATAGATCCAGATCTTAGGAAAGTTCTCTAATCATACTTCAGTTATTACTCAAGCTTTAAAAAAATACAGAAAAAGAAAAAAAAGCTTAAGGTTATCAGATGCCTCATCTTCCTTGTTATTATACTGAAAATGCAATGTTAAAAGCCATTGTATGTTAAAAGACCCCAATAATGAGTTCTTCATTTATGCCAAGTGAGCTGATGATTTTCTTGTGATGAAAGTATTTCTCTGAGCAGGAACACATAAATAGAAATATTCACAATCTTCTTCTCCAGCTAATTAAAAGCACTTGGTCTGATTAAACATGAATCTGAGCAGTATTTTGCATCCCTACCTGTTCCCATTTCCTTATAACTCCATGCTCTTTAGCGAGCCGAGTCTCTTGGTTTCAGTACTGTCCCTAGACTAATTTTATTTTTATTAGTGCAAGAGTTCTTAAAAAATATGAGCTCGAGTGAAAAATAAAGGCATGAAGTCTTTGCATAAAGGCCTGCCAGCATATTGTTTCTAACACTTTAACAAATGAACACTTCCACAAAACGAAACAGGTAACATTTTGTGCTGTTGGTGAACAGTCGTAGGGGCCATGCAGTAATTGGAAGGAAATGAGCTGACTTCCTCCACAAGATCTGTGCTCTTCCTAAAACTCACACAGCAACTTGTCCTGTGCTCAAGGACTCAGGGCAAGTTACAGAAGCTGGTACAGACAGCAAACCCTCCACACATCACACTTCCCTTGCAGACACCTATATCGATGGCCTTCCAGCGGTGATTGCTCTGTGACAGACACCTCGGCTGGATGCAGCTGTCACCTCTTGCTTGCGACTTCCTCCCGGCACAACACGGGGTCAGATGCTGGTGGCTGCGTGGGGGAGTTGCCTCCCCACCCTGGCAGCCCTGGGCTGCCAACTAGGCAACCAGCTCAGATTGCTGCCTCCTCCTCCTCCTCCTTTCTTTCTCTAACCACTGCGCTCGGCGGCATTTGGAACGTTTTAGGAGCCTTTATATGGCTCTTCTCAGACAGTCGTTTCTTTAAATTGGGTTGGTAACCTGGCAGACCACAAGCAACTTTTCTGGAATTAAGGCTAACTGTAAGACCTACACTATGGTCTGAAACATAGAAAATGTCAGGATATGAAAAGAAAAAGACTCACCTCCTCCTAGCAACCTCTCTGCATCCTGACTACCAGAACAGGGCTGAGGTGAATGCTGTTGAATTAACATACTACCTATACTTTCCCCATTTTTATTAAATGAATTTACCTGGTTACCTTCCTTAGCTGTAAAAAACCCAAGCAAGCCTGGCCACAAAGACCAGTACTGCTATTTAAATTATCAATAAATGCAGCTTTTAAAACAATTTTATTTCCTCTAGTGTTTGTTTGTTAACACATTGGAGAGTCGCAATTCATTCTCCTAATGCAAAAATAAAAATGTTTTTAAAAATACTGTTTTAATTTTTTTTTTTAATGTTACCACAGTAAATACTTAAAAAAGCCAGAATGAGACTCTGGTGCACCTTTTAGTACTTAGAATAGCATTTACTGTCAAATTTATAGTGTGATGAAAATCCTTTTTGTTCAAAAGCAAAGAATTATGCATGCAGTATATTTTCAAAGGAAGCCCTAGTTCATATGAACAAAACATCACACCATCAAATTCTCTCTCAGCAGAAACAGGTACGTAAAGATCATGGCCTGCTAACAAAACCTTTTTTAATTTTGCCCGTGGAGCTCCCATTCACACTATGCAGCCTAGAGATGACTGAGACACAAGAAATATGGTAATTATGACTTTTCCTAAAAGGCAGAAAGCATAGCTGTAAGATTACCTTCTAAAATGCCTCCAGCTATCTGAATTCATAGTAGCACTGTAACAAGGGTAGAAGGTAACATCTCACAGTATCAGAGGCTCAGACGGAAAAACAGGAGTTTAAAGGAAAATAACAGCTCCTCTTTCTTGAATTTGCAGCCTAAAAAGTTTGAGGTAATTGTACCACTAACAGACCATGTCTAATCTTTGAAAATGCATTTGATAGATCAAACACAGAAGCTGTAAATTACCAGTAATGTCAGCAATCTTTACACTTAACTATCAGTGCATCAAACCACAAACTCATTGAACACAATAATACTCAAAGATAGGAATCTAAGGAGACTCAGCCTGTATACTTACTTGGTTCCAGGTACATGGTTAAGCTACAACAGACAAATATGTTTGGTTTTCTCAGCAATAATAGGGGTATAAAAAGAGGTATATGCAGGAACTAAAACACTGAGTGCCAGAAAAATTACATTTACTAAATATTGCAACTACAGAGCCAGGTGCAAAAGAGCATTTTAAGCTGGAACACCCACATGAAGGGAATGGCTGAGGGTTATTTCAGTGCAACTACTGGAACAATGGGGAGTAGCCCAAACGCTGATCTCACTTGTGTTCCAGTGTGCTCTGCCTGGTTGATCACAACCTCACAAGAAGAATGGGACCATGCGAAATACGGAGATGAGTAGCCTGAGACACCTGGCTACATCTTCGGTACTACAGAGAGCACTCTCGGTCTATTGCTTGTATTAAAACCTTGGGATGTGAGCTTGGTATTTCTGAGAAAGTTTTTTGGCATCATTTGTAAGCCTGAGGGTCTGGCCTGGTCCAAACCCAAAAATTGCAATGAATTTACTCACATGTGCATTATTTTGGTACCAAGACATTACTTGGAGAAGGCTTAGTGAGCATATAAGGCTTTATTGACAACTGTAGCAGTGTAAGCTATTTCTTTTGATAAAGCAAAGAAACACACAAACATAAGGAAACTTTGTATCACCATCAGTGTACTTACATGATGGCACCTGTTTTAAATACATGTGTGGTTTTAATTAAAGTGATAACATTTTATAAGGTAAATAACACAAACCTAATAAATGATAACCAGCCCTAATTTACGCCGTAACAAAAATAATGAAACCAGGCAGTAAAACCACGTGCCATTTCAATTACAACTACTTCTGGTTTTCCTGACATTGATGCATTTCATACAATTATTGCGTTTTCAGTGCTCAGTGTTAAAGTCTACACAGGAGAATCAAGACCATACAGCAGTGTGGTATTATTCTTCCTTCTTTTTTCTCGCCCATGAAGTCTCTTTGTGAAAGCAGTATTCTCTAAAATTGTTTCACATCAATCAGAGCCCATGGTTTGCAACCTATACATCACATCCTTTTTCAGGTTACTACTGTAACTTTGTTTAAATTTTTAACATCGCACTATACATCTACAGTCTACCTTACTATCTAACTGAATACCATATCCATTTTTAATGGGTGGGCTAACATCTCTCTGGCCTGTTTTTCTTCTTATGATAGAACAGTGCGCATACGACTTGGGGCCAGTTTATTCTTGGGTGACTGAGGATGTTTCCTGCAGCAGGAGATCAGCATATGTTTGGCATTACATGTGCGAAGGGGCATGGGTCCAGCAATACTGAGGGTCATCACTTCTCATCCTAAACGCTTGGAGTCCAGACCAGGCTCCTCAGGACTGGGTTAGGTGCCAGAGGTCCCTGCCTGTGGGAGAATAGGATGCCTCAGAAAGGAATTCAGAGCAGACAGTAAGGCTGAGCTGGGAGCTGTTGAAACTAGCCAAGAGAAACACTAAGGGAAGGGTGTGCCTCAAATTCTTCTCCTTTTTTGAGTTAGGTGTTTTTTTTTTTTTTTTTTTTAATGGCCTGCAAGGCAGTGCTTATGACAGATAGGGTTTCAAAGCCCCAAATCCACCCTAACTTGTTCAGGTGCTGCGTTTTCTCCTTTAACAACCAAAACACAATTGGTGCCCACTCCTTAAATACTCTTGGAGGGTCAGAATACAGAGAATGTGAAATGAATTCCTTGTGTAATTCCTTCTCTAGCCTGCCATGGCTCAAATCTACACTTCTCACTTCCCAGCAGAATGGTCCAACCTTATTATGTTGGGGAAAACGCAGGGGTGGGAGAGAGGAAGGGGTCATTGGCCTATCTTTGCCTAAATTGTGCCAGTATTGCAATGAAGGCAATTTACTTAGTCACAACAAAATGTAAATTACAGTAGTCTGTTGCTTTTTGGACTAAAGTCTGAAGACTATTGTTTTTCAGATTATATTACCCGTTTATTTCGTACTCTTATTCCCTTACTGTGTAATAGTCTCTTGGGATTCTTCACAGTACTATTTAAATTCCAGGGGCACACTGCTTAGCAGTGACATTCAATTAGTTCTCCACTTAATAAATAACTGTATATAATTGAATATTTTTGCAAGTATTAAACATAGAATATATTCATTGTTAAAATTTAAAATCTTTAGTTATATGCTTGGAGCAAGAGAATGACATTCTTCATACTGAAATAAAATCAAGGGATTACAACACAGAATGCTTGTGTTTAGAAATGGATCATTTGCCATTTCAGAAAATAGATAATTTACCATGTTTAAAAGAAAAAAAGTATGACTGCATTGTTCTAAGCACTGAGGGACTGAATAAAAGGCTTCCGCTTTCTTATCAGCATCAATTATGGCAAGAGTGTGAACAATATGAATTGTGATTGAATCATTACTAACCATTTTTGCATAATTTTCCATTTTCAATTCACCAATAAAACATTTTGATAAAAGATAAAATTATAATTCTTCTAAGATCCATAAAGAAAAACCACAGAGCTTGATCTGTGACAATTATTAAGAAGATACAGATGATCTCTCTATCCCTAACAATAATTGCTAATAACACTCCCGGGTTTTATTTTCCAGCCATCATTCCTCATGCAAAGGCCTTCACCTCAGTTTTGATGAAGGCAGAATAGGGACTAAGGTTTCTTCTGCAGTCTGTTAAGGTAGTCCTTATGCTTTCAGGACAGTCAGAATCTGGGGACCAGGTCTGCCACACAAACTAGTTGCCAGCAGGATTTGTTTGCTGTTTAGAGAAGCCACAGCAGTTGCAGAAAGAGAAGGTGGCTTGCTTTTGCCCTGTGTTACAGGGATATATTCAGTTACATGGAAAACTGAATAGCATCTGGTGGGAGGACAGAAGTGGTGGTGTTATGTGTGCGTGAGACATAACCAGGCTGGGCTCTGCAGCCTATTAACGGAGGGGATGGAGAAGGAGTGATCAATCCTGTGTTAATTATGGAGCCAGCAGATCGTTCAGCACCTAATATTTCTTTTGTCTGGAAGGTGACAGCAGAAGATGATTACCATATAAACACTATACATTCCCATACCTTTCAAATATAAGCCTTAATTTGGACCAGGAAAAAGATGACATTAAAAGAAACTTGCACTTTAAGTATATGATAATCAATCATCCAGAAAAAAATGTTTGATTATATGTATTGTGTTACTTAAGTGCTCTTTGAAGGTAGATGAGATGAAACGTATGTTTAAATACGTCAGACATCTTCAAGGAATATTTTAAACAGCTATTGTACAACGAGATACCTTAAGGGATGTGCTCATGCGATTGTAGACTTGGGCTCTCATTTCAAAGTGGAATATACTGAGAGGCTGGACTTCAGGTTGCATAAATCACCTCACATATGTGCACATAGGGACCAGGGAGTGCAGGATTTGCTACATTTCCAAGGGAAAATATTGTTTTTTCCCAGAAGTTATTTAACACGCTGAAAGAGCCCACAGAATACATGAGGAAGAAATGTAATACTGTGTTTGATAAGGATTTCTCTCCATGTTTGTGCAGTTATCTCTCCAAGGACTGCATTTTGCGCAGTTTTCTTTAGGAGCATCTGAATTTGTAAAAAGGCTTTTATTTTTTTTTTTTCTGACATTCATAAGTTTTGTCATGTATCAAAGGGACTACTGATGCATATAAATCATTAAACAAAATTTAATGAAGGACAATGCAGATGTTTAACTGTGAACACATGCTATAAATCTTTCTAGGAACCCTGGAAAGTAGGGGATAATGAGATTTATTGGGGTCTTACTTGTATAGGCATCTTCATTTGAATAAAACTAAGTGAAGCATAAAGAAAATATTTGTGAGACAAAAAAAAAAGGTGTTATTATTATAAGAAGTAGTTTTTTCTATCACATAAAAAATGAGTGAGAGGTGTAAGCCAGGTTTCCTGCCTTACTCAAATGAAAACAAGAAGTTGCATGGTAACTTAATCACCTTCCAAGAGACGTTTTATATGAAGGCTCCAAATTTCTTTATGCCATGCAAAATAAAGCAGTCAAGGTGAACATTCTGACTTTTGGCATTCCCTATAAGCATTAACTGTGCTAAGACAAAATCAGAGCCCTGGCCTGTAATACCACCTGAAGCTACTGCATAGTCAATTACAACCTCCTGAAAGAGAAAAAAATACAGTGTCTTAGAAACTTGCAGAAGAAAGGGAGAGGATGATTATGACAAGGTGTTCTACAGTCTTGCTCCACAACTCAACAAGGATACTCGAAGGAATGCCTGAAGATTGGAATAAATGCATAAACAAACCCAACGATAATTAGTCAACAGACCAATTAGCATGTCTTTCCTAGGGAATTCAGTTGTTTAGAAAGCTCGTATTATGGCAGACGGCTATAGGATGTTCTCCTTTGTAGACCTGTGCTACCAAATGTGCAGTTAAAATATACCCTACTTATTATAGACCCTTTGCTAGGTAGATCTACCCTACCCTAGGAGTTGGATGGATTCCCGCTGAACATCCAGAGTGTCTGACTAGCCAGAGCGCTTCCCCCACATATCTGAGCTCTATGTTATATCCAGACTTGCCTGTTTGCACTGAGCCTTCTTGCAGAGCATCTTTTGTAGGCTGGGCTGAATGGCTGCAACACAATTGGAAAGCTCTTTATGGAGGACAGCCTTTGTGATACTGCTTCCCACTACTGTCTGTGCATGCTTCCAAAATCACAGCAGAGCTGTGTAACCTTGTATTCAGAAGCTACATGAGGAGCTTTTTTCAATTGGAAGGATTCACTCCTTCCTTGAACTTGTAAGAGTATTTGCTTCTCTAAACTGCATTTTCTCAAACAATTACTTAACGTGCCATTTTAGATATTTCTGTGGCCATTATTAACCCCTTGCACAAAGATGCTGGCACACAGCTTCATCCCATCACCTATCAGGACCAACCCCACTGACACATGCAGGCACAAATACTGAACTACAGAAAGACACCTACAATCTCTGTAGTACATGAAGATCTCTCCCTCTCCATGGTGCTGAGTACTGCTGTCACCCTCACAGGACTGGGATGGGGAAGGGGTGTATGCACCATGACCTTTCATCCTCCATATTTCTAAGCAGGTGGACCCAGTCCATGGGACTCCAGGGAGGCACAGTACAGTGGGAATGAGTTTGTGTGGTCACTTGGTTTGCTTAGCCTAGAGAAGAGGAGACTGAGGGGAGACCTTGTAGCTGTCTACAGATTCCTCACCGGGGGAAACAGAGGGCCAGGCACTGATCACTTCTCCCCAGTGCCCACTGATAGGACCCGAGGGAATGGACTGCATGAAGCTGTGCCAGGGGAGGTTTAGGTGGGGTATAAGGAAAATATTCTTCACCCAGAGGGTGGTTGGGCACTGGAACAGGCTCCCCAGGGAAGTGGTTACAGCATCAAGCCTGACAGAGTTCAAGAAGGGTTTGGACAATACTCTCAGGACATGGTGTGATTGTTGGAGATGTCCTGTGCAGGGCCAGCAGTCCGACTCGATGGAACTCGTGGCAACCTTCAACTCAGGATATTGTACAATTCTATGAAAGGTAGTGCAAAAAACATGCCATATGTTTGCAATAATTCTTTTGGAATAGTCTTTGTTAATCTTAAAAGCAAATGCCTCGAACTTCCTCATCACTGTTTTCTTTTATGGACACCATGCCATACCAAGATGCAATTTGGGTTTTTTTAATATCCATTTTATCCCATAAGTTTTTAACTGTAATGTTCAATAAATACTTAAGTGCCAGCATGAAGTGGATTACTGTTAACATGTTCCAGGTAAATTGCACAGTGCTTGCAATAAAAATAAGCAGAACGCCCACCCTTAATACACTGTAGTTAAGTGTATTAGCTGTTTTCAAAAGCATTAACTCCCACACAAATAGCAATGCTATTTTGTCCAATATATTATTATCAGACAGTCAAAATCAGTTGGGTACTATCTAAAGCCCTTATGCCCATATGTATTAAAACAAAATTGTTTCACAAAATTAGGAAATTGTGTGGGGACAGCACTTAAGATTTTACCAGGTGTAAACAAAAAACCCCCCTCAAAACATAATAATAATAATAATAAATAATAATGAAATTACATACTACTTGTACAAATAGCTCTTCCCATTCCCCATCTGATAATCATAATCATTGAAGAGAAAGTACTTTGTTACTCCATCTCTCACTTTTTATTGTATTTTCTGTCTCATCAGCTGGTAAGATTTCAAAAATTTCGAGCTCTTGTACTTTTCCCTTTACCAGAGTGGGAAAACTAATACTGGATAATAATGATACACAAGAAGAAGCAATTGTTAATGATTCTAATGTGGCAGTGGAAGCTCTTCATGAATGTAATGATTATTCTTTTGTTTCTATTTCCTGTTCAACTGTCTCAGCAGTGACATCATGAAAATAATAATAATTTGCACCCAGATTCTCAAAGTGGTTTGCAAATATTAATTAATTGCAAACTTAATTATGCCTCTGAGACGGATTTTATGTTCCTATTGTGCTCTGGAGACCTACGTGCCTCTTTCCTTGAAGCATATTTTTTCTCCTTACAGGGCTATTCAAAACCCTCTGAAATTCAGGGATTAAAAAAAATAAAAATTGGGCAGTAGAGTGGAAGGAAGAGAAGGGGGGCTGGTGGGGAGGGAGAGAGGGAAAGGCAAAGAGAGATGGAAGAAACCTCTTATTTTACTAGGTGCTGTACTGGGCTCTATCTACCTGAATCAGGAAAAGTGCTGTGATTTCATGGCATTTTCTGTTAGTAGAAGAATTAAAGATGATTGTGTTTTGTCCCAAGCTACTGTTATGTGACAAAAAGTCACTAAATAGTGACAAAAATTACTAAAATGGTAAAATCTGTCAAAACGTGTCTTAATTTTGCACAGTCTTAGATGATGACTCTTCATCTGGCACCCCGCAAGCTCTGCCTCACCTGCAGTTGTGGGTTTGGGTTTGGGCTCAGCTGCAGGGGTGCACCGTCACGCAATCGGGGTGCTGTCACAGGGCTGGTGTAAACCCTGATGCCACACCCCCTTTCTGGAGTCAAACTGTCACAAGGTCACATAAGAAGGTTTCAATTACAGCCAACAGAAAAACTTTCTAGGGAAGCTACTGACACTTTTCCTTTCTTTTTTTGGGAAGTATACTTTGGTATAAAGCTAAGATGTGGCACCTGTGGAATAACTATTACAAGAAATGTTTTTTTACACCCCTTTTTCACTATGGTGGTCTTATTTCTTTCTCAGAAAATCACTCATTATTCTGAGGGATCAAAATATGGAAAATACTGTGGGTTACCTTTTTCCTCATTTTAATCATAGTTAGTCAGGTAATTCTTCCCTGCAAGCACTATTCTTCTGACTTGGAAAAGCAGGAAAGAATTATGTCAGTCCTAAAAAAGTTGCCATTTAAGTCTCATCCTCTTACAATAAGAGCAAGAAGAAGAACAGGCCAATTAGAGCCAACAAAGCAGTGAGCTTCAAAACTGTGTCACCAAAATATCTATTTGCCCTAATGGAAATACACAATTCCATAACACAGGTGGCTTACCAAAGGCAAAAAAATGCCCTATGCAGTCCTCCAAATGTCTTACCAAAGTTAAATTTTCCTACTGCAAACAGCACATAGGTGGTGAAGCTAGACCTCAAGCGATGTTTAGGACACTCCATAAGCACATCTGGGATGACACGTTTAAAGACATTTTCTTTAAAACTGAAACAAGTAAGAGTATGTGAAATCACCTGTCCTGACTTGCAGAATGCAAATATAAGAATACCCTTTGAAAACCAAATCTTATTTTTGATTTTCTTCATCTAATAGCCTTAAAGTGGACTGCATAGAGGTCAAAAGGATTTACAAATAATCCATTAAATTAATTCTATCAAAAGTACAGTCTGTGATGAGTGTCTGACTTTCAAACTGAAAGCAACATCTCTGATACTCTGGTCAAGTTTAGTACTTTGGTTTACACATTTTGTTTCTAAGAAGAATAGTTGAACAGACTACAGTGGTTCTGTTCCTCCTAGTATTTGCACATCCTGGAATACAAAACTATGGCTGTTTTAGAGGTGAAATTTATGGAAATAGCTGAATGCATTGAAGTATTCAAAAAAGTAAAAAGATAAACCAAAGCAACTTGTAGCTTTTTCACCCCATTGTCCCATAGATCTTTAAACCTATTTTTTAAATAGAAACCAACCTACAGGTTTATAACTCAGAATGTAATTCTTTAAGAAATTGAAAGCCTGAGATTTGAAGCTGCAGGAGAATTTCAGAAAGGGAACTGTAATATGCTGGCAATGATCTGTGGAGCAGCAGATGGCAGGACAAACTGTCTCTTACCTTTATTCACCATATGCCATTTGACTGATTAAACTGCATTTATGTAGCAAAAGAATAATATAAAACAACACATATAACTTTAGCTCTTTAGTGTACATCATCCCACTCAGTTTTTTTGTGTTCTGGTAATACACCTGAAAACCTCAGCATTTTTGTCCCGGTTTCCTCCTCCCTGCATGCACTTACTTTGCGTTTCTCCATCTCTGCAAAATTACACATACTCCAACCTGTTAAAGCTGTGATCTTCCTATCGGTCTGAGTAAACACAGCTGATTAACTAGAAGAGGAGGGAAGACCTGTAGAAAGGACTAGGGTACTTCAACAGGTCTTGGTAATTCAACAGGTAATTCAAATTCTCTCTCAGCAGGAATCCATACTGCCAGACAGTGCAGGAGGAGTATCACCACATCTTTCCTTTGAGAATGAGATTCTTCCATTTTGATTGATTTTATTACCACAGGGACTAGTTAGGTGAGCATCAGATCAGCTCTCCATGCACCTTACACACCTTTCACCAGTGTCCACAGCCACCCAGAATACCATGATGTATATCAGAAAGACAACAGCTGCTGAGTGAACACAAAAGGGGACATGTGTCCCTGCTTTGGGTTAACACTGTTGGTGATGTGCTCTAACTTGCCTTAATCAACACACGGTCACTTATCTATCCAAACTCTGCTGAGCCTGGCAGGTAGTTCAGTGCATGCGTGAGCCCAGACCTGGCACACAGACCAGGCACAGTGTCCCCTGTGGAGTTCTCCCCAGGTGGATCTTTTATTTATAAAAACAGCAATACTCTCTAAGAAAACTGTGAATGGCCTGTAGCTCTGAGTTGAAGTTTAATTTGCTTTACTCTGACCTGAGTTTCGCATTTCCCTGAGAGAGGCAAGGATCATTCCCACCTTGCTGATGAAGGTTCTGCTGGTGTCAGTTACAGCCTGGAGTTAACTGGGTCAGAGTGAAGTGGCTTGGTAGTTACAAGTGAATATCTGAAGACTGAGTGAAAACTAGAGCCCACCAGGACTAATGGAGGAGGAAGGCAGTGGGTCGCAAGAACACTGGGAGAAAGGCATCAGCAATCCACCCATCTGATTTTATTTAAACCAGGAAAAACCTCACTCCCTAATAAGCGAGCTAAGACCCCTCTGCAAAACTGACAGAATCAGCAAACTGGAAATGATTGCACTGACTGAGCTCCTTGATTTGACTTCTGTAGGAGTTTACTGTTTGCATCAGTTGACAATTGTAGCCCACTGTTACAAACTGCTTCTAATAACCTTGGGCCATTCTTCTTTATCTTGACAGCATCCCAGACTGGGAATATTCCTTTTTTCATCTACACAGTTACTCTCAAATTATTTCTAGATGAAAATTTGGTCTCTTCCTTCAATCCTACTGAGTTTTCTCTAGGCTGTAGGACTGACTTACCACTTGTTACATTATCCTACCCTTCAATCCAATTGTTATTTTAAAAAAAAGCACCTTCGGATATAAAGACAATCAGAACCACTTCTGATGTTGTAGGATCATTTACAAACTGTGCCTAAAAAGAGATAGTAACATAAAATAGCTCTTTCTCCACATTCAGAGGATTCCCTGGATGGCATCTCTGAATATTCATTATACAGGTGGAAGATTTTGTTAGTTAACACCAGTAAAATACACGAAAGAAAAAAATGATAAATATTTTAACATTAAGCAATGGACTCAGGGAAGCTTATGTTAGTTGTTAAATCAGTTCTGGTCTTTTAAAAAAGTATTCTAAATTACTTAAAAGACACAATTGTAGTGGTGAATCATAACATCTTGCTAAAATGTCTTCAAGGATACAGGTAATTTGAACTTCACAGAGATCTTGTTCTATTAACTCCAATGTTATTAATTCTCCTTCCTCTACAACTATAAGTAATGAACCAGATCTTATTTTACCTAGCTCTGGATTAAAAGTATTCTCCTTGAAAATTACAATGTTAAAAGATGGCCTAAGGTATTCTGATCAAAGTATTCCCAGTAGTACTGTTTTCTGTGGTTTTTTTTAGGGATGTAAAACTTTGACACCATACATAAGGCTAACAAAAATTTGAAAGATGTGTAACTAATCTGGCACAGATACTTAAAAGCTGGATTAAAATTTCACCGGTATACAGAAACCAACACAAAGTAGCAAAGCTAATTAAACTGTCCCTATAAAAAGTTCCTCATTTCTATTTAACAGTGCCAGTCTTCAGGCTATTCATGAACTATTTTCAACACTCCCAAAGATGGTTTCACATTGTCAACATTTTCTACCCTCCCCTTTCCAACAAGTGAAACTAGATCCCTTTCCCATGCCGACAGTCTACCCGTCTATTTGGTGCTAGATTATTATTAACTACCTTCAAAAGAAGAAAACACTACTTTATTTGCACACATCTAGTAATTGCACACATTCCTGGGTCTAGACAAATGAAATAGGAGTTAGGTAAGATATGCTAGTGAACTTAGTTCAAAAAGAATATTTTGGAAAATTCTCTTTCCAAAAGAATATTAAGGTAAAAGTGGAGAAGAGTTATAATTTATTACAGTTATAAAAAATTAAAAATGTTACTAAGATGTTTTATTGAAGCCTTTGGAAATTGAAATGGGGATCCTTGTGATCCATAGTGATTCAATGAAATAAAACAATTCATATCAATTTAAGCATTAAACTGAAAAAACAAACCTGTTCTAGTTGAATAAAGGAATAAACAATGAAAAATCAGTGTTTTTATAAAAACATCGAAAAAATCTCATTATCTTTTTCTCTTAGATCTAGTAAATATAACATCCTGCATTAGATTGGTTTCCCTGTTGCCATGTTGAGAGACATGAGATTACTTCAGTGAGATTTACTCTGGAAAAATCACAGACAGATTCTCAATCCACTTAAACTATTAACTCTGAGGATTACATGTGTTATGTGGAAAAAAACAATAAATAAAAGTGAGCCCTCCCGAAAATAAATATAGTGTGTTTTAAAAAAGCCCCAGACAGTTCTGTCAAGTGGGAGAAGAATTTGTCTAAGAGTAGATCAGTTTTGGAAATAAAGGTCTTTACTCCATGTGATGACAAAAATTTTAGAGTAAGGTGGCACTATTATGTATTGTTCTCATTTCTAAAAAGTCTCAAGTCTGTTTTTACACCTCCTGTAAATGTATAATGTTCATACAACTATCTAAGACCTTCCTCTTAGCTATCACAGTTTGGAATCTCTAGCCATTACTTTTTGATGACCTGTACAACGTTTAATTGCTTTCACTGTTTTATATACACATATTATATTGCTTTAGCATACCATACACTTTAAGTTTACTTATCTATATGACTTATTTGTGAAATCAAGAATAATTGTGCTATATCCAATTCAACTATAATACAAATTGCTAATTTGACAACAATTAAATGTATATAACATCCTAACTGCATTGAAGTCAGTAAATATGAGTTATTTCCTCCCATCTGAGCCACGGCTCTAGTGACAGCTTAAATGGTGCAAAGACTTGTCATATGTAAGTCTGTTCCCACCAGCTTTAAGTAGGTCACCTGAATAAAGCCCATTTCTTAGGATTTGCAAAGGCAACAAGGGTTTTATCATAATATTTAGAATTAAACTGATTATCGTTAGAAATCTCCCCAAATCCTTCCAGCTAGTTACATGAGGCTATTGTTATAGTGTCTTTTCTCCATGGAGGATCACAATATTTTATTTTTTTCCCCCCAAAGTTTAGAAAAACCTAGTGTGCTTTAGTTAATTTACTTTGCCCCTGTAGTTTTAAATGTAACACTGCCTTGGGCTAAGGAACTTCAGTTAATGACAACAGAAGGTTAAAAAAATTAGTCCAGATAGCAGAAACCAGATTAAGACTGTGTTAATCTTAACACCGGACCCCAGATTTCCACCATCACACATTTCTTTATGTATTTATCTCAATGAAAACAAATTATTATCTTTTTTGATCATCTCCATTTTTCCTGGAGAACAGATGACAGTCAGTGTAATCAACCCAAAGTTGTTATTTACACAAGTCCTCTGAGAACAATGATAACCCTGTGACTTCAAGTACAACAGAAACAGTATGATTTATGTGTTCTGAACTGAGTTATAACCACCAGGCAAGTACAGACAATAGCCCTAAGAAGTCTGTATCATAGTGCAGACCAGCTGTGAAGACAGAATGTGGAGCTCTAGCTTATGTTAGGTTGCTGAGTAGGTGTCTGCAGTCCCTGAACGGGCCAGAATAGAGGTATGAGAAGGGGGAGGAAGGTGAAGGTAAAACCAAGGAAATCAGCTATTACTTTGAAAGAATGCCTAGGAACATCTGTAACCTGACTGTAAAAGGGACCTCTTCTAACCAGACACTGCAGTGAGGGAAGCCTGCATCTTGCATCAGTGGGAACCAGCTGATGGCCTCATCTACTGAGGTGCACAAAACCCACATGGACATTGCTACAGCTTTTGGAAAATACACAATGTCTTATGGAAGCATCTATGTATTTTTAATCAGCTTTCAATGCATGTTAGTGGAGATCAAAGCCAGCTGCTCAGTAGTGGCGATGTCCATTTGGAATACTGCAAGCATTTCATAATTTACATTTTGGGGACCTATTTTCAAATTGGGTACATTTTTTGGACTTCATTACTCATGACAATATTTTTAACAGAGTCTTGTAACATTTCATGCATCAATGTACAAAACTGGAAATCAGATCTCAGCCCCTAAAAGTGATGTACGAGAGTGTGTTGAAATTAGTTGCTTAATGTTTCCTAACTATGGGGCATTACATTCATGAATATGAATGACTTTATTCTGTTTGGATCATATGAGACAAACATATCTGGACTCAGTGATCAGCAAACAAAACAGCTGAGATAAAAAAGACAGCAGTTTATTTGTCTGGAAAAGAGAAATTTCAATAGAAAGGCTCCAGCAACTCTTGCAACTGTAAAGTGTGTAACATTCCTAAGCCCCAAACCATTGATTTATAACACATTGTATATGTTTTATATAACTTTTATATAAGATTTTTATGTAAGTTTTTATGTATAGATCTACTACTTCTCATTATCATATTAATATAGAATGACAATTCATTACTGGAAAGAAAGTAATTAAAAACTGGGCCTGGAAAGTGTCTTATTTACATCTTATTTCCCCTCCTGTCTGTTTCTATCTATTTGTTGAGCATTTTTTCTAGCTTTTGTAATGTCTTTCTCCCCAAAATATTGTAAAAATAGTCCATGAATAAACTAATAAACAAAAATTAACTGGCCAAAAAGAGTCAGATTTTCAAAATTTCTGACTCATCTGCAGCTAAGATCTGGGAAATTTCAAGCATTCAACAAACACTATGAAGCAAGGGGTCCACTGCTCAAGTTTGGCTGAAGACTACCCTTTGCCATCAGCCACTCGATCTATATCTCTTTTATCATTTCTTGCCCAAGTAAACAAGCTTTTCAGGAATGAAATTGTTTTTGCACAAAACAAAATTGTACTCATATTTAAGTTATACTGTGTCACTTCCTTAAATGAATCAATTTAGTTTCTTTCTTCAATTAGTTTACCATTAAAAAACCCTACTTCTTTTTGCATGAAGATAATGTTTTTCACATTGTACCATGAAATATTCTGCTGCCTGATAAATTTCTGTCCTCAAAAAATTGCTATTTATTTATACCTTCTGTGATACCCTGCTTTTTTTTCTCCTAAATACTTTCAGATGACTTACAAAAGAAGTAATTTAAACTTCTTGTGCTTCTTTTCAGTTGTGGCACAAACTTGGGATGCTTTTAGATTTCCTTTGTGGTTATTTCAGTGGTATTATAAAAATAAAAAGCAGCTGCCTTCTGTATTATTTCAATCATGCTTATTTTCTTGTAATGCCAAGTTATCAAATCAGTTGTGGTTAGTCTGAACTATTGACACTACTTCCTTTTGTTGAATTTGTATTACAATTTATCATGAAATGTTTGCATTTTCCCCCTTTTCTCATTCTTAATTTATGTAAATGGAAAGGTAACAATTGTAGTTAAATTGGTTGTGGTATCTTCCGTAGGTATGTATGGATAGAACTGGATTTTCAAGTTAATTAATTATATATTTTTTTCCCTTTTATTCCCACAGCATTAAAAATATCAATGCTGATTTTCAAGTACAGCACCTATATTAACTGGGGAAACAGAATCTCACCATATTTTCAGAAAACACAGTATTATTCATTAAAAAAGGCATCTTTTTATTGGGTATGCTAGTACGTTTTACATCCACCCATACAATAAACACGAGAAGTACTTTAATTTCTTTAGTGATCATAAATCATAAAAATATGTTGTAATGTGAAAAATGAAACATCATACTGAAGGTAAATGTCCTTAACAAATCATTAGGTTAGATGAAGTCCTGTTTTTGCGAGTATATGGTTTACTAACTCCTGATATCAAGGGCTAAACAATACAGGTATTGTAAAATGAAAATCTATCTTGAGACAGGTGCTAACTCTGTCTAAAGTGCTAATTAAAGTAGCATTTGCAAAGTGATACCAAGTATTGATTTGATTATGACCGAATTTGGTACTTTGAAACATTGATAGAATCATCATAATGTTATACAACCTTATGTTTGATTAAATGAATTAGGATAAGTTGCTTTTCACTAGAGCAGTGTCTACATGATCCAGCATTCAAAAAGCCTTTCTTAGTGTATCTTTCAGTACTGAGGGGTGCATGATCCTTGGATAGGCCCCTGACCACATCTCTATCAGACATGGTCACAGAACTCAAAAGATAACTAACATGGCTCAATATTTAACCCATGGGATATTATGTTAAATATATTCTTTTTCCTCAAATGGCAGTTATGCTCTCAAAAATATTTAATGAGCATAAAGATTGAAAGATGTCAAAATTACTGACAGCTAAAAATGAAGCCATGTTAACTTTCATTTTTTTTGCACTTAATTGGGCAATAATTTTGAACATTAGTTTTTATTAAATATCTTGGGAAATTGTCTTTACCTTTTCTGAAATGATTCGAATATAATCAAACATAGTAAAAAAAATACATGTAGGAAATTTCATTCTTTTGGGGGTAATATCTGAGTGCAACAACTGAGTTACTTCTAGTGTGAGGAGCCAAAGGAGTGACTGTTCACACAACAGAAGACACAGCTCTAGGTACGTGCTTCTTGTTGCCTTTAGCACTTACAGGTAAATGCATTTGAATAAATGCATCAGAAATGCAGAGCTCAATATCAATTTATTCTCTTGAAAAAAATATTTATTTCAGCTATTCTCTATATATTTCATGCTTGCTCCTGTAAACATACTATCTTTATTTTCCTGACACTCAGAAACTTCTTTACACAGTGATCCTTGTGGGTAAGCTTAAACTGTTATACTATGGATTTTCCTGCAAAAAGGAACTTTATTAAATGAAATTGCTTCAAAATACCAGCTTGCCAGAAACTTAAACTCTGTTTTGTGAAATTTAGATACTTTATATCCTACTTATGAAGTCAATGCCTTCCTGAAGCTTTTAGTAGTAGTTTCAATTGAAGCAGAGCCTGCAGAGCAATGTTTTCAGGGTATGGAAGCAATAGAACTCTTAGTGTTGATTTTTAAATATGTTCAGGCATTGATGGCCAAGATAATTTCAGTAAAAATGATGTATGAAGAAATGAACAAGATTTAAAAAATGACATAAGCCTAACATCACTGAACATGACAAACCTTCACCGCTAAAATACTGCATAAAAAATTAGCAAGGCTGAAAAAAAACAGGACTACAGATTTTTAAAACACAACAGCTTACTTCAGAGGAAGGATTACAATATCTGAACAACACAGTTCATTATATGGCTTAAAAAACTGTGTAGCCACAAAAAGGAACAAGATGAAACAACTCCACAAAACAAAACTCCTGCATGCATAGACATGGAAGTAAACAATTGTGTTTAAGATGCCTAAATTTAGTGCCTGTGCCTCCCAGTCTCCTTGATAATTTTTTTTATTGCCTTTTTCAATACTTCTTAATGAGCACAGCTGTTATGGAAGTCCTAATTGTTATTTGATTATGTATTTTACCTGCTCACTGTAGGCAAGCACACAAAAGCTGCAAAGATGGGTGTCTTTGTAGCCCTTGGAGTCCCAGCTCCTCCCAGCTTCCAGAATCTGCGCTACTGAGAATGATTTTTTTCTCAGGCTTCCTACTAAGTAGGCTTGACTGACATCTTTGCAATTCTAACTCTAAATATTTATATGACGTGTATCCTCTAACACCAACTTATCACAGGCTAGTCAAATAGGTTTAGTACCTCATCTGTCCAGTAACTGGGACTAAACACTCTTATCTCACCAAATCCATGAGAGCTGATTATAATTTTTCATATAGCAATGACAAGGGATTCAAATCAAAGGCTAAGGTTCCTTTAGATAATACAGTCATTGCATTCAATGAAAACATGGTCCCAGTCCATAAAGGTAACACAGCATTTTTCTAGACAAAGGAGTAGTGAATCATACTAATCTGAATAAATCTTAATGTAAACTGATTTGAAGAAGTCAGTGTACATACAGGCAAACACAGTTCCAAAGAAGAAACGATTTCTTTCATTAGATCAGCTGATGCTGGTGGAGATTAAAGGCATGTGTTCAGATGTACATGCACATGTTTTTTCACTACACAACCCACCCCTCCACCACCTCACACACCCCACACACCATAGAGCAAGGCAATTCAAAGCTCTCAGGGATCTCCTCTACAGGTGCAGGGCAGAAAGAGAGGGCACTGTGGTCACAGAGAGAAAGAGGATAAGCGTGAAACTCTTCAAAACTCTCCTGAACAGGGCTGCCATTCATTTGTTCAGAGACCACGTTTTGATTACAGAAACTATATCAAATGCATTTTAGGCACTATTTTACACATGTCCATTAAACTGACAAAGGCAGCACATGATGAAGCTACAGGGTTGCTTTGACAATCTTTAAAAGATCTTATCCACTACACGCGTCATCCGAAGAGGAAACACAATGATACACCTATCAAAGGGACTAGTTTTTCCTGACCATATTGTATTTCTCACAAACAATAGTTACTCCTGTGTCTCTAGGGCTCTCATTATGACAATTTCTTCCCTTTGGTAAAGAGGTGACAGATCTTGGCAAACAGATGAAACATCAGACTGTTCATTTGCTACTTTAAATGAAACTATCATTTCTGATATGATTTGATTTTCCTAATATATAAATGGAATTCACGATCATAGGCAGAGGCCTTTTTCTCAAAATGTGGAGAACTGGACTTTTTGTGGTTTCCCTTGACAATGTGGTGGAATTTGATTAGGAACAAACACTTACTCCAAAGTGTATTTTTATGAGTCTATGAAGCTATGAATTATTTCTCAACCTGCTCAATGAAACAACTGTTAACCTGCAAAAGAAGACAGCTGTTAGGACACTGTTGTGGATGGAAAAATTACTAAATCAAAACAATAGTTTTTCTCAGCAGTTATACCCTCTGAGGTCACAGCAAAATTATAATCTTTTTACCACACTTTATTCATTGCTACTGCAGCACTGGCACAGGCGTGAGAGACAGGGAGTGAAACAATTACCACCTCACATTTTAAAAAGTATGTGGCAACCATCCCCCAGTATGTCTTTGAACTGGCAACATGAAGGTGAGGAGAGTGCTTTTAAGTGTTATCATCTTCTGTGCTACATCCCACAGAAACACTTAAGATGAAATGAGAATCTCCACAGGAAAGGTATAGTTAAAATAAGAATTGTTTATCAACCGACTACACCATTTCCTAACTAAGTAAAAGTTGGCCATTCTGGATTTTAGAACACTGTTTTTACACATTGACACACACATATCATCCCTCCTCCCTGCCTTCTTGCCTTTTCAAACTTTATTTTATTCAGCTATCTTCAGTTGTCTTTCTCTCTCTTTTGGCCATCACTGAAACAGGCTGGTAGTGTAAATCTGGCAAAAAAAAAAAAAAAAAAAAAAAAAAAATAAGGCTGCATGGGTAAGCTTTTAAAGCTGAAGTTATATAACTAACATAGGAACATCCAATATAAGGAGAAATGACAACCAAAAAAATGGTAGATAAATGACACATTTACTTTTTACACAAAAATTAACTTACAGATATATTTTTCAGAGATCAAGGAAGTCTAATATTTCACAAGCTTAAAAAAAAAAGCATAGAGAAGAAAGGAAAGACGACTTAGCTGATACTCTTCTTATGCCTTTTTTCATGCATCTTTCAAAGCAAAACACTGCCCTCCCAGTATGACTGGCAGTATATGCTTCCTAAATATGCAGGACTAGATATCCAGGATAAGTGCCCTTAAATGTTTGAAATACCACTGTGATAGAAAAGGGCTCAGCAAGTTTAAAAATCTGAATTATTTTCACTTGACTTTTTATTATGTGATAATATCTACAGATTGACTTGGAAATCCACTGTGGCAGATGCTATGCACACAGAAAAGATAAATTGCTTCATCTTCCAGGGTTTATGGTTCATTTTGAAATTAATGGTTGGTCTTTCTGGTCCTTATGAAAAGAGCTGCAGTTCAAATGAAGTAGGCATTAAAGTTTCAAGAGCTATGAAAATGAAAACATTTCTCCATAAAATTTACTGCCATTGCTACATTATTTAAATATTTTGTTTATTACTTGATTGGACTTCTCAGGCTTTACTGTTTCTCCTCAGGGTTAAAAACTACACACATTTCTCCCAACAGTTTGTGCTCAAAGCATTATGTTCCACCTGTCCATATGAATGTTACATATCCACATGCGATTTTCTTTCCTTCACTCTATTTCCCTCTGTCCCTTGGGGCAGATAAATAATTTTGGATAGAAAATTGAGAATGAATAATAATACTTCTGCTGAGTAGAGTAATACTTCTTTAAAAAAAAGCAAAACTGCCCCCCAATATTTTGTTCCTGTTGCTTTACAGAGAAATTTCGACAAGGTCACCCTGGGATTTCTCCCTCTGCAAAGTGACAGCAATAAGGAAACGACAAGCGTAAGGAAAACATCAGTAAAGCAGTCATCCAGCATTTGGGTTTTCAGATGATCTGACTACCCTGGCAGGATGGATCTTTCTCTTCACTCTTCTGCAGCGGCACCAATCTAAAACAAGTATATGAGGCATAGATCTGTATATGAAAAGGGAAATTTCTGTATGTAATTGTAAAAAAACCCTCAGCCAAATACTTGTAAAAGCATCAGCTGAGCTTGATGTATTTGAAGATGCTATAACATCCGCAGTTTATAGCGTCTTATGATCCAGTTCCTAAGCTATGAAATATTTAGTCTACCAATAAGATCTCAAGGCCATAGTTATCTATGAAGTAATCTATTTTCATATCTTGATTTGTGAGCTAAGGACAAAAACTCTTTGCTTGCTTGTGTCATGTGATACCAAAAACTTAATTAAAGCTCTTTAAAAATAAAATCCATTAGATGCCATAAAAATGCCAGGTGTACAAGTCATTATCTCAGGAGAGAAAAAGACACATTTCATTGGCCATAAAAGCTAGATATTTTTAATACCAGCACTAATAAACCTTTCAGTTAATCTGAAAATACACAGCACTTGTTAAAGTTAAATACAATGAAAGTATTATCTAGGAGAAGGTTTGTTGTAATGAAGAAAAATATAAAACTAACTGGAAGAGACCTCACAGCATTGACTGAGCATAAACAACTGGAGAATGTGGCTACTGTGTAAGTATATACATTATGGACACTCCATTTAAATAACCCACCAGTTTATCAGTTCTTCTAGAGCAATCCTACATTATTAACAAGGATTAAGGACAAAATAGTGGTATCCCAGCCCTTTCAGTAAAAAAGCAAATTGGGGTACTCAGTGAAGAATGATGGTAAGAACTCAAAGTCTGTTAGTATAGGTAATAAGTCTACAGCAATTACTATCTGCTACGGAAACACTCTATTGATTTGGCCACTTAAGTTTGATAAATGGGTGTCGTATAGCAGAAACCATAAGAAGGAAGAAGCTCATAATCCTGGCACTCAATCTTAATTTATTGCAAGAATGTCGAAGTCAATATGTTAAAAAAAAAGAAAAGGTATTTGTAATAATGCAGGCTGCTTTCAAATGGCACCCTCTTCCCCTCAGCATGGCAAAATGTCATAGGCATTAATATTTCATTATAAACTGCTTCTTCCACCAGAGAAGTTGCAATATATACCACACAATTGTCTGCAATTCGGAACAAGAATAATACTTGTTCCACTTATCAATTAAGATAATTTAAGACTTGTTAGAATTTTATTGCTTTTTAGAAAAATTTTAGAATTTGTCATATCATCTGCTGGCAACAGCCACATTCACATACCATTAGTATTTTTACATCATCAGTTTATTTGTCTCTCTGTGATTTATTATATAGAATTTACATGCCCAAACGACTTCACCACAGAACTGATAATGAAAATGCTCTGCCTGTAGTAGAAACTTGTTCCACAGCTGCGTAAACTTCTGATTCAGCTGTTAATTTAACTACATCCCAAAATTTCCACTAAAGCATTCACATAGTGACCATGAATGATAAATATATTGTTCATGATTAGATAAATATTTCCAATACTCTTTTCCACAAATCAGTTCTAGAATAAATACTATTCAATCATTTTCATTATCAATCTGAAAGGTGGTTTCTGAAAAAACCACAGAATGCTACAAAGACTAGTGAAAAATAAAATGTTAAGAGGACATTGCAGTCAAGAGGGTTTGTCCATGTGGTGTAGTGACAGTGAGAGAGGAATCCAAAGCTCATGAAAACCTTCTGGGAATCGGAAAATATTCCCAGCACATCACACTGCAGTTTCAAGAGATACTGGAAAATCTGGAGCACCATAAGGTAAAGTAACATAGAGTAAAGGTCTGGAAAAACCCCCACACCTTATTGTGAAAGTTATAAACTGTTGAATAATGGACTCTGAAGAAAGTTTATTTAGCAAATCAAAGTGCAATACACTGTAACTAGACTGCATGCCAGCTGACTCTCTGCTTTATCTGGGACACCTCTCCAGGTATGAGATTCCTTACCTGAGACTAAGAGATTCTTCCTTACCCAAGGCAGTGAGGCCTTTCATTTGCAACAGATCCTTGGGTAAGTGACTTATAGCATAGTGAATTAATACTAATGGAACACATGTAGCTAATTCCATTATATATGAACCACTATCTAAGTGTGAGACTAAGACTGGACCTAGGCGCATCCAATTTCCATCAGGAGTTTAGAAAGTTGGGTGTGTATGCTGAATCTCCTGACTCGATGGGAGAGTCTCCCTTATCCTTCTGTATCTCTGGTCTCTGCAAATCATTCTGGTTCAATTCTAACTTGCTTTTCATTTGCATGTTTCCTCCATGTAGTAAGTAACGGAGTGAACCCTGCCATCAAACCTTGTTAAGTCGCGCTTTTCCAACATCATATTAAAACCACTTTTACTAATACTTTTGACGGTGATTCTTTCAGCAATCTAAATCACTCATATGTGACAATGTTGCATAACATAACACTGTGAATATTGCCTAAGAACTGGTAAACAAGTACTCAAAACGAGAGAGAGGAAGAATGGGCAGATACAGCAGCGAGGTATTTTTTCCACTGATAGTCACAGGTCAGTAATTACACAGAAAATCTGTAAGCAATGTCACACAGGAGGTGAGAGAAGAAATGAAATATGATTAGGAGTTCTGTTTAGGCACACTGTGTGAAAGGCCTGTCTGTCACCTCAGATAAAGTTGTTGAGGATATCACATTATAGAAAGGTCCTTTTAGAGAAATATTCTTCTGATTAGTATCTAATGATTAGTATTACCTATGCCCGTACTGAGAATATGTTCATTAGAATTTCAGTCACGTTAATGAGTCTCATAAACTCATCATCTCATGCACAGTTTTTTTTGACCATCAATTTTCCTGCTGTTCTTCCACACAGATTAGCAGGAGAGGCTGTGCTGCACAACAGCCTTCAGATGAAAAGTGCTGTTTTGACCAAGCCAATGGAAGGTACTGGGGCAGCCACCACTCTGTGACAACACAGGCCAGCCAGAGGACTAAGAGGAACTCAAAGCTATGCCCAAACAATGGTTCCATTTCTTCCCAGAAGGACATAAAACTCTGTATTGAGCTGCTCAAACAATCATTATGATTATATATAATTATATATATATTCACAGTGAGATGAACCTAAAGGTATACGCACTGATTTGTATATCAGAAATGCTGATATTCTTCCAAAAGTACATTATCTGTTACTGAAGGCAGCAGATTAATCTGCCAAAATTGAGATGAGACTTTTTTTATTGAAAGGGAGGTGTGTGAATTTTCATATTCATTGTAGGACTTAAAAAATAAATATCACTATTAAGAAGAAAATACCTACAACACTTTCATGAAATGTCTATGGATTGTTTTCTTACTAGCTTAACGCTGAAGAGATTCTTCCATTAAAGTGTTTTAATGAAGGCAAAAAAATGGTCTGATTTTAGCCTAGTTTATCCATATTTTCAAATGGTTTTCATAACAGGCTGATCTAAGGCTCACTGAAGTTCATCAAATTATTTCCTTTTCTATACAGTGTAGTTTGAATTTAGACTACAGAGTAACTGCTCAACAGGCTCACATGCACGTCTAAGAGGAAAGACTGAAGTTTCTCTTTGAAACTACAGAAAAAGTCAACTTCTGTCTATAAAAATGTTTAGAAGAGAGAAGCAGAACCATTAAACTAGGAAGAGTAGTTAAATCCCCAAAAGCATGCCACTCCTCACTGCCCAAAGTCAAAAAAGTTACTAAAAAACATGTCAAAAGAATATTGAATTGTTGATTCTTTGTTTCACGTTAAGTCCAGCATTGACTACTGATGGCCTAAATACAGCAGAGTATCCTTGACAATGCCAGGCACAGTATGCACCTACAGCCACAACAATTTTTTGAGCAGGAACTTGCATTATTTTTAGGTCAGGGAGGCATAAACTGGACTTTCAGGCCCTCACCTGGGTGAAAGAAATACTTCCATAGAAGAAATAGGAAGGAATTTGTGTAAGTAGTCATCAACATCAGGACCCCATTGGGATAATCAGATTTAAGAATATACAACACACCACCACTACCCTGGTGTAAAATATGCAAAATCATAGAATGGTTTGGGTTGGAAGGGATCTTAAAGATCATGTAGTTCCAACCCCACATGACGTTAACATTTATAAGGTGATTCATGAGATTTTTCTAAATATTTTTAGTTTCCAGCCATGTAAAATGGATGGTTAATGAAGACAGACAGTATCTTCTGTTAGATCAACTGAGGCAGCTGGAGAGAAAAGACAAATTTTCAGTCACTTCACCCCCTTTTTAGTTCTGAATTAGAAGCAGTCATCTCCATAATTAAATACAAATTAGGGACAGCTGTTCTAAATAGATATATTGATTAATCAGAGCACCCAAAATGAAAGGGATGCAGTATTTGGGGAGTGGATGGGGCATTAGAGGGCTTTTCTGGTGCTTATCTTATTAGAAGGAGAGAGACAGGTAAATTTTCAGACACATGCTTCATTCTTCACTGTTTGAAGCTTCACTATTTGGATGAACAGCCAAGACCTTGAGTAAGAGATATTAATTAACACTGCTTTTTAGCAACATATGCCTTCTTGATGTCTATATGTGCACAAAGAATGACTTCAAGAATTAACAGTTATAACAGCCTGGAGAACAACATAATGAACACAAGCCACAAATCTGAATCTGAACTTGCTATAGCTGGAGTGCTCTGTATATTGCTAAGCTCTGTATATTGTTAATTTCATTTTTTTAATTTGTTGTTTGTTTTTGGGTTTTTTTTTTTTTTTTTTTTTTTTTTTTTTTTTTTTTTTTTTTTTTTTTTTTTTTTT
>JAWWEU010000081.1:37554136-37612278 GCA_035583155.1 Acropternis orthonyx | reverse complement strand
CCCCCCCCCCCCCCCCCCCCCCCCCCCCCCCCCCCCCCCCCCCCCCCCCCCCCCCCCCCCCCCCCCCCCCCGGGCGGCAAGAAATGTCTCTAATATCTCTTCACAACTGCAGTAAATACAGAAGTTACATGGAATCATAGAATGAACCAGCATCCTGTCCAGCTGAATACTAAAGTGTCCAATGTTGCAGAATCAATCCCCCATTTCCCTGGGGAGATTATTCCAATGACTGATTGCTCTCAACGTCAAAAATTTCCTTGCACATGGCCTTGTTGAACTTCATAAGGTTCTTGTCAGCCCACTCTTTCAGCCTGTCCAGATCTTCCTGTACAGTGGCTCTCCCTTCTGAAGCATCCATTTCAGTCTGGTACCATCAGCAAACTTTCCCAGAGTAGGCTTGATCCCATCTTATGGCTGACTTAGGAAGATATTAAACAATGTTGGGCCCAATACTGGTCCCTGTGGGACCTCATTTGTGACAGGTTGCGAGCTTGAGAAGGAGCTGTTTTACTGCCACTTTCTGCGTGCTCCCATCAGACAGTTCCTCAGTCACCACGTGGATCACTTGCCTAGACCCTAACTCACTCATTTCTCTTGGAGGGAGCTTTTGGAAACCATATCAAAGGCCTTGGAGAAATCCAGGTAGACAATGCCAACTGCTCACTGCATATCAACCAAGCAGGTTACTTTGTCATACAAGGCGATCACGTTTGTCAAGCATGATTTGCCCTTGGTGAATCCCTGCTGGCTTTTCCCAATTACATGGTTCATCTGACTTGTGATGGTCCCCAGGAGGATTTGTTCCATAACTTTCCTAGGAACAGAAGTAAGACTGAAATTTCCTGAATCCTTCTTTAAGTCCTTCTTGCAGATAGGGGTAATATTGATTTTCTTACAGTCTGCTGGGACATCTCCCAGTATCCATAACGACTCAGATTACAGAGAGAAGCCTGATAATGTCATCAGCTTTCTTAGCATCCTTGGGGAGACAGTGTCAGGGTCCATTGATCTGTGGGGCCAAGCCCCTGTAATAGGCCACATATGAACTCTTCCTTCACTGACAGTGCGTCCATGTTTGCATAAGTCTGGGTTTTTGTTCCCAAGGCCTGGGGCCCTACAGTGCTCATAAAGACAGAGGTGAAGAAAGTGTTGAGAACCTTTGCCTTTTTCAGCATTATTGGTGATTAACTCTCCTGTTTAACAGCAGCCAATATTTCTCTCCTTTTTCTGCTTTTGTTTACATACCTGAAGAACACTTTATTGTGTTTTTTGACATCTCTGGCCAATTTCAAATTGAACGGAGCTTTTGCTTTTCTAACTGCATCTCTGCATGCTGTGGTAACGCCCTTGTAGTTCTCAACAGGTATTTTTCTGCTTTTCCATCTACGGAACACTTCTCTTGGTTTTGAGCAGACTCAGAAGGTCACAGTTTAGCCAAGGGAGTATCTTTCTCCACCTACTTCCCTTACCTTAAAAGGGGATGAAGTGTTTTTGTGCATCCAGGGGAGTGTTCTTGAAAAACTCCCTGCACTCACTAGCTCCTTTATCCTCCATGGAAGCTTCCCATGGAATCCCTCCCAACTGAGTTCTGAGCAAGCTAAGTTTCCTGTTCTAAAAAAATTAAAACCTTTGTCTTAGCACTAGCCTTCAGCATACTCAGCAGGATCCCAAACTCCACAGTACTGTGACCACTGCAGCCAAGCCTATAATTAACGGAGATATTACCAAGTAGGTTTTCTTGGTTTGTGAGTAATGAGTCCAGCAGTTCCTCATTCCTGGCTGGCACATCTAACATTTGTGTGAGCAAGCAGTCCTCTCTGCATTCCAGAAACTTGATGGATGGTGTGTGAGCTGCTGCATTGCTCTTCCAGCAAATGTCTGGGTAGGTGAAGTCACCCATAAGAACCCAAAACTTTCTTAAATGACCCAAATATTCCTTTGCTGTCTTTATCATCCTAGTTTGGAAATCATTAGCATATGCCTACTGTAAGATTCCCCTTGGAGACAACCCCTCTGATCTTGACCCAGAGGCATTCCATAGGGCTGGAATTAGCATAGCTCATTTCCAAACATTCAAGAGTTGTCTTAAAGAATGCAATGACTCTTTTTCCCTTCCTGTCTTTGTGAAACAGCTTATAGCCAACCATTGTGATACTCCAGTCACGTCAGTTGTGCCCCCAGGTTTCAGTTGTTCCTATGATATCAGAACTTTCAGACTGGGCATGACACTCCAGTGCCTCCTGTTTGTTCCCCAGGCTGCATGCATTGGTATACATATACTTGGGGTGTTCGGTCTTCTGGTTCTCATCTTGGGAAGCAGCTAAGGAACACTGGTCTGTGCTCTGGTTGGCCTGCTTAATCCCTCATTGGTTACAATGCTGCTGTCGCTTTGGACTCCATCCCCCAAGTCCTTCAGTTATAACCTGCCTCACCAAGGCTATAGTAACCAAAGAACTAGGCACAGTCATAATAGCCAAAACCCTCACAACAGCACATGCCATGAAGCCAGAAGCTGATTTGCATTATATATCAATTTGTGGCTGCATCCTTCCTCTAACTGGTAAAATGAAAGAAAACCTGCTCACCAGCACTTTTCACTTGCACCCACAGGGCTTTGTGATCTTCCTTGATTCTGCCCTGGTTCTGCCTTTCAGTGTCACTCATGCCCCCATAAATGAGCAGCAGTGTATAGTATATTCTGTGCTCATGGCAAGTAGTGGCACCTCTTGGCAGCATCTTGGACCTTAGCTCCTCGAGGAGCTAAGCAAGGCAGCACAGCTCCTGTGACTCCCTGTCAGGCCAGCAGATGGACACAGCTGTTCCATGAGGTTGTCCAATTTAATATCCAGATGTGCAGTACTGCCCTCTTTTCACTTGGCATAGATTACCTATAAACTAGATAGTTATTGAGGCAAAGAAGCTATATTACACATCTGCATTACAAGCAGCTGCCTGCAAACACAACAGTGACCAGACAGCTTAGGTGACACTTCACTGATGGGATAGGTTTCAGGGACTTTGATTAAAATCTGATGGGAAGGAAAATACCTGTACAACAAGCTGTTTCAAGTTACAAATGTAAAAGTAACAAAAGCAGTCAAATTTCATCCTACAGCAAGAAGAAAGATAAAAAAGGCCCAATCGCTATACTGCTTTTAATACCCTAGGAATGCGGACATATTTCAAAATTTCCATGTATGCGAATCAGAAAATCACATCAAAATCTGAGGCTGAATTTGAGCTGACAATTAATCATTCTTTGTTTCCTATTATTGTTTCATCCTATCCTTTGCAAATAGCTCAATAAATCATATTTTCCTGCTGGACAAAAACCACACCTGTCATGAATTTTCACATCCAATATATTGAAAATTGAATGTCTTATACAAGAAAGAAGGCATGTGCATGAATACAGCTGCAAGTACTTAATCTCAATTAACTTTATACAATTCATAGTTTGTATGATTTTTCTTCCTCCCATATTCATTAGAGCTGATTCCTTTCCCTTCAACTTTGTGTTGCTTGATTTGTCATCCAACACCGCTGTTAACCTCTCTAGGGACTACAGCACATATTGAAATATAGTCTGGGTTCTGCAGCACTGTATTCTAACTCACACAAAGCCTTAGTAGCTTCAAAACATTGAGGGTGGAAGAGCATGTACAAGAGAATATGAAAATTCAATGCTATATAAACCAGTAGAGATGGTGTCTGCCAAAGACTTACTGACCTACTAGAAGGTACATTAAATAGAAGCGATAACTGTATACATGGAGAACTGGTGGTCCTCCATATCTGGTCCAGCTGTCAAGTTAACCACACATGCACCACACATGCACACAGGTTCTGTGACAAAGCAATTTTAGGTTCAAATTCATGAGCCTAGAGCTGAAATCCATCTTGTACCTACCTGAAAAAAACCTTTCCCCATTTTGTGATCTCCAGCCATTAGGATTAACCAACAGATTCAAAGATGGGACATTGTCCAAGCCCAAAACAAGTCAAAGAGGTTCCTTACAGGCCCAATGCAGGTACTATCTGTGATGCCCAGAAGCAGTAAGCACGCTGTAAATACTAACAGCATGGGCTCCAAAGTCAACAGCAGTTTTGATACCCATTTCAGAGGTGTAGGATAAAATCCCACAGGTGCTTTTGAAATCCAAAAAATTCAAGAACTGCAGAACCTCTTGGGTTGTTATTATTATTAATGATTGATCACCCAAGGCACATTCCAGTGAAGAGAAAAATCACTAGAACAGGTTGTCATGCATATGTATTTATGTATTTAAAATTTCTACAGACCTACCAGTGTCAAATTATATTATCCTATACTACAAACTCAAGTGATTCAAATACTGGCACAGGTGATGCAATTAAACATTCCCACAAAAACCTACTGTAGTACAGGGCTACTGAAGCTTTTTTAAGCTTTCAACATGAAATACAGGCTCAGCTACTATGTAGTTAAGAGTAAAGCTTGTGTCTCTAGCTACGACCAATGTATTCATGCAACTATTTTACATATACACAAAAAGCAGAGACAAATTGATATTTTGCTTAAGCAAGTTACTCTAGTAACTCCAATTCTTGACTACAGATAGCTGGGAAGTGCTAAATTCAGTCCAAACTCTTCTCTTAATGATCACTCAATAGCCATGATACTTTCCATGATGCATTCAACAATTTTGTGCCTGGTCTCAAGTACCAACATATAAAAATAACAGTAGCAGGGCCCTGCCCAGATTCTGCCTGGAAACTTTACTCTTAAAAGATTTCCCATTAGTGAAAGATTTGGCCAGGCAGGAAAATGACTCGCTAATGGCCACCTCCACCAGAGCCCGAATAAGAGATAATTGCACGCTAGGTGCACGAGAACACATAAGTCTGAACTCACCTGAGTTAGCCAATTGCCAAAAAGTACATAGCAGCTCCTTTGTTCAGCCTTAGCAGGCCCTAACAGAAGAAGAGACATCTGTGTTACAAGTACAGAATCCTATAATACAGAAGAGACCAGCAAGACTTCTCTTTCCTAGTGGATAAGAACTAATCTTATACTCCTCCACAGAGACAAGGGTTGGGGGGCGGGGGGGGCGGGGGGGAGAGTTTCCCAAAACAGGTATTCCTCTGCTATGTTACAAATTTATCTAACGATCCCAAGACCTAGCAGGTGAACTTAATTATTAGCCCCTACAGTTAGCAGACCCAGAAACAACCTGGTGGCTCTTCACCCATGACTAAAGAAATACATTACAGAACACGAAGTGGCAGACCATGACCTTGGAAAGGAGAAGACAATGACTTCAAATCCAGCGCACACATCTCCTTGTTCCTTCATCCTGTTTCCCTTCCATGCCACACACCCTCACCCTCCTGCCCCAAAGGATTTGTTTCAATATCCTCATCATCTTGGGTGGTCACCTTATATCCATGTACTAAATACAACCGATGATCAATTAAATTTGTGTCAATCACATAGTCAAAATAAAGCTACAACCTTAACACCTGTGTCTGTGTCATCCTTCTCTGTGTGTCTAAGCTAATGAAGGAAGTCTCTCACTTTATGCTTCCCTTAAATTAACACTGAGAATCTCAATGCTGTAAAACCCTCTTAGAAATGTTCAAGGGAATCTCCCATCACATGCTTGCAGACTTAAAGCAATTCTGCAGCAATTACCTAGGAGGCCCTGTATCACACTACCAAGTCTGTAACCAGACAGATATACACATAAACACACCAACACACACATACATCAGCTATCAGGAAAATCATTTAAATGGCTTCATCTTTCAAAATTACTTAATTTCTTTTGCTGAAGGAGACTGTATGAATCACTGCTGTAAGCCCATTGACGGAATGCTTAGTTGACACTTGCTCAATCGAATAAAAATGTAGAGACCAATAGAAGCTGAAAGCAGGAAAATAAAGAACATAATTGTCTGAGGTCCTTTTCTCTTAGTCCTCCTAAATTACAGCAGCACAAAGGTTTCTGTTGCTCCAATTTGTCTACCAAACTACCAGATCTGTCTCAGACCATTTTAAACTGTGCATTGTTACAGTCCACAGACAAATGAAGACTTGAAAGCTGCAAACAAACAGCCATAAATCTTAAGTTCACTGAGTAATTTCATTTTAAGGTGCTTATCAGTTCCAGCCCGAGGACTCAATTATCTATTAAGCATTTTCCTATTCCTATAGGCATATGGTGCTCAGGACTCTTTTTGAAGCTTTCCAGATAAATGTTATATGAAAGAAGCAAGCAGAAAGAAAATATATGGACCAAAGTTCATCCAAACACTTATAAATGCTCATTTTCTGCAAAAACAAAAAACCAAACAAAAAACAAAACAAAAACAACAAACAAACAAACCCAAAAACCCCAAACAAACAAAAAACAACAACAACAAAAAACACACAAAAAAATCCAAAAACAAAACAAAACAAAAACCAGCAGAAAACTTAGACATATTTACTGCTTCTGGCAGTAGTGCTTCATTAAAATAACCCACAAAAGTAAAACAGAATCAAGGATTTCTTATTGAAAAATAAGGCTTAAACAGTAACTTGTCAGGCCCTTTACTGAAAACCTCACCTTGAAAATTTCTGCACTGTACATAAGCGAAGCTTGGCTTCTGTCATAAGTGTGAAACAAGGTAGGGCTACATGAAATTCCAACCCTCCCAGCAGGAGTTCTTTAGGGTTGGTTTTGGGGTGTTTTTTTTTTTTTTTTTTTTTTTTTTTTTTTTTTTTTTTTTTTTTTTCTGTAGTTAGAAAAGGAATGGAGGACAAATCTTTGGATGTTGAGAAATTGCACCTCACTTTTCTGGATAATGTCTGTGGGGCACAGTGTTACTGAAGAAATGTCTCTCTGTGTTTCAGGCTGAGAAGTCAGTATTTGTACCTAAAAAGAAACTCACCATTTTGCTCCTGCACCCAGGCATTATAAAAACCCACACTAATTTAATAAAAGAATCTTATCACTGCAATATAAAAGAAAAGGTGTCTTATCTTAGTAGAAATCAATATTAGAATATGACAGGACTTTCTTTAATGTTCTTACTCCCAGCAGGAGTCAACAAAGAATGTAAGAACAACTATTTAAATCCTGAAAGTTATGGAAGTAAATTCTAAATTACCCTAATCCTAAATTATCATCAACAGTTTAGGATTTGATTATTCCTTTTTTTCCTCTTTCTCAGTCTTGTTGGTTATTTTTGTCCTACAACATTCTTAATCAGAACACAGAGCACTGTTTAATAGTAATTTAGATGATTTTGTTGCTAACACCCTTTTATATTGAATATATTTCGGTAATGTGGTACAAATTATGCACTCCATGATATTTAAAAGATAGCTTTTAAAAGTTTACTGGATGATTTCCTAATTCAGATGTTTTGCTTAGTATTTTTCTCCTTCTGCAGAACAAAGTAGATCATATCCTCACAGGAATTCCTTTACTTCCATTCCATAATATGTCAGCAGTAGCTTTTAAAAATCATTTTTACATGACTGCAGCTTCTCTTTTTTTAAACATATGATTTTCACTGTCAAATGGGAAAAGTGACTGAAATAGCACAGACTTACTCTCATATCTGTTACACTATTTTTTCATGCTTGGAAGTATTATAATGTTCAAGGGAGCAATTAAAATTGTTCCACTGTGTGGTAATAAAGAGTACGATTCTCAATTCAAGTGTCAGCCAAGAAGGTTTCACAAACCAAAAGAAAACTGAATTTTTGGATGTTTTAATATTTTATGTAGATATCTACTCTGGAAAAAAACAAACATCATTATAGTTTCAAAATTTTAACACAGAAAGTGAGAAAATAATTTAAACAGTGTCGCCAATGCAATGGATCACTTAGAAGGCAAAACACCCTTGGACCAATAAGATTAAAAATCTATAAATATAAATTAAGTTGTTTTATAACTGATTAATATTTTCTTTCATGAATGTTTTAATTTTTTATCACATACCATAACATATATTTGGTTTCAGTGGCTTCACCAACCTCTTCAACATCGAATTTTTCTACTTAGAGAAACAAATTTAATCCTATTTCTCGTATTATATATTAATGTTTACAAAAATATTGGACCCATGAGAGTTATATTTCTAGGATTCAATTTCAGTATTTGAAAGAGCTCTGATTCAAAGGCTTTTATAGACATAATATGTGAAAGCATTTCAATGAAACATAACTGCTTTAGGTTTTCTTTTCAGTCCCTTCATGACACACTTAACAGTCTTTCTCACACTTTCAAAGACATCTGGTCTCTTAAGGAAAATACAGAAAAAAACCTGTAAAAATAAAGAATTTTGACAGGTATCAAGCTTAAAGCAAAGTGCAGTAACATTAACACACAGCAAATCATGCCTCTTTACTATGCACAAATCCTTTTGCAAGGAACACCGTAAAAGGTTAATAAAACTTGTAATACCATCTCTTCACCTTTTAATTACTCCCAATCTCTCAATTTTACACAACCACTGAGCAACATGGTCTGCAGCTTGGCATTACAAGCACACCTGGGACCAGGTATTCCAGATAACTACTGTGGGCAGAGACAGCAGGACTGCAGAAGACCTTCATTCCGAGCCATGCAACTTATACAGATTAAACTCAAAACCTTTCCGAACTGCAATATCAATGGGATGAGAGATGTCAGTGGACACAGATAAGAGGGGAGCTAAGGACACATCAAAAGTTCCAGTGCCATTAACTGCTGTAGTGTGTCTAGTGGCAGCATGGTCTAGTTGCATCGTATTTCTCCTGTAATGCTCTTTCTGTCTCCTGTTTTACAGATACGTTGCAGACACTTGCAAGTTACAGTTTCTTACCCATAAAACTAGGAATATACTAAGAACATCACTGGTGTAAGTCAGACTCAACACAGTATCTAGACAGGCTACCCTTGAACCACAGAACCAGTAACTCACGTATTACATTTTGCACCGAAGAGATGAAGCAGCACTGTTCAGAATTATTTAATAAAATCCTCCACCATTCTAATTTTGTCAATTTTATAAAAGTAATTCTGTTCTTCAATGCAACTGTGTCTCAGAAGGAGCAGAGTGGGCACAAAGCACACTGACAGTGGGATCCTGGATCATTTTTCTTATGGCAGATATTCCTTCAGAAAGGCACTTGACATATGCCTATAGAAAAATAAGCAAATCCTCAAACATATGCTGAACAACTGTAGAGTTAATCTATGCATCATGCTCAAGACACCCCCTGCCTGGGGCTGGCAGAGAGACGCAAATTTCAGGCATCTCCACAGAACTGTACATACTTGTCCTGCTCTCTCCCACTTCAGTGGCGGCGATAAAAAGGGGTTGGCCCAAGTAATGCCACCAGTTGCTCTGTTCTATTGTCTTTAAATTTGTGGAACAAGAATCCCTTGCAGTGAGTGTGAGAGTGGGCACTGAAATATGCAAAGGGATGCAGAGGTATTACAAAGTAAAGAAAAAACTTGTGGTAATTTTCTTTCTAGTATTTTAGTATTATTATGTTTTGAAATAATGTTACATAACTGAGAATTTTGGAGATGTTACCATGTAAACAACAGGTAGCACCCTGAAGAGATTAATTCCTACTAAAAAATTAAAAAATAGAAATGAGGGTATCAACAGAAGAGTCTAAAGACAGCTATAGTACAGCCATACCACGAGTACATATAAATTATTACTACAGAGTCAGCACACTGCCTCGTAGCATGGCAGAGAGTTCAGAATTCCTGAACCCTGGCCCAGGGGATCAAAAGGTGAAGGTCTGAACATCTGGTTGATGGTGGGAGAGAAGACAGTTTAAGTTTCCATTCTCTTCAAGTTGGCTAATGTGTCAAGCTGCATTTTCAGCACATTAACTGATCTCTTGATTAAAACAAAGTATTCCAGATTTCAAGGGGAAAAAAAGCAGCAAACCCCCTTATAAAAAGAGGAAAGTATTTTCAAAAAGTTAGGAATTCTCAAGGCATACAAATCTTTCATAACTAACCAAATTCAATTTGAAAATTAAAATGAACCTTCCTATGTAACTGTGTATAATTTTTTTTAATTTAAACATCTGAGGTAAATTTTATAGGTATCCTCTGCTTCAAAACCATTCATGAATCATATTATTTTTGCACACTAATGTACCTTTTTTTAGTGTTCATAAGTAGCACAGAGCAAACTCAAAATGAATGTACATTAGGGCAATTTCACACCATCTTTTTACCAATTTTACTGGGTCAACTTAACAGAGGGGAAGCAAGTAACACCTACAATGAAAAAATCCAATGGTAATGAAATAACCAGTCTTTCATCTTCTCCTTTATAATATACTTGTGTGTGTACACAGAAAGTGTTACTCTGTGATTTGAGAAATAACTCTAAGACAGAGGTGTCAAAATAGTCACTGCCTAAAACAAAATAATATCTAATTTTCCTTCAAGCAAAACAAGCAAGAGTTGCATGCAATAAAATATGCCATGCTGTGGATGATGGCTAAAAAGGGATGAGAAAAACTAAGCATTTAAAAATCTTTTCTTTAAAGATATAGTAAGAATTAAAAACAGAATAGAGTTGGCTTACAAATAAAACGCGAGTGCTAGACTAATCACTAAGAACACAGCTGGAACAGCAAGGATAACAAACATCTGTGTCTCTGACATTCTTCATAAAGTAATGATTTCCATTACATTTGATCCAAGTGTCCCATGCTTTCTGAGAGAAGCCTTACCACTTTGCAGAGAGCAACCAAAGCAATACAACATCCTTTGACTTCTCTAGAGTCACATAACCAACCAGTTTAAGAAAAGAAAAATCCATCTCATATCTTTTCTTCCTACTCCTGTGCTCTCAGGTTGTGAGCCAGTCCACCCCACCTTTCAAGTCATTTCAGTTTGCTTAAACTCATCTGTTGGGGCATCTACAGTGAACTCTTTTGACTGTGCCACTACTGAAAGTGACTTCATAGTCTCCAACACACTTAAGCAATTAAAGAGAGTGTAAGTAACATAGAAAAGTGAAAACAACAAAATAAATCCTAAATAATGGGCTAGATTAGGTTCTGCTGCTGGAATGTTGAACCTTGTTGGATTATTTCCTCACTGGCTGTCTCAGAATTGATGGAACCATTCCAAAGTCTACATTAATTTCCCACACTTACCAAAGCCAAGGAAACACAGCAGTGAGAAGAAAACTGTATTCTTTTTAAGACTGCCGTATTGAAATAGCATAGCAAATGCAAGGGAATTGGCTCTGCTGCATTTCTCAGGCTTACTCAGGCTGGCAGCAAGGAAAGTTTCAAACTGGGGATTCAAATGGATGATTTCATCTGAGGTGTGACAAAATGTAGAGAAGGGTACACTTGACGAAAGAAATAGTTTAGGTTTGTGTGTGCTGTTCTGTTTTTGGGGGTGTCTCTTTTTTGCAGTTTTATTTTTAAGAAAGGGAAGCTCTCATTCAAAGAGTTGTTTTCTTATGGAAGTATTTTTTATTAGGGATAACTGTGATAAGAGGGCTTTTCACTTTTTAGATATTACTAAGATCTCCTGGTTTGATTTATTCATCTCCTTTATTCTAACCTTCAAATGACTCCTGCAGTGTCTTTTGCACAGTCTGAATACAAGAAATGGAAAGCTTCACAAATAAAAATAAACTGTCATAAGATGAAACTGGAAATTTGGAACTTAAATTCCTCGGACTGTAAATGGCATGAAAACTTGGCCTTCCTTATCCTTGGAGACTCATTTGTATAGCTACAAATCACAGGAAAAATCTTTCAAGATGAAATATGAAAAATTGTAACAGAAAAGAATTGCTTAACACATGCATAAAAGTATGACCTGAGCAGTAATGCTGTGATTTTATTACATATACCACATTTTTATTACATTTACATTTACTACTTGAATAAGAGCTTGTCTTTGAGGAAAAGAGACTGTCTCAAAACGCATATCTATAATTACAACTCCTTTGAAATGAATGTTGTACAAGTCCTTAGAAAGCATTACACAGCGCTAAACAATTTCTTCAGCATTACACACAGCTAAACAACTTCTTCAGCTAACATACAGCAGAGCCTGAAAGCCTCCTGGCACATGTTGCATCAAAACGCCAAGTTTAGCTCTTCATAAATTTCTCTTAAAATTCTGTATCTCTCTGGGAATGATTGTCTCTTTACTTTGTTCTTTTTACATGAGTAAATACTAGTACAGAGAACGAAAGGTGGGTGGATATCCTTGGAGTAAGTGAATGCTAGCTATCCATAACTTCAGTAAAACTTCCGTAATAAATGACTGTAGCTATGTGAAAAAGTTTGCATCACTTTATGTTGCCTGTGCAAACACATCTTGGTAACTGATCTTTTACTGTAAACTGTTACACTTCTGTTATTTTTAGTTACCTTTGAGCAGGATGCCCTCAGAAACCACAAACTGCCATTATAATTGCAGCTACAGTTTTGAATATCTCTCTTGATGTGTCCAATGCCTTACACTGACCATCATGCAAAAGATATAAACTGAGAGTTCTCATTTACTTCAACAGAGCGTGGTGACCTCCATATGGAGTGAGTCCAGAGAAGGGCCATGGAGGTAATCAGAGCACCTCTTCTATGAAGACAAGCTGAGAGAGCTGGAGTTGTTCATCCCTGGAAGTGTTCCTGGCCATACTGGATGAGCTTTCAGGAACCTGGTAGAGTGGAAGGCGTCTCTGCCACTGGCAGCGGGGTTGGAACGAGATGACCTTTAAGGTCCCTTCCAACCCAAACCCTTCTATGACTCTATGAATATAATTCCATCTTTACTGTCAGTTCTGCTTGGGTTTTTCTTTATTTAGTACTGTCCAGCTGCCTAGAAAACGCATGCCCTCACATAATCCTGGCCTACCTTTAAGGAGTCCATGACCTCTTCTGACCTTTCCCACTGCGTACCTACCTACTCCTTCAACAGACAGCAGCATAGCTGTTGATTCTTGGCAAATGTGGCAAGAATTTGTTTTTAAGTTATATAATGATCTAAAAGTATACCTTACTGGTTTCTTCAAGTCAGCTGGTATTTCACAAAATAAACTGTGTGGGCTATGCTGTGGGGAGTCTTGAAGAAAAGAGCAGCAGTTCCTGAGAAATGCGGAGACAAGTTGCAGTACTTAAGATTTTTAAGTATTTTTTGGGATTTTCAGTTCCCATTATGTAACTTTTTCAGTTCTTAAAAAACGACCATATTAAGTATGTGCATTTCTATTTTATGTATATGTAAAAATCTCTGATATATTTATATATAGGTAATTAACAGTGTTTTATGGTATGTAGCCTATTGCAAACACTGAGAGAAGAGCTGGTGCTTTCTGAAAAGACACTGTGCTCTAACACTGCCAAATCCTTCTGACACGTAGTCAGGATCTGCTGCTTTTCCTGCATGTGGACAGAATCCTTCACATGCTTCTTTTAGCCTGGCCTGTACTTGTAAAGAAACCACTTACATTAATGAAATGCAGATAAAATGCAGAAGTAAAGCATATAATAAGTATTAAGTACAAAGCCATTTCAAGTAAAATATTCCCAAACCTAAAACTAATCCTACAATAGTTCCAATCTTTTTTCAGCAACTACACACACTCTGCACTCTCCTTTACATCCTTCATGTGCACCAGGGTAATTCAGTAAGAAAGTTCCTATCCAAACCAGGTACCTCCTCCTCTACAGCTTTGGGAAAAATCAAGCCTTGGTTACACCTTCAGAGGGAGCATTCCTCATCCCTTTCAGCCCCAGTTTCTGTTATTCATGCTGGCATAACTACTTGATACAGCTGTATGATGAACTGATACAGTTACAAAACAATAAGCAATAATAATGGCAATGGCAACACAAAAGGTAAACCTAGTAGAGAGAGGCTGGAGCTGCCATTGAAAAAAATCTCTGGGTATGACCACAGTGGGAGAACATCTGCAACAGTTAGTTGTGCAGAATCAGTCAGTGCAGATAAATTACATGCTCCAGGTGTACACAAGTATTTGCAAGACAGCTGCAAATGAAGGCACCCAATGCACTGGCTTCTAAACCTGAGCATTCAGACTATAAGTCCATTACTAGCTCCCATTACGTTGACTTATTTTCCACAGTTGCCCAGCACAGGATCCTAGCACTTTCTTTCAAAGGGCACAGTTGGAGACTAAGGAAAACATCCATGAAGCAGGACTCAACATGATGAGTTAATTCTAATTTCGTTCCACGCTGGAGAGTGGTAATTTGATTGATTGATTTTGGGTTAAAGTCAAAATCAGAAGTGTCTCTGAGCTCTGAAATGTTACATGGGAATTCTTGCTACATTCAGACTCAAATCTCTATGAGTTGGATACACATGTTGTATGACAAATATGTTCCAGAACTGATGTGTTACTTAAATCACATGCAGTATAAAATATGGTGAAGTATTTCAGTAAAGCTTAAATAACAACCACAGTGCACCAGAAAAAATGCTGTAATACTCATAAGGGCTTGGTTCAAATAACAGAAACAAGAAATTAGGGTTAAGGATTGGAACTATCATAAAATCCCTTAAACCCACATGAATTTCAGGGGATTAGAAGATGGTCCCAGGCTATACTTTGAATCTGGGAGCATCCATCACTACGAAACAGGTAATTAACAGTATTTAAAATTAATCTTCATGTGAAGACGTTGATGTTTTCAGTTGCACAGCATTATATAAGCAAAAACAACCAAGGGCAAATTTGATGTTTTAATTCATGAAATGGCAACTGAAAATCCTGCTTTGCTTATGCACCTGACCTTGCTACGCTCACACTGCCTCTTTGTAAAACTGCTGAATACTAATTTTTTAGCGCGTCGTCCTTCAAGTGCTGTTTTAAGCACCCCTGCTACACGAACAGATGAAGCAAACTGCCGACAAGCTGCAGTGCGTGTAATACACACACTGTGGTTAACAAACAGCCTTCTGTAAAACCACAAAGCCCAAATAAGTCTTCGATTAAGTCAAGCGAAATCAGCATTGTTACACCAGGATTACATTTAATTCTAACTTAAGTTTTAGGCATCTCTATCTATTGAAATGCAGGTGTCTTGAAAAAAATTCTTTTTCTCTCTGTGAAAAATACTAGACAAAACTAAGCCTGGTGATGGGGAAAATTTGTAGAAGGGGAACAAAGCAGCAATTAACCCCTAAGACTCGCACTTTCATTTTCTCCCTTCCACTGCTGACTTTGTCATTCCTTTAATAACAGAAGGATTTTTAAAATTTCTAGTCCATTAACCAACAGCTTGTGGACACCAAGAGGTAAATGGGAGAAGATGCATTAAAATTAGGTTTTGTTCAAGAAGGAAAAAATTGAAAAGATGACACATAACTGTAGAGAATGTCAGTCAATATCAGATCAATTTATAATCTGAAGATTTTAAAAGTATTTAAATATCTGTAGATTTACAGGACTCAGGCCTTGCAGTCCTGTTGTTAACCAAGACTTCTTTCCACAGGATTTCTATCTTTTTTGCCCCGACAAGATAAAATTTTTAAATGTTTTTAATTTTATAATTAATATAATTTATATAATTATTAAATTATTTTAAATGTTTGAAAAATAATTTAGAATAATTCTTAATATCTGTTATATTAAAGCTGATAAAACAAGCTGTACTGAATTTCATAATTAAAATATCACTTTAACACTTTACCGGTTCAGTATCTATAGATACTAAATTTTGCTATCAGATGTAGTAGAATAACTGATTTGCAAAAATGCTGTTCATTTTCATGGCTTTATTTTATATATTTAATTGAGCTCTCTACATTGTAAAATACATTCTTAAGGGACAGCATCTTACATTTCATCAGATTAATGCTCTGCCAATTTAATATGCTCACTAAGAGCAGTAGTTTTCATAACAATCAACTAGCTCTTTGAATCCTCTTTTGGAAGTCAAAAAGACATTATTTCCATTCCTAAGATCTTTGCTATTACTCTCTCCAGACATAGCCTTGCTCATAATATTAGCTATCAGGAGATTAACATAATGTGCTAAAAGGCTAATAAAATCTTTTATATGTTTTGTATTTATTATTTGAGAATTCCTACTTTCTTTATCAACAGAGTGCTGTGACAAAGATTTGGAGAGAGGTTCTATGAATTGTCATAAATTTGTAATGAAACATTAAAGGAGATCTGTATTTGGGTTATAATCTGACACCAAAGAATCTTCTTCTAGAGCTCCCTGTGTGGAAATGAGAATGAAGAAACAGAAATTCCTCTGAGGTAATAAAGTTTCTGATGTCTGATAGAGGAGAGAGGGAGAGAACAAGAACTGTTCTTCTGCCTCCCCAAGCCAATCCACACAAGCACACAAAATCAAAGATAGGCAGGCCTGAAATGCCCAAGCTCCATTTTCTGCTCCAGTCAAGGAGTGATTGTATAAATCCGAGCAGCACCCCGAGGACACAGCAAAAGTGCACCTCCCTGGCCATAGCACAGGACTTCCCCAGACATCTTCATAAGAAAAGGAAAATGCAGATTCAAGCCTACTCAGGCCATAAAGGAAACTGTATGAGGCTTTCTTGCATCTGGATGCATTTCTCCTCTTAAGGCATGAAAATAATACCAGTTCTTCTTCTTACTCTTTTATACATATACTCCTTCATTTTTTTGCTTTTCTTGCAAATTCATGAAGGCAATTTCAAAAATGTTTGAAATTTTTAATCAAAAACTGAAAGGAAATAAAATGAAAGGAAATAAAAAGAAAATGAAGGAGTTTGGAACTTTCATTTTAACGTTCTCCCTCTCTGCCTCCTCAAACTCTTCCCCAACTCACATTTTTTGTTTGGGTGTGAAATTACAGATTCCCCATGAGATTTCCCACTCTATTAACTTCTGCATCAAACATTTTTGAATGGTTGCATTCCCTGCATGTCAGAGTAGAGCATAAACACTATAACCCTTATCCCTAGACAGTTCATAGCCCTAGAGTTCAAGTTCAAGACTTTTCACGCAATTGATCAAATATGTTTTTGTCCCTCATTTACAGGGAAACCACATTTCACGCATTTACATTTACATTTACACAAATCTACAAGATGTCCAAGATTACAGCTTTCTGGTTGCTAATTCCAAAGTCCAATGCTCTGTAAAATCCAAGTAGAGCACAGGCAGGGGGCCACACAAGAGCCAGGAGATTAGGTACAAAACCCCTATTACCTATAACTGGAGACATGTTTCAACTACTAAATTAGCTTTTAGATGATTTCCTTTGCAGATGTAACTGCTTAAGCAAGTCTGCTTTTTTCAATAAGAGCAGACTACTGCTCTATCAGATGCAAAGACATCCCTTGCCACTGTCCCTGCCTTAGACATCAAGAGTCTCACAGCAGCTCTTGCATGATTAACACAGCCATAAGCAACGGCTCTTCAGACTGCCTTAATTAACCCTGACTGCCCTTGCCACATCTTTTACCTTTGTGATCCACAGATCTGAGAAAGCACTTCCAATCCCCCTCCACACCTTCAGAAATCTCTTTGAAAGGTGGCAGTTGTTAGTGTCACTCTCTTCAAATTAATCTAAGTAGCTTCACGGTCAGATCTGTTGCCTGGTCTTGTGATGCCAATGGTCTCATTACTGCAGGACTGAAATTCCCACAGCACAATGCAATTTTAGGAGGAACCACTCTCAACCTCTGCAGCATCCTTCTGTCACAGGGACACAAAGCTACCCAAGACAGAGAGAATCAGCCTCACCCTTTGCAATCTTTGTGATAGTTGCTCGAATAGGAAAAAGTTCACAGATCTCTTCCCTTTTTAAAGAAGCAGAAGAAAGCAGGACACATATTTTGCTCTTTGCACATAGTCGAATTGAGAAAAAGAATCAGCTGTATCCACGCAGCACAAACCCACTGCCAACAGCAAGAATGTTGCTGTTTTTCGTAACATGAGACAAACACAACCTGGTAGATTAATATTCAGACAATACTTAACCAGTGAAGCTGCAGACCAAGGGGCAGTTATCTAACAACTTCTCCTCTTGCATCAATAAACATCAGAGGTTATCTGTCCCCAGAACAGACAGTTTTTCTCATGAAAAGACTAATGTTACTAATTTAATCACATATTTCTTCAACTTGTTAAATTCTATGATGCACTTACACAGATGAATACAAATATACCATTTCTATATCAACAAAGGACTAAAGCAATTACAGAGTGTTTCTAAGTCTTACAGCACATACTGTATTATGCAGGTGAGGAACCACACATCAATCTCACTGTTCTCCTAGTTGAATATAAATGTAATATCTGTATAATCCAGCCATTCACATCTCAGACAAATACTGTAATTACTTACTTTGTCTATGTTGCTCTCTAGTATCTTACAGCAGGATGGTATCCCTTACAACAAATGGCATGCTGTAGGCATTTATAAACACCAGCCTTGAAATATGTACATACAACATAGTTTGAGTAACCATTCTTAACAAAGTGCTGGACACGTATGGGAAGACCACCTGCCAGATTATCCCGGGGGAAAGGAGCTGGAGTACTGCAGATCATTAGATTTGACATACTCATCACTATAATGGCTGTGAAGAAATGTAGGGAAGAGGAACTGCCACAGGAGGTGTTACAAAAGAACTCAGTAACACAGTATCATATATAGGTAAAAGTAAACAAACAACAACAACAAAAAACTACCCAGCATTCAAAGAATCCTAATTAAGTTAAAAATCAAGTGCTTAAAAGTGCATGAATGTCAGGTTCATTGTTTTTTGTGCATTTGTATTTTCTACCCATTGTGCAGTTGTCTTCCATACTGCATAAACTACCCACCTCACCACTTTATTTACAAAAACACACAGAAGAATTATCCCAATTACTTCTTTGTTCACATTTTCTGTGTATGGTTATCCCAATTTATTCTCCATTTACTACTAATTGGCACGAATGTCTCACATTCACCAACTTAATGATAATCTAAGGACTTTTAGAGATAAGGGAAGGAAAGAAACAAATATAAAAAATACATGTACAACCTCAGAAGCATTTCTCACTTGCTATTTTCCTTCCTCTCTCAAGTGGATTGGAACTGAAGTAGAGTAAGGATTTACTAAAGACACTCACTGTTCTGCTAAAATGAATCATTTCACCTCACTCTCAAACCTAATTAGCAATATGTTAGCGGGTGGAGAGAACAGATAACAGGCATCTAATCTGCCAAATGCTGCATCCACAGAGGCCCATTTATCTAACCTGCATGGCGTTTGGTGAAAATCTGGACAGATTGCCAGGCCCTTAGAGAAGATCGCCTTTGCCTCAGATGTGACCTTGTGATTTCTGAAACACCACGTTTAAGTTTCAAGTACTGAATATTTGGGTATAAGAGACTGAGCTCTGAGGTAACATGAAAAATTGATTCACAGTGATGCATATTAAAAAAAAAAAGCATTGGCCATTTAGGAGCCATTACTACTATTATCTCATGAAGGTGACTAATCTCTTCCAAAAATACCAGCGTTATTGTTTGGAATTTGTTTTATTTAATATTTTAGTTAATGAACTTAGGCTGAAAATAAAGATGAACTAGTACATTTTATTGAGGATACAAAGTCAGGAGGTAGAGTCTTCCTAGAGGAGGAGGATGTGAATGCCCTGTGGGGGGAAAATGCATGATCTTGAAGACCCCAGAAACAGAACTGCATTGAAAGTAATAGTCCAAAGGGCACCTGGGACTAATAACAAGAATTCCTGATTTATACTGGGAGCTCATTAGTTGGAAATAGCAGCCTATTTTAGTCAGTCACAGGATGACTATGAGCCACTTAATTGAATCTGACCATGAAAAGGGCAAGGCAAGATATTTTCATAAAGAACAGGGAGTATTCATACCATTGTATAGCCTGTACTGAGACCTCATCTGAAGTATTTTATGTCATTTCAGTTATGCATGTTAGAAAAAAGACTTCAAATTTGAACAGGTGCTGAACAGGACTATTACAAAGATCAAACATAAGCCTCTCTTACAGGAGAAGACTGAAGGGGCTTGTTTTTCTCATGTTTTAAAATGCAGACCAGGAAGAAAGATGATTGCTTCCAGCAAATGCACTGGGGACAAAAGATTTGTTAAATCTGTGAGATAATGTTTGTGTTAGAACAAATGGACAGAAACCGGTTATGCATAAATTAAGGACAGTTTCCATCGAAGGTGGTTTGTAATCATCAATGTGGCCCTACAACAACCTTTCAAAAGAAAGACTGGAGGAGGAAAATCTAGGTGGAAATAAGTGGAATAGGTGGAACCTAACCAGTCTATGAAAAAGACTGTATAATATTGCACACTTTGACCTTTACAGTTCCTTAAAATCCAATCTTTCCATGGGCTTAGCTGAAAGCCCTCATGTCTCTAAAGAGCTGTCTGCAGATAGAAGCACCACAGCCACCACAGCCCATACAGAGATTACATTTATTTTAAACAGCCTTTTTCATTCTGAACTATATTTATACATCAAAACAGCCATCTGTAAAACCTTAATGAGGCACAATTGCTCAGTCATACTTTCAGTACCCGCAGCAGAATTATGGAGATGCAGTTCAAGATCACATTCAGTGTCACAAGCTATCTGTGTCTAAGGCGAACAAGTTACAAGTGCTCTGCATCTAGTGGGCATGTTTGGCTTTTAAATCTGATATCTTGTCTGGAGCAGTCAGCCCATTTCAGGAAAAATTAAGACTATAAAAAAAGAAGTCATCTTAACCTGTAAAAGAGAGGATGCTAATAGCTAGGACAATGACCTCTGGGTATTTATTCCCTATTTAATTAATTGTTTACTAAATAAAGCCTCTAAATAAATCAAAAGTGAGAAAAAAAAGTGAGAAAGCATGATATATGATAAACAATAATTCCATATTAAATCACTATAATCAATTTACTCTTGCTTAACCAATTACAGCAAAGGGTGCTTACAGGCTTCCATAAACCAAACTAAGCAATCCATGTGTAACTAAAATTTGATGAATGGCAATTTCCAGTACTATTTCTTTTTGTCTCACTAACAGTATTTTGTGGTTTTCTATGGTCCTGCCATATAAAAGCTCTTCCAGATAAAATATATCTCCAGATAGAAATAGTTTTACATAATTATTAAATGGAGTAATTTTCTCAGTTATGAATTATAGTATGGGAGGGACAAAGAAGCATCATGACCTTCCATAATACTAGGATTTCTAAATGAGTATTTACATAATGCTGACTGAACCTTCTAACTATTTAAAGATGTGAAGTTACCATCACAATGTTTAAGAGGCACCAGTTAGTCAATGTTCAAATTCAGAGACCATTGGAGAACCTACTTCTCATGTGGAAGAAAAATCATGGTAGCCTAAGCACCTTCTTAAGACATATGGCTCTATGAAGAGTTGTTCAAACTGTTGTGTTGTCTGTACAACACTTACATGAACACAACGGGGGGAGAGAAGCTCTCAATAATTTAGTGTAACAGTAATATAATTCCTTCTGGAACAGCTTGTTGGAAACACTCTGATTTTAACTCTACGGAAAGAGCTTGTCACCTCATTATTAAGGCCTGCTAGAATAAAGTAAATAATGACACAAAAGCTAGAGTTCTTAATATTAATTCAAATGTAAATTTTCAGCAAAATTAATCTCTACTCAAAGAGTAATTTCTCTTTGTTAGAAGAGACAGCCTTTTTCACACAGCACAAAACACTTTGATTCCTGTACTAAATGTAAGGTAAAGCTATTCAGTCAAAGCCAGTCAGAACATCCAGAATGCAAAGTCACATCACAGAGCTTCAGAAGATGCTTTGAAGGCAGGCACACTTGGAGCTTTACCCAGAACAGAACTGCATATACACAGCCTGTGAATGTCTTACTGGGAAGACTAATGTTTCTATTCCTCAGAACACAGTAAAACATTTCAAAACATTAAATTACTAAGCAAATATTAAAAATACAGCTAAATAATATGTAGTTCCTTCATAGATGAAGCCTTCAAAGACTACCTGAACCAAGGGCATGCGTCTCTTAAAAAAGAAGGTGAATCAGATCAGCTAGTTTTTGTATACAATCCAGTGCCAAACAGAATTATTTTAAAATCTGTATATATGATGAAGCTTCCTAATACACACAGAGATTTGTAGAGCACAGTGATTCCAAATAACTGTTTTTATATTTACATAATGAGATCAAATTGTTGCATTGGAAAAACTATGATTAATTTTGCTAGATTTGCTTAAATAAGGAAACTACAGCATCACATTAAATACATGCCTGTCTATGAAGAATTAAACTGTGAACTCACAGTAGCAGAAGTTCCCTCTAAGCTCCAAATTACTCTGCAATTGCAAGGGTCATGCCCTAGAATCATTACAGTTTTACCAAACTGTCCTGGCAACTCACTAGTAAGAAAATAAAGTACATTCACTTGACACAGTGATTAATGAAAACACTAATGGTATTCAGCTTGCAACAAAAAAAACGTTACTCTGGCTCTTCAGGTAAGTCAGAGTTTCTTTTATGAAACTGAGTACCACAAAGTTATTCTACAGTTCAGTTTACAATTTACATTAAAGGATCCCCTTACATTTAAAACTACCAAAACCCCAAGCTCTTATGTGAACAATGGATATAAAGAAAACTTGCCTCTTCCTGATATGACATATCCTCCAAACCTGTTGCCACAATAATCTAATGTCCTGTCAGACATGCCACACAACTGCTGTCTGCTTCAATGCAGTACTGTCAGCATCTCCACACTAATCCTCAATCCATTCAGATCACGCCTTTCCAGTTTTGTTTCATTTTTCTTCCAAATAATTTTGGGCAGGAGTATTTATATGTGCACAGATTGTCTAGATAATGAATGAGGGCCAAATTAACTTGATTTTTGTGGACCTTGCCTAGGCAGAAGACTGGGGGGAGGAGTGGAGAGAAAAGCTCATCAGCAGCTCTGCTGAACAGCTGCTTTTTCCGAGACTTGTAAAACAGACTAATGAACGTACAGACAGGCAGAAAGCTAGTGTACATCTCATTTAATGAGAAAAATAGACTATACAGTTTACAATTATCCAGACCAACTCAAAGAAGCAGAAGAATTTCTAAGAATGGTATGCAGTGCTTATTTTGCTGTTTGTGGTCAAAATTACTTAACACTGATAATTCAATTTACACTTGTTTCTTATCTGTGCCTATTTCTTTTTCTCCTCCTCCTGCCCAAGCGCTTTTTCCTCTGCTCTAATTTTAAGGCACAGCAGGGTTCCTGCCCTGTTTCTAATAGTTCTCACTGACAAAAGAACACATGCCCATAATACAATAGTGAAAAAATTATAAGCAGAAAGCTACAAAATCAAAACAAACCAGCACCCAATCATGCACATCTATCTATCAGCTGGGGAATTCTCATGGCCTTCATCTGTGGCTAGTTTTTTCTTTGGCAGCTTTCTATTCCCCCATAAAGCACCAAGCCTATTTAAAACCTGGCTAAGTACATTCACCAGTAATTCCTCTTGCTGCTAGTTTTAAGTGGCTAATACAGGATATTTCTATACAGATGCCAGGAAACTCTGCAGTGGTCCAAGGCATGATGCTTGATTCACTTGAGGAAACAGTCCAAGAAGAGTCAAGTTCAAGTCCTGAAGACAGTGGTGCTTCAAACAAATTGAGGCAAAAGGATAGTCACTCATTACACCACAGGCAAGCAAGCCCCTAAAAGAACTTCTAAGTCAGGTGTGCTCCAGAAGAAAGGATTTCTCTATAGAAGAAGATTCTCTGATTCCTCTAACTTTTAAGTCCTGCTGTTGTGTTTAGGCAGTACAACACAAAAAACCCCAAACAAACCAGGGATCTACCTGGCCAGGGAGCAGGAATGTGGAAAAGTGCCTGGGGGTCCTGGTGGACAACAAGCTCAATCTGAGTGAAGAGCGTGCTGCTGGGGCAGGGAGCCAAGAGGGTGTTGGGCTGCATCAACAAGGGCATCACCATCAGAAACAAGGAAGTTTTTATCCCACTCCTCTCAGTACTTGTCAGGCCACACCTGAAATTCTGTGTTCAGTTTTGGTTCTTACTATAAAAAAGCAATGTGGACAGGCTCGAAGGAGTCCAGAGAAGGGCCACAAATATAAGCAAAGGACTGGGCAGGCTGCCATATAGACAGGATGAGGAAACTGGGTTTGTTCAGAACTGGTTTGCTTTTTTTGAGAAAAGAAGGCTTTGCAGAGATCTTATTCCTATGTTCCAGTATTTAAAGTGTGGCTACAAAGAAGATGGAGACTTCCTTTTTACAAGGACTCACATAGAAAAGACAAGGGGTAATGAGTACAAGTTACTCCTGGAGACATTCCAATTAGACACAAGAGGAAAATTTTTCACAATGAGAACAATCAGCCATTGGAATAATCTCTCCAGGGAATAAGCGGTAAATTCCTCAGCATGGACACTTTCAAGATTCAGCTGGACAGGGTGTTGGGTCATCTTGTCTAGACTGTGCTTTTGCCAAGAAAGGTTGGACCAGATGATCCTTTCAACCGGTATTCTATGATTCTATGACTACAGCTACAGTAGATCAAATAATCTAGTGTCTATATTCTGCCACTAGATTATTACATATCCACACTGCACAACGAGCTGGGATGTTCATAATGCAGTGTTCAGACTGACATACAAAACACAAATATATGTTTCTAAGTGAAATGCATCTATCCTAACAAATTTCATGGTGCATCGTCTACATCAGCCATTTCTCAGTCAGACATTATAAAAGCGCAAATTTTGATCAACTTGAAACACCTGTGCTTGAAATTCCATGTCAGCAGCAAGCTGATAAGAGGAAAGGAGTCATTCATATTAATAAACAATGTAATGGAACTGATACAATGTGTGGCTATTGTTCTTTCAAGTTGCTTTGAGAACATCTACATGAATTAAATGCTCCTTTTTTCATTATCAAATCTCTGAGGTTATGATGTGCTGTATTTTATTAGTTCAGCATGCTCATTCAAACAGTAGCTATCTAACACGATCCTTGCAATTAGTACCTTATGTACATTCTTGAACCAAATTCCTCCTCTGGGATTTAAAGAAAACCCAGGGTCTCAGGAGTCTCTCTTGTAATTCAGCTACATGCTACACTTTTACAGCTATGCAAATTAGCTTCAAGGAAAGCTGTGATGTACAGCAAAGGAAGAGAACTGAAAATTAAAATCCTGCAGGAGAGAAAATATTTAAAATTTCCTTTACATTTTTTCTTTTGTTTGGTTAATCCCTAAAGGCATTAGGGCAGCATGTTCCATCTTGAAAGTCCCTGTAGAATCATGTACTATTGAGCATAAATACAAATGTGATGCTTTGAGCAGCCAGATAATGGTTTTTAATTGGCTCATCATTGCAGCTTCAGCCCAAAAGCACAAAAATGAATTTAGAACCAATATTAACAGGTGATAATTAAATTATGGGGTCTGCATGCTTAATACATTGGAATAAGGCAGATGAGGTAACTAAGATCATTGAGTTTAATAATGGAAATCAGTATCTACCTTAAGTACTATTTTATAGCACATTAGCAATGGTTGATTAGTGTTAAATCATAAAGTAAATTTTTTTTTCTTACTAAAGCTTTTTTACACTTCTTTTCCTCTGTACCTGTGCATCTAGCATGCACACTAAACCAAGGGTGCCCATTTAAACCATTGTAAATAAGAAAACGCCACAAATAAACCAACTGATTAATCCATTGTGATGACTTGAGTACTTTTTTTACTTGAATAAGATATTTACTTGAATAAGCAATTTACTACCCCTTAATATTAAAGCATACATAGACTGAAAAATGAGTACACTGGAAAACTGTTTTGAATCAAACAGTTCTAGTAAAAATATTCATCATTAAGTCAGCAAGGTCCATAACCCAGATTTCCCATTCTCCCCTGCTGAAGCAAAACTCCCTGGGTGCACTCTTCTTACCACTATAGGAAACAATGTCATGTACAGATTAACCCTGCACTTCCTTAAAGCAGCAAAACCAAACTTTGGTGAGTCTCAGCATCACTTGAACTCAGCAAAAGAAAGTGCTGGTTTATTTTGGGTTTTTTTCCATATTTTCTTTTCCATGCCTTTACACCTCAGAAAAGAGTCAGACTTTGAATTTCTGTATGTTCTTTAGACAGCCACTCCACTGTATGCCTTTTTCTCCACCTCCACACTATTCTCCATTCAATTTACCTTATCTAATGCTGCACTATCTCTTTAATCTTGCAAAACTCTGTAATATCACTCACTGTGAGTCTCCCATTACTGCTGCCTTCAAATTAAAGCCTTCATTCTGCTTGCCTTTCTGCTGCTACTTACACTCTTCTGTCTTTTCTGCAGTCTATCCTATAAACTTGTTCTTTCCTTTTACACCCGAGTGCTTTTTCTACTTCTGCATTTGCCTCTTTGGCTTGAGCTCAGCAATCAGCTTCCCCTATTTCTACTCTTACTTAAAGACTGTGAACCATCAAGTGCTTTAGGAAACTTAGTTTTTCTGTGAGACTTCTCCCCATTTGTGAAGTTTCTCAATTCAGCTTTTCTCTTCCTGCTGAAGCTTAGTTTTGATCATCACCTGTACCTCCCATGCATTCCACTGAGGATTTTCCACATTCATCCTCCATCTGAAATAACCTTCTTCAAAATCCAGCCATTCATTTTCTGTTACTTTCTTTTGCTGCCTTTTAACTTTTTTTGACATCTTTTGTCTGGATAGACATATATTAATTTCGTTCCTCTGTATTTAAAAAAAAAAAAAACCACCAAGAAGCCCATAACAACGGTTCATGAATCTTTAGAGTGAAGCTGCCATAAAGTTAATACAAAGTTACCCATTCCATTTAGTGAACCTAGGAACATACATAAATTAAGCCATGGAAGAGAAATATGGAGGTGTAACCACCTGTTTAGGCAGTTCTGTGAAGCTACTCAGAAGCCTGGGTACATAGCTCTTTGAATGAAAGCACATACTAGGCTTGAAGGATTGAAATTATCTGCGGACCATGAACCACAAGGTTATCACCAGCCCCCAGGGAATATATTCCATAACTCTTTTCAAAGGTGCATGGTTTATTAATACATACTTTTAATATCCTAAGTACTGGAGTCAGATTTCATGTAAAATGCAGAAGCCGGAGGTAAAAAGGTGGAAATGGCACTTCAGAATATGAAAATCAAAGTCTTGGAGAAAGAAGCCAAATGTGATCCACACAAATTTCATATGACATCATTGCTACCCTACTGTTGTTAATGTCAAATTCCAATGGAGTGCCATTAAGTAACAAAGTCTGCAAAAAGATTAAATAATTGAACTAAAGCAATGATGAGTCTTTAAAAAACCCCAACAAAACAATACAAACCCACAAACTCATTTCATGTTGGAAGTCAAACTTTATATCCAAACAAATGAAATTTTTGCAACACCTATGATCTTCCCCAAAACCAAAGTAAAATAAATGCTTAACGTGCTTGATGCAGCTGTGGTAAGGGTTGAACAGATCTTTAATGAAAAGTAAGTTTGTCAATTATATAAAAAAGGTAGATACACATATGTGATTGTAACACACCCTCATGGCTCTAAATTGTTACACTCACCCAACGAATTTTATAGCTAAGATTTCACCATATATGAGGCCAGCAATATTGCCTTATTTTAATGTATATCATCCCAAGAGAGTGCTCATAATACCTCTGTTTTGCACCACCGTTTATCATATTTATAACACATATTTTGCAGACAATCTATTTTAGATCTGTGTTGGAGACTTACTTTTTTATTGATAATATTTTTTATATATCTACATGTAGTGCCATTTGATTTTATTATAATGAGTTCAACTTTATAGGCCTTAAAGGGAGAATAAAATGATAAGGAATATATTTCAATAATCTAAGAAAATTATTAAAATGTATTCCCTATAAGTCATGGTACTACAGTTTTAACATCTAATAACTCACAGTTTACCATGAATTGAAAAAATGTCTTGCAATACCAGAAAACAGAATTTTCAGCTCTATTGACTTAGATTTTAATGGCTTATAAAATATTGACTCTTAGATCACTAAGGCGAAATACAACAAAAGCATTTTAGATTTTTTTTTCCCGAATGTACATGTGCAGGGGAAAATAAATGTTTCTATGTTGCTGGATGATGCTTCCACATAATTGTGAGTCCAAATCAAAATGAATAGAGACAAGAATGAAGGTGAGGTACGTAAATAGGCACTACAAGTGAAATTTATCTCATGGTTCCACAGCCTGTCACAAAAGCTCCACTGTCAAATGTACAATGTACGCACAAAACATACCTCATGTACTGAGAATCCTTCAAGAACATGGTCATACTGAACACTGAGATGGCATTTGCACTCCACATGCAGAGAAACACAGCAGAGACAAAACTATCTATGTATCTTTCAAAATGAACTAGAAGTAAAAAGTAAAATTAAGTAAAAAAGTAAAAGCTTGGAAACAGTGTTCATTAAAGAACCTTCAGTTGTTGCTTAATAAGTTCCATTGAACTTCCTTTGAAATTCCTCTGTATTCCCAGTACCGTTCAAAGGTCTTTCAATGGAACTACTCTACCGTCATTGTGCCATTCATACACAGAGTATCGTACACGCTACTACGGTCTTTTCTGACCCAGTAGGAATTACCAGCATTATGGAGCCAGTAATACTTATGTGAAGTGACAGCAACACACAACTCACTGAATTCTTCTGCAGTTCTCATTGATTTTGACAGTAGTGTTGTCTATGCTACTGAGAGAGAAACATACCTAGTTGTCTCATGGCTTTTAAAATGCATCTTTATTCTGTGTAGAAGTCTTAAACACGCAAAAAATGATAAACCAAACACTACCAACTCCAAGTACTCAGATAAAAATGATAAAATAATAACATGTATCCAGAATTCCATTTATTTAACTTTTAGGAACACACTCTTTTGGTTTTCTCCAAAACCATACGAATGAGACATCTCATTCTTAAGCAAAGGCTGAGTTTTTAACATGCATGCATATCTCCTAAAGCACTGCATATGCACACACACAAACAAGTATGAGTCCCAGTGAAACTTAAAAGACTTGTCAACATTGTGTGCACATGCACACATCTTCTCCAAAGGGAAAACATATAATAAAGCTAAATAGTTGTAGAACTTAAAAAAACCCCCCCAAAGTTAAAAAAAAAAAAACAAACCAAAAACAAGTCAGGAGTTGTAGCAAACAAGATGAAACCAATAAAAAAATTGAGGATCAAATAATGTGGAGTGAAACGATGTCACTTCTGAAGTCCAGCAAATGTGGTTCCTCTGAAATGCTGTGGCAAGAGTGTCTCAGGCTATCCACAAATTAATCTAATTGAATACATTCCTTGGGCTTGCTATTCTGAAAATATGTTTTAAATTCAGTGTCAGATGTGGTGAAATGACACACTCAAAATTCCTGTTTCCTCTGTGCCTGGAGCTCACAAAAATAGAAAGAGCCAAGACAGACCTCTGATTTCATGGAAATACCCATGAGTGGAGGCAAAATTTGGCCACTCATGAAAACCAAATGTGGGATAATCCATTTCACTTTCCAGGGGGTCATGACTGCTCCCTAAGCCTTTTACTGTTGACCTCTTTATTGCAGACTCCTCTTCACAGGATCTTCTGTGCAACATGGCAAGGAATCCAGAGAGATCCCAAGCCTCCTGCAGAGCCCTGGGGTAGCAATCATTGGAGCCAAGGAAACCTTGAAGGGAAGACTGAATAAATACAAGGAGATGAAAGCAGCAAGGAGAAGAAGAGGTAAAAGATATATTTAGACAAAGAGTCTGCAAATGAAGCATCATAGAAGGGATTCAAGGCCATGTGTCTCACTGGCTTTGGCTTAATCCACGGATCTTGCTGTACACAGCAAACCACTTCCTTTGTGTAGCTTTTTAAATCAGCTCTTAATAATCTGAAACTTGAATTCCTCTTCTATTACTACTTAATATTACTATTATTGATTTATGTAACACTGCCAGACAGAGAATTTAACAGACAGAGCTGATGTCAATATAAGCTTTTATTAGAATGACAGCATATAATTAGAAAACAAAATAGAAGTTTTAATTTTAAACCATTAAACAAATGGAAAAGGAAGAATTCATATTTATGAAAATAAAGGAGACTGCCATTAATACATCAAACCTTTAAAAATTATTACACTTTTAAGTTTAGAAATGGAGAATCCCTGGCAGCAAAATGTGTGAAGACAGAATGTTTATTTATTAGTGTTATTTTTAAAAGGATGTTCCAAGTCAAACTCGACAGCTTGTTTACAGTGGGGTCCTGCCCAAGGGTGGCTTAAAAGATATTAAACAGGCATACAACCAGAATATCATGTTACTGTACAAGATACAAGTTTGCCCGTGGCTTGGTTTTACTGTGACTGCTTTAGTGATTTCTTATTTATTTTTCAGGAAGCACTAATCTGTTTTACCTTCCACTGCCTCTGAAAAGAAATGGAAGAGAAAACTCTTCACATATCCAAATATATCCAAAATATACATATACACTTATATTTCTATATAAATGAACTAGTGGGATGATGCACAGAATTCATGCCAAGTGTTTGCTGCTGTTTCCAGATGTTGGATTTCTTCATACAACATTAGCATTTTCTTATTTGTAATAATTTTAATGTAAACCAAGAATTTTTGCAGATTTCTCAATTTATATAATGGGTCTTAAAAGGATGCTGGTTTCTTTGCAGAATAGTAAGTGTTTGGTAGTCCTTCCCACCATAAAGTTTTGGAAAGAGGACAGCTTTGAGAATGGATGGACTTATGAATTTCCTGCAGGTAGTACTCTTAGTAACATTATATAGGGGAGAGTTATTTCAGAAATATGGCAGCTGTTTCTGAGGCTGGGAACATCAAGCTGGAAACCGAGAGTGGGCTAAAGAGAACTTTCCATGCCAAACCTGACATTTAATAATTACTTTATTTTAGAAGGACTTGTCTTCAAGGAATATTTAAGTAATTATAGAAATATAAATATTATCCCTATTTTACAAGTATAGAGTTTTCTTAAAAGCTCCAACATTAATTCTCAACAGAAAAAAGAAAAAAATACTTTGTAGAAGATACCCCTTTGACTTCAGGATCTCCAATCTAATCTGGCCTCAACTTTAAATTATTTTACAGATGCAACTTCTGAGCTGTGGTTGGCTCAGCAGTGTTTGGCTGAGCAGAGCTTACTAGAGGCTGATTATTAAAACCCCACATTTTCCCAGCACTGTGAATGCTTCATTCCAACATCAAACCACATTCTGCTTGCTGAACCTTCTTCAGACAAAACACAGGCAAAATATTATGTGGGTAAGTTTAATATTAGTACTTTCTAATTTTTCGAGTTGTGGTTATGCAAAATCAAAACTCAATTCATGTAGATGATGTTTCATGTGACATATGCCAGAGAATTTTGTATGCACATAGCTACAGCATTCAGAAGGGGTGTCTACAGGAGAGAAGAAGTGGAACAGAAATCATGTATCAGAACTTCTAAACCACCACACCAGAACTTCCTCTTTTACTACCGCACATGTCTGGAAATAATAGATGTGATGTTCAACATAAATTCCTACTTGAAAATAAAACATTATATGAAGCCACAGATGGTGCAAAATATATTAAAATATATACAACAATGAATGCTTTGTATGTAAGAACTAAACTGAAACTTTTCAGGCAAAATTTAGCCCTAAATTACTTTTTAATCAACATCACTGACATTAATGGGAATATACAGGTATAAACTGAGGCATAATCCAGCCCCTTGTAGCTATGTTTGGGTTTTTCCTTTGAAGTAGAGTCTAATTTCAAATATTAAAATAGCATTATCAGTCACTTATGTAACATAACAATCAATTTATCACCCCCAATAATAATGTTTGCCAAAGAATTAGACAATTCAAGCTTAAAAAATTAGTTTTGAATTCTAGATCAATTTGTCAAGACAGTAATTTCGACTTAGACAGTAACAAAGAGCTTTCCTGAATTACTGCTAAATGTTGGTATTCAGATGGCGCAATCTTTTACACTGCATTGGAAGTTTACATTGAAAACATGGCCCGACATGCTTCCATTTCAATGGTATGCTGGCACTAGTTCTCATTTTTCCCTGCTTTTTTTTGTTGCTGCCTCCAGTTTGCTAGTACAGGGAACTGATCTAGCTCAAAAATAATCTTAATTTATTTTTTTTCCTCTGTAACTTGGCTCAGGTCCCTGATATGGTTCACTGCATGGCTGCACAAATACTTCTACCAACACAACCAAGAAGGTACAAGGGCTGTATAAGCCTGAACTGCAGCCAAAACCAATTACATATCAAACTGTGGTCTATGTTTGAGCAGACAATTTTAATGTACGCCATGTAAGGGATGTTGAGAGGTCTGTAAATGTTATGATTACCAGCTAGCTGATAATATTGATTTATGGTGTCCGCTGTCAGAAGAGTGTAATGGGTTAATTCAAGTGCTTTATTTAAACAGGTTGGGCAGTACAGCTTCATATGGGTCCACTCAAGAAAACAGATGTCACTGAGTTTTAAGTTTTACAACTGTAAATGTTTCATATATATGAACTGCTCACTTCTGTGTGAGTTCTAATATAGATCATGCTGGAAGAACCCCAGGAGTAAGAACGTGTACAAAGACTTTGAGAATGAATAAAATGTCCAGCCTTCAGAGAAAATACTAGGAGGCTGATGGTGAACAACGTAGCATTAGAGAAGCACTGGAGAAAAATGACACCTCTCCCAATACTTTTTGCCATTTTTCCCTGATCACAGTCCTAAACTGCTTTCCTAAATATTTTCTGAACAAGAAGCCAGGGTACAAAAATAACCTTTTACTAAACTAACAAAAACCAACCAAACAAAAACCCCCAAGAACCAAACAAAAAACCCACAAACAAACAAATAACAAAACCAACAAAATTATCAACAAAACAACAACAAAACCCCTAAAACAAAAAGCCCACTCAAAAACAAGCTCCTCCCTTACTACCAGGTAATGTCCTTCTGTCCCTCAGTTCTCTGATGTAAAATCATTGTGAAAGAAAGAAAGGAAATTACTTGCTTTTCTCCATGCTTGTTCCTCACTATTTCTTCTTGTGTGCACCTACCATTGAGTCTAAAATGGTGTTAGGCCTAAATATGGACAAGTTTCATAAAGGTAAATTTTAGTGTGTGCTGACTAATTTTCCCTTTCAATTAGTGGTTAAGGACATCCAGAAAACAAGTAATTTAGGCACCTGCTCCCTGAAATTGCCTTTTGGATGTATCTCTCTTTTCACTTGTTCTAGAGAGAGACTAAAGCATAAACTACCCCAGGAAGGTTATCCACTAGTTCTACCCATCACCATATCACCACGTGCTCCATTGTGGAGCAAGTGCAGTCAAAAGTCCCAACAGTTTCGAATCATGTCACAGTTAGCACTTAAAAATAATCTGAGGGCCCAAAATAAGAAAAGGAATCACAGGGTCCTTCCCCTTGAAACACAGAACAGCCTCTGTTCCGTCTGCAGAGAGAACAATGTATGGCTGGTCTGTGGATCTCAGGCACGGAGCAAGTCCATACAGGTGGCTGTGCAGTGAGCTAAGGGTGTGAAATTGCAGTGCTCCCACAATGTGAGGTGTCAGGAAATTTGCAAATTCACAGCCTCAACTACTGTGCCTGGGGCCCAAAGCCCTGCAACCCAACCCAACTCAGCGCCGGTGCAAGGCATGTCGCCTCTCCAACACCGCCCACTCTGGCAGCACAACACAGCACTCCAGCACTATCTACTCGGGTCACAGCTGACGGTGTTCACAGTCTAGATACTGTTCACTGCAATTGCTCTGTTGGCTGCATATGACAGAAATGGATCTGAACATAGCTTTTTCCTTTTTATAAATTTTATCTGTAGTGTGCTTTTGAAAGATAGTATTTCCTTAATCTGAAATGATCGTAGGTAGTACATCTCTGTTAGTTTCAAACGTGAGAGCCAAGATTCATGACACCATAGTTTAATGTTGCTCTTATCAGAAACCTGCAGAGATTAGAAACTGCAAGAAAAACACTGATGGACGTTTCCAGGCTTCCTGGATTAGTCTGGCATTAACCACCGGTGGCTTGCTTTCTTTGACAACTCCTTTATAATTGGGCACAGATGGATGAAAATACACTACAAACACAGTGAGATTTTCTTTAATCATTAATTTTCAGTTAATTTGCCAGATGGCTTTGGTTTTTAGTGTACACTTTATTTGCTGTTGTGTCATTTGCAGAGTAAGTTTCAGGGTTTTTTGGTTAGTTTTATGTCTCCTGAAATTTTTATTTTATTATTGTCTTCCAATTTCTTTGTAAAACCTAATAGAAAATGAATTCGTGTATGGATTATTTTACTGTTAATTTCCTGTAAGCACTTCAGTTTTCCCCTCTCAGAAACAGAATACTTTTACACTACCAATAAAGTTTTAATGTTAAAAGTTAAAATGTAATACGTTACTTTCCTAAGCTCATGTATAAAATGTGAGTGTAAAAACAGCCTGCATTTTACAGTATACATGGCTTTCCTAATTGTGCATATGCATTGCTTGGGAAAAGGGGGCATGTTCATTCACACATTTGCATCCCTTTTCCTACTTTTCTCTCTGCCTTGTCTCACACCGTAGCTGTTGTAGTCACACCCATTTGTGAAAGTATTTGAAAGGAAAAATTAAACATTCTATTCAGAAAAAAAAGTTTCTTTAACGTGCAATTATACCACAGTGAGAGTGATTTCACAAATCATCTGTGTTTCATGTTAATTAATTTCTGAGGCTATGTTTATTCTTCACGTAAGCCAAGATGCTCCATTACAAGCTTCTCATTAAAAATCCTTTTATTTAACCAGGGTGGCAAAATGTTATTGTTCTTTTGGTTAAAAGGGAAGATGGCTGTTTAAGTACATGGAAAATTTTTTCTGATGTTGAACTGAGTTAGGTGTACTGGAGTTTCTTAGGCTTTTTATACTGCAAGATTTACTCTGAGCTCTCTCTTGCCATACTTCCCCAAGGACAACGTTCTGTGATAAATGCATTGGACACAAAGGAGGGCAACATATGAAGAGCTTCTCATCATAGGTAAATGCATCAGAATTTTTTAAGTATCAAGTCTCTGAAAAGGAAAAGGATTAAAGGAAATGCTAAATTTGAACCTGAGCCTTCTACTGTGTTTATACAACCTTGGTTTTTTCTTAGTGACTCTTCCTTCAATGAGGCACTGATGAGACTGTCTGAAGGTCTATGTTATGCTTTCTGCTGATACATTGGACGTAACCTTATGCTGAACTGATGAATGAAGGCAGAAAGAAGAATGGGGAAAGTGTTAAACGGATATGAAATGGAATATTCAGAAAACAGCCCCAGGCAATCAGAACAGGGCAGGGATGAGTGAACAAAAGAACAAGGTTATCTACCTCTCATATGTTTAAAATTCTCAGAGGGCTCTGTGTCAACCTTTAAAAAAACAAATCAGAACAGTGCAGCAACAGAAACAAGAGAGGAAGAAAGGAAAAATTCCCTATTTCTTTCCTGTCTGGAAATGTTACTTTATCTTATGTTGAAGCAATGGATGCCTTTACAAGAACAAAAGGGAATGAACAGGAGGTATAATTAGACTTCCCAACACTTAAACAGTTACAAAACTCTTTTCTTTTCCCCTAGAGAAAGATGATTCAAGTTTCTTAATACATGGTATTTAACTTAAAGAATACAGGGAGCAATGTAGCTAAAGCAAAGGCTGAGCGCCAAGATTCTTTTCACATAAAACTGGAGGGCAAAGTTATTTTGTAGAGCAGTTTTCCTGCTTAGGGATACTGGCAGTTCTCAAAGTGAAGAAGGAATCCGAACAATATCAAAACACAGTGTGCCTTTCCACTGAGATTCCTAAGATTTTTACTGAAAATTTCCCATTGATGTGCACTCAGTCATATGTATAATAAGAAAACAAACTCTCCTTTGATGAGTTAGAATTACCACTACAAATGCAAGTTTCTATTGATTTTCACACAATTCCAATTTTTTCCATTTTTTTTTGACAAAAAAAACACACACCAAGAAAACACCCTAATATAATAACTAATAGTAAAATTCCAGTAAAATGCTTCAAAGTAATGCTTCTGTAAAATTTCAATAATACATCACAATTTAATAAATGAAATTAAAAAAAAAAAAAAAAAAAAAAAAAAAAGAAGAAGAAAGAAAAGCACTCATTTTGAAGTACCGAAATGGTACAGGCAGCTATATCAGCTATATTAGTGGTACTACTCAAACCATATCCTACAGAAAACACTGGATCCTGTTGAAATCAATGGAAACTCCACATGCACAGCTGAGAAGAGGTTTTGGCATCGGACTGCAGCTGATGGCAAATGTTTATATCATTTTAGTCTCATCTGATACATTCATGTCAAATAAGGATTTCAAGGTAGGTATAAATCAAGACTAATGAGCACTGGGTGCGACACTTCAAAGAAGGGGATAACCAAGTATTAGAAATGCATAACTGAATGTAAGTAGTTTGGCCTTTCTTTTTAAGAAGAGAGAAAATTTAAGGCTCAGCAAACTAAACAGAATTTTTATTTGACTAATATTAGCTTTAAATAGAATGTGTTGTTAGCAATGGCATTTAAGGAAAGGGAAAAAAACAGAGTTAGTGAGGCTTAAAAACAGCAAGGGAGTAGAATATGTTCCAGTAAGAAAGCATATGAATCACAGAGAACTGCTTTCTGTTATAGCAACAAGATCAATTAGATCTGCAACAGCTGAAAACCATTAACTGCTGTTGGCTGCTGTTAGTGTAATGGGTTTTTTTCTGCTCAGTATTCTGGTGTCAGTTTATCACTTTGCTACCCAAACTGTTCTGCCTGAAGCCCTGGTAATCTTAAATATAGAATTGTTAGGAACAAAAGAAAACCTCCCAGCATACAAATTGAAGTATTAAATATTACTAACCTGTTTATAGATTAAACACAGCTTCAGCTGCCAAAATTGTTCAGTACAGCATTAGAGATGTCTTTGTTTAATGTTTTCATTTTTGTATTTTGTGAGAGGCAGAGACAGTTGCCTAATGTTAGTCATGTTAATTAATTTCTAGCCAACCATATAAGGGGGGGGGGGGGGGGGGAATTGGGGCAAGAAAAATTTCCATAGAGCAGCCAGCAACAGCACTTCTTTCTTCTTTCACTTTATGGAAAATAATTAAAATTAAGTTTGTGAGACTTCTCTTCTTCTTATTGTCTTGGGGTTCCCATGCTGCCACAAAGTGTGTCCTTGTTATCCACAAAGTTCTATACCACTTGTGCTTGGTCCTTTCCCCTTTCAAATTAGCAACACATCACCTTCTCTAAAACCACAGCATCTTTTTACATGGTTTATCTACAGCACAGTGTATTAGTTACTGATTTTCAAAAGAGAAAAATGGTATGTCTTTTTTTATGTTTTCATTTAAATATTCATAGCATGACATTCAAAGTGACAGGCAGTCTTCTAGATGAGCTTTGTTTTCTTCTGCTCATTAATGACTCAACCTCAGGCACCATTATTTCTGTAACTTTCCAACTCGGTTTTCTCAGTTCAGTGCTACTGCCTTTCTACATCATCTTGGTGAATGCTTTTACAAGCTTTCAAATTGTTGGGTGGGGAATATCAGGAACACCCCTGCTCACCCTGAGCTAAATTAATGTCTCTTGTATGAGGAGCCATGTAAGCACGTGTTGGATTTTTTTCCTTTTTTCTTTTTTGGTAGTGGGTGGTAGGGGAAATGAAATACCAACAATGATTTATGCTCTCAGGGTTCAACTGAGAGATAAGCCTGTCTGCTTCAAACAGGTTAAGAGATCCATAAGATAGTACAAAACCAATGAGAAATGTTTGCACAGGACATTCAGACACTAGGCTGACCTAGCCAAGGGTCTGCAAAGTACAACAGACCCCAACTTGGATGAAGAGTTGATGCTAAAGTGCTGTGTCTTTCAGGACTTCTCAGTTTAGGTTCCTACAGTACCTGCAGCTTGAGAGTAAGTCACCAGCACTTTGCACAGACCTCTGGTGTCCAATACAGGTGAGATTCCCTGGAGAAGGGATATGCTTAAACACCCCTGTTTTCTTTATCATCTTAATCAAAATTCTCTTCACCCTATCCTCGTGCCTCAGACAGAGGTTAGGATGTGGTTACATGTGGATCTCTGGTTATGATGCAACTGAGAAGTACAAATATCTGAGAGGTGCTTTCAATCCCTTTATATGTATTTAAAGCAAGCTCCCACAGCCTCTCCTCCATGGCATCATTTGGCTGCTTGGCATCATCAGAATATCTGAATACCTATAACTCAGCAGAAATTGTATGAAATTATAGGAAATCATGTTGCCAAGAGCCACCTGTAAACATAAAGGAAATCGGTAATGAAAGACTTCATCCTACCCTTTTGTGCATTACAATGACTTATAAATAATACAAAATTGCAATATTTTACGATGACTTTTATAGCAGCTAACCCACATTTCTTTGGTTGTCCTAACTTATATTCAAACTTACAAAGCTACAGCTTCACACTTCAATGCCATTTTGTATTTGCCTGTGTTTTAGAAAGGAAAACAATCACGGAAAGTCCCTGTGCAGCTGAGGGAGTCGGCTAGAAAGGAGACAAGGTGAGATGGAGAATAACGCAACTGTATCTAAGGATGCGTTAAATACCAAATTCTGTTTTCACCTCAGATGTATTGTTGTGTTAATTAGTGAACGGATCCTTGTGAGTCCCTTTCAACTCAGAATATTCTGTGATTCTGTGAAGTGTGCATTTACAAACACCAGCTGTGTAAGCGATGTTTCGTTTTGTTTTTCTGCACACGACGACCTTTATAAAAAAAGGAAGAAATCTTCAAAACTTTCAAGATTCATCTCTCAGAACTTGTCCTTATTGTGCAAGCCAGTCCTGTAAAGAGGGACTTGCCCTTTCTCTTTCCTTCCTTTCTGTTACCAGGATCAGAAGAAAAGGATGAACAAGGTGATGAAGATGGTGCAGGGTCTTGAGGGGAAGCCATATAAGGAGCAGCTGAGGTCACTCGGTCTGTTCTGTCTGGAGAAGAGACTGAGGGGAGACCTCATTGCAGCTACAGCTTCCTTGTGAGAGGAAGAGAAGGGGCAGGAATGGATCTCTTCTCTGTGGGGACCAGTGACAGGACCTGAGAGAATGGCCTGAAGTTGTGTCATGGAAGGTTTAGGTTATTAGAAATAACAGGTTTAGGATATTAGAAAAAGTTCTTCACCCAGAGGGTGGCTGGGCACTGAAACAGGCTCCCCAGGGAAGTGGTCACAGCACCAAGTACTAACAGAGCTCAAGAATCTTTTAGACAACAATCTCAGGCACATGGTGTTGATTCTTGTGACTGTCCTGTGCAGAAGAACCAGGAGCTGGACTCAACGATCCTTGTGGGTCCATTCCAACTCAGGTTACTCTATGATTCTATGAAGATTTTCATTTGGTAAAAGCTACTTTAACATTTACACCAGTTTTAGCATAATACTTCTCAAGTGAAATATTTATATTTTGAAAGCATCTTGTTTGTGAAGCAAAGTGCAAGTAAGAAATAAAACAGGTGCAAACAAGAACATTCTCTCAGGAGAGAGAGTTCAGATTCAAGTCCTGACCTTAATCTCCCTGGCAGCTCATGGACTACTGCTGCCCAAGTTAAGAGAGTGGTGATGAGTCTCCATTGCTCTCACTACAAGGAAAGAGACATTACAATGCTACCATGAACTTTTTACCCTCCTTCCAGCCCCAAACAACATCCACGGACTGACTAATCTGGTAAACAACACAACTTGATCACTAGGTTAGGGCAGAACCAGAACTGCTTTGGAACTTGCGGAGTTGGCATCCTTCCATACATAGCCTTTCTTGGGCTGAAACAAATCATGCTGCCAGGATAACAACAGTGCAGCCTGATTAATAAGAAAGTATTTTGGACATGAATTTAATTTCAAGTTCATAATTAAGCTTTAATGAAAGTTACTCTTTGGGGAGAAATCCAAGCTTCAGGCCACTACAGCGCTGCCCTACCTCTATGCAAAATTTCATATCACTGCATACTTAGTATGGGTACAGGTTTGATTATAACCTGTACTGCACACAAAATAAAGAAATCACATTAAGGTCTTTGTTAACTGTCGATGTAACCAGCAATTTCTGTTAAAAATTTGTATGTGATGCCATTAAGAGAAAATTATCTTATGTTTGCCACTTTGAAAGATCTTATATCTTCCCCCAAAGCAGACAGTTTTGACTCTGAATGACACATCAAATTTTACATTCCCATAACAAAGAACTTACTAAGAAGGCTGTAGAATCCACTGTACAAAACATAATGAAAGAATTTTTAAAATTAAGGAAGGGAGAATTGGTTCATTTGCTGAAAGCAAGCACTCAACTTAGGGGACATGGTATTTCAATCTGTCACTCTCTGGTGATGGTAGTTTTGCCATCCTATCTACAAGAGTAGAGTAAAGGATCAATACAACAATTAAAATCTCTCTCCTTGCACCCAAAAGAATATAATGCGAAAGCAAAAAGTGACAAGCATTTTGAGGAAGGGAGAAATCATAACTCAACAAAGAGGCAGCCCACGGCTGTCACTCAGGAACCAGACTGGAAAATGTTCTGGTATATTACCATTTTCTGCAGGGTTTATTTTTGGGAAACAGAATAACCTCCACGTCTACAATACCAGACACCAATACCAGGAATAAAGGATTAAACAACAGTTACAATACAGCACTTAAATAAATACCATTTTCAGAAGTACATTCACCTTGTTACATTCACCTATCTCTACATTTGAAATCTATGCTTCAAATTTAAATGTAAATGGATTAAGCACAATGTCAAAGCGCTTCTAAGAATATATAGAAAAGAAGTACTAATCTTGGCTTTCAGTGTGTTTATAGGATTTGAAAAGTCACCTGCAATCATAAAAGACTTTCTAAGCTGTAATTCTGAGACAGATGTGTGAAATACCTTCATTCACAATAACAGAATTCTTATTTAAAAGCCTGATGGTATTAGTTTAAGTATCAGACTTCATGAAGTACCTTATGTAAAAAACCTCTGTTGACCTCACAAAACATTGCCTAGCATTTCTGTCTTTCTGTAAAAGAAATACTATGCCACGACTTTTTTTATGAATTCCCTCCTTTGCCTGTTAGACAGGCGGGAGGATTTCTGGCAGGTAAGGGTCTGGGGTGGGGGGGGCTGTTATGAACACTGTCTTTTCTGTGAGATTAAACTTTTTGGAAGAGAATGGTTTTGCAGACATTTTCTCTGGCTTTATGTAATTAGTCAGGGATGTTTATCTTTCATAGAGACTGTGTTGGTGAAGGATCGTAATCCCCACTTCTTGCATACTTTTTCTTTAATATTGCCTAAGCAAAACCAAATAATTTCACTGTTGACCATTTTCCTAACGGTGCCATCTGAAATAAAGTACAAGCATACTTGAGAGGCTACAGGTTTGAAGAGAGAAAGCTGTAAGGAGGAAAAGGAAAGCATTTCCTTGCCCTGGAGCTTACACCAGTGTCTTGGATAGGATATAGCACTTCAGCAGCAAGGGACCTACTTTTAAACAGTCTTAACTGCATCCCAACCAAGATGTTTTGCCATTGGAACTATGCCTGGTGGTAGCACAGTATTTTCCACCTTGTGACTGAAACAATCACAGTGGCAGAACTTGAAAGCATAAACCAGCCTGAGTCCTGTGAATGAGATCAAAGCCATGTTTTCTTTTTTCTTTCTTTCTTTTTTTTTTTAAAATTTTGGCTCAAAGGCTTTGTTCTGAGAGTAATACTCAGCAGAAAAGCAGAATAACCTGATGATTACTCTGTTTTTAACAGATGACTCATCCTTTGATGAATCTTGAGGGAAAAGAGCTCTGGGTTTCTTATGTCTTTCCTGAAGTAGCTTCAGGCCTTAGCAAGTCAAGCCTCACACGCTCAGAAACACAAGTCTGCAGTGTTTACCACTGTGTTCGTAATGAGCATGTTTTGCATCAGCTAGCACACATTCCTTCTTGAGGCATATATTCAAAACATATTACTTCAGCAAACATTAGATAATTAGCAGCTCTTAATTGTAGTTTTATTTCTTACCTCTTCCTTTGAGTTTTAAAATGCTATCAGAAATAAAAGTGGTTTCAGTGCTTCAGAGTTGTTTCATACTGCATTAATCCATGAAATGTATCTGTCAGGAGCCCAATTAAAATGTTTTACAATCTCCTCATTGGGCTACAAAAGGGTTAAAAAGCCTTTAATGAAAATGCTACAATTACTTTAATTTAGTTTCACAATAAACCTAGATATTTATAAATGTTCTGTGCACTAAGAACACAAGATACGTTGGACCACGTAACAAGTTTGGTTTAACATTACATTTCAGTGTATTTAGCTCTGTAACACATGCAGACACCCAGCATACAACCGCATTTGCTGCTCTCTTGACAAAGTTCACATGGGCTCAGATATGGTTACTAAGTACATGTGATTTGAATCGGGAACACAGTTTTTTGCAGTGAGAAGTTGCTTGTACTAATTAGGCTCTGTTCAAGCCACTTTTGTGATTCAGTTTCATAATATGAATATTTCTTTTCAGATGTGTGCTACACACAAGATCACAGCAAAACAGATGCACAAGAAATTGGGAAATGTGAGAAAAAAGCTTTCTTGGTAATTTTAAGTTCCTAGCACTGCGTTTAATTTTTCAGCCCCAATACCTGCAAGATTGCCAAATCCTTTTTTCTGTATTTCGCATTACACCAATCTACTAAATTATTGACATTTAATTATAGGGAGTACATATTTCAGTTGTTGTGGAATTTTTCTGCACATTTGCGTGCACTAGTGACCATTAACGTCTGCTGTATTCTTGCAGAGTATTTCTTGTAGAATATTTCAGTTGTTTTGTTTGCTTGACAACTCACTTCTTAAAGATGACAAATTAAAAAAACAAAAAACCAACAACAAAAAACTCACAACCATAAATCTGTGAGGATCTAATTGTTTTCTAGGCTTTAAAAAGCAGACAGGAAAGTATTTGAAAAAAAAATTTTACATGAAATACTATTGGAAGAAAATCCATTTATACAGCTTCCACTGTCCTAGCATCCTTGCATATGAAATACTTCAGGAAATTTGTCTTTACAACCACCAGCAAGATAGGAAAACTTACTATTCCCAGTTTACAGTTAAGCAATTAAAACACACCAAGACTAAGTAACAAGCCATGACATAAAATAATGTGCAACTGAATTTTTGTCTTCCAAATCACACACTAGCACTAACATCACACAAGCCTAATTGCTTCTTTTTCTAGAGATAAATAGCAGCCAGCCTAACTGAGGGAGTATATTAGAGTTCAACTGCAGAAATCACTTCTCACACAGATTTAACAATTCTTCAACCATTGCTTCCGCATCAGCTTCACCCATCCCAAACAATCACTCAAACCTATAAATAAAGCCAACCAAAACTACCTCAACTACGAATCAAAGTTACAAACTGATCATATAATAACTCAGAAATAGGATGTTAGCCTTTCCATATAATAACTCAAAATGAGTATGTTAGCCTTTTGAAATGATTGAATTGGGAGGTCAAGTTCAGAAGATGTCCTTTGCTTGTTCTCTCAAAAACACACTGTATGCAAATATTTCACATGCTCACATCCAGTTTCTCAGTTACCTGTGCTGTTCTATAAGAACAACCCATGTTGTTCACCAGCACTCCCCCAATCACTTGTGAGAATCAAACAGTGCATGTAATTCTATTTCTATCAGTTTACTGATTAAAATGTTATGCAATAAAGAGTCAAGAAATGACTCCAACAAGATCCCCAAGAAAAATGTGCCTCATTTACAGGTGTATTGACATCCCTTCATTTTCCAATTTCTAATTCAGTTAGAATGTCAGATTAGTCTTATATCATTATTTTTAAATAAAAATGTTAGACAGTACTATGTCAAGCCTTAAATAATTCTGTGTATCTCATAGTAACAATATTAGCTTTCATCAGCCAAAGTTTTAATCTAATAAATATGGATGCACAGTTAAACAAATATTGACTGGTGTATGTTACACCTCTCTCCTTTATCAATAGGGACCTGCATTAGTCTTTCCACCGCTTCACCTACAAATGATGTCAAGGACAGGCTATAATCACATCTTTTTTTTTTTTTTTTATTTTTAATGTTAAATACTTGCTTACAGACAAGAGTAAGATATTGAATTTCAGTTAGGTTAAAAAGAAGGGAAAAAGAATGAGAGCTTGCTGGACTAAAGACTTCTGAATGTCAGCTTCTAATTCTGACCTAGTTTCCATGTTTCTCCAGGAATTTATGACATGTCTCACACAAGAAAGATGGGGCAAGATTTTTGTTGTGGTTATCAAAATAATTTCTGACGTTGTATTTGCCAAAATGATGCAGGGAATTGTCTGAAGAGGGAGGAAAGAAAGAAGAAAGGAGAGGAGTAAAGGGGAAAGAGGAAGGACAACAACTTAAGTCCTTTCTTCCCACAGAAGCAGAACCACCTCTAAGGTCAGGCTTCAAGAGTTCCAGCTGTGGGCTGTCTGGTACCACCACCTGTGAACTTGCAGAGCACTCCCATGGCATTAACAGTTTACTAAGTGGAGCAATTCAAATGATTGAAACTCATATGTAAATTTACTCACTTTAAGTGAATACAAAGAATTTTTTTCAGCCTTGTTAATGCTCAGATCTAAATCTTATTTCCCTGCCTTTATGAATATGGTTTCTAAATTGAGATACATGTAGAAACCAAAGCAAGGCAAGTACTGTATCTACACTGTATTTCAGTTCTCCACATTCTGATATGTACAATTCCCAGTTATGTCTTGGTTGCACCCAGGACATGGAAGACAGGACCCAGAACAAGTCTGTAGAATAATAAGGCAACACCTTGAAGAAACTTAAGACTGCCTTCAAATCAACCAGGGATGCAAAACACATAGTACCTAGAAACTCCTTTACACAGAAAAAATAATTAGGACTAGTTGTATTAAACAGAAATAAAGAAAATACTTAGAAGGATATGACTATAAAGAATGTGACAGATCATCTTCTTTCATTTAGAATCTTATGGAAAAGAGGATATACTAGATGTAAAGTTGTATTTGGCTAGACTTAGACTGGCTGAATGAATGTAAGCCACCATTTCAGTTTATTTAATTTAAATAGCAGGTCAAAGTGCTGCTTTCAGCTCCCTGTTAATATTGAAAGGATCTTCTGGTTATTACAGTTAGCCTATAAAATGTCTTCAAAGCACTACAACTATACTAAATTGTACATTTTGCTGAACAAAAAGAATGTTGACTAACAATTTTTTTAAGACTTAAGAGTGCAAAAAGATCATTAATAACACTAGACTAAAAAGAACCAACCTATCATTGCATGATGTTTTCAGCTGAATGCATCTGAACACGCTACTTCAGACTAGTGGGAAAGAAATATTTCCATTAGAAATAAATTCTTCCTGCTCCTCTCTTTTCCTTCCTCCCCTGGTTGTAAGCATCTTTTTCCTCCATAAATCAAGTCTTAATAAAATTATTAAAAAAAGAGTAAAAAATTCTGGAAACACTGTTTCCATTATGGTCTAACAAAAATAATGACAGCATTAAATTTAACCTTATGGAATTAAAAAACAAGTTGGTTGGTTTCTTTTCAGTTTTTCTTTTTCTTTTTTTTTTTTTTTTTTGGAATTTGAGGGATCAGAGATCAAAACCAGGGACAACAAAAGTCAAATTCCAGCAAAATTATTTTTCCCCTATTACATGATCTACTCTGTAATACTTTGAGTTCCTGCTAGTCAATTGTCCTTCTGCTGTTCATTCATACTTTATTTACAGCAATGTTAAAATGGGTATAAAAAGCTAAAATAGTGTCATAATAGAGGCTGATTTTGAGTTGAGTTGCAAATGGTATAGGAACAGAGAAGGTACTCTTTAGACTGTAACTTGGTACTAGACCCATGTTTTGAAAACTTTTACACACTGTGAAAAGGACTAAGCAGGGTGAGCAAAGTTAAGAAGGTGCCTGAATTTTTGTAGGATTACAACCCTATTACTATATTTAGTGGAGTTTTCTTATTTCTAAGGACTAGAGGGTTACTACAAGCTCAGTTCTGGCTTCCTCCAGATGAGATTCACTATAACGTGATGTCCATGACGTTCCTCTTCATCACACCAAAACAGGAGGCATTTTTTCCCTCAGGGAGAGAGAGAAATGAGTATCATTTCAGCTAATTATTATTAGCTAATCAAAACAGAAATTCCCAGGCTATTTGCCATTTACATTATAAGTGGATTGCTTTGTGGAGAGAAAAACTGACATTCAATATTCTTGTAATAATACTGTAAGTTTCTGTTTGATAACAGCAGTAGTCTCATTTGTTCAATTTATAACTAATCAATAGCAATCATTTAATATTTTGAAGTAAAGAATTCTATTAAGAAACTGCCATTTTGTATAGGATGATAAAGGCTTTTTGTTCCCAAATTAACGCTTTGCTTCAGAATTAAACATCAAGACTTGTCCTCCAAACAAGGACAGATTTGATGGGGAGGCTGAGGGGAATACAATGCAGCCCATGAGTTCTAGGCAATTTTCCCATTCGTACCACAGATGCATCCAGCCCTGCCCCACCCCAAATTCTCTATGTCTGAAAAAAAAAACCACCCCAAAACACTGAGCTAAGTGACTTGGAACTTGTTTGCTTTTTCCAGGTGCAACAAAATCTCACAGTCTCTGTATTACGTAATTAATTCTTCTCAGACAGCAGAATGGGTATCAAGTACCTTGTTAGACAGGAATAGAGTAAAATCCATCTAATTTAGTAACTATAGATATGTGAAGAATTTAGGATGCTAAGTATATATTTATATTTTCATCAGACTGAAAGGACTTGGTTTGACTGTTTTAGGTTTCAGTGGTAAAGTTTTAGTAGCAGGGGGACTTCAGCAGGGCTTCTGTGAGAAGCCGCCAGAAGCTTCCCCAGGTCTGAGAGAGCCAATGCCAGCCAGCTCCAAGATAGATATGCCCCTGGCCAAGGTCAAGCCCATCAGCTATAGTGGCAGCACCTCTGAGATAACAGATTTAAGACGGACTCCATGCTGGAGCAGTGGAATACTATGAAGAGTCCTACTGAAGAGGAAAGAGCAGCACAGACAATGTGTGATTAACTGAATACAGCCTCCATTCTCTGTACCCTTGCACCACTTGGGGGAAGGAGGTAGAGAAAATCAGGAGTGAAGTCGACCTCAGGAAGAACAGAGGAGTGGGAGGAAGGTGTTTTTAAGAGTTGATTTTATTTCTCATTACCCTACTCTGATCTGCTTTGTAATAAATTCAGTTAATTTCCCCAAGTTGAGTCTGTTTTGCTCGTGAGGGTAATTGGTGAGTGATCTCTCCCTCTGCTCTTCCCTGTATGTTCTCTCCCCAGTCCAGTTGAGCAGGGGAGTGAGAGCAGCTTTGTGGAGGCAGGTTCAACCCACCACAAACTGTTTGTATGTTGCTGTTTACAGTTGTAATTTTCAATATATCATCACAGCATCTAAGAAATACAAAAACTGTTTTCTTCATATATTTATACTGACAAAACACTTAAATACATTATCTGAAACAAGTTATTACTTAAGCATTAAGCTAATGAGACAGTCAAAATACTGGAAAATTATAATCTCATCACAAATCAGATCACAATGTATCTCAGCTAATTAGCAGAAGAAAAGACGTAATAAATTACTTGTATTTCTTGTTGGCCACTAAATTGGCTTTCAACATATTCTAAACAGTTCTAAATATAAACCACTGCTTGTCACTAATAAAGAGTTGTTAAAATACTAAATTTCTATTGGTTTCAAGTACTTATTTTTGGAAAGCTCTACAGAAATAACAAAGCTTTTCATGAAAGGGGAGCAATGGATGTTTTCTGAACATAAAGCATTAGCACCATTTATCTAACATACTCAAAAATATGTGCTGGTATACGATGGCTAAAGGCATAGAGACACATCAGATAACACCTCCCAGGCACTTAAAGCCCAAACTCAAGTGCAGGACCCCAAGGCATCATGAGCTTTCATTCAAAGTTCAGGTCTTGAACAAGGCCAGTAGCTCTGCTGTTGCCAGAGAAGGGACCACATTTCTCTTATCTCCCCAAACTGGGGGTTCTCAAATCAAATTATGACTAAACTTCTGCTCAGTCCAACATCTGGAGCTAATTCATGGAGTTCAATTTTACCAGTTGCCCTGTAAGTATTTGTCTCATTTTCTGGCTGCAGATTGGTGTGACGACATGATTACTTCCTTGTTATTCCATAACACAAATTTTCAGACTTCCATTCTCATTTACTGCTTTTAATGTGATGATACAGAAAATGAGGCAGTAGTCTGTCAGTAGTTAAATAACCAGAGCAGGACTGTTGCTTTCTGTGACATTCACTCACTGAGGGAGTGCACTGCTATGGATGAAAGCATGAAGAGGTGCCTTTTGGTGAATACGGGGAAGGTGAATGAGTAACGATGTTGATCCTGATGGTTGGGAAAAAAGTATATATGAATTTTATTCAGATTTTACAGGGTAAATAAGCAGACTGGTGACACATACTTCTTACACAGACAAAATACCATTTGTTTGAGGATGGGAACATCAGAGGAAGAACATGAGTATTAAAAAAAACTAGTGAAAGTGATTGTGGTAGAGAAAGAGCAAGAGAAAACATAGTCACTCTGCTTTATGTCATTTCTTTTTCTGTTCAGTTTCATGTGGTTTTTCACCAGAGTGCCTGCCGCAGGTGTTGCACTCATGAGGGGAAAGTCCCTAACCCATGAATATTCCTGCATCAGGACAGACAGAGACGGATGAAAGAGGAACAAAGATGATGACTATTACTTTTCAGCAAAGGGAATGGAAGCACTTCATGAACTGAGTCAGAGCACTGATGCACTTTCCAATGCAGGCATGCTCCCTCCACCACTACGTCCCACACGGACTCCAGAAAATGTATTATCTCCATAATAACAATAAATTAAGTCAAAAGCAACTGTCTCCTGAAACAAATTAAAATAGCCAGACTTGCCACACTCATGCTTGTTAGTTCTGGGTCTCCCTCCCCTGTACAACAATCTTTCCTTAATTTCCTTTCTTTTCACTTCTAGTCCAAGCATCTCCAAAAGTCTCCAAAGTGGGTTTATTGTCCTTTTCATTTTGGAATAGAGCTGATACACCCCAGAAGACTTTATTTGCATCTGTAAAACACAAAGAGCCTTCAAAAGGTCAGCAGTGGATGGGGAATGAATGGTGGTTGGGGAACTCTGAAGAGGTGAGCGGTGCTGAAAGCAGAGAGGCCATTGGAACGGATGATTCAGCAGCATAGGAGAAAATACCTATTTTACGCTTTTAAACTGCCCTGGAAAGGGTACAGTTGCCCCCTGCAAAGGAGTTCCCTGGGGAACAGCGTATTGTACTAGCAGTGGGAAACATGAAGGCAGGGGAAGTATGAGCTCAGATGCAGAGACAATGAGAACAAGGCTCCTTCCAGAGTGACTCATCCAGCCTCTGGGACAGAGGAAACCAAACACTCCATAAATCAGCATCTTTTGCTAACTACCCAAGTAGTGGCACTTGGCAGTGGGAAAAGCAGCTGTTCACTCCTTCTAACAGCTCATGGGATGGTGCTGGGAAGTGGCAGTTAAATCGAGGTTCTGAGGAGATGACACTTGGTGACAAGCCGAGAAATAGTACAGTAAGATAACTTAAAGGAATTCATTAGACTTTACATAAATAATAGGGAACTGGATCAAAGTAGTATTCCAGTAACGCTAAGGTTCTCCTAGAGCAAAGGAAATTTTTTCAAACTTGTGGGCCACTGATCATTTTTATTGTAAGAGTTAATTTTTATGTAATTTATGTGCCAATAAAGCATTTTCCACACAACAAAGCCTTATCTAATATTGAATAGAAAGGAGAGTGACATTTTGGAAAAACATGTTTGTTTGTTTGTCACAAAGTTGTTAGATTTTGGATAGTAAAATTACATGCAAACTAATTGGGAAAATTTTCCCAGTATGTATTTCACAGTGTTATTACTTTTACATTTAGCATATTAGCACTTAAAGAGCCTGCAGGGAGGAACCCCTTTCCTGATGAGCACTGGTATCCTTTCCTGCCTTGAAAAGCTAAAGAGCTTCTACTCTTATGGAAGGCGAGTAACACACCAGAACATCGAATTAAGTGATGCACCAAATATTACATTAGTGTCACTATTAATAAATCAGGGCCACTGTTTTCAGAATGAGATATTTAACTAGAACTGGCTGCTTTCACAGTTCGTCTTATGGTCTAGTGTTTAGGAATGTCTCTTCTGAGCAATGTCTCTCATCCTTCTCTAGCTCCAGAAGAATTGGGGGGGAAAATAATCTCTATCTATTGGGGTTAGTTTTACTTATTATCTTCTCAAAAATACCAAGGAAAGAACCTGAAGTAGCATAAAATTTTCCAATTATATTAACCAAATAAATCTGATGTAGATAGCTGAGCCATGAAAGCTCATCCTGGATGATGAGAATAAAACTGAGTCCTCTTGGGCTGACTCATCACCTCCAGCTGCATGTAGACCCCTGCAACCCAGCTACATGTGCAACAGAGTCTGGAGGAGGACCAGGACTGCCAGCACCTGGAGTTCATTGCTTCCACAACCATCAGAAGGACTCGGAAGTCAACTGGAAATGTTTGATCCCCTATGTTCTTATTTTACACATGGGAGTTGAAGAAAAGGACAAGTAGGTTTTGTACTACATCAAAAGTTCTGAAAATCAGAAATCCTCCCCCTCCCAGACTCTTAACAAGGAACTATAAAAATAATTTAAAGGGGGGAGGGGGAAGGAAGAGTGAGAGGTTAGTTTGCAAGTTATGTCATTCCTCAAGAAATACACTCAGCCATTTCAGAGGTGACTAAATATTCTGAAAATAATTTAACTAGCTTTGTGTTTCAAAAAAGGCAAAGAACTGAGATAAGCTACTAAACCCAGACACTGCTGCTTTAGAAATAGAAGCCTGTAGCTAACAAACCCAAGCCATTTTGTTTGAAATAACTATATTTACAGATAAAGAAAAACTGTCTATTGATGTCCCATACCTGACACCAAGAGAAGCAGTCCTAATGTGAATACCGAAATATTTATAAAATTTGTAAGACTGCCTTGTTTGAGAAGGAGAGCTCATAAAATCATTGAGAAGTCTTTCTTACACTAGATAAAATATTTCTTTAGCTTTGACAATCTGGAAAATCTCTAGCTGTTACAGTAAGCACAAAGTAAAATGAAAAAATAACCCTGAAACAAATAATCTTACTTTTAGTCTTTCACACATTCGCAGTGCTTGAATTTCTCTTACCAAGAGTAGAACAGCCTTGAGAGGATGAACAGCAGTGTCTGAAACCATGGAAACTGTAGTTTGCCTGTTTTTCTTAAGAGTTGGGCAACAGGCCCTGTCTGAGATCTAGTTTCCACAAGGTTTTGCAATTAGAGAAGTCAAGTATGAATGCAGTAAGTTAGGGAACAAAAAAAAAACAGCATTTCATACTTCATCCTAAGAGCTTCTAAGCTATTGTGAAAGCATTTTCAGAACCACCCTTTGAGACTCAAATTACTGGATCATCCTCTGATTTTCTGGCCAAGAGTGCTTGCAATTTGAAGACAAGCAGGATAATGAGTTGGACCAGTGTGACACAGGTATTTTGCAAGCCAGAATTTATATACCTTCTTTTTTAGGTATTTTCACTGTTCCCCCTTCACTCACAATTTTCAGGAGATGCAACAATGATAGAGGACATGTCTTTTCATATACACACACACACATCTTAGTAAGCTTAACAGGCCTTTTGCTCTGTTGAATATATAGGTGCAATTTAGTAAAGATGTTAAGATTCACATTTAACTTACACTCCTTAGCTAACCAAACCTTAAGGCCAAAACCTTGAAGTTTTCACTTTTACTCCCCAAAAACTTACCAGATATGAAGAACATGTTTGGTTTCTCTTTTCTTTTAAATGAAACAACATCTTCAGGAAAAAAAACCTGTTCACAGACTCAAAATATCAGCAAAGATCCAGGGACCAACGAGAGAGACTCGCATTCAAACACTGACCTAGTTCCTATTATAGCTTTCCTCATAGCTGAAGAACACACAGTGCTTCTTTAGTAAAACTGAAATGGTGCTGCATATGCTTCTGTAGACAAATAAAATGCTGACAGGCAATGCAGTAAACTGAGCCACACACTTTTTCCTCCTGTGAAAGCCCTTTAAACATTGGTATTACATTATTCACTCCAATAATGACTGAATACCTTATAAATGGGACAGAAAGTCAATTATTCTACACAATGCACCATCACAAGGAAGACTGTAAGATCAACATGACTATAGCCTATTTTATAAATACTTAAACAAAAAGCAAACAAGAGAATTAAGTTCATAGTTTCTTAACAGTTTCCAGAGCTGCTAATGTATGTACTGTAACTCACAAAGGCTATTTATAGAGGCGTGTTTCTGCACAGTGTTGTTCTTAGAAAATCGTTTTTATTAACCCTCAGATACCATGTTTGTTGAAGCCCTGAGGATGTGTTACAATTATTAATTGGTGTGAAATTTGAATTTCAACAATGTTTTTTATTACCCAGACATAAAATGCTGGTTGACACTTTGAGATTAAGATGAAACACTGAGTATCATTTGGCAAAAACCAACAAAAGAGCAATAAAAGCTACCAGTCCTAAATACTCCAGTTTTAAACACATCTCTATGCAGCAGGCAGACTTTTTGAGAAATCTGAACAGCATGGCTCTGACTTGCAAACATGCAAATTTAAAAGATCAGGATTCATTTCAAAGGAAATCAGTATCGGTTTAGTATTAAATATTTTTTTTCTTCAGCAGTTTGGAAATGAACACAATTGCTAGCATTCATTGCCTCAATTTTTATAAACAATATGTTTGGGGTTTTTTTGTAAAGCAGAGCATACCTTAGTTGTGCTAGGAGAAATAACACAAATTCTATGGAGATCCATTTGTTGATTTATCCTAATTATTACGGTAAAACATGTTTATTGTTTTGTTACCTATATACAACACATTAAATCTACTTAGAGTTGGTAAATTTAGAATTATCCCTAGATGAGGATATTAAGCCTGAAAATTAAATGATTCTAGAATATGCTACCAAATCTCTTTAAATAATTGAAATGTATACTCATTAAGTATGCTGTTCCAATGGATTATTCCTCTATTTTAAAGAAATTAAATAATAAAATACATGCATAATGTTTAGGGGTAAAACTACTACATCTAATTAAAGAAACCTTACCATTAGTTTCTTTCTACAATTCACACCAGCCTTTTGAAGTTAGACACAACATAGTTAAATGCATTTAGCAAAGGAACATGCCAGAGGGAGTTATTCTTCTAAAAATATTCCATATGAAATATTTTTGCCATCTACTTAAATTTCAGTGGGAATGATTTTAAGCAATTTCCTCTCAATGCATTGTCTAAACCTACAGTATACTGTCTGATATATTTAGGAAATGTCATTGAATATTTTAACAGTTTATTAAAATCTGCAATAGATATTCCACTGTACTGTGCTAAATTTGCACTTTGTCTTGTATACTGAAAAAAAAGGTAGCAGTGAATTCCAAAAAACTTCCTAAATAATTAGGGAAAGACAGATGAACAAATGCTCTTGAAAACACAAAGTAATCAAACAAGACTAAAAGAATGTTTATGTACAAAATAATTAAAATATTATTCAAACGTTTGAATATGAAAGACATTCCAGCAACTCTGGGCATAGTATATTGTGTCCAATATGAACACTCATGTCTAGTGGTGAAGCTACACAAAAGTTTCTTTTGCAAAGGTCACCAGAAGCTGTCAGAGTGGATTATTGATACATTAACTTGCTCACATGGAAGCCCAAGCAGAACACAAGCATGAAAATCTGTCAGAAGAGCACATGAAATCCCAGACTATATTAGTGATTCTATGCTCCGATACCAATAATTAAAAGTGAGAACTTGCAGAATGCACTACTTGATCAGCACAGGTAACAAAATGTAATTAGAGAAGCATACTTATAAAGCACTGGTAACAATGACTAGGTAATTGGTAGTTATACCCTCAGAGTTTAATTAATAATTTGAACCTCAACCACATCTGCTTCAGTATTTGCCAGCTGCAGCCATTATATGATAAAGTTGGGGAAGAGGAGCAGGCAGTTTGCACCAGTAAATTTTAACCTCCCCTTGAGACTGTGCCAACACACACTGGAGTGAGCCCTGATTTGCACAGTAGGGTTTAGCCCAGAAGAAATAGTCCTGGCTTAGCTGGCTATAAACATGCAAGTTGTAACCCATAATAGGCAGGCCCAAGTATGTCATTAATGTATTTGTTGCAATATAGTGGTATTTTTAAAATTTGCACTTAGACATAGATACATAAATAGGAGATAGAATCTACTTTAGAAACTCGGTGTAGCTGTATAAATCAGAAGTTAAGAGAAGCACATAATTCATCTGTTTTTACATTCTGAAGCATCTCAGAAGGTGAAAATATAATCTGTTCAGGAAATATTTAGTTTAGTTCAGTTATAACTGAGTAGATGCAGATTTCATCAGAAAAACAGATTCACTATGTACAAATATTGTAGGTGGCTGTAGATTGGTATATAGGAAAATGTGCTGGTTTAGGGTTTGGGTTCCCAACATTTTATGTGTTTTTTTTTTTCCCCCACTAATAAATGTATTTGCAAAATAAGTAATTTGCAACTAATTTAACATCTTATTGTTCTTTCTAACTAACAAATAGGGACTGTTTTGGGGGAAAATGTGCAGAGGCACACCTGGTAGTATGATTCATGTGAATACCAGAGAATAACTCAGAATCATTGGCATCTGTAACTACTCTGGTGGCCTTTGTGGGTTTGGAAACCACTCAGGAAAATTTAAAGTTGGAGAAGTCCACCAGCACCACGCTGTAAAAGCTATAATTTCTGTAACAAAATCAGTCAGAGGCCAATTCAAAGTGGAGCAATTCCAATCCAAAATGAGTAAGGAGTCAAGCTGCTGGTGATGCAACTTGTGGTGGCAAGAAGAACTGAATTTACATGTCTGTAAAGATGTTTTCACACAGCATGATAGTATTATTTATTCTTTTTTTATATGTATGCAACTTGGACTTGATCTCACTCTGAAATCAGAAAGACAAAAAGAAATCTGTAACTATCCATTCACTTTTAAAGGGTAGGTAGCGATGTTTCTACAACTTCCATAGTCAATGTTATATGATTATAATTGTCAATGGAATAGTCTGCCATTATTATTGTTCCAAAGAAAATTTAACAACAGTAGTAGCCATGTAGAAAACCATGACTCCGGGAATAAAGTAAGAGAAACAAATCTTAGTTTTTTACACATCAATTTTATTTTTATCTACCTGGCTTGAAATACTGTAGCCATGTTATAATCTCTGACACCCCAACTCATGAAAGCACCTTTCTTTCTGAATCCGGGTGACAGGACATGAGACAGTGTCGAACAGAATCCAACACCCCACCAGCTAAGAACTCCACTTTTACAGTTCCTATGTTTAATGGAGCTGAAAAGCTTTTACTGAAAGCTTTGTAAACAGGCTTTAAATGTTAAGCATCAGCATCCAAAAATAAATGCTCATCTATTCAGAAGTAATAACCAAAAAAAGCTTTAAGAAGAGAAATCATTTAAGGGTTTATTTTTAAACAGTTATTTTTAAAGTGAGCAGCCTTGACATCAGAACATTCTTCTGTCATCGTAAGAAAAGGGAGTTTAATTTTGAGGGATCAAGCTGCTTGCTTTACTTTGAGTTCCATAATTCTTCCTTTCTAAACTTAAGAAAAGCTACCAGAGTGTAAATGCTCAGCAGTAATTGACTTTAACATCTAGAGAAAATAACAATTAAAAAGGTACAAAGGGTTTCCCGCTGTACAAATACATTAAAGTAGGTAAATATGAATTCTGAATAAATGAATTTTTAATACGTTCACCCTTTGAAAAGAACTCTTTTATTCTGTATACATGAGCATCACAAACTGTTTATGAAAACAACTGTTTTGAAAATTAAACAAGACACTGGCAAAGAGTGTATTGTGTCCTACTTCTGTGGCTCATCTAATAGTTGATAATTCACTTCTGTACTTCATGGTTTCACTCCTTCAGCTCAAGTACCACAGTGTGTGGATTGAAGGGTGACCTTTAGGGAGACTGTGCATTCCAGTAACTTATGCCAATGTTCACAGTATCCAAAGCAGAAATACTGATGGACAATAGCATGTGCTGACATATGTCAACCATGGGAGGGAAGTTTAATAAAGCAGGACATGCTATGCCATAAGGAAATCTGGCTTCCCTTTCTGGCTTTTCTTTAGGTGACAAATAATTTCATCTGCTTAAATTGCTTTTCCCACCATTTAAATGAGATAATATTTGTTTACTTTTCCAGATACTGTGAGAACTAACTTATTCATACTTGGGAAAGCATTTCAAATTTTTGAAATGGGAGCCTTGATTGGACTTTAGCATAAAGCTGACTTGTAGACTGGGAATACTTCTCGCCAACAGCAAGCAGTCAGGCTCAGATATGTTTACAGCAATTTGAAACCCCTTTCATGCAACTTCTGCCACAACTAATAACAGAAAATATTTATTCCTGGTACATTGACATGAGCAGTCTTAATTATACCAGTCTTACGAATGAACACACAAAATCAGAAGCCAAATTAAATTTACTGCACTAAATTTATGGTACTTCTGTGGTCACTAGGATAAATATAACAGGTATCTATAACATCTAGAGAATTTCACATTCTACCCCATTTTCCCACTTCATCCCCACCGTCAGAGGTGTAAGTCACTGAGTATAAGCTATGAGCAGTAACATACTAAAATGCACATAACATTTTAAAACTCAACAGATCAAGGCTAACAAGATTACGGAAAAAAATATAAAGATTTTTTTCATGGCACATTGTGGAAAGAGAACCTGTGAACTCTCCTGAATCACTGTCAGAAAAAACTGTCTCAGCACATTTACTGGGGACTGGGCAGACCACAAAGGTTATGTATACGCATATTCCATCAACCAAAAGGAAGATGTATTTGCTCATTAAATCACAAATAAGTTATCAGTAACTGAGCTCTCAAAAAAACCACAAATTAAAATGACGACCTTTGAAAATCTGAATATGCCCAATTTAACAGCTGCTAAAGAGTAAGAACCACACAAAGAGGCTTACTGTCATGTGGGCAAAATTACAGAATCTAATACTGTGAATGGCCAAACCACTTCTGATATCACAGCTAGGTGCTGCTAAGAGAGACAGTTTAATCCTAGATTAATTTTTATTCCAAATAATTGGAAGAAAGCTCTTGGTAACAGTCTTGTATTCCTGGCAAGAATCCAGATGGTCCCAGGTAAAGTATTTATCATTCACACAGCACTTCCACCATCTATTTAGCAGAAAGCGTGACTGTTTTAATCAGCTGTGGTTGTATTCCTATACCAGCAATATTACACTCACTAAGCTTAGATGCTGAAACTAATATAAGTTGGTATAATTTAAAGAACTGTATGTTCTTGTAAAAATAGAATCTAAATATTTATAATTACAGTCTTTAAAAAAACCCTAATTCTGATAACAAACAAATAAATTTGTACCCCAAATGAAATTTCAATGTTTTTTTTCTCTTCAACCAGGTACTTGTAGAAAAAGTGATATATTTATATTGATAAATTCAAATCAGTTTACTCATATTTTGTGATCTTTAAAGGCCTTGCTTTTACCACTGATTAACAGCACATATGTGGGCAGATGCATTTGTATTTCTTATTTATCTGTGTGTAGTAGTCAATGCACCATTTAAAGTATGGAAAGATTCTTGTCATAAATGGAATGTGGATGCTAATGCAGAG
>JAWWEU010000081.1:37515529-37554036 GCA_035583155.1 Acropternis orthonyx | reverse complement strand
TATCTGTGTAAATCCACAAATGAAAAATAAGGAAAAGAAATAGCCACAGTTATAGTGTGCACGAGTTTTAGCCAGGTCACCAAGAAATATGGGTTCAAACATGCTGCAACTCACTATTCTCCCTAAAACAGTGAATGGCAAGAGCTGTCAAAAGAACATAGTGCTCACTCAAAAAAGGCCAGCCCTGGTGCACATCCAATGCTGTTAAATTATGGAGTGGCAGTAATGAAGTACAGATTGTCACCTGTTCATGTTTTAAGTCTCAAAAACTGAAAACAACAATGAATTAATTCTAAATTAAAAATGGACGTTCCAGTCATTGAAGGGCTGCAAATAGGAACACCACTGAAAGCACAAACATCAGCACAAGATGGGATTCTACAAGCTGCTGCTGCTTTAGAAAAAAAATGGTGCTTCTTCCAAAAGAAACAATGGCCATGAGCAGCAGAGCTGTCACAAGACATGTAACTGCTGATCAGGACTGAATGACAAAAAAATAATCAACCCTTTCTACAAACTTCAGAGAGCCCCAACAGAGACCATAATGATGGATGTATCTACTTATCTTTATTTTGTCTACAGTGAAGACCAACAAATCCCACCAGCAATCCTCATGCTGTTTATTGATTTGGTTAAAAAATAATATTCATTCTGTATTATACTAATGGTGACACAACTGGTGGCAAAAAGTCCTTTAAAATTCAGACAATCAAGGAAGCAAATCTCTGTGAGATATCCTGTTCTGAAATACCATTAAATAACTTTAATACTCCCAAAAGAAGAGATGTTTTCCCGTCTAACTAGCCTCAGATTATTTTTTTAATGTTTCCTTATGTAATTCAGGTAAGAGCATTAAAATTCTGAAGAAAATAAGTATTTGGCTGTGTATTACACTTACAGAAAGTCATGGGACAACCTTTATCTAAAGGACGACGTAGGACATCCTTCACTGTTTTGAGCAGCAGCAGCAGAGTAACTTACCATATACCTTGAATTTAACCTGCACAAACTCATTCCATTGGGAAATAAACCCAAGGGATCCATATAACAATGGAGGTGGACAAGGGCCTGATCATAAAAGCTTGAGTTTAAGTAGCACACTCATTCACTTACTGTACGCCTGGTCCATTATGTTTTCTATGGCTTTTCTCTACCACCAGTCCAAGTTATTGCCAAGGAATAATAAAAACAAAGAAGGACCTGAAAATCCTGTAGCTGGTGTTCCTGTGCCTTGGATCCTGAACAGAGCAAGATATTTTCATTTTAATTCACTGAAGTAGACTTTCTATAAAACTTCAAACACTTAATTCAGAGTTATTTGACAACATCAAATGCTTAATCTTCACCTAAAAGAAAAGGTCCACAGACAGTCTTGGTGTTACAAAGAAAATGGAGTAATTTAGAGAAAGTACTGTCACATTTTAGAGAAGGCCTGTTACATTCTTGAGAGGTTTTTTTTTTAGGATGTGGCAATGCTGGGTAGCAGGGATTAACCTGCAGACTTTCCTAATTTAATCATCTGCTTTTGGAAACTATCATTTACAGAGCTCTGTCACCTAGTAACATCCTCACTCCCTACTCCCCACCCTTCCCACACACTGTAAATTCAAAAGAAACCTCAGATGATTTAGATAATGTTAATTATTTGCAAAAATTTCCAGATCCTTAACTACTCATTAATGGATATAAGTTGTCCTTAGTTTTAAGGGCTGTGCACACTGGGTAATTTACATTTTGTAACACTGAAGAAAAATAAGAGAAATGCATCATCATTTTCTTACTTTCCTTCCTTAGAGTTTATCCATCCGAAGAAGACCATATTGATGTATTTTTCCTTTTTTCTTAATGTAAAATACTTCAACTGTTTTCTCTAAAAGAAATACTAAAAGCAGCCAAATGCTCACACACAACCTAGATGCAACAAATCCTTATATAGGCAATATGGGCAAAGAGAAAAAATCTGGGGAATATTTCAGTTTTAAGCTTTTGTTGATTACAAGAGATGACAAAGTTTTGAATCAGTACAAAAATAGTAACTGTGTCTTGGATTGTTAGAACAACAAGCTCCTAAACAATGGTATGTTTTCTGAGTGCTTGAGCTAGTGATACCATCAGCTGAGAATCTGATGACTCAGCACACTGTCAATTTTGTTTGCCGACATTATTAAGCTCAGTACCCTATGTCACAACTTCTGAGTAGTTTATCTACAGTAAGCCCAAAGAATGTGAACTTTATTATTAAAAACTAATTGCTATGCCTAAATATTTAGGAAGAAATGTCACGTTTCAAACACACTAGAGTTTTTCTCGCCATTTAAAAGCAACCCTACAGCTGGAGGCAAAATAAATTCACCACTTAAAGTAGAATTCTTTGCATGAAAGACATCTTACGTCACACAAAGCAGTAGGTCTGGGATGACCTGTCTGAGCAACTGCTGCCTTGTCCTGATTGCAGCTGCTCAGCAGGGTCTGCGGGCTGCAACGGAGGGATGCGAGGGAGCCCAGCTGCTCCACCACCTCCCAGAGCACCGTGGCTCCCGCTGGAATCCACCGCTTGCTTACGGCATGTGCTTCACTGCACTGAGGTGTTTCTTACTTCACCCACACAGCCAAGCCCAGCAGAAGGTCAGTGCAGAATCTGGGAGCAAAAACGCATTGCCCCCTCCTCCTTCCTAGGCACGCCAAAGAAGAAATTATTCTACCTTAGGTCATCATAGAACTATGGATAAAAATGGAGATGCTCTCCTCCAGCACTGAGCTCTGTCTGCCTCTGGGTCTCAGCAGTCTTGGCTCTGCCCTGCTGGGATAGCTGTATTGGTAGTGTCTTTGGTGTGACTTGCATTTCTGTTACATTTTGAGCAAAAAAAAAAAAAGACAAAATATAGCAGAGAAAGTATGTCAAAATAGACGCTGTGGTCTCTTAACCTTTCAGTAAGAGGAGTATGTTCAACCCTCAGGCTGAAAACCATGAGCATCGCTGTAATATATGCTTCACTGATATATGTGATAAGGTTCTCCCTATGCATCACTTTTTATTGTGGCTGGGGAAGGGAAGAGGAGGAAGCTAAAGAAATCAATTTTAAAAAATTGCATATTTCTTTTAGCTGCTGATTTTCCTGACAATTACTAATGAAATACTTCACAGTCCTGTTCTTTTTATGTAAATTATACTCCCCAAATACAATCTCTTTCTTCTTCAACCTTGTTATTTATTTTATACACATGGACAATTACACGCTTACATCTTCCCAGTGCCTCACCAGTTTCTCTATCAGACCAATTTATGATGAAAAGCAAGGCTGTTGAGATAACAGGGATGGAAAGACTGACAGATGAGTATAAACTGTTTGTCTACCCTTTCATACTTTCCTCCATCTGCCCACCCCAATATCCCTCCTCTAATATTTGTTTCTCTTAAAAAATAAATGTCACGCATTTCTCATTAAGTAGTATAGAAAGAAACTTACCTTTCCACATGCACTTGTCTCTAAGAATACTCTCATCCACAATGATAAACTGACAAATGATAAGCCTTACTTGTAAGGAATCTTCCTGCCCCTCTTGCAGTATAGATTTGTGTTCTGTCTTTCATCACCTCTAGCCTCCACCAGTGTCAAAAATGATTGATTGGCTGTTGAAATATTAATACTTTCATATCCTTTTCCATTTTGGTATTTTGAACTGATGTAAAATGAGATCACAGCCCAGTGCTGTAAGGTGACACATGACACAAACTGTCACATCTCCTGTTTTCCTACTTCTCTAATCAATAGTTCAAGTATGTAGCTTCTCCATCTGCACTCAAGAACTGAATTCACCCCTTCAGATAGAGAGAACAAATCCTACAAGTTTTTTTCTAATTAATTCCCTTTGCTCTATGCAAATATGCACTGAACAAAGCCACCACCAAACAAACCCAACTAACACTTCTCAAAGACCATTCAGACATCTGCCACTATTTTAGATATGTTGGATTCTCTTAACTAAACCAAAATATAATCCCATGTCTTCAAACACCTGCCAGCTCATATCTAGCAATCAGCCCTGCCTCATTCCTTCAGCTCTTCAAGCACTATCCTCACCTCATCATTATGCAAACTAATAGTTGAGAGGATGTATTTTTATTTGGGTATCCTAGTTCTTTGCATTTGAATCATAACTAAATGCTTCCTTTGTGATTGCCCCATGACTTACATTTTCCCAACCTTCAGGAAGTGTATTCTCATCTGGGATCTGATCATGTCAATTTCTTTACTGCACCTTCTATTTCTCTGACCTTTTTCCTTCTCACTTCTTTAGCAAATACAGTTTACCCCATTCACAACTGCTCAGAATGCACCTTCAAGGACCAGTTTCCTGTGCTCTTTGAATCACCGTGTAGCCCTCTTGTACAAGTTCACCCCATTAACACCTGCGCCTTCATCTTATTAAATACAAACTATTTGTCTTCCCTTCATGCCCTATTTCCACTTGACCATTTCTCATTTTATCAACTCTTATCTTCAACTGGCCAGTATTACTTCCCTCCATCAGTCACTTGTAAAATGCCAAAGTGCTGCTGTCTAAGGTGCTGGTTCACGCTTACACCTACCTGGTACTGTGGTAAAGAATGCTAATTCTATGACATCCATTGAGGATTGCCATAGAGATGAAGTACAACAGATATCAATCTAATCAAAAAGAAAAAAAATCAAACTGGCTGTTCCATGTCCATTTTTTTTTTTTTTTTAAATCTGGCATTCCAATCACTGCTGGCAATCATCATTGATTATTTAAATCTTCCCATTTTCTTTTGCATCATAGGCAGGTATGCTGCAATTGATTAGGTGGCAACCTGTGCTTACATGAGGATGAGTTCATTAAATCCTACTCATTCACCCGCATCTGCACAGGTTATATTATTAAGCTTTTTCAACCAAAAAGAAGACAAGCTATTTTCACTTAAGAAATTGAAAGTAACACTGTAAATGCTAGCAATTATTTTAAAACATATTTAGATCTTGCATATAATGCTCTGTAACCTTCTAGATGGTTATGCTCACAATACACTATTACTGTATCTGTAGTCTATTATTTTGAAATATTTCTAAATATTTTCATAACATAATGTACTGTACTGCCTGCAGGAGTATCTCAAAGCCCCTTCTTCTTTCAATCTTGACTTTATTCATTACAATCCCCACTCAGACTTACACCTTTGCATAAGGAGATGGTTACAATGATCTTTGCATTTGTTATCTCCAGCCTGGACTATTGCAATTCACACAACCAAAGGCAGAGTCCTGCAAGGAATAAGTAGCTCCTGGAAAAACTCAAGCACAAAAAGAAAGTATACAAGAGGTGAAAGGAGGGTCAAAATGATCCAAGAGAAATACAGGGACACTGTAAGCTTGCAGGGAGTTGAATCTGGTGAAGGTATATGCAAGGCAAAAAGGGCTTCCACATAAGCAGCAAAAGGAAAACAGAGTACTGAGGGAGCTGGCTGATATCCTCACAAGGCCACTCTCAAACTTGTCTTTAAAAGTCATGGTAACTGGAAAAAATTCCTGATGACTGGAAGAATGCAAACTCCATTCTTATCTCCAAGCTTCAAGATGGGCAAGACGGAGACTAGGGAACCACAACAGGTCAGCCTCACCTTGATCTTGTCTCAACATAAGCAAACACTTTCTATTACTGTGAGGATGGTCAAATACTGCAACAGGTTGCACAGAGACACTGTAGAGTCCCCATCTTTGGAGATATTCAACTCACTGGACACAATCTGCTCTAGCTGACCCTGCTTTGAGCAGAGAAGTTGGACTAGATGATCTTCAGAATCACAAATATGAGCCCTACTTTTCCAGACCAGCTTTCTATATACTCATCCAGAACTCTGTATCTTCCATTAGCTGCTACTGGGTTTCATTTACCAAATCTTACACCAGTGTCCATACTTCTAAAGCCCTCCATGTATCTGATACTAGCTACAAAGGTATCTACTTCTACCATAACAAAAATGTATTTTTTTAAGCAAAAGAAACTAAGAACACTGGCACAAAACATGGGACAAGTGAACACAGTCACAGTGAGGGAATTGGGAACAAACTTGCAAATCAAACCAGATTAAAAATGCCTCATTAGTTTTAAAACATAACAGATAATTGCTCCTCAGGCTACAGCTTTCCTAACGTTATGAAGAAATTATACAAAAGAATATTCTACTTAACTTTTACTCACAAAAGTACACAAAAAACGTATTCAGAATTAGAAAAAGCACTATTCCATGAGAAAATCTCCTGGTATCCCAGAACTACTTAAGCTGCAGCATAGAAGCAGCCCAGAAGGTACTTTAAGGGATTTGATGCTGCCTGCTGGCAAACAACTATCATGGAGGAACAGAAGCCAGTACGGGCTTCAGAGCTGGCAGCTCTGGAATTATCATTGCAAGATTCTATCTTCTTCATCAGGGTAGATTTTGCCTGACTCTGAAATCTGGGTTTGTTTTCAATTAAAGCATTAAAAATGAGGGCAAAAATTTTAATCAAGAAACTTTAGTCCCATAGCCTAAGAATACTACGTGGATTAATCATTTCTGTTCCCTTGCTTTTGTTGTTTCTGTCAGGGGCAGGAGAGTTCATAGCATATTTGGGCAAAAACAGTGAGCACATGACAGTTGAGATGCTCTAAGAGACAAGTCATATATGACCTTGTTTCAGAGTAAGACTTGGATCCATTTAGCTGATTTAACAGTGCTACAATAAACAACATGGATAATTTCCTCCTTTATCTTAGGTAGGAGAAACTGGCAGCTATCTGCAGCATGAATCAGAGATTTTTACAGCATTGCAACTTGGGGGCATAACAAGTGCAGCAAGTATGGATGAGCTTTCCCCTTCTATAAAGCCTTAAAAATGATTGCAAATATTTTTCAGTAAATAGATAACTAACACTACTATTATTTAATAGGCGCCTGTTTTCAGACACCATTATTTTTGTTTTGCATACCTATACTTTTCTCTAGAGTTAAATTAGAAGTACAAAAGAAATCATTATTGAAATAATGTAACATAATAAGCCAATGAGAACAGATGCAGTGAATTTATGTGTGAACACCAGACAAAATAATAGTGTCCATAAGAATGATTTAGCAGTTGAAATGGATGTGATATTTCTTAAAAACAAAACAAAACCCTCAGTACCCTGATAGAAAAACCTGTTAAGATTTAATGCCATATTCTCGCTTCTCTTTTGTCGAACTTCTAAACTTTAATAAAATTAATATTTTCAGTGAAATAAAAGTTATCTCCTATTACTCTAGTAGACACTTAAAAATAGTTCAGATCAAATTGGCAGCTGTGTAAAAAACCTCATTTAATTTTCACCAAACTTTTAAGTACTGTTGCAGTGAGAAATCAATATTACCTAGCTGACATAACAGTGAAATAGTTGGATACACAGAAAAAAAAAAGTGCAATCAAAGAGAATGAACTGTGATCACACCAGCAGCCCTAACAAAATTAGTCTTAATCTTCAGAATATTTATGAAGTGTATGTGCAATTTTTCATGATAAAATTTCACTTACAGTTCAAGGCATAACAACAAAACACTTTTTGATGGGTACACAAAACAGTTTGACTGAAACTATCTCTCAAGCAAACTTACACTAGAAAGCAGACAGACTTCACAACTAAACAGAATGCTTTCATCTAAAATTATGGTTTCACATCTGCTTATTAGGATTATTTCCTGAGTGAATTAATTAACATTAAGGAACTACACACATTGTATTCAGTCCAACTAATAATATCTTTTAAAATAACCCTTCAGGTATCTTGGCAGACATGGCAAAATTAGTATTTAATATTTCTCCATTGAATTAATTAGGATGAACATAAAATATGAAATACATGATTTGTAAAAATATTTTCTTATGAAATTAGACATAATTATAGTCTTTTTCAGCTATGTGTGCCTTTTAATATGGTACTTAAATCTCTCTCCTCTTCTATGAAAAATGTGAAATAATAGCAGGACCTATAAAGCTTTTTTTGTATCAATGAGCTACAGAAAACTCATCTGTATTTAATGCAATATTCTCATTGCATTTGTCATTGTGAACACATAATACAGATGTTGCACTAGATTAGAGATTGCATAAATATTTTCTAGACATTATTCACTACAGTTTACACACATCAGTAATTTCAAGTGCCACAAAACAATTTTGTGTCTGTTAGAATCAATTTGACATTTTTAATCCTTCCTTTCCCGATTTACAAGGTAAATAAAAAATCATTTAGGCTAACTACACTACCATTATAAATAAAACATTTAAATAAGACTGTTTCTTTGCTTAGGACTAGTGTTAGGCATTAAGTCTCCAGCAAAGTAGAATGGCTATCACAGCAATGAAAAATCATCACAAACTTGTCAATGTTCTTTGATTTTTTGACTCTTCAATTTGCCCACCTCACAAGCCATCTGCCAGTGGAGCTTTCTAGTAGGGTACCTATAACACTCATGACTATTAGACAAGCAAACAATCATTTTTCTCCTATGTAAATGTTCCTGTTTAAGTGAGGACTATACAAGTCCTCAAGAAAACATTTGTTGAGAGTGAGATCCACTTCAGAAAGAGATTTTGGCAATGAAAGTAGAAAATATGCTACAGCACAGGAAGTAAACTGATGAGAAAAAAGAGACTAACAGACAAAAATAGGAAGTACTTGGAATTGCCTTAGAAAAGGTTCTGCTTTGCTAGCAAGGTGACACACACCTTGGAATAAATACCTGCTATCTATAAATGCCAGCAAAGAGAAAATTCAGTAATTCAGGTAGCCACAAGCAAAATATAGAATAAAAGTGGGAGAAGAAAACATGGCTTTTTCTAGGTTTGGGAGTATCCATTCCTGTGCCTGGGCTTCAGTACCTTAAGTGGTCATGCCAAGGAAGACCTCTGCATCCCATGGGAGACAGAAGCCAAGGCACCTTGTCTTGAAGAAAAAAAAAAAAGGTCTTGGTCAAAGCAATGTATTTCACAGGATGGAATTAATAGAGATTCTGGTAATGATTATTTGATGACAGTTCTGATAGTTTTTTTAGATGACACAAAGCAGCCAATAATGCTGTCACCGTGGCAAGTCTGCAACTGTTCCCATGGCATTGCTGAATTGCCTTGTTTGCTCCTGAAAACCAAAAGCTTATAGGGGGTAACTCACTTCAGACAGCAACCCTTTCCTTCATGCAAACTTCTCATATATATACATCTCTGTACATGCTAATATTTTTCTCCTGACTGAAAATATATTACCAGAAGATTAATTTTATTGGAGATCTACTGTTAAAAGTGTATTTGGTTGTAAATTCTTGGTGTTTGTTAAATACAATATTTCACCTGGAGTAAATGTGAAGTGGGCAGTGGAAAGATACCTTATATAAAAAAGAAATGTTGCCTTACAGAGCAGAGGAGATAAAAACCTATTGTATATGCAGATAGTGTTGTTCTGGTGTAATGCAATGTAATGTAATCGAGAAGCAGATAACAGAGGGAAGGGTGAAAATTCCAAACTATCAAAAGATTTTCTCTCTTCTGATTACTGTTTCCTGCTCTAATTTCAGTAAAGATTTTATTTTGAGAAGGTGGGGGTAGGGAGGAAAAGGAAGGGGAAAAAAAAAGGCAACACAGCAAAAGAAGAATTTAACTTTCAAAAATTGCAAAACCATCTACTTTTCATTTTTGCAACAGATTCTGTAAATCTAGCCAAATTCTGTGCTTAGTTTAAAACAGAACAAGTAAAAATAGATGTTAGAAACCAGACAAGATATCACAAAAGTGAAGCCAAACAATTAATTCATATAAAATCATGGTATATGCTTTGTGAAATATAACACTGTGGAAGAACGCAGAATGATTTATCACCCAAATAAAGTCAGTCTTCCTAGAATGCATTGAATAATAGTGGCTGCTGGTACTGACGTGGGGTTATTGAAGTTCCTCAGTGGTTATCTTTTGTGGTTAAAGGAAAATGTTTGCATACCCTACCAGTAGTTCATGTAAGCTATCAAGTACCTCATTGTACTTTGATATTTCATGACAGCAGATTTTAAACTAATTCTTGTGAGTGTGTTTGATATTAAATTTTATTATTGCTATCAACCTGAAAGGAACATTGCCAAGAGGCTCTTTGAGATTTCATGAACTATGCTTTGTGTTGCTAATGCAAGATACTACATTAAACTTACAATTTTTTACGGCAGTACATTATAATAGAAAAGAAATTCAAATGCTCAAAGTAAGCTTAAGGTATGAGCCACTTTCTGTGTTTTACTTATTCTCTCTTTCACCATTTTCTTCTATGCAAACTTCCTTACAGATTATTCTTTCTTTTGGCAGTAAAACTGCTTGTCAAAAAAAAAAAAAAAAAAAACAAAAAACAAAACAAAACAAGAAGCAAACCTAAAAAGATATCCCTGTTTGAAATGCCTGGAAGCTGGCACTGTGGGTAACCACAGAAGGCCCATTCACGTATGCAGTCATGAAGAGCTCTGCACAGCACTGGGTCATTCCACTGGGATGATGCAAACCTTCCTCAGCTGCTGGGGCTGTTTGCAGGTGGTTAGGAAAGGAGCTTGCATGTCTCCAGAAATACAGCTATAGAGAAGGAAACCTCCAAAGTTAAGTGCCATAAGAGACAACCTAGACCTGGTTCCGTGTTCATATGCTCATGATTTTAGCATTTGTTGTGTATTGGAATTTAAATAGGATATTTTGTGAGCACTGTCAGGATTTTGCTCTACTCCCACTCATGCCAACAAAAGGAAAGGCTCAGGCCCCAGTTAAGCAAATACTTTCTACAACTTATATTTTCATTACACCACCTAAGTTAACAGTTTGTTTCACACTGAAGGACAGATTACATGCTACTGTGCAAGACAACACAGTGAAGGTTTGCCATAGCAAAAGCTCATAGGATAAACTCATAAAAGCTTATGTCCCCAAAATATTAATTATAAAAATCCTAGACCTACAGGCTTAATTTCTTCCATCAAAGTTAGTATTTCCTAGGAAAAAGCAATCCACCAAAGGCATTAAAAAAATCCGACATGGCTCTCAGGTTGCAGAGGCTACTACAGTCAGAAGCATTCTCTTTTTTACCAGTTAATCCACAGAACTGCCATGTGTTAATGTGAGCAGAGCAATATTGAATATACTCTCATCTCTACCTGTGAGCATACAGGCAGCCAGCCTAGGTCAGGATCTTGTTTCTGACAGTGGCCTAAAGGGATGCGCACAGAAGCAATCACAGCAGGGTCACTATACAAAGTACATTTCCCAATGCTTCCCATTCAGTAACTGAGGGCCCTTCTGCAGCTAAGGCAAACGTGGCTTCCACATGCAGCATGGATGTAGCAATTTATCTTCTGGGCACTGTTCCAGTCTCTCCTCAATTCCATGTGAAGTTTTAGCACCCACAGCAACTGTCAGAAAGGACTTCCCTAGCCTAAATAGGTATTCTGTGAAACCCTCCATAAATGAGTCAGCTGCTAATTTCACAAGTTAGTATGACAGCCTGTCTCTTTGAATGAAGAGGGAAGACAGAGGGTAACAGGCTATTTCTATTCTGACCACAGTTCTGATTACAAAATCCACCTCAAATGGCCCTACAAACCCACCTACTAAAATAAACCAATCATTTCACTTCTCTTGGATCATGATCTCTCTCTGATGTGGATCTGTTAAAAATGAGTAGCACTTTGATGATCTTTTTTTTTTTTTCCCACATGAGCTATATGGAAGACAAATTGAAATCTTGAAAACTTGTCAAAATACACAGCAAACCCTGTATTTTTCTCCATCTGATGAATACGAAGAACATGAAGCAAAGTTTTAAATCTGGAGACTAACACAAAAAGAAGACTCTACAGGGTTAATCTATTGGTGTAGACAGCTGCTAGTAGGAGAACAGTCTTGCAAAAAGACAGAATATATCCAAACCATGAGTAATTGCATAATGGTTTCACTGTTTACCTTATCCATTTATTTATTTTTTTTTGCATGAATGTTGCCTAATTATTAAGAAAGCAAGGAGACAAGCAGTACACAACATCAGTTGATTACATTTTATGTATCCACTTGCATTCTTTACATAAATATAAATTGCTTAATCGGCTAGTTCAGGAGACTTTAATGTACCATTGCAGCAAAGGTGATCAACAGGAACCTTCTTGGCAATTATCTGACAGAAAAACAGAACAGGCTGCAGATGAAACATTAATCACTCCAGTTTATCCCTTCGTCCTGTCTGTGTTGGGGGGAAACCCACTAGGAAGTTAAATACAATGCTCTAACTTAAAACTGCCTGTGTTCAAATTAGGTTTTCAAATGTTCATGTATTTTATTGTTGCTGATTCTGCACAACAGCTTCTCCCTTATATAAGGTTGCACTCATGTATGTAGAATAGTAGGTGTATTAGGGGAAAATTATTACCAAAAGTATCTTATTTATTAAAACAATCAATTGTGAATTAAGTTTTATAAAAAACCCAAGACCAATAGCATTGCATGCCAGCAGATGGTCTTATGACATGTTGGCTTGGCTATGGGGAACAAGGGAACAAGGACTGAATAGAGCGAGAAGTGTTGCACTTTCCTATCAGGGCAAAATGAGGAAGTCAGTTGTCCATAAAGCAGGAGTAGACTGTCTGAACCATATTAGCCTTTCGTTAATAGTTTTCAAAATTTGTTTGCTTTTTACCATTATAGATGACGGAACAGAGCTATGATGAAGCCAATCAGAAGCACTGAAGTGGAGAAAATGTTATGCTTGAACATACATCAATGCCACAGTATGACAGCAAAATTTTCAGAGCAAATGAAATGACTGAAACTATGCAATTTATCCACATTTTCCCCCCTCTATTTTGATTAGTAACCTTCTGCCATGTTTATTGTGAACCAGAACACTTCTGTCATCTCTGAGGAATACAGATACCCTCTTTACTTGAATCTATTTTCTGTTCTTGGAAAAAGTCAGTACTCCAGCAAAGGCACATACATAACCTAACTTGCATTTATTTTTCTGTAAATACAAAGTTTGGACTTTGGACTTCTGATACAAAATCGCTAAATGCCAGAAAATTAGATACATCATTTTGTATAGGTTGTCAAGTAAGTACCCACTTCTAACAGAATACCAGAGGTAAATTCCTAAGGAAGCTATAGTTGCCTATCTTTAACAAATGAGCTTAGGTAAATTTAGTAGAAAGAGTCTGAGCCTAACTCATCCACAACTCTGACCACCCATCAATGCCAGAGGAAAAAAGGGTATGTGTCTGTATACTGACTTCTGAATTTTACAGCAGAGCATCATAGTGAAAAAATCATTTTTATCAAAAGGCAGTCCTCTCCCAGGTAGTAAGTGCCAGCAGTGAGATCAGAAGCATCTGGGGATGGTAACACCTTAAGCTGTTGCACTCCAATCTGCCAGAACTCATTTGTCAGAGCGTAGAGGCAGCAGGAAGCTGTCGTCATCTCCCCAGATGCGGGTCAGATGAGATGTGCACAGTTCCATGGGCCTGAGGGATGCAGCATCCTTTTCAAGGCAGTTTTTCCCCCTCAACCTCTTGGCTTTCAGTGTCAGTTGTAACTAAAAGCAGAAGTTAAAGTCCCAGTAAAAGGGTTTCTCACAGCCAGATTCCTACCTCCATCCTTAAGATAGAAGAGGAAATCTAATGCAGTCTCTACTAAGTCACTCATCTCTTTCCTCAGAGCTATTTTAGTTAATTGTCATGAAGCAGAGCTGGTTTTAAGGTACCAGCTGGGAGCAGGTTGCTGCCCAGCAGCAGCGCATCTCCTCCCCATGGCAGCCCTGGGCCGGGGAAGGGGCCAAGCCCTGCAGCACTGCTGAAGCCCAGGAGCAGGTAGCAGGGCAGGCAGCCCCACCAGAGCTGCCTGAGGAACAGAGAGGGAACAGAAAACATCTACCACCACCAAATTGTATAAAACAGCATCTTAAGGTCTCCAAACACAGATTTATGAAAATGTAGCACAACGGTGTATTTCAGATGAACCAAAGGCAAAATCTCAATAAATATTCTATTCTTTTGATGGGTTGAATGTATTTTCTCTTAAATCAACACCTGTTAAAGATTCTCAGAGAAAAACAGTACAATTATAGCAGATTTGTTTTCAGAAATCAGAGGATATCCATTTCATATTCAAAACAATTGTTTATCATGCTACTGGGTAAGTAGTATAGATTTGCTTTATCATAAATAGAGCAGTAAATTATTATTACAGTATTTTAAATGTGAATATTGTAAGACACTTTAAACTATCAGGAGCATTTACAAGCTCTATTCTGAAGTTATACACATGTAAGCAAAGAGAAGAGAACGTAAAGTACTTCCACTCTAGCTGTCTTATTTTTGAAACTATTTACCCTGTAAATCAATACCCTTAAATCACTTGAATTTACACAGTAGAGATTTAGCAAGTACTAGATGTTTGAATGTGTTTCAGTAGCAGTAGGAGATACATGTACAGAGAGGTTCCCTGGTTTTGCTACCATACTGCCCTCAGAAAAAACAGGAGGAAGCAATGGAATGACTGGTCACAGGTCTGGCAAAAAAACATAATCTTTAAATTACACCACTTCACATCACTGTATTTTTATTTGACGAAGGGCACCTACTGCAAAAATAGCATCTTCAGAGATGATTGTACAGAGACAGTAACTGAACAAATACCTGACAACCATAAGAAGTTAGGTTGTTTGATGTAATAAAGCTGCCAACTACAGTTTTGTAATACAAAGCCAAACCAAATAAGCTTGCAACAGAGCAGATTAATACAGAGGTGAATTAGCACAGCAGGGTCCACAACAAACTACAGCTAATAGCTAGAGATAACAATCAAACTATCAAAACAACTACAGCTAATGTTTTTATTACCTATGTGCAGTAAATACATCAGCGAATGAGCTGCTGAGATACGTGTATATATGTGTACATACATACAAATGCACACAATTAACAACAGAATGGACCATCGAAAAGTAGCTTATCATTCTTGGTTCACTACTCCAATGAATGAATTTAATACCACACAGAACTGATAGCATTCCCACTGTAAAGGCTCTCTAATGCATCTGCTCAGAGTACCAGCATGGCAACACACATACTGAAACAAAACCTTCTTTATTCTACATCTCTCCAGCCCAAAATACATGTCTGGAAACTACTCTGACCTACAAAAGGTATCAAACCCCTGTACTGTCCTTCTTTTTGTACCAGGCAGCCAAAATCAGAAGTCAAAAGCATTATAGATACATTTCCACCACAGGGACCATAGGGTAGGGGAGCAGCTTTGTGGTCAATATGAAGTCTTTTTCCTCTAATAAGGTGGGCAGAATGTGTGGCCAGCCAAAACAAGTCAGATGTTTTCAATGTCAGATCTTGTGTGTCAGAGGCAATCATTTTGCTAAATTTACTAATTAAAAAAAGATAAATAAAATTAAGAGGAACAAAAATAAATGTCTAGATTGTAAAAATGAAAAAACCAAGAAACCTTCAGTGCAGAATTTGTAAAGCGTACTTGAAGGCTTAAAGCAAAAGATCCAGTTGCTTTTAATAAATTCACTACTTTTGGGATTGAAGAATGGAGAGAAACCCACATTTATACAGGAGAGAGATAACTATCCAAATAACCCTTCCTGAGGGAGACAGCACAGACAACTACAGTGTCAGGCTAGGTCCATGTCTGGAGGCTTTTCTGGTCTGTGTTACTCCTCTGGTTGCTGCCCTTCATCTAGATCAACTACTTCCACGTTTAAGTCTGGTGTTATGAAAGGTGTAGGCTCTGCAAGGAGACAAAAGCCACCAGTGCACTTGGAACAGTCTTGAGCATGGAATCTTCTTTCAGGTAAGAAAGAAGAACTAGCTTCCATCAGTATTATGAAAATTCCTTTCCCTATTTTATCACAGAACCATATAAAATGGATTATGTTGGAAGGGGCTTTAAAGATCACATGGTTTCAACTCCCCTGCCATCGACAGGGACACCTTCCATTAGACCAGGTTGCTCAAATCCCTTTGAACATTTTCAGGGATGGGGAGGCCACAACTTCTCTGGGCAACCTGTTCCGGTCCCTCACCACCCTTATAATAAAGAATTTCTTCCTCATATCTAAAGTAAACATACTCCTACAGCTTCAGGCCATCCCCCTTGTCCTATCACTACATGCCCTTGCAAAAAGTCTTTCTCCAGCTTTCTTGTAGGTTCCCTTTAGGTACTGAAAGGCCACTATAAGGTTTCCCTGGAGCTTTTCCCTCTTCAGGGTGAAATCACAGTCAATTTCACAGGCTGAAATTCAGGCTCATATCACAGTATCAACCCGTGTTTATAGGGTGAAAGTGTATTAACTTTGTTAATATATATATTAGTTCACACACTGTCATGTAATGAAGTAGTGGAATTTTACTGAAGACTTTGTTATTGTTCATGCTAAATTGAAATAAACTAAGGAACAGCCTGGCCCTGGAAATAAGGGTCCTGGAAATAAGCTTACAGATGTCCATGAAGGATAAAGGATTACCCGGAACATGCAAGATAACATCACATCCTCTACCCTCTTTAACAGATTTCTGAAATCCTCCCAACCATCATCGGGTGTCAGAGATAAGTAACTCCAGAAGGACTGACTCCAGGGACATCTGAATCAAGAATGCTGCAGAAGTAGAATTGCTTTATAAAGTGTTACCATGATTAGTAATCAGTAGTGTGAGTGCTAGTGATTAGTCAAACCATACTGTACCTGACCACACTTGAGGTACCACCCTTTGTCTGGGACACTTCATATGCATGAATAACTATTTACCCTTGTGACTTTGTGCTTTGTGCCTTGCTTTGTTTGGCATGGGCCAGGTGTGAATCTGTGTGACACCAGCCAGTGCTGTACCTGCTCCACAAGGAAGGGAAACCCACCGAAGTGAGCAGATGATTTTATTCTTCTGGGCTTGAAGGCTGCTAATGAGCTTCCTTCCAGCCATTAGGCGGGTCCACAATATCACAGTTACCAATATAAAGAAAAAGTGCTCTCCAGAAGAATGGGTGATATTACACATCCAAGTGCTTGCCCGCAATTCCCACAATCCATGTGTGAAAGATATGATTCCTATTTTCTCTCACAGGACAAACTACTTTGAGGAAATATTCATGCCAACTGAAAATAACCAGTGTTGAAAAGTTTACTATTAATTCACACTACTTATGTTCACTTTTCAGTTTTTAATCACAAAAGAAGAATAAAAGGTCTAGTAAATATTTGAAAGCTATTTTATTAGACCAGTTAGCCATAGCTAACCTAGTTCATTTAGTCTAGCCACCTACTTTATTTACACAATACTAAATTATTTTTTAAACTCTTGGAATATGTTCAGTAGTTTTACAAAAACTCCTTAGAGATAAGTTACAGAAGCCACTTTTCGGGGGAAAAAAAAATCTGTGTTATTTTTCAGGATAGTCACAATAACGATCTATAAAATAGTACTAGCATGTTTTTAATCATAGTACCAAAAAAAGTGCCTTTTTAATCCAGCCTAAATCAAGGTGGACAGCAGAACTGCAAGCACAGAGCTTTCTCTTCTTCAGGATAAACTCTCTCAACCTTCCTTCATGGGAGAGGTGTTTGAACCTTGATATCATCTTTGTGGCCCTCCTGGACCCACTCCAACAGCTCCATGTTTTTCCTGTGTGCAATACTCCAAGTGTGTCTCATGAGAACAGAGTAGAGCAGGAGAATCCCCTCTGTCAAAACTGCTGGCCATGGTGCTTTTGATGCAGCCCACACCTGTATATGTTTTTCCATTTTTGTTACATTGTAGCAACACACAGTACTACAGGGTAATTCAAAATTATATTCCCCCTGGTCTGCATCAGTTCTTAGTGAATAAAATCTAAGTGCTGCTATAAATACATAATTATGTTGTTAATACTGTCCCAGAAAGTATGACAGAATCCAATTACCTAAGTATGGGAACGAAGGCTTTAGTCCTTTGGTTAGATGGCTTCTCTCTAAAGCACTAATTCTCCAACCCCTATTTGTTCAGTCAATCATTTTTCAATCCATTCATTTAAAAAATATACATACATACAGGTTGAATTCAGGCATAAAGATTGCAACACAAAACATGCAATTGCTGCATCACATACTGAAATTAAGTGCATGAACATGAACTTTGGCACCATATAACTGTAGTCAAAGTGTGAGCAATCCTTCGCAAAACAGACACTATAATTTTAATGTCTACATTTGCTCCCTATACCTTATCTCATTTTTGCAATATACTTAATCCCAGACAGTCATAAAATAAATGCTACTTTACAAGGACGCTCAAACCCCTACCTGAGACTAATCTTAACAAGAAGAAAAAGAATGGTATACTCAATAGAATAACTCCAATTATTGATTGCATGAACATGGCTTTTAAAAATGACACATTTAATGAATTAACTAGGATGCCATTATTGTTTTTTTGAATCATCAGACATATGACTTTCACAAAGATTAAACTTTATGTTTCATTTTTGAAACGAGTGATTTTAGGGTGCTTCGCAAATGTAAGAAAAGAAGTTAATGCAGTAAGGAGGAACTCCTATCTGAAGGCACTGCTGCATCACTATACAAATAGATTTGTCTAGTGATGCAGCAGTTTGTTGCTTTCTTCTATAATGCCTATGTTAATTATTATACATCCAAGACATCCTGGTATGATGAAAATTGCATAAAACTTGTATGAATTGGTGGGCAAGGCATGCTTTCTTTTAGCTGGAATAAATATAAGAGATAAGCTTCTTGAAGTGAGCAATTTGAGAACAACATAAACCACTGGCTCAACCACAGCCTGTAAAAACCTAACTAAAGGTAGAGCTGCATGGGCTTTTGCTGGAGGATGAATGCTACCTTAAGGATCCAGGCATGATTTGACATTCTTCTGATATTTTAGTCATGGGCAGAGAAGAATGTTGGGATGCTAAGGATACTCTGAGAAAAGCATACATAATGTGATTCCCATCATCATGACAGAGTATCTTTGCTCACAGCTGGGACCGTGTGCTCGGACCTATGGCTTTGATTCATCCTGTCATGCCTTCTGTAGACACAAGCTCTATCTGAAAATCCTTCAAGGAAAGACAACCTCAGATGATGGCTCCCAGATGCCTCAGCAGCCCTAGCACATTTTCCTGGAGCTTCATCCTTGAGAATGCTGCATTTATAGCTTACCTCTCAAGATACGCACACAAAAAAGTTAAACAAATTGACATTTTGAGCACTACATGGAGCCCTCTGTCTATATTTTAGGCAGGACTGGAGATGCAGAGCCCTACATATACCAATGAAACACCCACTTTACCACTTCCCTGCAGGTTTCACTGTTTCCTAACTGAATAATTTTAAGGTGCAGAAAACAGGATCCCACTTCATACACATAATTTTTTCTCTGTCCCTTCTTGCTGTCAGTTTTTGTTTTGATTTGTTATGCAATTACAAGCACTGATCTACAAAAGAAACACTCCTATCTGTTCCTTTCTTTTGTCCATGTTTTTTCTGCCTCCTGGTTCTTCCAAGATCTGTTTTTATAGCTGATTAGTCTAACTGAGCAATCAATACTTCTGTTACTTCTCCCCAAAGATGAAACTTGGAAAGTTGATTTGTACAAAATAATTGACATCCTTTTGTCCACTGATACTCTCTCTGAAAAGGGATCAAAGTTTTTAAACTAAGCTAACACAACTCCACCCTCCTCCGAAGCTTATCTATCAGGATCCTTCAGTATCCATCACAAAAAATTTATCCTGACACTATCTTGCAGTTTTTAAATGAACAGAGAAGCAAAATGCACCAGGTTGCATGCTGACCCAGAGAGACCTGGGCAAGCCTCAGTACCAAGAAAAAGAATCCTTAGGATTGCCACAGTAGCCTAGAAAGTGAAAGCAGAAAAATTTTGTGGAAATAGAACTAAACAGAGAGAAACTTGCAATTATTGAAAATGTTTTCCTCATTGTTGAAATGCTTATTTACACTATTTAAAAATAAAATGGTATCAAAGAAACATGAATTTTTCCCAAAAGGCATCTTGGCAACCCTGAACACTGCAAACTGTTTCAGTAAAAAAAACAAACCATAAAGGGTGATGTGATTGACAAGGGACTCTTAACACTCAAAGCCTCAAACAATACCATTTTGGTACTTTAAATATTTAATTGAAAAAAAGTACTTAAATTTTGCTAAAATGTATTTTTTAGAAGCACTGACTATTTGAAACACTTTTTAAGAATCTGTAGAGGTTACCTTTTGACCTTATTAGTGTGTCCTTCAGTGTAAAAAAAAAATTCAAATTATTAACATTTTCAGATGATTACTTAAATATTTGTTTATTTTCTTCAGTATTTTAAATAACGGCATATAAAAACTGAGCACTATATTTTTTGAATTTAAATAGCTACAATATAAAATTACATAATAACTATGTTACTTACAGTAGGCTGCTTAGAATTTTCCATGATTGAATATGCTCATTTAACATAAATGGTTGATTACAATATGATCCCAATTAAGAACTCTAGAACTCTGACCTGGAACTTCATAGAGCTGCAAGTAAGCCATATCAGATTTGAATTAAAAAGGGATACACAAAACCTCCATATATTAGATTTGCTACTGAAGTTTTAGTCCTATTAAGTTTTACGTCCTACTAAGTTTTACGTCCTACTGCCTTACTGCAGCTTTGAGTCCTACTATAGTTTTCATTCTCTTAAAGCACTTTATTGGTGTAAATTTGGAACAACTGATATCAGTGTAGCAATCAGTCACTCCTGCCTGCCTCTCCCTGAATCCTTGTCTAGCTCCATCATTTTATATAAAAATGGTGATGGCTTCCTGGATGGACACAGTTATTAGTTCTTTGAGAACTCAGAAAGTCCACGATAAAACAAAACACACAGGGAAAAGTCCTCAACGTCTACCTATCTCCCTAAGTATTTGCAATCACCTGCTAACCCACACCACTCTCCTGTTAGCTGTTTATTTTGCCACAGTTGCAGTCTTTCAGACACAAAGCTCTGCACCACGCTGAGAGCAGATCAGCTAACCTTCCTTCAGAGTCAGCTATACAAGCAAGCGTCCTAGCCACTGAAGGGAGGAATTAATTATTTAGTTGAGGTAAAATGCCACCAAATTCTTGATACATATTCCCAGGAGGGGAACAATTTAGCATGTTTTAGGATAATACAACATAATTTCAATATCTTTCTTGCAAAGTTAATGGATATAGCGTGCCTTGACTGAAATTGCAGTCCATTTTCTCTGTTCTTTTCTTAATAAAGCTTGAAGAATACAGATTTTTTTTTATCTCATGACAGAACTCTTCTAATCTGTGGTGACATTCTTCCCAAGGATCAGTAAACACGTGAACAGATGCATTATCGATTTTGCTCTCCCGTACATTAATGGATTTTCAATAGTGTTCTACAAAACAATTAACAGCTTCTTTATTCCAAATAAAATCCAGCATTCAAGCTCCAAGACTGCCACACTACTAAACTAAAACATAATTCCTTTCCACTCTGAAAGCAGAAATTTTTTCACTTTTGTTCAGTACTCAAACTTCAGGAACAATGTTTGACACAGTAATGATTGCTGTTTCACAACTTTAATGTGGATGAGAGCATTTAAAAAATAATATTTATATTAATAATTCTGCTACAATTATCTGATCCAAATATGACATTCTAGTTATTTTAGAGATATAATTCACAGCAAAAGGAAAACATTTTCTTTTGATGCAAGACCTATTCCCATAAAAAGTAGATTGTCAATGTATCTGCTATTGCACTTGATTCAATATTGGAGTGAAAATGCTACTTTCTTTAGAGGAGTGATGATCTGTTCTACACATCTATCAGCATGCTGAGTTCTGGAACACATCTATTGATGAGAGCTGTTTGCTCTCGCTCTTTGTCCTTTTATATTGTTATTTTTTTCCCCCCTGGATCTTATACGAGAGATTACTGTCACCTTATCTGACAATTACAAGCTTTGTCATCAGATATAAAGTTCTGCTATTTTTAAGACACTAAAATTAAGCCCTCCATCCTACTAGAAAGTGCATGATCTTTTACTTAGGATTACATTTCCAGGTTTTATTTGTCCTATCTTTACATCCTAACTCAATTGCCTAGAACAAAATTTGATGGTCCGTGGCACTAGGCCTGTAAAAACCCACTCTTCTGAATAGTAGTGACAAGGGGAAAATGGTTTATAACCATTTCATCATGTAACTCAATAATAGTTTTTATGAAAAATAATTATGTTTTGCAGCAAAAGTAGCTTCCTCTCTTTCTAGGGTAAAAATGCAATTTTCCAATTATGAACTTAATAACCAACTCCAAACCAGTAAGGCTGTATTCTCAAGCACAAAGAAAATTCTATCTGGCTGCACACAGGAGTAGAAGGAAAATATGAAAATTAACTTTTTTTGTTCTCCTTCTCCTTGTGATGCTTTTCTTCAGCCATATGTCAAAACCAAACTAGCAATAAGTACATGATTCTCACTTTATCAGTGGAAAAACAAAAAAACCAACCAACCAACAAAATTTATCATGAGTAGTAGCAATGACTCCTTGGAAAGAGATAACTCAGGATAACCCAAATAACCCCAGAGAACTGTGTGAAAGACTTTAAAAATACCCTTTTAAAGCAACAGGAGGGAGGCTGCAAAAGAAGCAAGCAATCTAATCCTAGCATTCAGCCTCACAGGCTCCAAAATACTTTGGACAGCCTGTTCCCTTCAGCTGCTAGAGGGAAGTGGAGCTTCAAATTCATAAGATACTGTGTATGCAGATACTGATACAGAAGGCAAAAATCTAAGCAGCAAGGAAGGTCTCTAACTGTGCAGTTCCCTAGGATCTCTTATTGGTACAGGTAATATCTTCTGGTAATTTTAAGGAGCTGCATACATGAAGTTTTTTCTTGCATTAACTGAATTCTCTGTTTTAATACGGACTTGGTTTTTTGCCGTTTTTTTTTTTTTTGGTTTTGTTTTTTGTTTAGTTTCGGGTTTTTTGTTTCTTTTTAGTTTATCCTGATAAAGCAATTTATTTTATTCTCTCCAGAGCAGGTGATAATCATGGGGACATGGTGCAAAACACGTATGAACAAGCAGAGAACATGACTAATCAATCTTTCTGTTCAATAAGATACTTTATGAAGTAGTGAGTAAAACTCTGCCCTTTCAGAGAATATGTTGTTTCTGAATCCACACTAAAACACATTGGATTATCTGAACCCCTTCAAAGAAGCTTCCTGTGCTAAAATGAGTAACTTTCATATGACAAAAATACTGTACAGATACTCATGAGGAGACCCTAACCAGTCAGGGCTATTCAAGTCTATCCTGAACAAGTGAAAAAACCAGAAATACATATTTAGGTATAGCAATCACATAAGATTATGCAAAATATATGCTTGTAAAATGTTTGACTCGCTAGTTATTTGTTTGTGTTTTTATGTTGGGGTTTTTTGTTTGTTTGTTTTAAATCTGGAGACTCAGTTTGATCCACAAACCACCAATTAGGCCTTAAGTAAAGCAGAGAATCAAGACACAAAAAACCAAATGAGAATTGTAAATAACACACTTTCACAGTGAATACATACAAGCATACTCTATAGGGCTCCCTGGTAACAATTTTATTGATTTTAACAGTGGCACAGAACCCTTTCTGTCTCATGCAAGGAAAGTAATCTGTAAAACAATGTCTTCCAAAAGCAGCTTCAAAACACCTCAGTGATCTGCAAGGCAGTCCCAGAGGTACTAAGCTGGCAAAGGATGGATGTGAAATGAAAAGAATCACAGTAACAAAAGCACAACAAAAATTAAGAAAAACCAAAACAGCACAACAAATTATTCATGTTTTTATAATCTGCTGCTTTTCTGGGCAATTGCTACTTAAATAGACACTGTCATAAATTACATGACTGCCAGATGCCAATGTCTACTGCAATGTTAGTAAGATTCTGCTTAAACATTTACTTGTTCTCAGAAGCATTTCCTCTGTACCTGACACATTCATCAACTTACTATCTTTCCCACCTCCCTCCTCCTCAAGTATGCAGAAATACTGGAGAACTATCAACACTTTCAATGGTTCTAACTGCATCTTACTGAAATCACAATCTTTTTGAACTGCACAAATGTTAGTTTGATTTGTTTGGATGTATGCTATTACTGACTCTCTTACACCTCTTGCTATAAGTGATCAGTGCTCATCTATTTTTATAGGTCTCCCACAGCACTTTCCTGTGTAATTACAAATACATTCAAAATAGTTTCTCTTTGCTTCCTTACACTATATAAATGAAAATTCTGTCATATATAATGAAGTGCACACAGTTGTCATCGCCTTTGGATGCTTCCATTATCAACTCAGCAAACCAGCAGTAACATCGGAGCAGTTATAATATCAGCTCAGTAATCACCACTACCATTTGGAGTGAGAAATTTGGTATTCTGGGGAAAAAAATAAATTATATTTTTATAAAGTAATTTACACATTTCATTAAAATTTTATTATGAGCACTTTTAATAATTTTGTCACCTAACTTCCAACCAATGACTATTTTGTTTCAGCAATGATCACAGAATCATAGAACGGTCTGGGTTGGAAGTGACCTCAAAGATCATCTAGTTCCACCCCACCTGCCATAGGCAGGGACACCTTCCATTACAGCAGGTTGCTCCAACACTGTCTAGAAGAGACAGACAAGAATTTGAAGATTTGTTAGAGTATCAAAACATAAATAAAGACTTGACCAAGATGCAGTTAATTGCGTCATTCCTTCTGTAAAGCTCACTCATGTAGCACCTATTACATAGTCTGAGACAGAAACAAAAAAACCAGATGGGACGCTAAAGTCTCCACAAATTAGAGACTGACTTGTTCTTTCAATTTTGTATTTAGCAACGTGAAAGACTATTTACAAATAATTTTCCACAAAATTTGAAGAAACGGTTCTGGTAAAGAAATGATTCTCTAAGCCCAGCTCAGTCTACTGTATCCCCTATGGGATGTCAGTCATCTAAGACTCACGATTTGGGAGATGTCATAATGAGAGAAGAAAAGTTTGTATTCTTTCAATTCACTTGCAATGTAAGAAATGCAGAAATTAAAACGGCAGAGCTTTTGGCTCAGTTGAAAAAGAAGTTGAAGCAGTTTAGAAGCAACCTGTAAGATCTAGTCTTGGACTTTTGTGGTTTCCCATTTATATTCATGACCTGAAGCGAACTAAATCATCACGGATAAAAATTACAGTTTCAACAGAGATGGAAGAAATGGAACACAAGCACCGTAGATAATAGCATTCAAAACCTAAAAAGCTTACTTTAGAACAGGAACACTCCAGGAACTTGAATTATTTTTCTTTGAAATAAAAAGTTAATGGAGAAATGCAAAGCAAGGAAAGTTAATGAAAAACACAAAGTAATAACAGAATCAGTGTTTAACTACACTCAAAAAAAATATCTCAAAACAAAACAAAAAAATCCCCAAACCAAGCATTTAAATTAGTTGTAGCAGCATATTGCTACTGTATTTTAACAAAGTTAAACTATTCCAGACTGCAATTTACCTAAGGATAACTGAGACAGTCAAGGACTGTGCTTGTCCCCTTCATTAATTTGTTTTAACCAAAAGTCAGCCTTTTCAAGAAGACATGCTTTAGTTCAAACAAGATTGAATTCAGAAAGTCTTAATGCCATGTGATAGGCAGAAGGTCACACTTGATGATCACAGTTGTCCCTTCTGATCTATTGATCTATGAGTGAATGTTACATAAACATCTTTGAAGCCTGCTTTTTATTTACCAATATTGTGAGTATTCTGCATCAAATGAAACTAAAGCAATGTGTCACAATATGGCATTTGACCTGAAAAGGACAAAGCAGAAAACACAACTATCATTGCTCTGTCACATACACACATGTTTAAATCTGTAGCTACAAAATATTTTATTATTTTTCTGCTTAAGTCATTGAGTCCCAAATGATTTATTGGTTTTTTCATCTTAAAAGAAATACCTATAGATACACTCCCCTTAACTACCAAAGGAGAATCTGAAGATCATCAGTATCTGGCACCTATGAAAACAAAAAATTTGGGAAAGCACAGTGCAAATAGATTTGAGATTGTGTGAGCAACAAGCAGGTTTCACTTCTTGCATTAGTACTAGAAATAATGATAATTTTTATGCTACATTTTTTAGTTTCAAGATTAATACAGCTTATAAAAAGTTCAGTATTACTCCCTGATGTATTGCTATTCTGCCAGTGTACAGCTGCCAACAGTAGTTAAATCTGATTAAAGCCCCCTGCTGAGTTAATCAATCTGATAATGTCAGACATTATTAAGGAAGCATACATGATACGGTCACACTGTCTATTATCACTGGCATGTACACCAGCGCCTTTGTCTTCACAGAGCACTGAAGCTACTTAAAACAGATAAGCATACAAAGGGATAAAAGGCATTATAAACTTTCAGTCTCAAGCATTTTTATGCTAATTCCTGCTGAAATACAGCTACTTAATACAAGATACCTTCATTTATTTTAGGGGTTCGGGGAATAACAAAAAAATTTAAAATTTTCGAGCAGTGAAGTACAGCTTAAGAAAACTTTACATCATTCTGATCAATGCAAACATGTTTCTATATAAGTCAGTCCTTTTGTTTTAGAATAAATTCATTTTACAGAAGCTTTGTCTCAGTTTGAACCATATTCATGCACAAAAAAACTCAGGTCTTCAAAACACAACAGACTACTTGACCTATTCAGAAGTCAGCAGAAATTCAAGGCTATCATTACACTAATACATCCTAATGCTGAAATCATTTGTGATTCAAAGGGTGCTGCTTCTTTTCTGTTTACATTATATTAAAAAGCAAGTCACATCTACTTACACTGAGCTGCGTTTAGGCTTTGGATTTCAGCACTACCAGGAAAAATATCTACCCTTAGCTCCAGTGCTAATCAGCTCCTCAACGGAAGAAGGTGTAACACCTGACCCAGCACAGTTCTTTTGCAGAACGTATGAAAAACTGCAGAGGACAGAAGGACACCCCATGCTGTTTCAGAACAACAGTACAAATCCAGGGGGGATGTGAGGGAGAAATAAGGGCAAAAGGTGGCCAATGAAATACACGTTGCAACTCTTAAGGAATCCGTAACTACATCTAGCAAAAAAAGATAGGTTGAGACAAACTCTCCTCCTAGGACTGTGGGAAAAACAATTCCTGTAATGGCTTGCGATCCAAGAGAAATTGGAGGCTGATTCCAACTCTACGTAGGTACACAGTACTACAGTCCCAGATAAATATATGTAATTAAATCTCTTTGACTGTTCTTGACTTGGTTCAGCACTGCAAGTAACTATTCTCTCTGTATTGCTATATATTTTATTGACATCCGCTATCAATCTAATTCTCATTCCAGAATGAAATAATCAGAACCCTGCTGGACACCCACACCTGAGAATCATAAATGTAAGTGAGATCTAGACCTCCTAGTCAAGAACCACACTGCCTAAACTGTTGTGTGTTTGTTTTGGTTTTGTTGTGTTTTGGTTTTGTTATGGCAGGAGGTTTGGGATGGACAGAAATAGACAATTCCACCACAAACTTGAAGACTGTATAGACTTTTTACCAAACTGCATATACTCAGCATCTTTCTATGGCCCTCTAGAAGCAGAAAGTCTTTAAACTGTTATGTAATGCACGTACAGTGTTATGTGGCTTTGGTAGATCCATCCTCCCTGTGCATTAAATCAATAGCTTGTCTGGGAAGAAGCTCTCAGTTTTGATGCAGGGTAACACAGCCATTACAGACCAGCCTGAAATATATCCATATGTTTATATTTAATAGGCACTTCTGATAACTGCAAATCACAAACATAGAATTTAGCCGCATAGTATTTCTTTTTCCACTACTTCTTTTACAAGGCTTTTGTGCCCCATGTTTGTTTCCCAGTATTGAGCAGCATCTGAATTGCAGTATTTTTAAGTTTTTTTCCCCATTTAAGAAAAAAAGAGAAATAAACCAAAATGCTGCTTAACTGATGGATTAACTAGTACAAGAACTGAGATGCAAGAAATATTTCCAGTTACAACTGTCAGAGAAAAGCTAAAGTGTAAGATTTTGCCAAAGTTAGTTCTCTAAAAAAAGTAACATTTTCAGAACTTGCTACAATTTAAAAAGAAATAGAAGTGAAACAGTTTTTTAGTTTTACAGGAAATCCCATTTTTCTCATTTTTCTCCCCTGCCCTCACAAAAAAACCCCAAACTGGAGAAAAAGTGGTAAAAGCAGGAAACAACAAGACAGTGCCAGTAAGCAACAACTTATTACGGGCTTGTGCCTCGGGGCTGAGTTCCCATGGGGATTCTCTAATGTCTAATATATGTTGTATTTGCATATTAGTATCCCCACAGGACAAAAGTATCTTCTCTGTTAGTCATCTGATTTTCAGGAACTTCATAAGAATTTAATGTCTCTGAAACTCTTTCCTTCTGTCAATCTTGGCTGAAATTCAGCCACAGAGGGGAGGGGACAGTACTGAGAAGAAAGAAGCAGCTGACAGGATTGATGTACATGTAGGCGGCAAACCAAGTGCCTAAGTTGCATTTCACAAGAACAATTACCTAGAAGCACATCATGTGAGCAAGACAATAAAAATTCACACCTCAGCATAGACCAAAAGTATGAAAATCTGAACTGAGGGACTCCTAAGTTTAACACCAGTCCCCCTCACAACCGAGAGGCTAAACAGGAAGTATAATCTGAAATTCCCATTTCCTTTATAATAATAAGCGCCTTGTTGAATCATCTTCCTTCTCCAGAATGTATCAACCACTGCAATATAATATAATTTTGCTTTGATTCTCTGTTCTACCTTTAAAAGAGGTCTGTGCTAAAGTCATATATCTGTATGACTTGGAAGGTGAATATTCATTCCACACACCTGACAGCTAAACTACCAGCAAATATAGGTTTGCACATATGCTCAAACACAGGGAGAGTATGCTGTTAATTCCAGTCAAGCTGTTTGGAAAGCATGAAAATTGTGGTGGAGGGCACTTTTTGCTTCTTGGCTACAGCATACCAAAAGGTATGTCACTTACCTGTCAACCTATAAAGCTACTGCAGCCTTCTTGTCAAAAGAATAGTTAAAGAACTTACAGAGTGATGACAGTTCTGCAGGAATTAATATGTTCCCATCCTTGTTGACCAAAGAAATCATGAATCTTGCCTGAATCAGGCACTTCACTGACTGTAAACTGCTTTACCAGAAACCAGCCCAGAGACTACAGCTCCCCTCACGAAAGCACACATTTTCTTGAAATTATTACCTGCATAATAGTGCTATCATATCTCTGAAGGCTGAAGTTCAAAGATTAACTTCATAACACTAAAAGAACATCAGTCAGCTCACTGTCCTCCCACAACACCCGGTATTTGGCAGCCTGAGGCACAGAGAAGGAACTATGAAAATTGTCTGCTCTAGTTCTTTCCAAAACAGTAGATCCCTCAATTTTGGAGGTACTTCCAGAACTCAGTTCTCTCTTAGCATTGAACAAGTCCCTAAATAGGAACTTCTGCCTATCAGAAGAAAGTTGAGAAGCGTGTTCCAACCCTTTGTGTTGCTTCTGAGCTTATTCACTAGAGAAACTGTTGGAAGAAATTGGCTCTCTTGTTTTCCAGACGATCTGTTGAATATGTGATGAAAGGGAACATGTTGCCCCCTGGCCACTGGCACACGAAAGGAATAGCTGCAAGGATTACAAGTGGGCTCTGGGCCATATGGTGTGTAGGCTTATTGTAGGAATTTAGCATTTTTTAGACTCCTACTTTCCTGTCAAATTGGTTGAAATTAGCCACTGAGCTTCCTCTCAGAAACAACACTGTGATTGTATAATCTTTTGCCATTGAAAATCAGATGAAAAAAGTACACAAAAATAACAAAAACTGTATTTCTGTTCATCATATAGGCAAGAAGAAGTAGTAGTTATAGGAGATGCTTTCACAAGCAGGAATATTTATTGGAAGCTGGAGTTTTAATAAATGTAAGCTTAGCATTATAGAAATGAGCATATATTACAGCATACAAGCTTACTCCTATGAAGGCTAAAATAGAGTTCAGAAGCTAAGCTAGTTTAAGCCAGAGAGTAGTACTCCATTATCCTTCCAGAGAATGGTACAGAGTACATATGACTGACATACAAAAACAAACTTATTTGCTATTTAGCTATTTCTAGAAACCCAATATTGTGCTAGGATGTCTGCAAATATTACAAATGCTGTTTTGTGAATGAAAGAATAAATCAAGTAAAATAATACAGTATTGAGGTCTGTATCTGATGAAAGGCCTCTGGCCTCCAGTCATATTAGAAACGAATTTATTTTAAATGTATAATCACTACATCTATTCAACATATTCATCTGGAGAGGATATAATTGTAAATCAGGGTTGTAGACAAAGCTGAATGAGTGTAGACAGGTGGAAGGGTGTTTTAAACAGGGCACAGTTCCCTATCCCCTGATGCAAACAGCACATGCTTGGCATTTCATTTCAGTTGAAAAAGTTTCATCATGTAGCAATCAACAATGTTGTCTATTCATCTGTACTAGTGTTCTGAATTATTTTAATGGACCTTCAGCTGTCTACCAGAATACCTTTCCATACTGTTCCCCATCAAAAGGTGAAGTTCAACTCCACCAATTTCTCTTTTAAAAAATCCAAACCCTAATCCTAAAATCAAGCACGTTGTGGTTTTAACAGGGTTTTCACAACATGCCCCAGTACTCTGCATCCCAAAGGGAGGTAATCAAGGCATCAGTTCATTCAGATTACAAAAAGGTATGCACTATCTATGCACTAATGTTCTGGCTTCTGCTGGAACACACACAAACACAAGTTTAAAGCTATGAACAGGAATACTATCTGAAGCATGCTGTGGCCTTAGACAAGCATTTACAACCAACTTGGCAAAGGAAGATTACTCAGTTAATGTACAATGTGTAACTTGTGCAGAACGTATGCACCTGCTGCTGGCAGCTTATAGATGCCAGGGAAGAAGAATACTCTCCTTTGAAGCTAGTTTGGCCAAACAGAAAAAACCCCAAACCCCAAACGAAGCAGAAAGCAAAACCCACAAACCAAACAAAGAAAAAAACCAACAACAACAAAGAAAACCAAAGTACCCCAAACCCAAATACACAAAAGCAAAGATAAAAATCAACACTAAGGACAGCACAGTGCAATTGACAACCATGATATTATTCCCTATTACTGATGCTCAGTAGATGATCAGAAGAAAAATTGTCCTACAGTGGGAAGGAAAAGGGACAGGGGGTTAACTATCAAACACACTGGTGGTTTAATTATGCCAGAGAAGATCACACAGTGTTCAGACTTCTAAGCACCACAGCAGCAGACCTGACTTGGCATCTGTGTTCTATCTCAGAGCATTTGGGGGCAAATAGTCCATACGGGTCCTAAGAGTATTGACAATATAGAAAGGGCTGGGAGAGATCAGGAAGCAAGATTTCTGAGTCTTGCTTAAGCTTTGGGCTCAAAGTGTAGAGCTGTCTGCTCTGGAGTGCTCCTAGCACTATTCCTGGTGCTACTGACAAGAGAACACAGTGAAAAAACTGATGTAGGGAAGAGCTCAAACTTATTTTGAGAGGGAGAACTTTAAGACTGAAGAGCATTGATACCAGAATGAAACCATGGGGGAAGGGAGCAAGGGGGGGAAACAAATCCACGTGCAAACCTTTGGGCTGGGGAAGAAATGAAGCTTACCACTCCATGTATTCATGCAGAGCTTCTCTTTTATTTTATGGGAAAATACCTAAAAGAATGTTAAGCTCCTACTATGCTCCCCAATCAAATCAGTTCCCAAAAGCAGTAATAATATATTCTCTCTCAAAGGAGAAAATTCTCATACTCTCCATGTAGTAAATAAATAAAGAAAATCAGTAACACTAACACTGGAGCTGTGTAACTGGCACTAGTTATTTCAGGCACACAAAATTTAATAATTGTCTTCTATGCATGCTTTTAGTCCACACATAGTGAGAGGACAAATATGCTGTGGGATGGTCAACAGCCCAAATTCAATTTTTACATGAGGTAAAAAGTGACAAGATTGATAGCAATGTGCCATCCATTCTCATCCGTCACACTTAGTCCTCAGACTTTTATTATCCACAAATCCTGCTATACAATCAAAGAGAAAGAACTGCTGAATTATTTATTAAAACTGACACCATCAATTATGCTCCCATATAAAAAGCCACCAAGCAGCCATTTAAAGAATTAGAGTGCACATTTTGGTAACTTGTGACCAGGTTAACAACCGCTCTGGTTTGGGAGAGGGTTGGAGGTTCGTCTCTGATATTTCATACCTGAGAAGTTAAACTTGCAAAAGCACTATTTTCTGCCACTGCAAAATCTTGTATTTCTGGTCAACAAAACCCAAAAGTACAATACCAATATGCCCTTATTCTTTTTTCCTTCCCCTCCCCCATATGACCTTTTGTTATAATCTGAAAAGTTTACAGAGGCATACCTAAAGCAACAGCCTTGGAATAGTGTTTCTGCATTGGAAAGTCAGCAACAGTGACCACCACCAATGCCAAGAGCCCCAAATATAACAAAATGGGGTACAGGCGGTATTCCTTGACAGCCAGTTGGACTCACACACCAAACTTCTGATCTCTTGGTACAAGCGAGGCACATCATGTTGCCATGTTCCCTTTCAGCACATGGGGTCCTTTCTAACTCACACATGATTTTCATGAAATTTAGATGACCTTTTAACATCAGCTAAGTTCATGTTTTAGGAGACATGAATAACTATATTATTGCTCTGCAGCAATTCCAAAATACTAACACAACATTGCATTCAGAAGAGTAGGTTACAGTCCCAAAACATCCTGTCTAGACAATTATTCAGAACCATGGCCCACCAAGGTATTTCCCAGCATCACCTGGTGGCCCTTGCTCTGAGTAAATATAGCCCAATCACAGCTATGAAAGTTACTCTTTCAGCAGCACCCAGCAGTAAGTGGGGAAACTTGCAAGTAATCTCATAAACAAATGACATATAACCCCTCATATATATGCCCTCAGCATGGAAAGGTGCCCAGATTCACAGAGTTTCTGTCCAGGATGGTGTATAAGACAAAGACTGCCTAGAACAGTAAATTAAACATGCCAAGACTGTCTACTGGCACTAAGGCCAGCTGGCCATACTCACTTACTCTTCAAAGTATACAACTGTTCAATGGGAATGTCTTTCAGCCTCCCTTCTCCCGAGGCATGCTCAGAATTTATTTAGAATAATACTGGTGGGTGCTGTCCAAAGCCTTGCCAGATTGTTCTAATAAGTAAGTAATCTTAACAACAACAGTTCAAAAACGCATTCTGGAGTTATTAATTTTATCCATATAGACCTAAGTGACAAGTCCAGAGGACTCATTTCCCCTTTGTAACAGGAACTGGAAGAACATAAACAAATAAACAAAGGGACGTAACTGAATTTTCCAGCAGAAACCATGAAACACCAAAAGGGATGGACATCTTGTTGCCAAAAAAATTAAATAGCTAGTTTTCCAAGTACTCAGGAAGAAGAACAGAAGCTATCAGAGTAAGAAAGATGCTCTCAGTTTCAAATACCCAAAATATATTTTTTTTCCTTAATACCATTGTTATTTTAGGTAATTACCATCACAAGGAGTGTATTTCCCAACTTCTGCTATGGACAATTTACAGACTAAATACAATTCAGTGGTTGATCTAGATATATATATTTTTGCCATTTACATAGAACCCAATGAAGTCTCAATGAACAGTCTCACTTTCCCCCCTAATTTCAACATTTATTCAGATTACTTGGTTAATATACTTTCTTTTGGTTTCTGTGGTATGAAAAGGCCACTGCTATGTCACGTGCTCTATTACTGGCATTTTTAACGATGAACAGGTTCACTAACCACAAGGTCTAAACAAAATTCTTACTTAAACATTTGACTATTTACAATATGAATGTTTATACAAGAACAAACTGGCAGCAAAGGTTTTGTTACTCCAAACTGGATAGCAATTAAAAGCTATTTTCAAAAACTTTTTCAGTAATCTTTATTTCTTACATGAGGAATTGTGGTTCTTTAGGAAGAAAGTTTCTCTTTTAAACAGTATTTGAACCATCAGTACCAGGACATTCCTCTCCTATGTCACCTTTATCTAAAGCAACGTTGAAATTACTCTGCCTGCTCTCATTAAACTGTAATAAAATAATAAAATTTCAACTTTAATAATAAAATTACTGGAGCAAGCCAATCAAGTGAAAGTCACAAATGTTAACTGTTAAGCCTTCAATATAAGAGAACCAAAACTTTGCAGTAACAAGAATGGACCAAATCATCCACAAATGAAATTCAAATGGTTTACAAGTTAATGAATTGCAAGAAACAACTGATTTTTTTGGTTTATATTTAGTTAAATTGAAGGAAGAAAAGAACAACCCCCATCAAAATTATGCAAAAACTGCATTCCAGATTGGTCAATATACTTAGGTCCTTCAAAGGGCCTCTTCAAAAGATTTGAGGTTAGGTTTTGGTTTCTTTAAAAAAAAGTTCTGAAACAGTAGAAACATTGTTCTAAAAAATACATGTTCATAAATTTTTGAAAATTTGTAAACTTCTAAAGAAATTTCGACACTAAATTACATGTATATTATTTGAATACACATATACTCATCTGACAACCTTTCAGATTATCTGTCAAGCAAAAAAGTATTTTTTTTTATGTAGTCTGTATGATGATTTAATGTCTCCCAACCTTTAAGCCACACATCCCTCAGATCATTATTTCTTCCCCATCTATGGTGAAAGATGCTTCTAGTTTCCATCTCAGGAATGCCACTCCTGACTCTTAAGAATCACCTTCTGAAATATAATACCATGGCATGTGATATGACTGTAATGAGCCAATATAGGTCCAGACTTTTTATTAGTGTATTCAATGCTAGTTCTTATCTAATCTACACAGTGCTCAGTATTTCATCAGCAAGACCTTTTTTTTTGAGGGTTGAATACCATTGTAAGGCAATTAAACTTTAAGCATATCAGTTGCTCCTTTTTTTGTTGATCTATTTAGTTACTGCCTTTAGAAGCAAATGAAAGGACTAGAATGTTTACTGCTCTGATATAAAGGAATATTTTGAGTAATAAGTATGGCATTTTTTAAAACTACTTAGTAGTATTTTGGCATGGCAGGGAGAGAGTGCTAGTGCATACAATCCTCCTTCATGTAGAGCAGGAGCCACACCACTGCTAACAACAGGGGATTGGCAATTCAGCGGGATGACTGGGAAGTTAGTTGTTGATCAATCTCTTCCTGTATTTGGGGTTAGATGTGTCTTGAGTATATGAAATGGGTTATATGTTTAAGAGGGATTTCAGCTGCATCTATTTAGAACATCTTAAGGAGATGGCTGGCTCTTGGGTTTTATTCAAAAGGAAATGCAATAAATGCAAAGGAGTCCAGTCATTTTCAAGTGTGTAAATAAAAAAAATTGTTCAGTATAAAGAAGAGTTCTTCATAACTATTTATAAACTTCACTAAAACATGCAAGTGGAAGCACTTAAGAGTATTAAACTTCACTGTTAAAAGACAGCAGTCACCAATTTAATTTATTAGAAGTCTAAAGATAAAATAGTGCAATCCTGGTCATTCAAATAGATGCATGCTGCTCAAACAAAATAGCTGTGCAAAATTTTCAAGTAAAGATTTAACTAGTGAATTTAAATTTTGGCCAAAAATTAACAGTCAATTCAAAAAGGGCAAAAGTTGGGCACATTCATTCTATGGCTTTTCTAAGTTCTTTAGCTTCATTGTGTCCAAACACAAGCCGCATTCTGCTCTAACAAGAAACACTGCACCTGGGTTCTTAAGGTACAACAAAAGCAAATTTTCCAATAAATATGTTTATGCATTACATAAAAGTAAACTCACAGAATGGGAGTCAACCACCACATACTGTCTCAGTCTAAAAAAAAGTATAGAAACTAAACCTAGATTCTTTTAATGACATGACAACTGGAAAACAAAAAATAAATGCTGGAATAGTCATGCTTTTCAACAAGAAAAAAAACCCCAAACCAAAACCATCCAACTAATTACATTATAATTATTACAGAATTCCAGAACAAGATGGTGTTGGAAGGGCCCTCTGGAGGTCCTCTTTGTCCAATCCCCCTGCTCAAGTAGGGCCACTTGCAGCCAGTTGCCCAGAACTGTCCAGACTGCTTTTGATCATCACTGAGGATGGAGACTCCGCAACCCTGCTGGGCAACCTGTGCCAGTGCTTGGTCAACTTCAGAGTGAAAAAGTGTTCAGACAGGGAATCCTGTGTTTCAGTTTCTGCTTGTTGCCTCTTGTTCTGTCACTGGGCACATTTGAAAAGAGCCTGGCTCCACATTCTTTACACCCTCTCACTATTATGATTCCCCTGAGCTTTCTCTTTTCTACAGAATTTCATTTTAACAGAAGCTGTACAGCAGATGCCACCAAAAACGATATTGTAGAACATACGTTTATCTTGCCTCCAAAAATATTTTTTGTGTTAGAGTAAGTTTCCTGTCCAATAAAATCATTAAAACCAATAAAATTTGTAAAGGTGAAGAAGTTAGCTATGCTTAGTTGACATTTCTCCAATGCACAACTTATTTCCTGGACTTCCTCATTTTTTCTTCAGAAAGAACTACGGAATAAAAATGGACACCTAGCTGGAGGTTTGCCTATGTATAAACTTTGACTGTTCAAAAAGACCCATATGATTTAAGAGTATTTCTAGCTAAAACAGTCAAAAGGATGAATGAACATTTAGGAACAAGGTTTACATTGATTCAGTTTAAAATCAATACACTTAATATAACTTTAAATAAGACAGAAATTAAAGAATTTAAAAAAAAAATCTATCTGGACACAATTTAAAAAAGTTTAAAACTAATTCAACTAATTCATCAGCTTTTGTAGTCTGCATATTTAGAAAATACTGATGCTTCAAGTCACTATATCAAGGATATGAAAGAACATGTAGCAGAAGTTGGAAGAAAAGAGCATAAGGCTTGCAAGCCAACTGTTTTGCAAAAGGGTGAGTGAAATGATGGGCAAAAATTAAAACTCCGGGGAAATTTTAGGACTGAATGGCATTTAGACTTGAAAAACAGGTACTAATACCTTGTCTCTCCACATATAAGCAGCAAATTTACCTTTTTTATTTACTAGACAAGCACTTTTTTGTTTCTTTTTGGTTTTGTTTTAAAACTTGCTTCCAACAAACTCAGCACAATAAATTGAAAAGCAGTAACAGCAACTATTATGCAATTGAGTCTTCTCTCCATTACTTATCACACTGCACTGTTACTTCCAATTCTATTTCATATCAATCGTCAGCCAGAAAGAATGTTATTTTGTAGCCTTTGTAATTGTTACAGTATAAATGCTGAAGTTACTTATCTGTATCTTTGACAGACATCTGATAAACATTTTATTGTTCAAAAATTGTCTTCCTGCCAGATATTTTCTCCCTTGCCATATTTGCATTAAGTGAGCTCTAATCAGTTTGGTAGTTTTTACAACATGTAGCATTCACTACACTTCTACAACAGCCATTTATCCAAGAAAAAACCCCCTTTCATGTATTTCTTCTTAGTAACTCAGTGTAAATGGCTACTAAAAATTGACATTATCAGTGCCCCTTATGATAAGAAAAATAAAAGCATGTACTGAGGTAAATTAATAACTCAGCTAGATAGCTTCTGTAGTTGGACAGTCTCACATCACTGTGCTACTTACTAATCATCTCCATGTGTTTTCTCTTTGAAACATTCTTCTATTGCTGAGCTATAACAAACAAACCATGTATGGCTGATTATGCCACTGCACTAACAATTACAAGCTGGCTCTTTTCCATTTTGCTTGTTAAAATCTTCATTAGTCATGCGGAAAGCTACTAAGCCATACAGAATCTAAAAATGTTACAGAAACGTATGGAAGTGTTTAGGACTGAAAACAAACCATTTAAGCATTTACGTTTCTTAGCCACAGGACCATAATACATATCAAATAACAGAATTAAATTAACAAGAAAGTGGTCTCTTACTGATTAAGTAATGAATTGTCCTTCTACAAAGTAATAACATGCAAACACCGTAACCAGGAATTTAGGGATTGTAATGGCAAAAATTATATATATATAAAATGGCCAGCCTTCATGAACAAAGATCTTGGGAAGGGCTCTCCCCCCGTGGGTGTGCCCTTCCAGCCTGAGCAGTGGATTTTTTAGGTGAGGCACAGCGTACGCAGAACTGGCCCCACCGTTTAAGTCCTAAGGTCCATTTGCCACGG
>JAWWEU010000081.1:37481534-37515429 GCA_035583155.1 Acropternis orthonyx | reverse complement strand
CCCTGCTGAGCATCCGAGATCTGATGGGATCGGATGGCAGGGAGGCATTTAACTGCCCAGGGGACGGTCCCTACTGACGACTCGAACTCAGGCCCTTCGGATTCAGAGTCCAGAGTGCTAACCATTATGCCATGGGACCACCCCTGGCAAAAATTACTCCCTTGACATAAAACCAGTAGGATAAGTTTATCTTTACTCCTTGAAGTATTAAAATGATTCTATCGTTTTTACTGTGCTTTGTGCAAATTTTTGACATATTTATAATGTAGTCTGTCTAGGAGAGTTGCATTAATTTAGTCCAAAAGTCCAGTTACTAATTTAGTCCAAAAATTGCATCAAATTAACAACTCAATTAAAAATAAAAAAAACCACTCCAAACACAGGACACACTGCTGAAATACTAGCAACAAAGAAATCACTACACATAAACCAGAAGGTTTCAGGTGAATAAGGAAAAATCAGTTTGACAGTGTTGGAAAGAACAGCAGCATGAACATAGTTACTGCTGTACCAAAATAAATTAAAAATTCTCAAGACTGAAAGACCCCTCCAACCAATAATTTTTAAACAATACAGGAGGAAAAAATATCCTCTCAGGGTGCAGGTGAAATAAAGTGCACATATTCTATTCAATTGAAATGTTTCAAAATTCACAGTAAAATCATAATTTTGAAGACCCTAGAGGTGAAAGGGGTTATGTAAATTGAACAAAGCCAGTCCTAGATTTTGGGGCAGCCTCATCACTCTCTGGGATACAGAACTGCATTGTTGCATACAGCTGACCAGCACCCTTAAAAAGTTGTGAAGCTACCAAGAACACAAAAAACCCCAACCTGCAAACTTACAGTAACATTTGCATGTTTCTGCACTGTTTCTTTGGGCACTGGGTTGCTTGCAATTCCCCAAGCCCAGAGGGAAAAAAATCCAAGTTATCTTTAGAACCAACATGACATATGTGGAGCATGGAACAACCCTAAGAACTTGCAAGGCACAGTCCAAATTGCAAACTTCTCAGATGCATCAATAAGGTCAGGTCGTAGTGCATAAGGACTCACATATAAGGTAACAGTACAACTGCTAAAAGCAACTACCAACATAAAAGAATTAGGATGTGTTGACAAGAGGAACTCAAGCTTAAAGTATTTCCCCTCAGTCCACACAGAGGGTAGGAGGGGACCTGTTCCTTGTAAGTTCTGTAAATACTCAGCACGTTTTCACTACTGCATCCATTAGTGATATTTATACACTATGATGACCTCCTTCTCTAGCACAGTGAATAAACATGAGAGAAAAAAAAATAAAGTATTTTGGTTGTGTATTTATCAGCATTTGGGCTCATTTAAATACTACTTGAATAACAATTATCTTTCTAAGCTGAGCACAGCATCAGGTTGGCAGACTGTGCTTCAGTTCTTCTCAAAGTGACAATTAACCTTGATAACAGTCTGCAAAGTGCTCTGTACTGGCAGCAGAATAAAATTATCATTATCACATAAATCATAAGGATTCTATTGAAACTGAGATAGCTGTCATCCCTCAACTATTTGCATTCAGTAAGGAGCAGAGCAGGCTGTTGCAGAACATCTTCACCACATTGTGGGCTTTTGAAGCTGCATTTGTGGCTACCGGAAAACACATGACACACATACGCCAAAAGACTCACAGTTAATATACATTATTAATTAAACATCTCTTAGGGAGGTTTGTGATGCAGGAGGTCATTATACTTGAATCATGAATTTAAATCTGATTTACACTGCAGTAATTCCAGACACAAATGAGATTTTCAAGTTGATTATGTGATGCCTATCAGCTAGACAGTTTCCCATCCCATTGATACTTGTGATCACTTGATCTTATTCTTACAAGACTACAGCTTATGAACAAAAGCACAAAAATACCAACAACAAAAAACCCCACAAAACTCCAATTTTGATAATGCTGGATCAAAATTCAAAATAATCCTCTTGCACTGATGCCTTATCATTGTGTTGATGGATTGTTGAGGAACATACTCAGACAACCAGGACTGTAATAGTTGCATTCACAACAGCCCATTGAAATGCTATATTGAGTAGATACTTCTTCCTTTCTAGGCAGCCTGGACATGCAGGGAAGGAAGAAAATTGAGTCATCTTCTCTAAAAATTTCCCACCTTCAAACGTGCCATGACAAGTGACTGAAAATGTTTACAGCCATTTTTGATATGACACTTCATTTTTGTAATGTGCAATACTGTGTGTCAAAGTGTTTTACTGTTCTAGTTGCTACCGACAGGACATTGCTGTGAATATGACATGGCAGGGAAGCAAGCCCTCTTTTAGAAATATTTTTATAGACTGACAGGTCTTATTTTATCTGTAACAGAACACAAATAAACAAACAGCCAATTATGTGGAAGGGCACATTGGATGTTGGGTTTTTACCCTCCATGAGAGCCGACTATTTTCTCTGAGGCAAACTACAGCAGATCTCATACAAGTACCTCAGGAAAGGGAGACAGAGAACCTGGCCTTTATACCTGAGGCACAAAGTGACTCCAGGGGATTGTTTTTGGCAGGCAATGTGGCATGTTTTATGCAGGAGATACAAGAAGCCGCAGTTGTGTTTCTGACCCAGGAAGCAATATCAGGTGCAGTGCCAAAAAGTGCACTCCCACAAAGTACTCTGAATGAGCAAGCCCAGGTGTGTTCCATGATGCCCGCTGCAGGAAAATGAACTTACGCCAGTACAACATGGAGAAAGGCTAACTTTTCTCCAGTAATCAAAAGCCAGACATGCTTCCAAAAAAGGTTCAGTCAAGAATGCCCCGCTTTTCTAGCTATCTATGAAAATCCAAAATAACGGGAATGGTCCATTTTCACACTGGAGACTCAGCTAAATTTCCTGTACAAAACTGAAGCCCAGTTAGCTTCAGCCAACAGTTTAAACTGGAACATTTAATGAATCCCATCCATGGTTACTTCATGTTACTGCAAAAGCTAGTGCTGCATTTACCATAGTGGTTCTGAAACCAATATTCCTTTGAATCCATCCTGGCTGCAAACCCCAAATGTCAATTTTTAATTTTTTTTTTTTATTTAAAATCCCTGGTTTGCAACTCTAAATACCACAGCTATAAGCCTAGCAATCAATTACTTATATCAACAACTCAGAAATGGCATGATATGAAGACATCTCATTTTTCAGTCAAACTTTTCTGAAAACTAAATGCATTACATTCCATCCATCCTCTTCTGAAGGGTTAAAACATGACTAATTTTATAGGTAATGCATATATTTATCCTATTTAGGCTACCTATGATAGCAAACAGTGAGACTGTACAGAATTTTAGAATTCTCTGGATCAGATCTATTGTAAAATGGGCTTACAGTTGACACCATATAGTTATCCTAAGCATACTATAATTATGTTTAAAAACATAAATCTATGTAGCTCAGAAGTCTGGAGTCCTAAATACTGCCTTCTTACGTGTAAACAGATTAATCATAAATTAGTGTAATAAACCACTTCAAAATAAAAGCCATTTTAGAATTAGAACATCTTAAAATGTAAAATAAATCCAGTTTGTTACTACAGGTTTATATACATTTCTCATAGAATTTTGGTATATGCAGAAAATACTAAACTGGTGTCATAGCAAGAAAAAAATTTCCTTTGGCAATTTAAAAGTTATAATAAAAAGGATAAAAATCTCTATTAGATTTATGATGTACATATTCAGTGGTGATTACTGTCAATACCTCCCAAACAACAGTTAAATTGAACTTCAGTTAATCTTGAAGAAATAAAAAGTCCTTCTACCCCAAAACCCAACCTGTACTAAAAATGAGGCAATCATTTTGAAAGAATGAAATTATTCACTATTTCTCCACTGAATAACAACATTATTTTCTGATAAAGAAATTTCATTACGAAGTCACTGCCAAATTTTATACAAAAAGATTGTCTACAGCCAGATAATCCTGAACAAATGCCTTTAAATGCTTTAAAATTTTTCAGCGCTACACTAAGCTCCAAATTCCATAAATGTTAGAACAAGATATAAATAATTAAAAAAAAAAATACACCACCACCCAAACCACAAAAAATGGAGAAATTTAAAGTGTAAGTTGTCAGCTATGTAAAGTATTTTGTGTCAAGAGTAATTGCTGTAACTGTGTACTGCTTATCCTTCAAATAAAAATCTACTAAATTAAACACAAACCCTTATATTTCAGTCTCAGCTACAGAATCACCGTCTTGATCTCCACAATATTTACAACATTAAAAGGCTGCAAGTGTCACAAAAGCGTATTATCACACACCTATAGCCTTCTCTAGGCACAGGATGCACCTCAGATTAATAAAGGCCACATAAATATGGCTTTTGTACAGAGCAGATAGTAAATTCTGTATTTGATTACATATTTCTCCCTAAAAAACCAGAATGTTAACATTAATCAGAGGAAACTTCAGATTCTGGCATAAATTTGACTATCGTATAAAAGGTAATATTTAAAATACATAATGCCTTACCACACAAACACGAGCTGCCATATGTGAGGCACTGCTAAGCATGGTTTCTATTAAGCCGATACACAGTAACTGGCTTCTTTCCAAGCAAAATGGAAGTATTTAAAAAACCCTGTTTAATCCAATTCCACAGCCTTGAAACAAAAATAAAATAAAGTGTTGCAAGAACTGTTAAAATGAGAAATTAAAGGCATGTAAATAAGTGGAAAAAAAAAATTGTCAGAGAAAATGAAAACAAAGATTATTTCAAGTAGATATCTTAATTGTAATTAGCAACATTTGGCACATTTATGATATGATTCAAAGCTGCAGCCAATTAGATACCCCAAAAAGCTTGTAACAAAGCTGCAAATGTGTAACTACAGCATAAATAAGTTTTACTGCACACCAAGAAAACAGCACCCAGATCAATTTCATAGTTTGTTTCCAAAACACTGTAAAGCATGCTCTGTTACTCGTTCATGACTTTTTGGTCTTAAATAGCAGCTTTTCTGCCAGGAGACTTTGGAAAACAATTTCATTAAGTTCAGACTATTAATTGCTAATCTGTACACATTCCATGTATACCAAGAGTAAAATAAAAATTACAACATTGCTTTACAATGTAATTCATAAAAAAAAAAAAAAAAAAAAAAAAACAAACCAAAAAACCCAAACCAACCACAACAACAAAAAGACAAAATAAACAACAAACAAAACCCCCAAAATAACAAAGGGCTCTAAGTTAATAGCTGTGGAAAACCTGTACAATTGTGGTATTGGAACCGAGAAAGATATTTAAAAAAGATTTCCAAGGAGAGGGGAAAACACTATTCCTTCCAAAGAAAAAATAAGAGGTACACAATAACATTCAGGAAATAACATGAATTTGTTGAATGCTTTTTTAAAGTTTATCAAAAAGGAAATAATTTTTAAATATTACATAGAAGAGCAGAGTTCAAATTCTGCTTAAACGTGAGTGTAGTGAAGACAACAGTATCAAGTACTTCTGAGATTGTGCCATTTATTTAAGGAAGCAAATACTTCATTACCAGTAATGCTGTCTGTTCCAACCAATAGACAAAATACCTTCAATTTTCTTCAATTTCCCCTATTTATTCAATAATGAGTAAACCACTAAAGGGTAATGAGTTACTAATATAAGTATATTTTTTACATGATTATCATGAAATGGCAGTGACTGCTTGTTCAGAGCAATAATATCTACTACAGTCACACTTTCAAACAACTCTCATCTATCAAATTTCTGTAAAGAAATTGACCCTTACATAGTTTTCATACCAGATATTAGTCTATATTTTGGGGGGGGGGCGGGGGGGGAGGGTGCAAAATACCACAGAAATAGCTAACTACATTTAAAAATCAAACATTCAGGTACTTCACTGCGAAGTCTCCTAACAGTGGTGTAAAGTCTCAGCCAAAGTGTTTTTGTTTCCCTTCCTGGCAAGCAATGATTGTTTAACAGACTGATTTTAGGTTTTGCTGGGGCGAAACTTTGTGTGTGTGTGTGTGTGTGTGTGTGTGTGTGTGTGTGTGTGTGTGTGTGTGTGTGTGTTTTATGAGGGCTGTATTGAGATTACAAAAACATGCATATAAAATATCAGTTTTATATTATAAACCAAATCCTGGCTCATAGGGAAGAAAAAGAAAACGCCAACAAACAACCAGAAAACCCACAAACAAAAACCCCAAACCCAGAAAAACCACCTTTGTTTAGCTATTTAGAAGGCAAAAGAAACGTCTATGAAAGGTGGTCTGAAAAATTCTGGAGCTGGAAGCATTGGGGATTACTCTTGTACTTCCAGGAGACTGACTTACAAAGACCAGCTGGCAACTCAATATGAAATTGCAGGAAGAGAATTTCTCTGTTCAGAATTCCCCACACTAAAAGCATCAAAGTGTTTCATTTTACCCTTGTTCAGTTCTTCACACTACCTTCCTCAACTTACAATTTAAACTAGAGCTTTAGTTATCTTCCATATTAAGCACATTACAAATATCAAGAAACCCTTCCACATCCATCACTGGCTGATTTTTGAGCACTTTTCTGCCCTTTCCTGCTTCAAGGAATGTGTGATCATCATGACCCCTCCCTATGCTCCAATCTTATTTCCCTGCTTCAGCTGTGCCATGGGACGTGCTCTGGCATCTCCCCTGAGCTTCCAAGTCTGCACTCACACAGTGCTTGCTGAAGTATTCTTATTCTTCTCTAACACTAGTTTCTCTTTTCTTCTCCTCCTGAGAGAGAAGTTGTCATCATTGAAAAACTGGGAGAACTGGCAGAAATCATGTGGAGGTATTGTTATGCTGGGAGGTATTAATGGGTGTTGTCAGACAGTTCCTTACTTTGTCATCAGTGAGTGTAGTTGCCAAACCTGGCAAGCAGCCAGCGGCAGGTTCCCTTTACTGCCTTTTTTCTATTTATCCTCTCATCTCCATGAAAGTTCCTAATGTTCCAAGCCACCAATAGCCACTATACATCCTGAAGCTTTTGAGTGTTGCATCTAATCATCCTGAAATCACCCCACCACCACATGCAGAAATGCAATCAACAAGATATTCAAAACTCAGTTTATTCAATGAAAACAAACAAACAAACAAACAAGCTCAGTGCTTTCTAATTTAAATTTTTCATATTAAACATACATTTTCAAAAATATCAGATCACTAAAGAAACATCAGCTATATTTTAGGTGGCCTTCCAAGTATACTCCATCTTGATACATGGAAAACTCATGAAAAGAAACATCTGTGCATTATTTTTTACAAAAAGATACTTTGTGAACAATATGACATTGAAAGGTCACTTTTACAGTGAAAACAAACAGTTACATGCTTCAGACCATAGAGCACAACTGACAGTCCTGCTTTGTCTGAAAAGAAAATTACTAAAGGAATGAAATGACTACATATTAAAAAGTAACCTGATGCTTTTCATCTGAGATACTTCAAGATACCAAGGCTATAAATTGAAAAAACCCCACCAGTTATAAAACAACAGGTCAGGTAACTCAAGTGATAAAATACAGTATGATTGCTACTATAAAATATAATCCCAGTGTAATTGTTAACTTGCACGTTTTTGGAAAATATTTCCTGCTGCTTTTGAAGCAGAAAGGGACTGAAAATTTAAAAATAAAGCAGTTGCAGTAAGCACTCAAATAGATTTTTCATTCACCCTTATTCTCAGTTGTTCATACGTCATGGATTTAAAACCAACAGAATGCTGCACATTAATATCAACCACTTCCGTGCTTATCTTTTTGATTATGCTTTGTTATTTGCTGTAAATTCTAAAGAGAGCAGGCAAAGTTATATACAATGTTCTGTGCTACATTTTCTCTATAAGGTTATAGAGAACTAGCAGCAGATCAAAGTAAGCCTATACAAGCAGAAGATAAACTCCACGGGTAACATAATGGGAAGGGAGTCTGGAATCAGGCTGGAAATGTTTGTAAGGAAAAACATTCAAAGAAAGCATTTGTTATTCCAGTTTTCATCCTGCTCACACATTACCATCACATGCATCGCAGCCACGTGCATGTGGCAAGACTGATGCATCCGTAACTCAGTCACAATCACTGAGCACAGCCGCACAACAGATACTTGCGGTACCTGCTGCTCCAGGTCCCTACACCTCCCTCTCTCTGTGCATTGTAGACAAGGCTCACTATTTTTGGCCCCCAGTCTTCCCATGATACTTTGCTAACATTAATTTTCTGGTCCTGACACTTGTGACATGTCTTTAGCTTTAAAGTAGCATTAGGTAGGAGTTTAAACAGGCAGTCCTGACAACAATAACTGAAACTGATGGAATTCACAGTCTCTTGGAGTTGTGAAGATCCCAGCCCCAGCATTGCAGCAAAAACAGAGTCAGAGCAATATTAAACTGGAATGTTAGACTCCACACAGTCATTAACAGCACGAGAGAAATCCATGAGGCACACTGACCTCTGTCCCCAAGCCAAACTGAGTATTTTGCAAGGCCATTTGCTCTCTTCTTTACATCACACCAAAAAGACCTGAGGTTTAAGTATTTTCTGTGTGATTTGTTTTCACAAGCAAAATACTTTTCACAAGCAAAATACTAGGATCAATGTTGGTTTTTTTATATCAATTTTGCAGGTAGTATGAAAAGTAAGGAATTATGTAAGAACTCCCAACTAATAGAAGAGACAAGACTACATGAAGAGTTTTAAACTTAGTGTTTTGGAATGAGAACCAGTCAATTTGCCACTAAGCAGCACAGTCCTTTACAATATATTTCTGAGCCTCATGTATTACCTATATTGTTACAGGCAAAAAAAAAAAAAGTATAAAACATAATAGAAATTGCAGTATATACACAGAAAAGAGAAGAATGGTGAAAAATATGCCAGAGAATATCAAAAGAAAACATGAAGGGCAAGACAGGTAATATCAGTGACTTAACAGGAAAATTTTGAGCAGTTGCTCCAAGAGATGTCCACAGAGAGCTGCCATTCACTTTGTGCTGGCTCTCCTTGTTTCCAGCTGCTAAGTTCACATTGGAAGAGGCTAAAAATACATTAAGTACTTTCCAAATAGTATTTTCCCATGTAAGCAATTGGTATAAGTTGCCACAGAGCTGTTGTTCTCTTGCCAGTGAGAAGGGAAATCATATACAGTCCTGACAATAGAAGTTGTATTCTATGACATATATTGTCTTGGATGAGAGGCAATGCAAAAATATGGGAAAGTTTGAAAAAGCGTTATTTTAGCTCAAGATTTCCCAAGTATTCTCCTCTTTCAGCAAGGCAATACATGAAAATGATACTTAAATATGAGGGTTTTATCGCTTCTGAGAAAAGGTATACGCTGCAATACTCAGAGGTATAATATGTGCAACATTTCTAGCAATCAAGCTTTGGCATTTCAGTGGCTTGGAAAAAAAAAAAAGAAGAGAAGAGTGGCCAACGTCTACAATTTCGGTATACTGTCTCCTGACACTAAAATTTCACAATGCTGCAAATTTAAAACACAAATGTACCTGCTTCACATTCAGGACTCTCCTTGACAGTAAATTCAGCTCAATACAAAAGTAAAACAGGGAGGAGGATGGAACAACATATACTGAAAATCATCCAGTTCTTTCTGTTAAATGTGAAGTATAACAGGCTTTTTTATGACATGCCTTCCTCCAAAAATAGCAATGATTACACTGCTCAACTCCCACATTCCCCTCCTCAGCTTGACTCTTTTTATGCTTAGAACATTATACATTCTCAGTCCTGAGAAAGTTTGTGGAGTCCAGAGGACTCTTTTCTTTGCCCAGTACCCAGACTACAGAATATGAATACCTAGGGAGGCAGGCAGCTCTAATTTCTTACAACATTAAGTCTTCTTTAAAGCCAAAGTGACAGATTTTTGTTAGGAATTTTAAAATCCACAGCTTTCCATGTTTTTGGAAAATGCATCAAGTTGCAGCAGTGATAATCTCCCAATTACAAGGCACATTTGTGAGCAAGACTTTTTTGTCTTCCAGACAAACACGAAGATTATGCAGCCTATTCTCTTCATGGGGATGAGGTAGAGGAGGAGTTAAGGTTGCAGCTGCTGAAGCAGTTGAAGCTGCAACTGCCTTGGAGCTTGTACTGACTGCGTAGCCTACCGTGCCATTGGGGGATGCTACTGTACTACACATACTGTTCCATTTTGGGTTTTTTTCCTGAATGGGAGAAACTTGAAGCTTTGATCTGCTGTAGTTAACAGAAAGTCTTGCAAACCTAATTGCAATATTCCACCCAAGTTCCAATTCAGCTCAATATCCTGCCTATCAAAATTTCCTAAGTAACTACGTAAGACAGTGTTCTTGAATAATACAGCTTTCTTCATACCTTTTATGACATTTAGTTTTGAGATTTATCACATTCCTATTGTCCAATCATGGTTTACTTTATACATAAAAGAGTACCCAATCTGGAATCACAACCATTTCAAGCAGCCTACATCTGTAAAGAATTTATCTTTATAAAACATGATTGGTGTTCTTTTAACAGAAAATCCAACATGTCTTATAATAATGATTTAAATTTCACTAAAAATACAAAAGGATGTATCAATACTTTAGGGTAAGATATCCCACAAAATAGCTCAGCTTTCTTCATTATTTTGAAGAATCATGTCTGGCTGATGTATTTATTTTGTAATGTTTAACTATAATAGAAAATAGATGAAGTTCAAATGAAAACACTGTTTAGACTATGTCAACAGAGCATAAAACTAAATTAAATGATTCTGTATTGACTATAAAAACATACTTTCTAATAGTAAAGTTACAAATGGTTATCTATCAAGATCACAACATGAAGTAATTTTGGATCTTAAGAACTGTGTTAAAGCAGCAGACACAGGAAGTTAGATGTAATTTTGTGATTTTGCAAAACAGCATCATGCAGTGCACTTTATTGCTATTTTACCATTACTGTAAATAATTCAAACCCAGAAAATCTCTAGCTCACTTGTTTTTGTTTTTTAAATTGCAAGTCACCAAAGGGCTTTCCACTAAGACAGCCAATGCTTATTTTACACCTGCTAGCAAAAGAAAATCAAATATAACAGTATCTTGTATACTGAAACAACTGCTTTGTTATAAAGAGAAGGCTTCAGAAAACTGGAAAAAATGACACTGCTGTAAAAACTGCAAGCCTTTTACACTCAGTTCAAAGACTTATGCATTCTTCTACAACAGATTGAAGTTTTATATTCATCTCAGCAAATCAGTCCACTAATAGGCATCAGTCATCAACATCGAAGTAAAATCTGCCACATGAAACTGCTTTGATGTGATTGAAGACTCACACACAGTCTTAAGTATGACAGAACAGCTTAGCTATTAAAATGTTTTATCTAGCAAAAAACTGTTGACTCTAATTGACTGAAATACTCTTTGAACACTATTATTGCAAGGCTACTTCACTACGCAGAGCTTTAGTACATAGCCACTTGACTTATATATATATCTTGAGATCCAGCACAACCACATCAAATCTTGTTAGAATATTTTCTCACACATACTTTTGTCAAGAGACCAAAATAATAAAGCTGACTGTCATCTTTACTACCAGTTGCTCAGTTAATTCGATACTGAGACATACTGGGATTCATTATAAAAGCTACATGCAATCAGCCATTTCTATCAATCCTTCTTTTTACTGCACTAGAATGAAACCTACTAGCCACATCAGTTGAACTGGGTAGGCAGGGCTGGGTGGAAGCTCTTGTGCACTAAGCCCAACCTTTCACCACAAGAGGTGCAGTGGTAGGGGCTCCTTTAAGCAGCACTGTGCAGCCCTGGCCCAGCTCCAACACTGACCATATGTCAAGTTGACAGATAAGAAGCCTGAGACAGCCACTTGAAAACAACTGCACACAGCCCCAGCCATCAGACAGCGAGGTCTACCTCATCATTCACTGCAATGCCAAGTTTAAACACACCAAAAGTAAATTTACCTGACAAAAAAAAAACCCCAAAACCAACCACAAAAACAAACCAAACAAGCACATAGTCATTATTAGAATGTCTATATGATGCTACACTATTTCAAGAAGTTTCTACTGAATATCATAATTGATCACCACAAACACAATCAGAACATCAGTAATAGTTTGTGCCTCTAACATGTTCCTTTCTCATTTATATTCACAGTGTGTTAACAATTTGCAAGAAAAAGGAATCAAACACACCAAGCAACTGCCACCGAGATTACATTTTATAGAATCAAACAAAATGCTATTGATTTAATACCTAAAATGACAAGTAGTTTTATTTTTGCCTTGTATCTATCAATGCATCATAGAGGTCATCCATTTTTACCATTACTTTGATTACTGGGAAGTATGTCATATCAATTCCTTATATGTAAGCAACATAAGCTTTTATTCCAAACTTACTAAGTAATCAGCACACACGAATGGCTAAAATTTACTCCAGTCCCCTATGCAATTTCTGCAACTCCATATATTTCATTTCCATATTCCAAAGTAATAAAAACCAGGTGAACTTACCTACAGTTTGGAGGAGGGTCTAATGTAATTTCTGCAAGTTCTTTCTGAATTCTGAAGAGAAAAAAAATATTATCAGGACTTGTTAGCAATCTGTTTCTTTCAACTTTACAAACATTTCTACAGCAATCAGTAGTAACAAAATATAATTCTTAAAATTTCTGATGGAAAGCTGATGATATAAGGTTTCATGAAACTGCACAAGAACATGTGGAAATAAAGATCACATCTTTTCTGAAAAATGAACTTACAATACGGGACAAATGCCATGAGCAGCCACCTAGCAAATCTCACTTCTTCTACAGGTCAGGGTTCTCAGCTCCTTTGCTCACTTAAACAGTTACTAAATGTCTCTCTCTTTCTCCTCTGTCTCTATGTATTACACATCTTGCCCTCCAGAATATTTAGCTTCTTAATGTATATCGTACTGGTAGCGCAAAACTCCCCAATTTCTAAGGACAATTGTCTTTCACCCTTCCAGAACAAGCCCATCCTGGTCTTTACAAAATCTCCTCCCAGGTATTGGGGGGCTGCTATCAGGTTTCCCCAAAGGGAAGTGCTGCAGCTCCCTGGCCAGCCTGGGGACCTACTACTGGACTTGCTACGACATGTGCCTTCTTTTTACTGAGGGATCAAAACCAGGTGAATTTTACCCCAGGTGCACTCTAATGAGAGCTGAGTAATCTCTTCCATCTGCCCATGGACCATGCTTCTGTTAATACATCCCAGGAGGCAGTCAGTCTTTATTGCTGTCTCACATTGAGCTTGCTGCCTGCCAGGGCCCCCACATCCTTCTCAGCAAAGATGTTCCCCAGTATGTATCGTTACAAGGGATTAGTCCTTCCCAAATGCATGATGTTCATTTGTCCTTGTTGGATTTCATGAGTTCTCTCCTTCAGCCTGTCGAGATCCCTCTGAGCCATAGCCTTGCCCCTGCATGTACCAACTGCTCCCCTGCAGCTTGTTGTCCCCTGAAAACTGGAGTGCGTTCTGCCACATCCTTCAGGTCACCAATAAAGACATTACAGGCATCCTGCCAGAATTCTTCCCACAGGGAGAGCAGCTTTGTTGTTAGGGATTTCTGGATATTCCCAGGCTGACGCTTCCAAGCCAAGTCCTTGAATACCTGATCTCTGCCACAGCTGCCAATATGGGCTCTATTCCCTTACATCAGCATCTGCTTGAGAGCCAGTATCTTGACCTCTGAAGAAATTTAAATATGCAGGGTATGAGTTTACAGAGTTCCCAAAGGAACTTGTAGGAGTTTACAGCTCTCAAAGATTTGCCAGAATATGATGCCATAAGCAGGACTACGATGGCCACCTTCGCTATAAACTACACCCAAGGCTTTTTTAATAGGCTACTTCAGTGCAAAACCATGAACATTTAGAAGGAGGATGAAAAAGTAAAACAATTCAATATAACCTCAGTATTTTCTTCTTGCCTTCTCCTTCACAAGATTTCATGTACAAGAGCAAATTGCTGTTCCTGTCATTCACTATGCTAAGAAAGAAAACCTGCACAATAACACCACACAAATTCCTGAAATACATGCCCAAGACACAAGCCAAAAGTTCAGGCCTGACGTACACATATCTCATTAAAAATGATTACTACCCATTTTGCATATAAATACAGGCAAAGAAAATGGCTTATCAAAATAAGCATTCAGGTATATTGGCATATATAACATAAAAAAGAGCAGTTTAATTCTCTATATAATATTAAGATCCAAACACAATCTTACATGTTAAGGAGTCTCACAGCCACTATCAAAATTCCCATTATGCCACTCTAAGTAGGTTTTACAGCTATAGTGAATAAATTAACCAAGGGCAGTGGAAGAACTGGCCTGAACCAGAAACTCCAGCCTTTCTCATTCATATTCCGAAATAATTAGGACATATGTGGGCAAGATTTGTAGGCAGAGGTAATAATCACTTATTAGACCAGATGATATAATTGAAAATATAAAAACACTCTTCCAGATGTTTAGATTTTTTTTTAATTTCTATGCACCCAACCCTACACACACACAGTTACTTCAGTTGAGGGGGGCAATTTGATCTTTACTTGCTTTTTTCTACTCATTGAAATATTTACATTTCCACTACACAGAATTTCCCCAGTAAATACCCTTCTTTTCTTATAAAAATACAGGCACGGATTGCTTAATCAAGCATTAAATCATTGTAGTAACACTGAAAATGCACAACACTTTTTAATTAGTGGAGTTTAAGCACAACAAACATGTTGTTTTAAAAAAGTTACTCCATTTGAACAATACTAACAATTCACACCTTTTAGAAGGGAGATCTTATAATTGTGGGAGAGGCTTAAAATACTTCTTCCATATATGACAAATTTCTGCCATGATTTTGAAATTCTACTATCACAAGTTCAAGCCACAGAAAACCTACGTAGCACAAAATCCTCAATTTCATGTTTTATGGGTTGTTTTGCTTTTTCAGTCTTTTGTGAAGTTACAGAATTGCACTTTTATAGAGTAGATCATTCCTTTACGTATAGTACTAAGAGCAGCTAATATTTCATTGCATTACAGTGAGTCTGAGACACACCAGGAATGGATTGACAACTTCAACAACTTCAGTCCTAGATCAAAAACTTACATTTTTTCTCCTAAATCCTAACCCACGTTCCTTACATTCTGAAAACAAAAAGGTCTCTCATTTTTTCCATCTGTTGTAGTTCAACTCAAAATTTCTAACTTCTTATGCCAAGAGCACTGAAATGGCCCTTTATCAAGCTTTTTTGTGATGGAACAAACAGGACAAAACACCTTTCTGCTTCAAGCCATAAAAATGGATCTGATGCCACTGTCTATTAATGTTCAAAAGTCCTAATTGCTTTTTCAAGCATCTAAGATAAAGATATGTTTCATTCATGATTATTTTTATACAAACAAGATACAACACATTAATACAATATTGCCCATCAATTGCTCCTCAGCAAGTTGTCCATGTTTATTCTCCTACTCTGTGGTGTCTCAAACTAATTTATACACCTTACACCTCTTTTGTAGCAACCTTAATTTACCTTGCATTCATGCTGAGAGCTCATTCATAAACAGTTTCTGTAGAGCAGCTGACGTGCAGTATCTTGATCTCATGTCACAGCATTCAAAGTTACAATTAAATTGTCGGACAGCATCCCAGAGAGGCTTGCACTGATAGAGACCTCTAATGTGCAAGCTGACCTTTTTCTGCACGTGCTCTGGCACTTGCTTCATATCTCCATTAAGTTGCCCTCAGAATCTGCCATAGGAGAGGATGTGCCTCATTTCCTTCACTGACCACAGAGGACTCACCGTGAGAATATGTGGCCTCTGGCTACAAAACATTTTTTTCAGGGTCCATGCTGGCATCTCTTCCTTTGGATTTTCTGCCTCAATAACAGGAATGTTTAGCCATGTCAGAGAGGAAAAAGGACTCTAAATGAAAATAATTATACGTATCCAGTTTATATTTAAACTAATGACATAATGATTTACTACATATTGGGAAGTGTGGTGATGGCAGGGGTTGAAGCCCTTGCTAGTAATCAATGCCCTGGGCTGCACACATAGGACATTTAATCTGCAATGTCAGATCTGATACTCTGTTTGGTCTTACAGAAGTAATTTGACTCCTCTCTCTTACATATATATACACACACACACACAAAAAAAAAAAAAATTTCCCTCTCCATTTTACTAACAAAAAAGAACAAATACAGTTGCCTTCCAGTAATAATGCAAAGGTTAATCTACCTGTAAATTCAAAGCACGAAAGTACATTTTGAATTTCAAATATTATTAATTCTCTCAGACACACATTTACTACTGTTCCAACCCTAAGGGGACTGCATGTTGTTGCTTTCATGAAACAGTTAAAAGTTCTCTCAAGCTGAGAGAAGTGAACGTCAGAGGATTTCCCAATGTAATTAATAGGAAAAGCAATAAAAGAAATGACTATATGACAATAAGCTATTTTTACCACATCTACTTTTCTAAAATACATGTCTCTCTACCCTTAAAAGCCAGGTAAATCAATACTCTCTACCAAAGAATATGTTACTTAGAAAATACTTAGAAATGCAGTCACTGATATGTATTTCAATACTAAATAAACTGTGACTGAACAGGAAATTTTTCTAAAGATGGTTAGAGTCACACTGGAGGAAAAGAAACATTCTTGCCTACATACTAAAAGATGGATAAATGACAAGGATATTTCTTCGAAGAAAAAGCACTCTATATTTTGCTGTCATATTCCACATTCTAAATATCATTCCCAGGTTCCTTGAAAGGAGTGCTGCAATAAACCTCTCACAGAACAAAAAAAAAAAAAAAGAGAGAAAGGAGAAAAAATGTTCGTTTTCACTTTGCTGAATTTAGAACAAATTTAATCTACTATCTACTTGTTACTTCTTAAGATTGTAACTTCTTTCAATAATGAAAATGTTACAACTAAAGTTTTACAGTTCGCAATTTATTGTAGGCACAGATATTTATTAAAAAATGTCAGGATTGGACACAAAGGTTGACAGATTTTCAACCAGCAGCTTCAGGAGCCAAGCAAAACAGTACATTTATTTGTTGAGCTACTGTGTCAGCCAAGAATGGTTACACTTCTCTCAATCCAAAGGTCATGCTAAGATTTGCTACTTAAGAGGTAACAAGATGCCTGCTGTTTTCAAGGACAGCAATTCAATTCCGTGTCTGAACTGTAATTGTGATATGCAGTAGTTTCTCAATCTTGACATGTTAGGTAAGAAAGGTTGCTATTTAAGGTGATGCCCTCTGGGTGAGGAAAATCGAAGGACCAGTACACTGCAAGACATATGCTGTAAGCTATTACACCTGTATAGCAGCTGGTCCTAAAAGTATTAACACAGAAGGACAGTATGTGATGGTATTCTGCCTTTTTGATGCCATCTCTAGCAATGCTAACACAAGAAACTCCCTATCTTAAAAGTTTTATTCAAATAGAAATTTAAGTAGTTTCATATAGCCTCTGTAATCAGATCACTTTGAAAAGCAGTTAAGCCACATGAACAGTATATTCATATGTAAGACATGGTAGCAGTTTACTATTACACAAGCAAAAGTCAGCACACTGCTAAATCTTGATTTATATAAAACATAATGCTACTGAAAATTCTGTAAATCTGACTACATAAAAATACAAATAAAAAGCAGAACTAAAGTTTTCCAAATAGACATGCACAAATCTTCATTCTAAACCAATATATACAGTAGGTATCATAATGTAATCCAAAAATACTGTGACTACAATTCCATAAGCATGAAAAAGCTTTGCAAGTGAGAAGACGTGATTTCCAAACAGGTTAGAATCAAGTCCGTAGTCTGTGGCTTCAGCTCCAGTGCTACATTGACTCACTGGTGTCCTATGCTTTAAATAGGAATTAAGGAATCTTGACCAAAGCCACAAATGACTACACTCTGTTGTTTGAGCGTTTCACTGATTTTAGCAGGGTTGACTTCTTTAACAATAATGAAGGTACCAGTGTACACTCTTATTAATCCTGCACTATTTTTTCATTTATAATGAACAAAAATAACAATATTACTATGAAGATATTTTATACAGACAGTTTCTGTAATACTTATCACATATTTAGGACTCTAAGACATTCTTCCTTCCTCCATGATACTCCTCCTTTTTATCCTCTACTTTAAATTCTGATTTACCTTTCTTGAGACATTACTGATTTTAATTAAAAAGCAAAGAAACAAAACTTGTAATATGAAAACCTGGCCAAATGAAAAAGGTACAATCCCAATTGTAACACAATGACAAACTACTGAATACTTAAAAATAAAAAAAAACCAAAAAACTATTAAACAACCCTGTTACTATAAAAACTATGTTGCTGTGATCCTTCCAGAAAGTGCTATGACAACTGGAACTCATAAATTTTTTTCAGAATATTATTTACTGTGCACATACCTACAGAACTACTGTAGGTCACATCAGCTTTTAAAATGTATAGTCAAATGTATATTTTTAAAATTTATAATTAGTATGCATGTGAAACTGCCTTTAGAGTCTAACTGGCAAATGTACTGATGTCAGCAACTGGCATAATTAGTTTCAACAGAACCATAAGCAGATATGATTAAACTTTAGAAGGTTTAAATAATTTTATCACTGTAAAATGCATGTTGATAAGAGCTCTAAGCTTTGAAGATACAAAACTAAGATTAATAGACCAATTTCTGACATACTATTATTAATTTTTTAATAAGATAGTGTCCACAGGCCCTTGTCAGAACTGTGGCATCACTACACCAGACATTGTACAAAGTTCAGTATACACAGACTGCTTTCTAAAGACACTGAAAACTGTTTTTTAGGACCCTGAAAGTCACAACTAATCCAATATTCCTAATATTTAAAAAATAATAATAGTAGGAAGCAGACAAAAGAGAACAAGGCCTGAAACCATAACAGCTGTGAGGATTAACTATACAAATAACATCATGGTTTGTAGTGAAAGCTGGGTGAGGTGTTTCTTTTTTTTTCTTTCTTTCTTTCAGTCATAAAAGCAAACATGGGCAAGTTTTACTGGCCATTCTGTAAGAGATATGATCAAGGAATCTCCCAACGGTGTCTTAGCAGGAATGGATGTCCAGAAAGCATTTCACCAGAGAAGAAAAAAATGAAGAAAAGCTACCTGTAAGGAAGGTATCTATGGCAGAAGAAAAGCACGACAATACCTCACTGGAAAGGCAGAAAATACTTCAGTTCAGAAAAGTATGTGACTGGTAAGCGACAGATGAAGGGAAGACAGAGACTTGAATCCTGAAGGGATGTACACACGTGTTTATATACTGGTGTTTATGGACTGTGACTACATGCATATAAGTTATGGCAACAGGGGTTCAGTGCTTCTCCTTTACCAAGCACTACAGTGGTACAACTCCAGTGTTTTTCTTGTAGTTTACATAGCCTTGAATTAGCAAAGAAATGAGATCTGGGAATTCTGCATCAGGGCAGTCTGCAGAATTGGCCTCTTGTCAGATTATTTTATGAGTGCTTTTTAACTTCAATCACTATAATCCCATTTGCCTAGACTAACACCCCTACGTGTATTAACGAAGCAAGGCTAAGCTGTAAATTCTTTCTGTCTGGTCCAAGCAAGACAATCGTTATCTGGAGATGGACATGATAGTGTAGAATAATTTAAATAGCTATTCCACAAAGCAACCTTTCCTCTCAAGCAGAAAAGGGAAGGAAAAGAAATGGGTAATGAAACAGATCAGAGTTTAGTAATGAAATCAACGTGCATTTGTTGTTCACTCAAATACTTCTGACCTGACCGTCTGGGAAAAGAAAATGCAGTACTTCACAGCAATAGGTATTACAGTAGTCCTAACATGCTGAGTTACTGAACTGTCTGAAATGTTTATGGTTAATTAACTGTAAGTTACACTGACAAGTTTCAACATCAGTATACATGCACATACAGAGATATATTTTATAAGGCTACAAAACTGTCTGAGTTTTACTAGCAATAAAAAAAGTCAGCTTTTATCATGCAAGCAACTATTAAAACCACGTGAAAGAGCCAATCTGTCAAAGAAAGGAAAAAGTGTACAGGTCTCATTATTGTGACTGGTCTAAAAAGGTTATTACACTGATACAGTAGTGTTATAATAAAACAATCAGAAAATTAATATACTGAGTCAATACATGAATCTGATGATCAGCTGAAAAAGAGAAATGAAAATAAATAACCAGAAAGAACACCATACCTTTTAGCACTAGTTGACAGTTTAGCAGCTGTTTTGCTTGATATTTTGCCCTCTTTTTTCTTGGGCTGAACTTGTTCCCTTTCTTGCTCCTGTTGAACACCTTCACGCTGATCGCCATCAGAGCTGCCTCCACTAGTGCTTGGACTATCATCCACTCTCTGCCCCTCTGTAGACATGGCAGATGCTGCACTGAAAAAAACAAACAACAAAAGTTAGTCTTTTGAGAAGAAACTGCCCAATGGTATTTCTTACATGCCTTAAGGAAAGAACACACAGGATTTATGTCTTCGTCTTAGTACACAATGCTTGTGTTATAGTACTTCAGTAATCTTAGTAATTGAAGAGTTTTGCCAGAAGCATCTTGACAGTAATTCAGGAGCTGGTCATCTTAAAACCTATACCAAAAAACCACAAAACCTAAACAACAACAAAACCAAAAAAACACAAACAAACAAGAAACCAAGGCAAAAAAGACCCACCAACAACAAAAAAGCCCACGTTATACATATATGAAAAGCAGAAGTTATTGAGGTTAAGTGGGAAACATAATCCTGCAAGTGTAATACCATTCAGTGTGAATTACATTTTTCATCTGCTCAGCAATACCATGAGTTAGCTATCACATCACTATGCCACTGGTTCAAATCTAGTATAGTTCATTAAAAACTGAGAGTTATTACTATCTTAACACTCTCTGTTAACCCACATGAAATAAATCTGTGGGCTCATTCCAAGTCTATAATGTGGGTTTCCACATTACAAAATCCACATCTTGGCATGCTCGATGGAAACAGTCACAGAACCAAAAAGCACTAACACAAGACTGTATTTAGTGAAGCAGTATGCTTCTAGAGTGGTAAGCACACTGGTAGAGGATATAAGGAAGTTTTCTCCTGACAAATTTCATTCAGGACACATGAGGCAACAAAGCTATCAGAGAACACAAGCAGCAAGAAATCTCAGTATATTTCAGAAGTCAAGTTAATGCTTTATTTGCACACTTCTGATACTAGTTAGCTATTTTAACTTCTTCCTTCGTTTTAAAAAGTATAACAATATGCCAACAGATGAGGAATTACAAGCCCACTGTTACAGCTGTCATGACTTCTCAAACTGTTTTAATGAAGGGCAGATGTCCATGAAAAACCCTTACTGAATTAGCATATGTGGTGGCACTGACTGACTTTTACAAAAAAAACCCCAAACCCCAAAACAAAAACCAAACTGAAACCCATGTCTTTAACTCCAAATCTGTGGATTATATACCTATGTTATACATCCTCCTCTAAAGATTTTAATAAGAGAACCACCTTTAAAGTACATAGGCCCAAACATTACTTGCTTACACCCACGCAACCTCCATATATCTGGGTGGTTTTCTGATCAAATCTGTCTGAATCAAGAATTTTTTCTTTCATACACAGAGTCTTAAATTACTGTGAACTTCAACTTGCTTTTCCTCTTACCTATGTACAGACACAATCACAATTAAGAACAAAACTATTCACCTTGACTATTACATGTTTTAAGACTCGCTCAAGGGAGAATAATGAGATTTCAGGCTCAGATTCAACCATGATCATTCCATGGATTAAATAAAGTTCATCTCCCTGTACATATTTATGGAAAGAGACAGCAAAGTAAAAGTAGCATCAATGCCAACACAGTTATGTTGCAAAGGATGCTTTTTAAAAAGGCCGTAAATGTTCTAGTTACAGCTGAATGTAACAAAATAAATTTACTCCTACTGTGAAAAATCCTTACCAAGATCTAATTCTATCAAATAGTACACAGTATGGAGTGAAAGTAATAATCTCTTCAGGTATTACTGACACATGCAACTAACTTCAGGAGGAATTAAATCTTTTGTGTCCAATTTATAAAGCTATACTGAAAAAGAACTTTGGAAGTATGGCATCCCTTCAAAAATGTTTAAACATTAAAAGAAATAGCAAGTAATACCAAATTATGGATACAGGACCAAGGTTTCCCTTAATCAGCTTCATCTACATTTTGGATTTTATCATAAAAAATAATATTTTCATATATAAATGTATATAAACACAGAACACTTAGCCTGCTCATTGAAGTAGCCGAAATAATGCATGATTTCCACTCTAAAATTCAAATATAAAAATTGCTCATTCCTAGAAACAATTTTTCCTATGGTACAGCTACAACACTATATCTATCATAATTTGTATATTTACACAGGTTGATGTTAAGATATTTAAATCTTGGTTGTCAGATTTAATGATAAAAGCAACAGAAGATTTAGAGGTAATAAACCATAAAAGTATCATCTTCTGACAAGCCAAAATACGCATTTAATAACTATAATGCAATTTTGATAGTAAGTACCCATTTTCTTTGCTTCTACATACAGTTACATTACAACCTCATTTATCTTTATAACACTTGTGATGGCCTTTATTTGCGCTAGATTTCAGTTCTGAACTTTGCTTAGTAAACCTCATTTTAAAGAGAAAAATTCTCTCTTCACAATGTACACAGGCTTTTACACTTCAGGCCAAAAAGTTAAAAGCATATTTAGTAATGTTTATACGCATAGGACATCTGCTGTGAATAAACTCAGCTATAAATATTACTATTATCCAAAAACAACTGTATTCACTTTGCAAGTTCAGGTTACTACCCAGCAGACAAACACTGTAACAGTAGCCCAGAGCATATAATTACTGTAACATGTAATGCCAGCATTTACAACAGGAAAATGCTTAAATCTGTCATTTGATGTCTGGCTAGTTTCTTGGGGGGAGGGGCTTGTTTTGGGGTTTTTTTGTTTGTTTGGGGTTTTGGTTGTTTTTTGTTTGTTTGTTTGTTTGGGGGTTTTTCTCTCCCTTTTCTCCTTCTCTCTCTGTTCCCCTTTCTGGCATTCAGGCAATTTTTTTCTATGCACTCTCCTCGGAGTAGCTGCAATTTTAGGAATTTTTGAATAGTTCGAGAGATGCTCAGTATTCTGGTAAAAGTATGTTTTAAAGGGCCTGAAGTCACACGCTTCAAGCAGGGTCAAACATAAAAGACAGAAAAACACATGAACAAATAAGAGAATGAGGGACAAAAATCAACTGAGGGGATGACACTGTGAAGAAAACATTTCACTGCCACTAACACAGACAGAAATCCAAGATACTCCTTGAATGTGAACAGCCATCACAGAGCAAGAGGGAAGACACACGATGTCCAGGTCCCCGGCTGCCGGGCTATTCTACATTCAGAGGAGGGTTGCTAACCTCCTTGCTGTTGTGCCGAGAAAAATGAGCAGAGGACAGAGGAAGGAGTGAAAGGGGACTTAAAAGTCTCTTCTTTAACGTGAGATGAATCAGCAGAGAAACAGATAACAAGTGTAACTACAACTATCAATTTGAAGTGAAGAGTGCAAAAGATTTGGCTTTTGTCAAATACATCCACTGGCACCTTCCCCTTCCTCCTCAAAATAAAATAATAAAACCAAAACAAAAAAAGACAAACAAAAAATGCACACACACACACACAACCCAACACCAACGACCATCATACCCTCCCACCCAAATAAAAATAAAAAATCCAGTAGTCAGGGACTGCAAGATCCTGGCAACGTGCGGATGGATCCCCAAGGGCGGCAGAGCTAGTGATGATGTCTTTTTAAAGCGGTCTTAATTTCCTTTAAGCCAAGATAAATTGAATATTTCTGCAGGGTCCACGATGAGCAGCAACGGCGGTTGCCGCCTTACTTCATCTTCATTAAAAAGCGTAAAGGGCAAAAGGACCACAGCATCGCAGGAGGGGAGGCAGAAGGAGCTCGGTTTGTGGCCGGGCAGGGTCCGCCACCGAGAGGGGCATCCGGAGGGACGGGACGGGAGCGTCCGGCTCCCACGCCCCACAGCTGCGCGTGGGCACACGCGTGACTCGACCTTCGGGAAGATCCAGCCGTATGGGAGCTGGTGGTGGGCATGGGCATCCCCAGAACTGCACACATCCCGCGCCCCCACGGCCGGGCGGGCGGCGGCCGGTCCAGGGTGAGAAGTAGGAGACAACCGAGGAGAGGAGGAGGAAACTGCGAGAGGAAGACGTCGGGGGCACATGAGGGAAGGGAAAGGCTTGGGCTGTGCGGGATACTCGAGGTGCTCCGGGTAGGGGTGGGAGGGGGGCTGGTGCCCTTCGCGAGGGGACCCAGCCTGGGCTGCCCACCGGGTGCTGCGGTGGGGGGTGTGGGGATGGCGCATCCCGGGAGGCTCGATCATGGAGGGGGCAGGGGGTTCCCCGGCGCCGGAGCGACCCAGGGGCGCAGCGATGGGCGCGGAGCGGGGACGGAGGGGAGGGGAGAGGAGAGGCCGGGCCGCGGGCCGGGCTGCAACCGGCGGGGGTCTCCGCGGGCTGTGCCGCCCTCGGCGCGACCCCCGCGGGCTGTGCCGGGCCCGGGCCGGGCGGGGGGCTGCCGGTCGCGCCCGGGGACGGCCCCACGCTCGGTTCTCCCCCATGGGGCGCGGTGGCCGCGCTGAGGGGCAGCAGGAGCCTCGCCGGGGCCCGGGTGCGGCCCGGTTGTGCCGCGGAGCAGGAGCAGGGCCTGTGCGTGGCCAGGGAGGGAGTCCCGCAGTTCGCGAAGGGAATGGACGAGAAGGACCGAGAGGGAGTTTTTACAAGAGCCTGGAGGGACAGGGCAAGGGGCAGAGGCTTCAGACTGGAATAGGCTTTGGATTGGATACTGGCAAGGAATTCCTGGCTGTGAGGGTGGGCAGGCCCTGGCACAGGGTGCCCAGAGAAGCTGTGGCTGCCCCTGGATCCCTGGGAGTGTCCAAGGCCAGGTTGGAGGGGGCTGGGAGCACCCTGGGCTGGTGGAAAGTGCCCCTGCCGTGGGACACTGGATGAACTTTAAGGTCCTTCCAATCCAAACCATTCCATTTGCCTGTATCCTTTTCCAGGCAGCTGCAGGGATGAGGTGCCAGCTGTGCCCTTGCAGGGCACTGTCTGTGCCAGGTGCTGGATGCAGTGACCAAAGCCCACATTTGCGCCTCTCCATGGATTTGCGACTCATCTCACCAAACACGGGGCACCGTTTCCATGAGGTGAAGCAGAATGCAGGTAAAACATTCCCTTGCTGAGATTCCTGCTTGTTCCTTCATGCAGTCCCTGGATTTTGGGTGGGCTTGCTCAGCTCCACAGCCCACGACTCAAAAAGACAGGCCTGTAAAAATCCCTGCGAGGTGTTGGAAAGATTCAATCCTCAGCATCAACAAAAAAAAATGAGAACTGCTAAAGAACCGTCTTCCCAAAATATTTTGCAGCACAGGCCAAAGGTGAAGTTTCACCTGTGTGCGTGGATGAAGTGCCATGAGTGTGGGTGACCACCGAGCAGGAGTTCTGCTTGGAGAGTGAAGGGAAAAGCTCCAGCTGGATCCAGCCTCAGGTAAAAACAACAGCTTACAGTGCTGGTGTGCTGCTGCAGGGTGCTGTTCGTGTCATGGTTTGGGGACTTGTTAGGATTTAGCTGCTGGAACCATCAAATGCTGGTTTTGTGTGTGCCACAGGCAGGATATTTATTGTTCTGTGGCACTGATTCCAACGTGAGGGAAGTTACTGCTTATGGTTATTATCCTAAACCTTTGCAAAGCCTTCAGGGCTCGAGGATGAGGGTGAGTTTTGTTTTAGCTCTGTTTTAAATTCTCCTTTCCAGGTGTGACCAAAGGTGGCCCCCGGGCTGAGGCTTCAGGAAGGTTTGGGCTGGAGTTTGTTTTCGTGGAACGGGTGAAGACCTTTGGAAAAGAACTTTTATCCTGGAAACGAGCTGTTCATGAGTATTCACTGAAATGAGACATTTCTGAGAAGACGGAGATGCTTTTCCTGTGTTTCCTCAGAAAGAAAACAACGTGTGTTCTAATTACCTGAAGTTGTATAAAATGCCTCCCTATGAACTATTGGGGGGAATTTACTCCAAGTTTAAAGTCAAAACTAAGTGTTTAAACCTCTTGGTTGTCCCTCTGCCTCTTTCATGTGCACGTTGCTTGTATTGCAGGGGGCTGGGGAGTCTGGGAGACTAAAAATAACTGGAAATGTTCTACAGGATGAGTATCTGAGCATTCTATCAAACCGTAAATAAATTCTGAATAACGCTTTTTGCAGGGTACAGCTTTTCTTCACCAAAAATCTGATCACTGGGCTGATAGTGCTTTTAGGATATGAAAAAACAGAAAGTCAAATGACGGGACTGTGTGAGTTCCACCCAAGGGTCCGGTTCTGTTCTCCGGGTGCTGACACAGTGGGTGTGGAATGCTGGAGTCCTTCCCTGGCAGGAGTGGGGCAGGATTTGCTGTGAGCCCTGCTGCTTGGGCTGATGGGGCTGCTCTGGGACAGCCCTGGAAGGTGAAACACTCCCCAGTCCTCTCTGCGCTGCTGTTTGAAGCTGAAGTTCAAACACTGAGTCATCAGCTGGTGGTGGATGTTTGGACACGGTTCGTGTGTCTCTCTCCAATTTCTTCGCTGCTCCGAGTAATTTGTTGTTAATTATATGCGAAGGAAGTTCTAAACATGGGTTTAATATTAAATTAAATATTAAAACGCTCTTCAGAGGAGCTCTTGAGGCCTGGCTGAGCCTGAGATGGGTTTTCATGTGCTTTGATATTATCATCTCTCAGGTCTTTTCTGATTCTGCTTTAAAAACTATTTAAAATAACAACATTTAGGGCAATTAGGTGATTTCATCCCCAGTTTGTATTTTGTTACGGATCATTCACTTGGTTTGGTTTGGTTTTTTTTTGGTGTTTGTTTTTACCAGGAATTGTTTGTTTGTTGGTTTTTTTCTTGGTTTTTAAACAGGAAGTTTGTTGGTTTTATTCCTTGTTTTTTACCAGGGATTGTTTGGGGTTTTTTTTCCTTGTTTGCCCTTAACAGGAATCCTTTGGGTTTTTTTCCTTCCTTGCTTTTCACAGGACTCCTGCAGCCCCACATTAACCTGGGTCCATATGAAGGCTCCTGTACCTTAAGATCCTAACCGTGTGTGGAATCCTCCTGGATTCTCTGCCTGTAAAATCCCTGGATTGCTGAGCATTTGCTGGAAGGAGCTGCTGGTTGTTTTGTTGGGCCTTATAATACCCCTTTGTAGATGTGCTGGGGTCCTGTTTGTCCCTGCTGCGTCCACACAATGCATTCCTTCAGCTTCGGGGGAGCATCTTCCTCATTCCCTGCTCCCTATGCAAATCCGGGAATTGGAGAGGGAAAATGCCCTGCCTGAGTTCCCCCTCTTCCCACCCTCAGCACAACTGGAAGAGGGTCATGAAAGGAATTCAGCATTAATCAGGAATTCTGAGGCAGAGGGGCAAAAATGAGCATTAGGAAGTGATCCAGATTGTCTGACAGCAGCAGATCGTGCCTTGAGAGCCCCAGGGTGTGTTCTGGAGCAGCTTTTGCAGGTAAAACGGGTGTTCAGCTGGGGAACTCGGGCAGGAGGTGCAGGAAGGGGGGCTAAAGCAACGTGCAGAAGGGGAAGCAGCTGCTTGAAGGTGGAAAATTGGGAGAAGAAGAGGGAAATAATCCTGGCATGTCCCCAAGAGCGGAGTATGAGATGTTATTTCTCTTCTTTTCTCTCCTTGGCGAAATACGTTTTATATTTCCTGCCAAAACTGGTGGTTGATGAAGTTTTGAGTATTAATTGTTTTTAAGTGAATATTCAGCCATTTCTGCTGCTGTTGCTTGTCCTGGCCACAGTCAATTGGAGAACTCCTGTAAAGTCTCATTAAAGCCAAAAAAAAAAAAAAAAAAGGAAGGATTAGCTGAATGTCTGGATAAATCCTCGGGATACTTTGGGGGAAAATGTGTGTGTAAAACATGAAAGATAAAAATAATAGCACAGCTCTGAAGTGAAATGAGCAGCTGATGCAGCTTTCCTGGGTGGTGTGTAGGGAATCAAAATAAAATAACTTGTTAGACGTGTGAGAGGTGGAAAATCAGGTTTTGGGGATTTTTTTTAGCCAGTCATAAATGCAGGAGTGTGTCAACACAGAACAAGGAAAAGGACTTCAGACATCCTTGCAAAACTCCTGATCAAGTTCCTTAAAAACAGGGGATGATCCCAGCTGTGGTGTGGCAAAATAAACCCCAAAGTCAGAGGGAGGAATGAAAAATGGCAGGTTTTAGGACAAAAAGTTGGAAGTTAAAGCTGCAAATGTGTGCTGGTGTGTTTTGTAACCCGGGTGGGCAATGGGAAAACACAGGGAATGGTGTGGAAATTCAGGTGTATAAAGTGGAGTTTATTGAGGGGGGGGGAGTTGAGCTGTTCCTGAGGAGGATCAGAGACACTTGGAAGATTAATTAAAATAGAAAATTTGGGAATTCCTGTCAAATCCCGGTGTGTTGGGATAAACCCCGAGGTGTTTGGCTGGTTTTTATGGCAGTTTCTCCCAGTAAGGTAAAGCAACAAGGAGCGACGTCAAGTTTTACTTCCAGGATTGTCTGCCCAGCTCTGACCTTTTCCAGGGCAAATCCAAAGGGGAATGTCCATGGGGGTTTCCCCTTTGCAGTCTGGGAAAGTCTTGGAATTGCAGGTGGGGTTGTGTGCTCTGGAAATAACGAGAGGCACGTAAAAGGACTGAGCTGCTCTGATAAATCCCCGTGAATTCAAGGAGAAGTCGGAGCCTCCAACACAAACACCTTTTGTTTTTAACACCTCGTTCCCCAGGGCTTTATTTCAGTAATCATTGATTTCAGTCCTGTAATAAATGGGACTTTTCAACCTCTCTGGTGATACTTTATTTGCCATTCCTTAACTTGGGGTCACGCTTTTCCTTTATTGATAGTTACTTCCAGTTACGTCGAATGGAGCCTTTTGGATTTGATCCGAAAATGGAATTTGGAGTGAGGAGCTCTTGAAAAATGTGGGAGGAGAAGGGATGAGGAATATTCTGCTTCCTTTTAATACACTTACCTGGTTTAAATCTTTTACGGGCAACAGGGGCTTGTGAAAGGCTCACCCCAAACCAATATTTTCTGCCACGACTGTGTCGCCAAACCTCAGTTTTGAGCACTCCCAAGTGCCAGTTCCAGCTCCTGGGCTGCAGTGGATTCCTGCACTCTTAACTTCAGGCAGAGAGGAGCCCTACACCAACCCTGCTGTAGGATTAGCTTCACTCCAGGAAAGCAGGGGGGAAATGGACTGTTTTAAACAATTTAAGTCCTTTTTAAAAGTCATTGAAACAGAAATAGTTCTAAACCAAAGCCCACTGTTTTTAGCTAGTTTAAAATAAGCTCGGCTCATCCCAGGGTGGTTTTCCTCAACAATTAGGCCTTCACAGTCTCCAAAGTAGGTTAATAAAGAGTTTAATAGTCCTTTAGTTTCCCTGTGCCTTCTTTTTTCCTGCCTAATCTGAAGGTCTGGTGTGTTGGACATCCTGTATTTTTTTTTCCTGATTACACCAATAGTAGGATACGAAATTCCTGTTTTGTCCAGCACTCTGAGAGGACTTTGGAAAGCCAGCTAATGGATTGATAATGGGAATGTTCATGGAATCACTGGTAATGTTGGATGAAATCTGTGCATGAGGTAAGTGATGAGTTCTTCACGTGGGGAACCTGGAAAGGCCAGAACTTGGAATTCTTGACAGCAGAGTTGCCTTTCCTGGTCACCCCGAAGGATTCGGTGCTCCTTAGGCACTTGATCTTCAAAGGTGTGGGGTCTTTTACCATTTCTAAGCCCAATGATAAAATTAAATGTCTCTTTTTTTTGAAGACAGAGAGTAAGAAAACAAAAGAAAAATCCAAAATGGAAGCTAAAATACGTGGCTACTTTATCAGAGGCAGGATGAAGGGATAAGGGAGCAAGTTCTGGGGCAGAGGGGTTTCATTTTGAAGGAGAGTCCTCGGTGGTGTTCCCTTTGCTCCAAGGGCACTTTGGCTTTGCTCCGTTTCTGCCCTGGGAGCAAAGAAGAACTGGGAATTTCGAGCAGCAGCTGCTGGGAGACGGCAGCCCTGAGATCTGGGCTGGCATTCCAGAGTGTTCCAGGGGTGAGTGAGGGGGAACTTGGGTAAGGAGAGAGGGACTTTGGACAAGGGCCTGGAGGGTCAGGACAAGGGAGTGGATTCTCACTGCCAGAAGGCAGGGATAGGTGGGATACTGGGAAGGAATTCCTGGCTGGGAGGGTGGGCAGGCCCTGGCACAGGGTGCCCAGAGAAGCTGTGGCTGCCCCTGGATCCCTGGGAGTGTCCAAGGGCAGGATGGAGCGCCCTGGGCTGGTGGGAGGTGTCCCTGCCCATGGCAGGGGGTGGGACTGGCTGGGCTTCAAGGTCCCGACCCAATCCATTCTGAGATTCTTGGGAAAGTTACGTTCAGTTTCCCTTCCTTTGCAGGGTGGGGGTCTCCTCATGGAATAGGATCCATGTCCCACCCTGGGAAAGGGAGGCCTCTGCCCCAGCTCCCAGTGGAGCCCATCACACTGTTGTTATTCCCTGGGTTCCAGCCACATCATTTGTTGTCCCTCCCTGCTCACACTTCCCATTTCCAAAGGAAGTCTTCAGGCTTTTGAATGTCAGACAAAACTCTGCAAACCGGGAGCGGAGCAGCTGAAATTCCAACGAGTTCACTCGGAGCAATTCCCTGGGCACGGCTGAGAGCTCCGGGAGCCGAACAGCCCTGGGGAGGAGCATCCAGAGGGGGCTGGGGCTGTCCCACTGCAGCCCCCACAGAGCACGGGGTCCCTGCTGTCCCCCCGGCCCTGCTGGGGGCTGCCTCCGCTGCATCCCACGCCCTGGCACCTCAGAGTGGGCTCCTGGAAAAGCGGGAAGTGCCCGTGTTCCCTGGGGGAAAGGCTGGTGAACGTCGTTCCCTTCGCTCTGGTGAGCAGGGACAGCGCCCAGGGAAGGGCTGGGGCTGTGCCAGGGCAGGGTCAGGTGGGATCTCAGGGAAAGGTCCTTCCCTCAGAGGGTGGTGGGCACTGAAGAGGCTCCCCAGGGCAGTGGGCACAGCCCCGAGGCTGCCGGAGCTGCAGGAGGGTTTGGACACCGGGACAGGCTGGGATTGTTGGGGTGATCCTCAAGGTCCCTTCCCACCCAACCCGTTCCAGGATTCTCTGGTCCCTGAACATCATCCCTCCCGTCTTTCCAACAACCATGAAGGGCCACAACATTTTTTAACCTCCCCGCGTGTTCCTGGCTCCGGGTGAGCGTTTGTGACCAGCACTGCAAGCAAACCCCTGCCTGATATCCCAATCCAAGCATTCCCAGCCCGGCTCCGAGGGGTGGCCGTCTCTCTCTGCTCAGTGTCACCTCTGTTCAAGTGCCTTCAACTCCAACAGAAAAGTGTCTCACAGCAGCACTTTGGCAGAAGGGACGGTTTTCTGGCCGGATCCACTGCACTTTCCAGGGTCTTATCTTGTGTTCCTGGCTCTGGAATTCCACGTCCCTGGATTTCTCTGGTGATCTTTCCTGCCTTCAGTCAACGTGCATCCCAGAGCAGGCTGGGTGTTGTTTGTGTGCAGTGAGCACAGCTCGGTTCGGCTTCAGAACGAGGTACAGTTTCAGTGCACACAAGTTTGGACCAGGAAGGATTTAAACTCTCTGGAATTTGCACTAAGGAAAGGTGTTCCTGGCTGTCTTTAACGTGATTTTATAGGAACGTGTTCCGAAGGTTCTGGGATTGAAATTCCCTTGTGCCAGTGATGGGCAGGCGTGTTGTTCCGTTATTTAACGTTGTTAGGAAATCCCAAAGTTGTGTTATTTAAACCGCCTTCCATAAGGTTTTCTATCCCCCTGATGCTTTTTGGGGGGAGATACAAGAGGCAAAACATTTGGGAATGTCAGGAGTGAGCACTGAAACAGGAGCAAGCAGGACCAGAGGGATCGAGGAGTTTATGTGGAGCCTTGAGTTGTGCAGCTTCGTGTCCCCAAAAGGGGTTACCAGGATAGAAGGAATACCTGAGGAAGCTTCAAGCAGCTCCTGGAATCCCTGTGGAACACCCTCAGGAACAGCCTGCGGAGGAATGCTGAGGATCCAGTCCTGAACCAGCGTTTCACTGGGAAAAGGTGTTGTCACTCAATACCCCGCCCAGCAGGTTTAATGGGTGGGGATTCTGGGGGAACTGGTGGGACTGGAACTCGGCGGTTCCCTTGGGGTGTTCCAACATCCACACAGGGAAAGCGAATTCCCTGCCTGTGGAATAGCTGGGAGGTGGGCAGGATGCAGCCCTTGGAGCTGGGGGGGCTGGGCAGGGATGGAACTCAGGTGTGTGGCCTGGGGTGGGGGGGGGGGAATTTTGGGATGGTTTTGTTCCTTCGAAGATCGTTTTCCTCACGGTGTTTGTTATTTCCAGTGCCCATTTCTTGGTGATCCATGATTTCTACGGATATAGTGCTCAAAAAGCTGCTGTTCCTGCCAGGAGCAGAATGAGGAGAGGGGCGTTTGTAACGTCATTTTCTTCATAAACGTTTTCCACAGTGCCTAAAAAGCAGGATGGAAGAGAAATCCTCTTTATCTCTGATTTATTTTATATTTTTTTATATTCCTCTTCCCAAGGGTGCCCCGTAGAACAGAGAGCTGTCAGCCCAGGAAAGCCTGGCTGGAAAAGGCAAGGATTTGAAATCCCAACCACCATCCCTCTCCCCAGGTGTTTGAGTTAATGAACATAAATAGAAACCAGGTAATTTGGAGCCACCTGTAGCAAAGCAATTTCCTTTGCAGAGTGGCTGTGGCTCTGATCCTGCCCCTGGGCACCCCCGGAGAGGAGCCCTGGGATCCAGAGGAAGGGCTCAGCAGGCAGGAAGGGTTTGCCTCTTGAACCACCTGTAACTGCTGATGGGTTTGCAAAGAAAATTCACAACCTGGGAAATAAACCCCCCAAAAAAACCCTCTTCAAGTCCCTTGGCTTTCCACAGTTGCTCCCAAAGCTCCCTTCGAGCAGAGGGTGATTTGCCCGACGTTTTTCGCAGCCTAATTGACCACCACGGGGTGAGTGGGGGGGTTCCAAACTCTGGGAATGTTTTAAGTCAGGTATTTTTGAGAGGAAAAGGCCCTCGGGGCACCTGGAAGGTCGCAGCACCCTTTGGGAGTGGGGAACCAACAAGTTCTTTGGGAAAACCTGGGCTTTGTGAGCCCTGCCGGGTCCTGGGTGTGTCTGTCCTGTCTCCCACCGCAGTCACGGAGCCTCCATCCCAACCTTCCACTTCTTCCCTCAGTTTTGGCCAAAGCAGCCTCTCCAAGAGTGTATTTTGTACAGTTCCCAGGATTAGGGGGGAGATTCCCCCGGGCGGGGACCCTCCTGGCAAAAGGTAGAGGCCAGAGGCCGACCACTCGGATTCTGGAGCCGAAGTTCCAGGGGATCTGAAGCCAACTGCACCCCCACAGAGAAAGAGATCCCAGCAGCTTATGAAGGTGCACAAGCAGCCTCAGAGGTGATTGGTACAGAAGCACAGCCCCTTCTGGCACCCCGACTACCAGTGCTGAGTTGGAGGTTTAAGGGAAAGGTGCCTTCCACGCATCATGCTACTGATACCACATGGAGCAAATGGATTGCTCTGATCACACAGCGTGCCAGAATTGGGAAACCAAATCGGCCTGGGATCCTAGAGATCATCACCAATTGGGCTGAAGGCGAGAA
>JAWWEU010000081.1:37423584-37477666 GCA_035583155.1 Acropternis orthonyx | reverse complement strand
GACACATCCAAGGCAATGCAAGTTCTTTGAGCTTCCTTGCAGGGATGCACAAGAGTTCATCTCACCTGGCACAGACAGTCACACTTTAAGACTTATAGTTAAGGACACTTCTGTTAAGGGCTGTTGATTCAGAGTGTCTGATATAAGGACAGATATGTAAATCAAAAGTTGGAGAAACCTGAGCAAAGTTGGAGAAACCTGAGCAAAGTTTTCATTTAAGAGTGTTTAATTTAAAGAAGTAATAGATCGATTCAGTTGTTGTTTTTTTTTTTTTTTTAAACTTATTTATATGTACCGAGAACTGTACTCATTTATGGCAAGTTTTATCCTTTTCTGTTTAGTTAAAAACCAGGGAAATGCAAGTTATTTTTGCATGTCAAAATAAGAAATAGAAAAATGCAACTTTCATTTTTTTTCTGTTTCTATTTATGCATTACTGTTCATTCCCATTCAAAAGGACATGTCATTTTAATATCACTATTAAAGTTGTTAAATGAACACTGTTGTCAAATTATAATTGAGAAAAAGGGTTTGGTTTTCTGAGGTAGAGAAAAGATAAATTAACTATGATACAGCTGAAAACATAACTACATCTCTTGTGATAGCATATCTCTTTTTGAAAGCTAATATTTTATACTAAAAAGTGACATGGCAATATTCATTTGTCTATGGTGTGCACTGTTGTTGTATCAATCTCTTCCAATGAAATCCTAATGAACCAGTTCATTTCACCCATCTGAACTATTATCAGCAGAAGATTGGAGGAATGGTCACAAAAGTGCCTTTATTCATTCTTTACCTGATTCCACTTCTCAGCTCCACGGGAGCTGTCATAGCCTATGTTGTTCCCCCCATTTCTTCCCTGCTGGGTCTTGGGCCCCATGGGGCTGTTTGCAGAGTGGACAGCAGGCAGCTCTCAACAGCAGTCCCTCTCATTCCCAGTCTGGTCCTCCATCCTGAACTGAGGCAGGGGCACAGAATGTCGTGAGTTTCTGCAGTAGCTTTATGTGTTACAGGATTCTTCTCCCAAAGCTGGCTTTCCTTTTGCTACTATGATGGCAGAGAGCCATAAAAACCGTCCAGAGTCTTGTTCTCTATTCTTTTCCCCTCTCTGTTAGTTCTCTTTCTCCTATTTGTAGATAGTTTATTATCACACTGTATCTAATTTATTATTTTCCCTACAATCTTGGTTTGCTTTTGTTGCCACTCGGATGAATCTCACTCAGTATGTTGGCAAATGTAAACTGAAATTCACAGGTACCCTGATCTCTGAAGTGCCAGCTGTGTCTGAAAATGCAGCATTTGAATGATTCAGAGATCAGGATTCTTCATTTTGTTTTTCTGCTATCAGCTTGTAGAATGGAGTGGCATAGTGAGGAAGGTGTTTGCAACAGAAATTTAATTAGAGTTTTCGGTTAATTGTGTATGTCCTCGTCGCTTACAAAATTGCATCCTCTATCAAGGAAAACACTGATTGAATCCTGAACACCAAGTAAGCCTAATATTCAAACAATGCCTTGACAGAAATCTCTTTGAAGTATTTTCATGGCCTTCTAAAGTAAAATGATTGTGTGAACACAGAGGCAAGTTATTACTAGCTTGACTTTTTTATTTGCTCTACAATAGTGCAAACCCCCAAATCATTAGAACTTATTCACTCAAATATTTTCAAGCTATTAAATACAAAAAGAGTTGTGAGTTGTAAATTGTGAGACAAACAGCTTTCAAGGTCTCTTTCACTCTATCCTGAAAAACTAAGAATTTGCAGCTCCTCCTCCCCTTTGCTCACAAGCCGAACAGCTCCTACTATCATTCGGCTGGAACCAGAAGAAACAACTGGGACAATAACCATGTGGCATCAGAGATCCTGGTGGCTCTCAGCCGCTTTGCTATCCCAGATTGTAAAGAATAAAGATAAAAAGTATTAGGAATGGGTCGGAGGGAGGTAATATGTTGCTTCTGTGTCCTTAATGAAAGCCTGTTTTTTTGTTTAAGATGGGGAATAAATTACTGGTTAGTGGCTGGAATAGCGGTTTGTTTCTATGTGGTGGTTTAGAGCCTAACTTAGAGCCTCACTACAAGATAATTGCACAGGATAGTTCTGTGATAACTCCGAGACAGAAATTTTTGACAACTGAACCCTAGACTAAGCAGCTGCTTAAAAAAGCTCATATTGTATATACTGAAGGGAAAAATCTTTATTTCCACAACTATTGTAATGCAGTGACCTGTAACTGGAAGAATTCCCTGCATTGCCTGTCTTAATTCATCACCAAACGTGGGAGAGAATGTTGAAAAGTGAAGATAGGTTAGAGAAGATAATTGGAGTAATTTAGATTTTACTTCCACACACTGTTCAGCACCTCCACATTCCTGTTATTTTCTATTGGTTTCATAACATCTTAATTCACAGGATCAGAGTTTGGTTTTCTGACTAAAGATGTGTAAAATTTTGAGGATCTCTTGTGGTTCTGTTGGGAAAGTTGCATCTTTACACAGAAAGAGAAGCCATGGGCACTCATGTTCCCTTTTAATAAAGTTAAGTTTCCAGAAGAATGTGGGCTAATGTTCCCTATGCTTAATGCATGAATAATGCATGCCTAAGGAGCAGGCTAGTGCATCCACCACAGCAAACCAAACCCTATAGAGCAGGCTTGTTCAGTTCTTTCAACATGAGTCACCAAATATATGGAAGGAACCCAAGGGACCACAGTCAGGCCCAATCAGTCTGACTTGTACACAGTGGAAAATACCTGCGTGTTCTCTGCAGGGGATTCCCCCAGTGAAATAGAAATCCCCTGCAGCAATAAGTCAGACTAGTCATATTTTGCACTTCTTTCCCGAAGATCCTGGGAAAAGGGCTTGATTTGGGCTGTACTTGGAAGGGACAAAGGGTAATGTCTGCAGTTTGAGAAACCGAAATTATCCCTTCTGCTTTATGAAGTCTTATACACAATTAGTGCCAACACAGCAGCTGCCACTGACTAAATCTAGGGACAAACAAAGGAAGAAAAAAAACATCTTTTGTCTTATCCTTGGTGGTAACTATTGCAGGGGATAAATGGAAACTTTTGCCGATAGGTCTAGGCAGAACCTGGCAAACGTCTCTCTGCTCTTTTCTAATTCAGAGAGCAGGAATCTAATCAGGGCTCATCTTCCTCAGCCACTCAAAACAAAGCTGGCAAGCAGTGGATGGAGCAACTTCAGGGAAGAAACACAATCTCTTAATCACACTAGAACTGTTCCTGAGGTTGCAAAGTCATACACTTCATTTTAAAAAGCTGGAAGGCACAGCACCTGGACATGTCTACTTCTGAAGTAAGCAGACTGTTTTTCCTGAGTATTCTTACCACAGTTCAAAGCCCTGAGCAGAACAAAAGTGGGCTCCTGGACATTTGATTGTTATAATAATGGGTGTTTTAAGGAATTTTGCTTAACCTTATAACGGAGTTGAAAGCCTCCTTAGCTGTACTTATTACTGTATTTTAATCCAAGCAGACCCTTATTTTGACCAGCTTTGCATCTTACATAGGCATTTCTGTCTCTGCAAAGTGGATGTTTCTTGCATTTTACAGTTAATTTGGAATAGTGGAAAGTAATTAGAGAACGTGGTGCACAGGTTCTCTTTGAAATGTTTCTTTGTCTCAATTTCCTGTGTTTGTCAGATTTCTTGGAACTGGAACCCATGACACGACTGAGGACTAGGGCCACAAAGGCCTCTGTTGCAATTTCTAACCACTGGTGCTCTGAGGGCTAGTGAAGTACACAATTCTTAGGGAAGGCCATACATTTCAAGTGAAATACATTAGGAGAGGTAGATATGCAGACAGTGGAAGTCCACAAATATTTGGTTGAGTAGTGATCCACTTAACCTAGTCATTAGGAAGTGGCAAGGAAAGAGACAACATTGGCACAGAGTCTTCCACAAATACAGGCAGACTCCTTTGACTGGGGCTTCTAGTTACAGGGCTCCTAGATCTACCTTCTGGATCTAGTTTGTTCAATCTTCTGGGGACAGAGGCATCCCTGATAATGTGGGAAGTGGAAATTCAATTCTGTCTGCTGACACAGTTTATAACTCTCAGAAGTATGTCCTAAACACTACAGCATTTTGGTGCTTGGTTTATCTATTCCCTCTAATTGCAGCTCTCCTTCTCTCTAAAAAATACCTATATCTACAACGGGTTGGAACTGAAAACGTGAGATGCCTAACAAACAGGCTAAAAGTAATTCTCTATCTTTTGATCTTTCACTATTTTAATATTTAATGATCCCATTCAAAATGGAACAGCTTTAGCAAGAGAGATTAGGAAGTCCCCTGTCCCCTTCCCATACCATTGCCTGTTTTCTAGGCAGCAACCTGAGACAATGTGTCCCTCCATGAGGGCAGGTGGCTTGTGCCCATGTCTCTGACAACCCCAGTCTAAGGTCTAACTGCTTCACATTTCAAGGAAGTGCTTCTGGCAGTGCTTTGTTGAGGGTGGGAATGCTTGCTCTGTTAGGACAACTGTTTGCAGGCAAGATAGCAGAATCCTTAGCTTGTGAATCATTATTGTCAGGATCACAAATAGGTGTTAAATTGCTTGGTGACATCAAGACTTTGGGTTTCTACTTGTGAGATCAAAGACATGACTTACTTAAAAACAGAAAACAGCAGAATCCACAGTTACCTGGAAAAATACATACAAGTAGCAAAATGTGTGTTACTCATTCAGACATGCCATGCCACTGTGTGCCAGTGCAGTAGTGAGGTTTTCAAGCATCCAGTTCAGACCAAGTGGGACTAACAGTCAGTTAATGGTCAGTCTCAGTGAAGACATCTTTGTTAAAAATCCTTACAATACTGTGTACTGCCCTGGGCATTGGGAACTCCCAGAGGATGGGGCTGATGGTCCTGTGGGGCTGACATGGGGCCCTGGGCCCTGGACAGCATGAGGGAAGCCCCAGGCGAGGGTGGACAAGGAGAGCTGGGCTGGCAAGTGCCCTCAGGGCTCTGACTCTGTGTCAGTGAAACTGCTTTTAACAGCCATATATTTTTTCTGAAGAGCATTTTATTTTGGCTATGAACACACAAGGAGTATAATTCTCCATACAACATTTCTAAATTTCTTAACTTTAGCTTTCATGTAGTTATGCATATTGAACCCTGTTTTTCAGAGAACAAGAATTATTATCTTGATAAAAAAATGCTGTTGGGGAAAAGCAGAAATCAGTCACTCCCAGGAATGCCCACTAATTCAGCTAGATTATTATTATATTCCACAATCAGTCAGCCAGGGTTTAGTATTCCTTTGAGACAATGGAAGATAAAATTTGGTTTTGGAAGAGTTTCAACAATAGCTTTTCACTCCTGTGCGCTGGCAGCTTGGATTACACTGTGTTACCGGACCAAAGTTCCAGGTTGCGGGGGATGCCAGCTAAATGTCTTGCTATGCTACATCTCCCTTGAGGTGAAATGCCATGGAAGCTGTGAGCTGCACAGCTGCCTCGGCATTTGCTTGCACAGCCCACAGATCTGAAACAATGGACCAGAAACTGGATGACAATTTAAATATAATGGTCTGGCCATTACTGGTAATTAAAAATCCATTGGTAAGAGCCCAGAAGGTAAGGGAGGCCTGTGAAACAGAGAGAAGATTCCTCTCACCTGGGTGGACTAGGATAGACCTAGAAAATAGTGTACTTCTTTTTTCATATGGACCTACTACAAACTCCTTTGAAATACATGGAAGCATTGCCATTGGCATTAATGGACTTTGGATCAAATCCTAATTACCACTATAAAACCTTTTTAGTGTTGCCATACATTATTTGCATTGTATGTATTTTAATAAAACAGTCCTGAATGTACTGTAGGGAATGTGCTCCTTAAAATGAGTCTCTATTTTGAGACTATAACAAGGGCAACTCCTCTGACAGGAGACTTTTGTTTTCCTTTATTTCTGAAGGAGCGCTTAAAGCACTCTTAATTTTGCCGGGAAAAAAGAGAACTGCGCAAAGGTCTGTGGGTTTCCTTAGGGAGAACCTCACATAAGAATTTTCTTATTCTGGTCTGGAACTCAAAATGCAAACCAAAACTGACAGAGAGACATCAAAGCCTGAGTGATCTGTTTTCATGTACTTTACGCAGTTCAGTCAACAAACCAATCTATCCACAAGTTTGCTCAAAACAGTATCTAGATTAATTAAAAACTTAATGAATGTCATAGTCAGACTTTTTCTAAAAATGAGCTAGGGTTTAAACTTTCACTGAAACTCTAAACTGGTGTAGTTTTTTGTGACATCAGATTTTTTTATGAATGTCTTGGAGTAAGAATGGTCTTTTCTGCTAAAACATAGTATATAAAGTAAGAACAGCTAAGATGACTTTTGTAACTACACAAACTGAGTAACTTTTCCTCAGTTTCCCTTTCAAAAAATGTACATAATAGTCACATGAATGTCAAAAATTCAGGCCCCCTGATATTTATATGGATTTAGGAGTCCTTCAGGTCGAGATGGAAATACTAATATAACTCTTGAGAGCATCAGTGAATGCTACAAGAGCTTTAATTTTCCACAACATAGCTGTAAAGGTGAATTGTGATGCCGTTTTTCACTCCAGGAAGAGAAGGAAACATGTATCTGAGATCTCAGGTTGCAGCTGTGTTCTTGGTAGCAACAATAATGTACAGTTTTAAGAATTACATGGGAAGACAGGGTTCATAAGCAAGCTACAAATTATAATTATCAGAGTTGGAGACTAAGCTGTAACTTTCTTTTTGGTTTTTTGTTTTGTGGTCTTCTCTGTAGGGAACTTCTTATAAACATATTGGCACACAGATAATAGTGGGTGAAAATGCAGTGGCTGAAGCAATTAATACTCCCAATTCTGCTGTCTTCCAGAGGCATCTACCCTGTGGCAGTGGTGGCTGAATGGTGATGTGAATCGGCTTCTGAACCTTACGCTTTAGCATAAACCAAAATCAATGTTGGTTTACCTTAATAGGCCTAGCTGTAGACTGTGGTGGTTCAGAGCTGATTCATGAGCTGTTCATCTCCCCCCTGCTAGGAGCTGGCAACCTCTGGGAGATGTCTGGTAACCTCTGTAAGGATTCCTGGGAGAAGAGCAGCCAACACTTCAGCCCCTTCAGTTTAATTTGCCACCCTTTAGTGCAAGCTGTAGATCTCTAGCTATCATATTCTTTTAGGTGGTATCGGATTAGGACCTGTGTTAGTCACTACTTGTAGCAAAGATTTATGGTGGTATACCTCGATGTGCCAAGTTTAGGTCCACATCTAGCCGTATATCTCAGGGACATAGACAGAAGAAATCAACCAACCAACACTAACACTTACTACTGAAAAAAATGTTATTGAAAAGATTTACTTCAAAACAATAATTGGTAAACAAATGTTTCATTTGTCAGTAGTGGATACCTAAGTTTTTCAGACAAAGACAATTTCTGTTTTCTTTTTATTACCAGTATTTCATATCAATACAGTAGTTTTTGAAACCTCTTTGTGTCCAAATCTCACTTCTGTCACAGTTTATGTTCTAAAACTACATACTATTGCGAAGCCTCATTGTACCAAAAGCCCCCTGAGAGGGTATGTGCCTCAGCAAAACCTTCCTCTTCTTTTGCTTACAGTCTTTTTTAGACTTTCCATGTACACAAAGCTCCAGGTGGCCTGCTGTTTGCTTCAAAGGACTCTTAACATAGTTACCCCAGTATGAAAGCCATAGCCCATTTCACTGCCCTAGGATTTCTTGTGATGCTTTACACTTCATTGTTTGAAGACAGGGATTACTTTCATAGCTGCCCTTCTGCAGCCACTGTGACCACTATAATAACTCTGTATAATGCCTGCTTTCCACATGGCATTGCCTTAAAAGGTTGTGATCCAAGGCAAAATGTGCCTTTCCACAAATAAACTACTTTATTCCTTCTATCCCTTCAGTGAACAGATAATAATGTATTATAAATTGTACTTGTCTGTCATCTTAGGCCCTTATTCATTAATTTATTTAGTAGTAAACAGGTTTTGGCATCTGAAATGAAGTCTTTTTTGATTAACTACCTTGACAAAAACTGATGGAGTTGAGTATTTTAAGCTTTAAAAACCCACAAAACCAAAGTGAGGAAAAAAGCCCCTACAGCAAGTGGAGAAGAGCTGAACTAGGGAGAAGAAAAACCTCTGGTGAGTAATAAGAGCATCTCACACTTACTCAAACATTACTGTTTGAGTAAGCCTCCCATTGTCCTTTCTCTACCTTTGTGTTTTGCTATTTTTGTCAGTTAATTTTACCTTCTACTTTCCCTATTTTTCTTTGAATAAGGCTTTTATACCTGAATAGTTTGTTACTTTTCCCTTCCATTCTCCCCTTTTCTTTTCCAACCACTCTATTTTTCCCTGTTGTCGCTTTACACACCTTCTTTTTCTTAACTTTGTCCCTGTGTGATCTTTCCTCCCCCAATCGAATCTTTGTCCATTTTTATCTTCCAGATGTGTAAGCGTGTGCCTGAGTCTCTCACTTCACAAACTGTAACTCACAGACTATTGGTTCATGATGAACTGGGAGTCTTAATCATCTGTTTGCTTCTAGGTATTGAGTATCTGAGCTACTACCTTCACAGATAAAGCATGTCAGATACCTATGTGGCGTTATTTCCTGCATAACTGTAGGTGTTGTTATAACATCATGAGAGTACAGGTCTATGTGGTTGCGAGTAAAAACAGCTATTGATGCTTCCTGCATGAACTCTACTATCTACAGTAAAAGTCAGAGTTGCTAAAAATCTGAAGCAATCATTGAAAATATATATATATATATGCACTCCATATATATATCTACATATAATAATCTGGTAAAGTAGTGCCCACTAACCTCTTATTATTACTAGATGGTCTTCCTTTTCAGTTTGAAGACCTCATGATGGCCTTGTTTCATACTTGTAACATACCCAGAAAACTAGATGGGATTCAAATATGCAGTAGTAGCATCTTCTTAATGGTTGATTTCAGAAGTGGAAAACATTTCCAGATCAGCAGCAACTCCCAAAGACATTAGAAGTATTGCAAGGGGGAGAATTAGATTAAAATAAGAATAGTACTGTTAGAAGAGGATCTTCTGTAGCTAACTATAATATTACGGATTTATAGGGGTAATGGACCAGGCATAAACTATACATTAGATCTGAACTGTGAGGATCTGAAGGGCCAAACCAAAGATAACGGCCTTATTTTTTCATTACTTTCTTGAGCACTGCCCAAGACATGAACACCCTCACCTTGTACGGGACTGTCTATTCCCTTTAATGTACTGGTCAGCAAACTGGAAAAGTTGTCAATATTAGAGCAATGAAAATAACAAGAACTCCTGTCTCTCTGGGTCTCTTCTTCTTCTGCTCTTCGAGCAATATCCATGTGTTCTGCCAGGACCCAGGCAGTAATTTTACAGTTTAACACAAATGCTTTGGTCCAAGGCACTATTTAAGTGCCAAAATGGAATGTTTTGATAAGTCAGTCTTGGTATGGATAGAGACACTGTGAAATACTGAGAAAGTTTCCTTAAACTTTGAGCCATAATAAAATTATTTCTTAAAGATAGTTTACATACAGAACAAAACGAATCTGACTAAACACAAAATGCCAACCATATTTCCAGAATCAATGTTTTGGAATATCCTTTTATTAAATTTCAATGGCACTCACAGAGTAAGCATAGATCAAGAGGAGAATTGTTTGAACAAGCTAGCCCCAAGTATCTTATTGCTAATTCATTTATCACCTCTCCTTCAACATAGTTTCAAGGAGAAATTCTCTCAGTTCTAGAAAAGAAATATTTTTAGGTTTAGAAATGAGATATACAAAGGGCACATAACTCATTTCAAGCTGAAATAGACCAGTTTTGGAAATGTGATATTATAGCAAGACTTAACCATGTTTCTTTCAACTGGGTAGTATGCCATTCCATGGGGAATACTTCAAAGAATGATGCAGAGCAACAGCAACTGGGAGGATACAGACAATTCACACAGACTGCATGCTTTCACACCCTTGTCTCAGATCAGCAATCCCAGATGGTGATCACCCAGAAGAGTCTCAATCTTTTTATATTCAATACTCTGCAGTCACAAAGTGATTTAACACATAAACTCAGTAAACTCATATGGGACTGACATTACCTTCAGTAGGCTGAACACTCTTCTACATCCACTTACTGAGGGAAATTAGCATGATCACTTCAGGGACAGCTCATACCTCCGTAATTAACTGTAGTATGAAGTGGCTACAAGGACACATTTTTAAAAAGTGTTGAGGGAGGAATCTGGGCCTAGGAAAGTAATACACATCTGGAAGGCTAGTAAATATAACAATCGATTACACCAGTGTAAATCCATAATATACCTGTTGTCATAGGTGTGGTACTCTCAGTAAAGAAAATAGTAGAATGATTTTGGCATCTTCTCTGCCAGAGTGAAGCACTCAGATTTGCTTCCAGTGGGCATCAGTTACCAATATTTATTCCCTCATGCTGGTTATACCTTAGCTTTTTTGCCCCTTTCTTATCTCAAACCTCTTGAGAACATATTATGACAGCAGCAATAGATGCAAACTAGTGTCTAGTCTGATTATTTTGTGAGGTTGGTTATTGAAACAGTAAGAGTGGAAAGGGCATAAAAAGGAGGAGGGTAATATTTCTTAATTTTTATCCCTTTTATGCAAACAAAAAATTCAACAACTTTTTACTCTACGAGTTCAACCTAACAATTGTGGATTTCGTCATCTATATTACTGTGCAATGTGATTCCAAATGGCTTTCTATCCCGGTAGAAAATGCATTTGTCCATTTCTTATAGTGGGTAATGTTTGCCTGGCATGAGTGATCCCACTGTTGTAGAGACTATGTCTCCAAGCTAAGCCACTCTTTGGCAGAAGTCGCCATTCACAGCACCATGACAATAGGAATCTGTTCCTCCCAGGTGGGTAACCACTGTGGCTTCCTCTACCTCAAACATCTTTACACCACCCTCCACTGTGTCTTTACTTCCACTGAGAGGTCTCTGAAGCACAGTAATTCCTGATAATGGAATGCACATATTAAACAAACTATTAATTAAAACAAAATCTCATTATCAAAGAAGACTATTACTAAAGCACCAGGTTTTTCACATGAAAACAATTGAATTCCTCCACCACTCAGAGTCCTTCTAGAATGCCTCTCCATCCCATATTCTGTCATTTTAAAATAATTTTACAGTGAAAATACATTTTCTCTAATAACTTGTAACCTTTTTATAAACTGATTCAATTTAAAATTCTATTTTAATCATTTTTTCACAGCAAAGAGGAGATATTAAACCATGTAATTTGTATTCATGACAGCAGGCATCATTGCATCCAGACAATGCTGAGAAAATTTTGTGAGACAGAGATAGGCAAATCAATTATAATGAAACTTTTGTTTACTGGATTCTTCTTGTTGGATTTTAATGTCTGGACATATAACATGAATGTATAAGCTATTTTGGAATAATTTAAAATTATTTGTGGGACTCATCAAAAAATAAATTAGTCTGACATTTGCACTTTTGGGATTAGATTAAGCTGTCTGCTCTGCCCCCCTTATGAAGTGCAAAACAGAAGGTTTTGGCTAGAAATGAGCAGTGTTTACAGAAAGCCAGCATGAAAGATAGCTGTGGACATATCCACTTTGAAATTTTAACAAATGTCATAAGTATTCTTTTATTCTGACTATGAGATTATTTGGAGCCAAAAAACCCCTACAAGCATTAGAAAAAGTAGCAAGGAAAAGAAGTAATTTCCAACTTTCCATAAGGCAGTTATTATTGTGGCTCCTAGATATTACATTATTTATACCTTCCTTATTCTCCTGGGTACATTGGATCTGTTTTATTCCACCCATGCAGATAGTGTTGAGATCATCAGAGCTCATATTTGTATACTATAAACATTAATTGCTCAGTTTAAAACAAAGATCTTTAATCAGCCAGACCAGTTATAGTTACAGCAGGAAAACCTGGACTGATTATTTAAGCAGATCTAATTTTTTTTTTCTATTATAAAGACTGTATTCACTTGTATGTTCTGGGAGGAAAGAGAGTTAAAGGCATAGATGTAAAAGATACTGAGTCAAATCAGGTATCTTTACTAACTCAACATTTGGACAAACATACTTTACCAATAGTAAAGATTTGAAGATCTGATCCATAACAGTCCTTACAATAGTAGACTATTTTGTTCTTGACAGAGCACATCTAATTTGCTCTGAATTTACAGGAGAAAAAAAAAAAGCGCTCTGCCTCCCATTTGTTATAGCAGCATATTTAGCCATGAACTGTCCCTCTGAACGGCAGCAAAAGAACCAAAAGAGGAACACTCAACTATGCTCCAGCTATGCCACTGCTGGTGCCGTTGATGTCAGGAAATCAGTCTCCGGAGGACAAACAGCCAGCACATCAACCAGTCTTTGTTCAGCTCCTTTTTTTACCCTCCTCTTCTGGCACATTAGCTTTAGCAGACAGATTTAAATGTTAAGAAAACACTAGTGTTTACATGTGTTTTTCACTTTGTCTTCAGAACTAAACAACAATAACCGGGAGCCCTTTGCTGCCTTGGCTTGTGTGCCAAGGACTGCAGAGCCATATCACAAGTGACTTCATATTAGAAGTGACTGCAGATGCCATGCAGCAGGAGAGAGGGCTGTGATGTGTGATACCATGTGACAACAACAGTTCCTGGTACCTAGGGCTCACGAGCAGGGAAGAAGGGCTCTTTGGTTAGCGCAGAAATGCGAGAAGCCGAAGCAAAAGGCAGCATAATGCCACCAAAAATCTGCCCAACTCTCCATGGGGAGGCTCAGGAAGCCACTGTTTTTCCAAGCAGTAATAATTTGCATGTAGCAGCCTATGTACCCAGATATCTCTCAGGACCAGAGGATCAGTGGCTGAATGCTGGCATAAAACTCATGGGACTGGTGTGAGAGTTCAGGCAGCATAAATATGCAGATGTTCGATGCTTGAACAGAGTGATATGCCTTGTCTTCTTTCCTTTATTTTGAATAACACTGAAGTGCCATTTTCAAAGGCAGACTTCTGGCTTGTGAAAGAGTGCCTGCAGGAACTTGGCCTGGAGGCAGGGTGCAGCTGATCAGCTGCTCCCAACAAGGCAGTGGCTTAAGCTTCTGCTAAATTTCTGCAGGCAGTGCAGAGCAGCCTGGTTTGACAGACACCATGTAGATCCAGCACCTTATCCCTATTGAAACACCATCCCTTCACTTTAATTTCTCTAAAAATGAAGTAAAACCCCTATAGAATTCAGACATTTTTTTCTAGTTTTATGTTAGCATCATAATTCCAAAATCTGGCACACCCCCTTTCACTTTTATGCTTTTTATTATGGTTGGGCACATGTATGTTTGAGGTGAGGCTCTCTATTGTCTCCCCTCTGATTTCCAATATTGGCTAGCATAAGTCTTCTTGTATGTCCAGCTACTCATCTCAAAGGATAAATTACCATGGAAGCAAAAATGTTGGAGGAATGCACATCCCAAATCAACTTGAGGAGACAGAGCTTAAAAAGAAAGTAATGGAGAAAAAGTTTCTTCACAAACAAAATCTATGAGGTGATGAAGGGTCTCATCATCTGGGACTGTTCCTACAGGAGCTTTCTTCAATTCCTCTCTGGAAACATCAGTATCTTAAATAAAAGAAACTCTTCTGTCCTGGCCCACTTTGTTCAAGTCAGGTTACCTCACCTGTAGTTTGGAGATTTGTGAATTCTTTGCCATTGGTATGGGATACAAAAATTTTTAGGATAAAAATTTTAGGACAAAGACATCTAACACAGAAGGAATGAAGATTTATTTGGGCAACCACATAACAGATTTGCAATTTCCTTCTGCAGAACTCCATTTTCCTTTTTCGCCTTGTACTGTATAATTTTGTCTGTGCAGATTTTTAAGTTTGTATTTGCTGTCAAAAAGAGAGCAGTTTCCACTGAAACAACTCTAACAGTGTGTTCAGAATCTTTGTGCTTGATGGCACACCGGAAGCTGCTGGTGGCCTTTGAAGCACCACTATTGGCTGTAGAAGTTCAAACTGGTTGGGGGTTCTTGAACCTGAGGTTTTCCACCCTGTTTTTCTCTCTGTGTTTTTTTTTTTTTTTTTTTTTTTGTTTGGTTGGTTGTTGTTTTGTTTTGTTTTGTTTTGTTTTGCTACAGGTTGTGGAAAATTGATTAGGGCCAGCCCTGTTTAATACCTTTATCAATGATTTGGTTGAGGGGATCAAGTGCACCTTCAGTAAGTTCACTATTCACTAAATTGGCCAGGAGTGTTGATCTGCTGGAAGGTAGGAAGGCTCTTCAGAGGGATCTGGACAGCCTGGATCAATAGGCCTTGGCCAACAATATGAGATTCAACAAGGCCAAGTGCTGAATCCCACACTTGGGTCACAACAACCCCATGCAGTGCTAAAGACTGGGAGCAGAGCTGTTGAAAAATGGCTCAGAAGAGAAGGACCTGGGTGGGGGTGCTGGTTGACAGCTGACAGATCATGAGCCCAGGTGGCCAAGAAGGCCAATGGTATCCTGGCCTGAATCAAAAATAGTGTGGCCAGCAGGACCAGGGCAGTGATCATTGCCCTGTACTTGGCACTGGTGAGGCCGCACCTCAAGTGCTGTGTCCAGCCTTGAGCTCCTCATGACAAGAAATACATTGAGGTGCTGGAGTGTGTTCAGAGAAGGGCAAAGAAGCTGGTGAAGGGTCTAGAGAGGAAGTGTGTAGGGAGTGGCTGAGGGAGCTGGGTTTGTTTAGCCTGGAGAAGAGGAGGTTCAGGGATGACTTTATCACTCTCTAAAACTACCTGAAAGGAGGATGTAGCCAGGTTGGGATTGGCCTCTTCTCCCAGGCAACCAGAGATAGGACAAGAGGAAATTGCCTCAGACTGCACCAGAGTAGGTTCACTTTGAACATCAGGAAGAATTTTTTCACTGAAAGGGTGGTTAAACATTGGAATGGGCTGTCCTGAAAGGTGGGAGAGTCACTATCCCTGACAGTGTTCAAGAAATGACTGGATGTGACACTTTGTTCCTTAATACTTCACATTATCAGATGTGGATTGAATAGTTTCCACAGTTACATTTTCCTGACATAACGTTCTCATTTGACACCATTCATATATTTATATTAATGCAATCTTGCTATGTGATTTTGTGTATCTTTGCATTTTGAAGTCTTCAGATGAAATAGAAAAAATGGCATTCACTCATTTTATTAGCACTGTAATCAGATTTTCAGTTTCACAATAACAGGAGAAGCTTGAAAAGTAATTAAGAGATTCTCAACACAGCAGGAGTTTTTGTTAAAGGAGAAAACTAATTCAGACTGTAGTTTGAAGATACAGGAGAAGTTAGGGCTTGAGTCCAAGAGACTCCTAATCTTCAAGAAAAGTAGCTGCTCTGAAAGCTATGGGGAGGAAGAGGTCATTCGTATACTTTGCCTTTCCTTTCAGAGAAAGTAAATTATTAGGAGCTTACCCAACAATTAAAACATCTGCTTCACAAAGGAAAACTTGCATTGCCTTGATTGAAAGGATGCATTTTATTATATAAGAATTTGGTAATATAGAAAGTAGTACATAAATTTGTGTTTGTAAGGAACACAGTTGCTTTCCAAAAATTAATAACAGACTGTACATATGCCTTTGAGAAAGCACCCAGCCACATAAATGATGGTTTCCAAATACATATTTATTTATATTTAACCAGATTCTGTATACCCTGCAGTAAGTAATGTGTGTGTAAGTCACACTGGAGATTTTGATGTTCAGTTTTGATATTATCATAATTTTTCAGTTTTCAGAACTGTGAATCTTTTAAACTTCATTTTTCCCCAGTGCAGCTGTAGATGACAATGAATGGCAACACATAACTAATCTGTAAATCTTTGCTATGTCCTACTATTTCATGCCTCCCTGGTTACCCCTTTCCCTATCTCATCTGCCCTTTTCTGTGGCTAGCTGCCACCTCTCCTATTGCTTTCATTCTGCTCTGTGGACACAGGTTTCATTAATGCTTTTCAACAGCTGTGTTTGGCTTTAAGCTTTTATTTTCTATAAAAAGGAATTATAAAAACCTGCTTTAATAGAAAAAAAAATTGGTGCCAGCTCTTGAGCTAAATAATGTACTGATATAATTCATAATGTGGTTTCATTTCTTTAAATGTAATAATTACTTTTAAAATGTGCATGTGGCTTAATCTTTTTATGGTGTATGATAATGGAGGAGTTTTATATGACTCACCTACAAGTCATGATAAGGATATACAGCAGGTTATTGCTCTATCATCATATATTTGAAGAGAGCTTCATCATGGCAGTAAAATAATAATAGAATTGATTACCTTGTCCTAAAACCCACTGGAAAGCACCACTCTGGGTTAGTTTAGGGCATAATACAGAGATTTGCTTTCTTGTGGACTTCTCCTCTGTAGGAGATTCTCCTGTCCTGTGGAAGGCACTGTGCTCTGCAGTTTGCCTAGGTCTGCTAGTCCACCCCTGCACAAAGGCTGTGCCTTGGCTTTTACTTTCACACTGCTCTCTAGGACTGGAGGGAAGTAGAAATATATGGAAAAAAGCAGAAAATTACAATATAACATAGGAGTTCAGTGGGAAACCAGTGCGTATCTTCTTGTTGCTTTTATTCCCTCCTATCTGTCTCTGGTTTCAGGGAAAACTGCTATTCAGGCACATGGCATTTCCCACAGGATTGACTGTGAATGAGCCGACACTGCTAGAGTTTTATAGACTGAAATATCTATATTTAAGGCAGTTTCTCACAGTGGCCAAGGACCATGTCATATTTAACCTGTAACAGCCAAGAAATCTATATGGAGGAAGAGCATTTCAAAATACTAATAGAAACCGAAGAACAGCCAATGATCTTGTCAGAAAATTTTATTTTGAAAGCCAAACAAATCAGATGGTGAAAGTTGCCAAATACCTTTCAGGAGACACTTGCTGCAGATGCTGAACCACAGTAGGAATCAGTCATGAGGACTGGGACAGAGAATATGGCCAAATGTGATTCAGCACATCAGCACTGCGTTGCACGTATAACCCGCTTAAAATCAGTTTTAGTTACCACTGTAAAACTGCACCCAGCCCATCTTTATGTCACCTGCCTCAGCCTCCTAGTCACCTTAGCCTAGTGATACCAATTTGGGTAGTAAATCAGAAAAGAAGTATTGGGACCACCTAAATTTTACAGGGCACTCAATTTAGCCATATTTGACACATTGAAGGTTTTCAAGTGAGAACCACAAATTGATGCAAAATGCACAAAAGGAGGACATGGAGTAGCATAACCATCCTTTGTCACACAGGCAATGATAAAGTGATGTGTGCACTTTGTTAAGAGGTGCTAAAGAGGAGCTCCAACTCTCTTCACTTCTTAGTCCTCTCTTGCCTGCAGGAATTCCTGCCATGCTGCTCTGCTGCTGAACTGAGTTCCCTGCTGCCCACAAAGAAGATTTCTGCTGGTAGCACTGTAGAGCCAAGCTGGCAGTATGAGTATTAATACTCGTAGTGATGTGGATTGCTTTAGTCCTTAGCTCCAGATGTTCTGAGATCAAGGGGAGAATCATATAAACCATGAAGACATTTTTGAAAAAGTGAATCCTGTAGTTTCAAAATCCGTAGTAAAAGCACTCACCCCTCAGTGTCATGCATTTTAAGCCAAAGTAGTAATTTTTACCTCACCATTTTTGAATGCTTGGAGGTAGCAAGTTGTGTCACTATGGCTGCTGCCATAGGTCTGTTTAGAAGGGAGTGGATTTAACATTTAATCAAAGTTTGTAGGCAAAAACTTGTTTCTTTTTTTTGTAGTATCTTTCATTTAGCTCTGGTTTGCATCTGTTCAGTTAACCCCTAATTGCAGAAGTGATTCAGGGTAAATCCTCACTGAAAGCTGTTTCACATGGCAGAGAGAAGTGCTGCAAAGAGACCAGGGTTTCATTGGTTTGCAAAAATTTACCTTTGCTGGAGTTCAGTCAGTATTTATGGCTTTGATTTAAGAAGGCTGCTATTCCAACACAATGATTCACAAAAAAATCCTATGAAAATTTGAAACTTCTTCCAGTCAGGAGTTCAGAGTACCTTTTGAGCCCTCAGAGTTCACTGTACATTTTCATCTGTCTGGTTCAGAGGTTTTCACCTTCCCTACCTTCAGATGTCTACAGTTTCTTCCAGAAAGACCTTGAAGTTTTGTAATAATGCTTCTTCTATGCTCTTGAAAGCTATATACCAAGCTGTGATATGTTTATTCCAATTATTTTTAAAATACTCATATTTCTCACACAAAAAAGGTAGAGTCACACAAAAGATTACTTTCAGTTGAGTGATTTTTATTTCTTCCATATAAATTTATGACATAGTTCAGAGCTGACATAAGGCAATAGCTGGTAATGTAGTTATAGACTAGGGAAAGGGACTAGGCAGGGAATAGTCCTGTGCTGCTATTATGTCTGGAATGAAACTACGTTGTGCAGAAATGACTAGTACATCTGAGGCAGATGAGTCTTGGAGAAAAGCTGTCTGTATTCCTGCATCCTGCAAGTGATGGTTTGTGGAAACAGGGCAGTGGTCTTTAAAATTTCCTGTTAATTTGTTGTGCTCGCTGGCATTAGCAGAACATTTGGTGCATAGTGAAATTACTGTGGAACTGAGACTGGCAAATCTTCCTGTTCTCTGCTATTTCTTATATTTATATCCTGTAACTGGTTATGCAGTGTTGCTGTCAGTCTCCAGGGCCACATTTGTGATTGGTGTATGAGGAGCAGGGGATGAGGAATTGCACTGTAGTCTTCCTGCTGGTGATAAGGCCAAGAAGCACTTTATGCAAGTTTCTCTTGATGACATCTGGATGGTAGCTCACTTAGGAAAGTAGGTTTAGATCAGATATTAGGAGGAAATTCTTTATTGTGAGGGTGGAGAGGCACTGGAACAGGTTGTCCAGAGAAGTTGTGGATGACCTATCCCTGGAAGTGTTCAGTGCTAAGTTGGATAGAGCTTTGAGCATCCCAGTCTAGTAGAAGGTGTCTCTGCCCTTGGCAGGGCTGTTGGAACTAGATGATATTTAAGGTCCCTTCCAGTGGAAACCATTCTGTGAGTCCATGATTCTGTGATTTTATTTCTGAAGCTTGGTCCTCTATTTTTTTATATAAAAGTATAATAAATGGTAGTGTTCTAATTCATTAAGAAATAGTATTTTCCCCTATTGCTTCAACACTTTAGTGTTAAACATTCTCATATGCATAACAGCATGGTACATATCAAACAAAGAAGTTCATATGGAGTCAAATAATTTGCATAATTATTGCCAGGTCTCTTTGCTAGTTATAACCTTTCAAAAAAACAAAACAAAACAAAAAAACCCACTGAAGAGTGTAATCTTCTTTTTAAATGCTGCAGAGGCCATTTTATATTTCTGAGAGATTGGGGAAATCCCACTGTCTCTTTATGAGATATATCTAGAGATAATCTAAAACTGGAGTTAATTAGTGCAGTGTTTATTATTCTGATGTTAACATTATTTTTCCACTCAGCTCTTGTTCAGGTAAGCCTATTAAAATGTTCTATGATACTACACATCAACTTAGGCCTAATCCACCGTGTTCATTTGTATCCTTTTACTTTCTGCATGAAAGTAGCCCCCTTCTTTTAAATAGGAGTAAGTTTAATCAAGTGTTTAAGTGTTTATAGTGTATAATGAAGATATAACACATTAATATTGCTTTTGCTAACATGTACCTCTACCATTGTTCTTTTTCTCCAGCTGTCAACCACATACTTGATTTTCATATCACTGTCTCAAGTTACATAAGTGTAGCTGTTCTGAATATATTACAGTTTGTATGTAAATAAAAACATGCTTTAAATAACCTTCTTAAATTTTTGAGCAAACACATAACTAAATGGAGAATAATAAATAAATGAAAAGGAAAACCTGTCAAACACAGTTATACAAAACTCAGCCAATGAATTGAATCTCCAGCATAGATAAAAGGTGCAGGGGCAAGTTGAGGAGGTAGGTAGTGAAGAACTGAATGGCCTCTGTCCCTGTCTCTGTGCTTTTGAGGATAGTTTTACTGTAATGTATCCCTGAGTGTGTTTCAGTGGGCACTGAGAAAGGGTGTAGACACTGATTTCTCACTAACTCCAGAAGCTAGGCATCAGTCTTTGGTAACTGAAAGCTCTTTTGCCCCATTCCCTCAGATCTTGGTTTAAAATGACTTTTATTTACAAGGCTATATTAGCTCCTGGTCAGTCCATGATCTGATTCACCATACAGCTAGACTAACCTTTGCATCAACCCAACGGAGACATTGCCACAGGGACAAGAAGGAAGAAATACCTGCCAAAAGAAATGGAGTCCAGTTATAAAATAGCACTTTGGACCTCCATACCATGGCCTTGCTCCAAACTGTCATGCCAGTGGCAAGCGGTACCCTCTTCACTTTTGTGGGGCAGGAGTATCAAGAGGCTACTTGCACAGCACCTTGCTGTAGCAGCAGCCTATTTAATGGAGAAAAGCACCTGGAAGGATGGGAGGTTGTAGATAAGCCTTCCAGTCCCTACCCTCTCTAGAATGACTGGCTGAGACCTGACACGGTGCTTGTCACATACATTCTCCTGCCGAGGGGCTGTTGACAGGATCCTGAGAGCACTTTGTTCACACGCTATTGAGATTCACGGTGCACTTCACGTTTCCCAAGGTTAATGATCCAGACTGTCTGCAGATGCAGGCAGACATCACTGCTCAGACCTGTGGTGATGATGAGCTAGTTACAAAATATCATGTTTTAACTAAAGTGATTAAATACATATAAGTTTTATGAAAATTGACCTTTCTTGTTGGATAAGTTTCAGGAAACAGTTTTTCACTTAATAACTGGCTTGAATCCAGGCCAAATTGGTAAGTCTGTAAGTCTGGACTAAGCAAGTAATTTTGAACAAATTATTTATTCAGTGAAGATAACTGCTTTTCCTCACTAGTACGTAGTTCATGGACAGACTGTGAAACTCTTTAACTTACTTGTAATTCAAAGTTGTTCATACATTTCCTCACATAATAATTCTTGGTCTAAAACTATTTATGAAAAGATTATCAGTGCCTGCCATGAAGAGACATGAAGGAATAGGAACTATGTCTGGTTCAGAATCAGCTTGAAAATGTAGATGGATATGCTCTAATGTGAAGAAACTCTTCACTGTTCAGTGAACGTGGCTGGTTTTCCTCAAATCATTTATTTGACAGACCAGTTTTTCTGGCATTTGACCAGCTCCATAATTCATAGAGAATTTCCATCCCCCCTGCCCATCATTTTCCCAGCTCTGCTGAAAGCCTTGCAGCCAGACAGCTGTTCTGAATGAAGTGTATATATGGTCTCATGTTGGCTCCTCATAAATAGGTACACTGGTGATGAAACCACACGTACTACCTTAGGGCCATCTTTGCGAAGAGGACAAAAGGACATGGACACTTGCCTGCCCACTTTGTAATAAAATTGGTCCCTCTGGTATGAGCTGCAGTTAATAGACATTAGTCAAGCAGCATGAACTTTCTGGTGTGAAGGGCAACACCTGTACCTGCTGTGCTGTCAGAACAAAACTAGCATGCAGTCCCTTTTAGCATCCCTTAACTGCTCACAAAAAGGAAGATGGGGAGGGAGACCTGCTGTTTCCATTCCTAATTCTCTCTTGCATCTGGGTAGAGCTCATTTGGGCATTGCTCACTGAATCCTTCAACTCTTTTGCAGAGAAGCTGGCACTGGCTGGGGTTTCTGCTTGGCATCCTAGTCCAGCACATTTTTTTAAACCTTCAACTCCTTTTCCTCCGGTGCTAACATAATTCCTTTAGTTAACCCTCTGGTTAACCTCAAACCAAAGAGCCTTATTCCTTTCAACTCCAACATCTTTCCTACCTTCCCTCTCCACTATTCCCCTGCTGCAGCCCTCACCTTGTTTTTATACCTACTTCACTTTCTTCTTTTTTGGTTTTTGTGATTCATATCCTTTCTCTTTAGCCTTTCCTATTTCAGGGAGGAGGATGCCTCTCCTGGCCTCAGTCAGTGCTCTTTCAAGGTCTGGCTTATTCTTTATAATACATCCCATTTTTTTTTCTTTATTTTATATTACAATGGAGCCTCCAGCTGGTATTGATAATCACTGAAAGGAGAGTTCCTACCCAAAAAATTTAGCTGTAGATGAAACAATTCCATAGGTTAAACAGACCAAATCTTTTATGCACATACAGTATTCAAAGACAGTAATTAAATTTGTTAAATATCTAATGTGGTTGTACCAGGATTATAAGTACTAATATAAGTACTCATTTAGGCAATGTGCCATTTTGAAAATTGTTACTTGTCTGTAGGTTATTTTTATTCTGTCCTTGCAAGATTTTTAACCTATCCTCATTGTTGCAGAGTGGTAATAAAGCCAGCTACCCTTGATCATATCTTTATTTAAAAATACCTTATTCTTTCTCACTCAGTTCTGCTTTCTTGGTTCTGCTAGCCCTCTGCAAAACAGGATAAGTATTTTCATTCAGTTCTGCAGGTGGTAAAAGACATAAAACATTAGAATGGGTCCTTTAAAAGAGCTGTAAACTAAAATGATGCTTGTAAACTGAAATACTGCAGTTTTGCTCACCCTGAATTTTAAAATAGTTTCATGAGGTAATTGAGCCTTAAAGGATCTGGATTTTTTTAACTCTATTATGTTATTATGCAGTTGCCACAGGGGGAGCATATGCTTGCTGCCAAAAATCTATAACTGGAGTCTTGGATGTTGAACAGATAAGATTAAGTCATAGACTTCAGCTGTATTAGGAGCAAGCACAACATTCATCTGAAGCATGTGACAGCTATGTCCTGGAAAACTGTTTCTAGACAGACATTCTTGGCTGCTAACATAGACTAAAAAACACCGTTCACATTTATTCAGTCTACTGAGTTTTAACCACTTCTGTAGAACTATTTGATTGAATATTTTTCTGATTTTCCTGAAGTGTAGTTTTGCTTGTTTAAGGAGAGTTGTAAATGAAGCCTTTCACCTAAGATGGTTACATTCTTATGGATTTCTGCTGTTCTTATTGCTCACTGAACACACACATTTGGGTTTTAAGACTTACTTTTTCTTAATTGTATTAATAGTTTTGAGTCTACATTGGATAACAGGTATCAGTTTGCACACATTCTGTATTATATTTTATTGTGCCCTAAAATATGACAGGCATTGCAGTGAACAAAAGAAAGATATAATCACTTCCCTGAAGAATTTACTATATAACTTTAGATTAGAAAGAGAGTAATAAACAGCAGGAGGAGATGAAATGAGGAACTACCTCACACATTACAGCAGTAAGATCAAGCTGTTAAGCTGTTTGGACTTGTAAATGCCTCAACTGCTTAACTAAATGGTTTATTTAAAATAATTATAATCAGTAAGTCACTAATTGTAGGCACCACCAAAATGAACTCAAAAGGCGGGATTTGAATGAAAAGTTCAAATTCAGTGAACCAGAGTATACATTGCATCTCACAAACTGAGCAGAATGATGTGGAAAAGCTTGCACGAGAGGTAGAAAAGTGGGACATCACGACTGATGTCAATGGTAAGTGGAGAGAGCAAACCTGTATATACAGAAAGTGTGCAGTTATGCAGGGCACTGAAGGTGAGAGCAGACAGTTTACTTCTAATGTGGTGGATAAAGAAGAGCTAGTGCACTGATTTAAAATGGACTTAAATGCCTGAAGTGTTTCAGCTGAATTAGTGAGGTTGGGACCAGTGTGTTAGTGAGTGTGGACCCAGGTGGAGCAGAGTGACAGGAGGCATGTAGATCTCAGGGATAGAGCCTGGGATGAGTGCTTATCCACTGGAGCAGAATAAAAGTCTGGAAGAAGATTAGTCCATAAGCACTGAAGAAGGTTTCTTACCTAGTCCCCAGCTGCCTATCCCTCATCATGCAGTATGACACCTCTTCTCCTATCACGGCTCCATATTAATAGCCTCTCTGAGTTTCCTTCCTACAGTGTCTATCCTGAAATATTTATTGAAATGCTGTGCAAGTGCTGTCTGCTAGGTTGTATATGGTTTGGTGGCACTAGTGCAGTTTGTACCAAGTAAGTGAGCATTGTAGCAAGTGCCATGTTTGCTCAACCCCAAGGTCAAAGGCTGCCCAAAAAGATGGCTTAAAATTATCTTCACATAAAGATAAGGCTCAGTGACAGAATTGGATTTGGACATCTTTGATATTACTGTCCACAGTCTGTTACAATACTAACTTGAAAAATCAAGCCACGCTAAAATGCAAACATGCAGTTGCCCAGTCTAAATAAAACACACTTCAAACCGCTTGTTTAACTACTGTTAAAGAATAAACTTGGACATCCCAGATGAGCCAGTTTTTGTGCTATTGCAAATCCCCAGACTTCTATACTGCCCTTGTGATGGTCTCAAATCGTTAACATCTAGACTTTATTATGTTGCTGAATCTTGTATGTTGTCAGGCAGCACTGTGTCCATTAAATCCCACTCAAGAGAGAGTTAACCACAAAGCCGTAAGCATTCTTGACAGGTCATTCTTGCTTGAGCCTGGTTTCTTGTGTATAAAGATTAAAAATCTTGTCACAGATGGTGAAGAATGAAGTACATGAAAAACAATGGAGCATCAATAACTCATCAAAACCACTTAACAGAAGTGGCAGAATTTGAATGAGATGCTGTATACATTAAACAAAATAAGACTAGTAGTAATGTTGAAGATAGAGTACTGTAAAATAATTTCATTAAATATTGAATGCAGGTAGCAATTGACAGTGATTGTTCATTTCAGTGATGAATGAGTGTAAGCATTTTAGTTTTATTCAGCACTGTACTGAACCCAGGCAAATAACTCCTTTGAGTTTTTCATCATTTGTTTTCCTGAATATTCCATATTAAAAATATTTGAAATTAATTGGTTCTTATTCTCTGCTCTGCTGGACCTGGTTTTGGTCTACTCCTTTAGAATAAAGTAACACTAAAATAGGCAGATGCAGCCATTGGGACCTAGCAGATTCTTGAGTTCCATGGTAGCAGCTACTTTATTACTTTGTCTTGGTTACTGCTGTAGGAGTTTTGGTTTTGGAAAAAAGAGTATGACCAATATATCTTTATACTAAGGTTTGCGTCTACCTGCTGGCCTGCTATGGGCAGCTGGTGTAAAGTATAGCTACATTCTCAAGCCATGAGGAAGCCAATTGGCAGAGTTATGATTTGTTCAGAGATGCAGCCTAGTAGCCAGTTAACCCTGGGTAAAGAGAGTAGAAGCAGTCCAATGCTTTTTACCTACATTTTGTCTCTCCAGGTTTCCATCAGGTGAACAGAAACCTTGAATAGAGTAGCCAATTGAGATCTGCATTTTTCCGCCTTCTAGTGCTTTTGATTCTGAACTCTCAGAAAAGGTGGGCAGTTCTGATGATTGAAAGGCAGCATATGGTGGGGATCTACTCTGAGAAATAAATGTCAGTGGTTAATTGGACTTAACAATATTATCCTATCCCATAACACACATGAAGAGGGAAAGAATCCATCATTTTATTAACAGATCTTGAAGTTTATGTTTTCAAAATGTAGTTTTCAGCAGCTGGATTTGAATCAGATGCCAAGATTGAAAAGAAGGCTGACAACCACAAGTGGCTTGGAATGGTGATTTTTTGGGGTAACTTTCAGACTATAAGCACCTTTATTTTTATGGAATGCTAAATGATCTATGAAGCTGACTTAGCAAGCCTTATGTCTTTAGGCTTCCAGTCATTACACAGAGCTGTACACTCTCCCAAAAAAACAAAAACAAAAAAAAAAAAAAGAGCCACAAAATTTAAAATCATTGGCTTACAGCTTCTTTATCCGAGAGGCAGAGCTGTCTCCCAAGATATGTGGAAGAATTCTTACAAAGAGAAAAGTGTTTTTTCTGTAGCTGAATAATCTAAATGACTACTATGGCTTCCCTGTGGATTTCCTATCCAAATACCAACTCAACCTGTCCATGATTACCCTTTGAGAACCAATGAGTTCACAACCTGCAGTAGGAAGACTGCAGACCATGGTAAAAAGGAGCCTAGAAAAGCTGAAACTGCTTTACCACATTATTATTATTATTATTTCATATATTATTAAATTGCTGCAGTCTGAATGAAGGTGCTTATAAGGTTATGCTTTTCCTGTTCTTTTTAAATTGTCAAAGGATTCAAGTCACTTTAAAAAAAAAAATCTAGATAGAACAAAGTGTGCTACAGAGGATTTACCACTAATACTCAGACAGTCTTGCTATACTTAGGACAGGCCACCCCTCAAGCAAATTTGTGTAATCTACACAACACATAATTTCCATAGGTGTGAAGACTTGCAGGGCAGGATTAAGATGAAAAAGATTTACACTGCTGGAGAACAGTCAGTCTGTTAATTCTAGGGATGGATTCTGGAGTTGTTTGGTGTACTCAGTATTTTTGGAGGACAGAGTAGCAGTATTAAACTGTGTTTAGGCTAAAGCTTAAAGTTACAGGGGGTGATAACCAGTCCCAGGTGGCTCAGCTTTTTGTTGCTGCTGGCAGGCTGGTGGTTTCAGGGAATGCTTGTGGACTAATTCAGGAATGCAGGGGCAAGAAGTGCTCCAGTCCCTCTGAGTTTGCAACCCAGGGAAGGAAGAAAAAATGCCACAGGCCCTTCAGAGGGATTTGCAAAACCCGCCTTGTAGGATATTTGGTTTTTGTCTCGTCTTTGGCAAAGAGCACACAGACCCATACTATCATCTGATCTGCTGTGGGTTGCTATTCCACTGCTGCTAACTCTCCCTGCTCTGCACCTCCGGGTTTAGCGCAGCAGCAGCAGCAGCATCAACCATCATCTAAGGAGCGCAGACAGTAGGGCTCTAGACATAAAGAGCAGGTGCTGCTGCTGCAGATAAGGCTGAGCAGTGAAGAGGATGAGAAGGCAAGGAGCTGTCACTGCCTACTCTTTCTCAGGCTGCAGCGGGTCCCTCAGCCTGCTGCCAGCCCAGCAGGCAGGGCAGTGCTGCCTGCCCCAGCCCCAGTGCAATGGGAACAACCTGTGTGTTAGATGTGGCCCAGCTAGACCAGACATGGCTTGCTCAGCATAAATAGTGCTGGTTTGAAGCTCTAATTAAAACAAAGTGGGGATAATAAACTTCTGAGACCATAGAGGGGAATCAAAACTTCAAACAAGCCAGGTAAAATTTGACTTTTGCTTTTCTCCAAGCTTTTAGAAGGTGTTTGTTAGATCAAGATAGCTGTTATGACCTACTATTATGCCTTAAAATCCCCATCCAAATAAATCCTTGGTGAATTTTAAGGTCAGAAAAGAATTTGTAACTGTGAAGGAATAGATCTGCTCCAGTTCCTGTTTCAAAGAAATGCCTTGAAGCCAGAAAAGCAGAGTTTTCTGCCTCTTAAATAAAAAATAGTTAAGTTTGATATATTATCTAGGGATGGCTATTTGGGACAGGCACATCTAACCCAAAGGTGGATGGGAGGAGAGGACTTGCAAACACAACTAACTCAGGTCTGTTGGGTGTTTGCATTGTGCTAATTAACAAAGAAACCAAAGCTATCATATCTGTAGCTCATTCTGCTCCTCTCTGACTGGTGTGCTTGTGTCTTTGGTGTTTTAGCAAGTGATAGAATGCAGAAGGGTTGAGTGCAGAGGTTTGAGCAGGTGTTAGAAAGAGTGGGCCAGCATTGTAGTCTGGTTCATGTCTGCATTGATATGCAAATAAAACAGTGGATAATGAAATGTATGTGTTGTTTCACACTGAGCCAGGTAAATCCAGTTTGGAAAAAAAAAAAAGAGCCTGGTGGCATATTAGATTGCTTATAGGAATAAAGTACCTACTTTTCACACTGGTAATCAGCATTAAATTCCTATTTTGGAAAATGCTTGGGTTCTGCTGAGACTTTTTTTGAAACAAAATTAAAAGTTTCTGTGCTCCTGAGCACTGACTTCTTTATTCTATTCTTTGCATAGGATAACTGTTGAAGGCTTTCTGCTTCATGCTGAATTTGACTCAGGTTTAAATGTGCTTTGCATATTTCCTTGTCCTGTAACTGTAATTGCTTTCAGTGAACCTTGATTACTGTCATCTACTGTCATGCCCTACTGCATCTGACCAGTTACAATTGCACAGTAAAATAGCACTTTCTGTGATTTTTATCTGTCTACAATTTTTATGTTGCAGTTGTATAATACTCTGATTGTACCTCTGATATTTTAATGCTTACTCTCTGAAGTATGTCTTGAAAAGATCCACTGAAGTCGTTCCTTAGTAAATTATCTGGAATGGATAAGCAAGTAGAGCACACTTACGGACCCTTTTTTGTTTTCCTGCTTATGCTAAATCCACTTTTTTTTTTTTTTCCTTTGCCAGCTGTCTGAGACATAATTATCCAGAATTGTAGCTATCAGACTTAGGGGAAGCTTTTATGTGGAGATCAAATACCTTATATTTCATAGGAAAGCTTACACTACAGCACAGAAGAGCTCACTCACAAGCTTTGGATTACATCTCTGCTCCCTTGCAGGTGGGGTGATGCTCTCTCAGCTGCAGAGGGACCTCCTTGGGCTGTACCTTCACTATTTTTCAATTTTATTGCTGTTACAGTTACTAGCCACCAAACCCTCACTCTTAACACAGCCCCTGTCTCAATCACAACTTCTGACTGTCTTATCTCCTCCTGTGCCTGCCTCCAGATCTCCTTTGCTTCCTGCTTGATGGTTCAGTATTATCCCTTTCCCTCTACTATCTCTACCAGGACAACTTTGGATCCTGCACACACCATGATTTTCTCCTCTTCCTCCTGACCTGCAGACACTGGTACCTGCCACTGCCATCATCCCTAAGCCAGTGCCCACCATCCATTCTCCCTCTTGTGGCCTCTTTAATGCCTAAAGTTTCTAAAATGTTTGCAGCCTTCCATCCTTTTCTCATGCCTTCCACATCTGAGCCCTCTGGTCCCTTTTTATATGACATACATATATATTTATGTAAATTCTTTCAACATGGTGGCTTGTCCCTTGAGGGTGCCTTGCTTACCTTTGCCCTATTTAGCTTATTTCCCAAGGGGAATAAAATGAGCCAAGACACATAATAGGGCAGGTCATGTAGCTAAATCAAACCTGGAGCTGAAGGCACTAATATGGGAGGGTGTAGGTAGGAGGCCTGTGAATTAACAACTTCTGTGTCGAGGTTCAAAGGAGCAGAATGGCTCTGTGAGCTGTTATACCCAAATGAATTCTTCTTTACTGCTGGGTAAACGATTTAATGATTTAAGCCTGGACTGTGAAGGCCAATCCTATTAGCACAAACTTAACCGGAGCATCCTACAAAACCTGCACTCGGTGTTGCTTGGCTTCACCTGGAATATTTGTGTCTCTCTAAGCCATGTCTCCTGCTTGATGTTTCTTCTCTTTTTTCACTTTCATTTGTTTTGTCCCTCAAATTTGAAAGAACACATCATTGTGAAGTGGTAGCTACCTGTCTTTACACATGTCTATTTCTAAATGAATTACATTATTTAATTAGCAATTGTTTCATAAGTAATTGAACTGAGTCATACATGAATTTCAGTTTAAGGTGCTATTCAACTTGATGTTAATTAATATGACTAATAAAATAGATAAGAAAACATGAATAATGAAATCACTCTCTCTACCACATCATTGACAACATTTTCATGGCCTTGGTTATCTGGAGGTGTAAGATGAAAAGCTCTTTTTCTCAGCCAAAGGAAACTCGGGCTGTGTTTTCCTTGGATCCATATTTTAAGCTATCCAGGACACACTGATCCACAGTTGCACTGTGCTACTGAGAGCAATTAGTTTCACTTAGCTTTCCTTTTATTTTGAGAGAAACTAGTATGTTTGTTTAAAGAACTTTTAAGCACTATTTCAGTCAAGCTTGTATAAACGAGAGCTTTATTTATTTTAGTTTTTTGGGGTTTTTTTGATGTAAGAAAGTTATTTCCTGAAAGTTTTTTTGTATGTTTCATATCAACTTCTAAAATTCTGCTTGTTTAAAAGAAACTGCTAAATCCTGGAAAGCTTGCTCATTGTTGCTTTCTAGTTAACCTGGCATAATACCAGGTCTAAGTCTCAAATGCTGATTAAATCTCTAAGAGAATGGAGATCCAGAATTAGTTGCTTCCAGGATGTCATACCTTATAAACACCAGGGAAGAAATAAATTAACACATCTTAAGATGGATTATGGCAAAGGTCTGGAATACATAAATAATTGTTTAATGATGTGACATCTACCTTTCTTGTATTGAGCTATATTAGCTGAATCATTAGTAGAATAATTAGTTGAACCAATACAAATAATAAAAAGTTGTTGACCTGGTGAGACAGGAATAAGGTATAGAGCAATAAGTCAGGCAACAGGACAAAATCTAAAGATCCCTTTGCTTTCCAGTGATAAACCTTGAAAGTTCTGTAAAAAGAGACACTGAGCCTGCTTTCAAGGGTGGCCTCCGTAGCGGGACCCTAGACTTCAGAGAAAGCTTTGTCAAGACCTTATCTTGTCAGTTTTTACAACTCTGTCACAACCTGTCTCTACCCACATCTGAAAAGTCGTATCTGAAACCAGCCCTTGCTCTCTGCTTGAGTGGGCAACTTGGAATCTCTCCACTGGATCCTTGAGTGAGACTATACAGCTGTGTTCATGGTCTCTCTGCTTCATAAGGTAAGGACTAAGAATTCTTTAACTAGAGCTTGCAGGTTCATCAGAGTTGACAAAAATCCAGATGGCCATGGGACAGGTTGACAGATCTGAAGTCTTTTGAGCTGCAGGTCATGCTAAGAGCAGCATGACAGGAGACAAAACAAATTCATCTGTTCCCATTTTATTCCTGAGAAGTGTAATGCTTTGATGACAGAAAAAGAACAAAAGCCACCCCACAAAACAAACCAATGATTCCATGCTACTAAACCCTACCTTAAGGTCATTGTTTTGTGTGGGAAGGCTTTCTCAGGGTGGATATTCCTTACGGAGCAGATCAAAGCTCCTGATGCAAGTCTGATCTTCTAGCTATATTTGGGGTAACCAGCACTTAAGGAAGAGCTAGAGCTTCACTGCCTGGTCATTAAAATAAAAGACTCCATGAACGCAAACCAAGGCATTAGAAGTCCCGCTGTTGGGTGTCCCCCATATTACTCAAATCTCTCCCCCAACAGCATTTCATTTTGAACAGCTCTGAATTCTGCCCAAGGGGGCAATAGGTTGTTGTGTCTTGCTAGGTTAGCCTTCTGACTAGTCAAAGGGTTGTATGCTGAACGTGGAACTACATCACTCTCCACTTTAGATGAAACCACAAAAGAAAAGCTAGAGACCAAAGCACCTACGCTGTTTATAGCTGCCATCCTTGCTCAGCAGGTTTCCAGTGTTTCAGGTCTGGTATGAGTCCACAGTTGACTCGGGAAATGATCCTGGGTAGGTCTGGGAAGACCTTTTCCAGACACGTTTCTGGAATGAGTACAACAAATACTTTATCAGTCATCCCCGAAGCCTCTGAACCCTTGTGACTCCTGGCTGAAGAAAAGCAGCCACCAGGTTCTTCTCTGAATACTTTCTAGAGCTCCTTGTTGTTCTTGAGGGCCTACATTCTTCCAGGCCAACAAAGTCCTGGTGTTTTGTTCACAATCTGACAAGTCTGAAGAGGTTATGGAATTGGAGAGGTTTAGGTTGGCATTATGGACAGTGATTAAGGCAGATAGCCTGGCTTCTCTTCAAGATGCAGAAGAGGGAGAAATTGTGAGTTAAAAGCAGCAGAGGTTTTAGTCAGGTTGAGAGCTCTCTACTTGCTTTTCTCTATGGTAGCAACCAGCTGCAGCAGCAGGGAGAGGGGGAAAGAAGAGCTGTCAAAAAACACTGGCTCCTGTAGCAGACTATGCTTGCCTGGCATCACTCCTGGCTCTGAGTCAGCTGATAGCTGGGTAAAATTAGGTCACCTGCCAACATGTTCTTGAGTCAACATGCTCTTGGCTTTTAACGTAAAATTTGAGGTTAGGTAAATAGATTAGTGAGAAAAAAGCTGTCTCTGAGAATGGAGTGCTTGAGGGAAGAATGTGTGGGTGCCTTAGTTTGGTTTTATACGTGTCCTAATGGTCCTGAGGAAGTCCTGGCTATGTTCACAGCTGTACCTTCAGTCCTTTTGCTGTGGAAGAGACCTCTGTGGATTTGCTGTGGACTGGAAGCTGGCATGTCAGGAATTGAGGGGGGCAGATTTGCTGCATCCAAGGTGGGTAACTGGCAGGTCTAGGCGTTTCGGTGAGCTGTTGGCCTGGACATGCCATGGGATGCTCTGTGAGGAGTGACATTTTCCTGCTCCCACAGCTCCCTGAGACCTCCTCAACAGCCAGAGACAGAGGGTGCTTGGGGAGCAAGATGGGTGGGTGTCCCTCCTACCCAACCCCAATCTGACAGTACAGCTGTCTTACCAAAAGTGAACATTTTCCAAATAGGCACTAGCTGCTCTATGAGGAACGCAGAGGCAATGTGTCAAGTAAAAAGCAGGGTTTTAATTCTGAACAAATGCAGCAGACCACAACATATATGGTATGTTCAGTGCAGCTTTGAGGCTTCCCTGTCTTGTTTTTAATTATACCCTAATATGATAGCATGCCACATTATTCATGTACTTAATAGTGACTTGTATTGTTTAAGGAGATGCAAACAGAGAGACCCTGGGGATATACAAAGCTCAGAAATTTTAAAACCAGTAAGTTTCAACTACTTCAATGTTTGTTTATTTTCAAGTGTTATGTCTTTATCTGCACCAAACTCAGCACCTTGCAGTGTGGGCTGAGTGGGATTTCAGTGGGACTGCAGGATTCTTAGCTGAAAATAAGGGGTCCATCACTGACTTGTTCAATGTAGGCTGCTATAAGATGTTTTACAAAATGTTTATGGATCATCATTAAGCAGGAAACTTGCTTGAGTATTACTCCTTATGAATGAAAATTATTTACCCCATCAAGTTCGATATGATTACTTTACATGTCAACTGAGGGACTGACAGTCACATTTATGTGACAAAAATATGTGGTATTAGAATGCAATGCTCTTAATGGCATTTTGCTGAGGAAAGTTTAACGTACAAACTGCCTTTTTTCCCCTCCCTTTTTGAAAATTAATGAATTAATTTATTTTTTAAATACCCTTTTTAATTTCACTGTTAACATGAATGAATTCTTGGAGTCTTAATGTTCTACGACCAAGCTGCATGAACAGGGCCTGATGTGAAGCTGCAGGATGGGGATAGTCTTGAATAATAGCATGGAAATTAATATGAAAAAAAAAGACTGTGTTGTGCCAGGATATAGAAAAGAAAACCAGATGAGAAAGGATTGGTTTGGAAGAAAAGTCATGAAAAAATTAGCTGATCTAGGTGATACAGAGGGAAGTGTTCAAAAGGAGGTGGAGATAACTGGATGAAAAAAATCTGTGCTTGTGGGAGAGGACATCCAGTAAACTGGAAAAAGAAAGGGTCATTATGGGATTTTAGGAAAACAATGGTCATGTGGTAAACGAGCCATTGTGGTCTGTAGGATTTTACTGAGAAGTTAGGATTTTAATGAGACATTTTTAAGGCTTTAATAAAGTGTCTGTATACCATGGGAAAAAAGGGAAGTTGGTAACAAGACAAGGCCAGAAAGCAGAACTATGTGTGAGAAATATGTTGAATGTAGCAAAACCACATACTTGGCCATAGTGTTAGGCAGTGTCATAATTAATTAGCATAACCAATTACTATTTTAGTTAAGACCTTATGATTTTCAGGTGATTTTACGTATTGCTTATACTAACCAATTATAACAAGACAAGGATGTTATTTTAGCCAATTATAGTATGATACGTATTGTAGGTGGGTAATTAAGAAAAGCATAAATATTGTATGCCATTTTGAATAAATGAGAACCATTGTAAAATCATATTGATTTATATTTGGTTACTCCGGAACCCTCTCGTCAACAGGTCAAGGTAGAATGCTGTTAGTGTGTAAAACCAGTGATAGAAAAATGACACATTTTCATACCTTGCTGCTCTGTCTGAGTTCTTTTTGGTGATTGCATACAAAAGCTTTACCCTGTTAAGGTAAGCACAATCCAGGATCAATATTGTACTATCATCTAGGGCCAAATCCTGTTTGCCTTGATTTCTTAAGTAGTGACATTGTTTAAGAAGAATTTAGATGCAATATGTTAGTTAATTTTATGTATCACTAGTTCCCCTTGAACAAGGAGACAAAATACCAGGGAAAGAGGAGTCATAGAATCTCTGAGAATTAGAAAATAATGGACAGTTTGAGCTTCTGTATGGTATGGCTCAGTTTTCACACCCACCTTAAACCATAACTCCTTGCCTGCTTATATAGGGATCATCAGTGATACCTGTTTCTTCAGCCAGTTTGGATAAAAGCGTTATGTGTCTACTTAATAATGGTAGATACAGACTGGGATAATAGCGTGTATCGTCTAGATCTAACTTTAAAAGGAAATTATTTTTGCCATGATTGGCATCTTAGCATAATTTCAGGATCAAGTTTCCTGAAAACCACAAGAAATTACCCTATTCAAAATATAGAGTTGGGTTTTATACAACTTTCCTTTACAGGAAATGATTTTAAAGTAATAAACTGACTTAAACCAAAACCTGTGTCTAGTGACACTTCGTTATTTCTTCCCAAGTCTTGATGTTAGGTTGGCTATCAGGAAAGAGAGCTCACAAAATACCTTAACAGATGATACCAATTATCTGTAATTATTTTTTCCTTTTAATTTAAAAATGACAACCCTGTGTATCAATACGGTACTTACACAGGACACCAAAATTCTTTCTAGCCCCTTGCAATACATCCTGGAAGAGTGGAAGGACTTATCTCTTCCAGCTGGGCCCAGCATGGAATCCAAGATGAGAGAAATGGGGAATGAACCACAGTTTGTTATAAAGATGCGCCTGATAATGACTCAACTGGAAAATTTCAGAGCTGTTTTGTGCTGAACAGAGTATTGCTGAGTAGACCACTTGTACATCTGCTTAGTCAGCTTACAGAAGAGTTGTGATGTGATCATGGTCTTGGCTTGAGACAGGTGGGGTGTCCAGTATTATGAAAATGGATCCATTTTTCAAGACAGGAGGTTCTAATCCCCTGGCATCATGTTTTGGAAGCTGATCCACCTTATTATTCAGCAGATACTGGATATTTGTTTCCTCCTTGATTTTTAAGGAAATAAGACCGGCTATTTGGCATGTGTTAGGGACAAAGCTCTGCACTTCGGGAGGTGCCTCTGATTGAAGTGGGGTGAGATGATAAAAAATAGAGCATTTGTTTTTGGTTGTATTTTGGTCTAAGAAAGCCTCTATGATTCTGTTAGAGGAGTGGGAGTTGCAGAAATGAAAATGTATACAGGCTGAAGCAGAACTGAGGGGACAAACACCTTTGATTCAAGTACAGTTATTATTGCTTAAATGTCAGATGTTTATATTATGTAATACATCTATGGTATTTTAGTAAATAGCATTTCTTGTGAAGATAGGGAATGCCCTCTCCCTGCTAAGTTTGCAGCCATAACTGAATGATTAATCAGAGTCTGGATATGTAACTATGTATAAAAATGATAATGTGCCAGCTTGTGTCTTGGGATAATGGAGGTAGACTAGTCCTGACAGTCATCCAAAGGGATGTAATTTCCCAGACATTTAATCCAAGCTGTTTTGTCCCTGGTCTGCAGAACATTATATTTCAATGCAACATTATATAGCAAAGACATTAATGTCTTAGAAGGTACATCATATGTGATAAGTTTTTCATTCAGGAGAGCTATAGGACAGCACCAAAATGCCATTTGTAGAGTTTGGTTGTCACAATAAATTTGTAGAATGAAATAAGGACCTAATGTATTTCTTGTAAATCAGAATCAACAGTGAAACTTATTTATTGCCATAGGGATTGTGTTTAAAATTCCAGAAGCTGCTCAGTTGATTAATTTGATCTGGGAAGTTTACAGACTACTTGAATGGTAAATATCGTTTTAGCTGCAAGAAAAAAAAAAAAACAACAACAACAACCACCAAAAAAAAACCAAACCAAAAAAACCCCAACTTTGGTAAGGATATGTTATATGAGAACATCCAACAAGTCAGGTTTCGGAGAGATGATTAAAATCACATCAGAGAGAAGATGAATGAAATGAAGATCTTACACTGAAAATAACAGTACTATCTATAGCTCTTCACTGTGTCTGTCTACCTAGCTAAGGACTCTAAATAGCACATAATTATAATGTATAAGTGTTTCTCTAGGTTATTATTCTGTATAGCATTTGAAAGATAATGTATTCACCCGTTTTTATACCACATTCCTGTATTCAGGAAAGGCTTCAGAAGCATGAGAAGACACTCACAGTCTCAATACAAATTGACCAGTATATTAAAAAAACTCATTTTTCTCCCCTAAATTAATATAAAAAAGCTCTATTTTAAAATATGTTTTCTGATAAAGGAGCTCAATAATGTGTAACTTCATTCTAGTAAAGTTTTACAAGAATAGATATTTTCTGGTTTAAATTATATTACTCAAGGTAGCTGGCTGAAGCCTCCAGTAGGAGGTTACAGGATCAGCAAAGCTATGGAAAAGGCCAACAGCAGTATACTTAGGAACCATAGCCCAGTTCAAAATAGAAGTGATTTTACCCAAACATCAGAGCTCAGGCTTCTGTTACTCATGTTTTGCTTACTTATCTTTTTTTCCCCTTTGGGAAAGACACACATCCAAAATTCTTTCATGTGGCTTTTACCTTTTCCTTTATGCCTCAAAGATGTGAAAGGTCAGGAAGGAGATCCTAACTTCCCTTTCTTAAAAAAAGTGCACCGCTTCCCCTTCCAAATATCTACCACAGCTCTGGTGGGTGGACTTTGTCTGGATACCAGATGCCCATCAAGGTCACTCTATCATTCCCCCTGCTCAACTGGACAGGGAAGAGAAAATACAGTGAAAGGTTCATGAGCTGAGATAAGGACTGGGAGAGATCACTCACTGAGAAACTATCATAGGCAAAACAGATGGAACCTGGGGATATAAACTGAATTTATTACCATCAGAAACAGAGCAAGATAATGAGAAGTAAAATAAATCTTAAAAAAACCTACCCCTCACCCTTCCCTCCTTCTCATGCTCTGCCACTGCCACCCAGTGACACAGGGAGAGTGGTTATGGGCAGTTCATCACATGTTGTTTCTGCTGCTGCTCAGGGAGAGGAGTTCTTCCCCTGCTCCAATGTGGGGTCCCTTCTGTGGACTTCAACATGAGTCCATCCCACAGGCAACTGCTCCAACATGGAGAATCCTTTTCCATGGGATGTAGTCCTTCAAGAACAACCTGCTCTAGTGTGGGTCTCCCACAGAGGCTGAAGGTGGATCTCTGCACTCCCATTGACCTCCACGGGCTGCAGGGGGAGAACTGTGTCACCATGGTCTTCACCATGGGCTGCATGCAAACCTCAGCTCCAGCGCTTGGTGCACTTGGTGTCTGCAGAGCTGTTCCTCTCACACAGTCTCACTCTCATGTCTGAGCACAATTACCTTTCCACAATAACTCCTTTTTCCCCCTCTTAAATATGTTTTCACAGAGGTGTTAGCATTGTTCCTGATTGACTTGGCCTTAGCCAGTGGTGGGTCTGTCCTGGAGCCAGCTGGCATTGGCTCTGCTGGACATGAGGGAAGCTTCTGGCAGCTTCTCAGAGAAAGCCTACTCTTAGCCTTCCCACTACCAAAACCTGGCCATGGAAACCCAATACAGACAGGGAGAAAAAATATGTCAAAAGACTTCTGGGTTAAGATCAGGACAGGGAAAGAACACTCAGCAATTACTGTCATGAACAAAAACAGACTCGACTTGGAGAAATTATTTGACTTTATTACCAATGAAATCAGAGTAGGGCTCAATTTGATTCCCAGTTTTTCTACTTCTTCCCTGCCACTGGTGCAGTGGGCCAGAGTGTTCAGAGGGCACTACCACTGTCACTGATGGGCTCAACCTTGACCAGTGGCATGTTTATCTTGGAGCCAGCTGGCACTGGCTCCACTGGACACAAGGGAATCTTCTAGCAGCTTCTCACAGAATCAATCTCTGTAGCTAGCAACCTCTCAGTACCAAAACCTTCCCCTGCAAATCTAATATACAAAGCTCATTCCTTCCCCCTTCCTGTCCCCTGTCATTTCCCATCTGAGCTGAGAAACTTGAGTCTAAGGCAACTCTCTTTCCTGCACAAGCTTCCTATATGAGAGCAAATAAAAGCAAAGCTATATCAGCTTTCCCTAGTAAGGAAATGGAAAATAAAACCCCTAAAGGCTTTCATAGATAATTCTTGTTCCCCCTTGGTGGATAACTGAGTTTGGTTTCACCTTCCCCATTTCTGACTGAAGGTGTTATGAAGGCTAGCAGGCTGGAATCTTTCCTGTGCCACAAAAGCAGGACCTCTCGGCACTGAGAGCATCACAAACTGGTATGGGTAAAATCAAAGTAACTCATGTCTAAGAACAACAGTAAGGCAAGTGGCTGGGATAGACTTCATTTTCTTCACAGTGGCTAGTAGGGGGTTGTGTCTTGGGTTTGTGCTGAAACCAGTGTTGCCAATAAGGGGATGTTTTCGATACTGTGGAGCGGGGCTTACACGGAGCCAAGGCCTGTTCTGCTTGTCATACTGCCATGCAAGCAACAGGGCTGGGCATGCACAAGGAGTTGTGAGGGGACACAGCCAGGACAGCTACCCCAACTGACCCAAGGGATATCCCATGTCATATGGTGTCATGCTCAGCATATAAATCTGGGGAAAGAAGGAAGGGCTGGGGAGGAGGATGTGTTTGTAGTGATAGCATTCGTCTTTCCAAGTAACAGTTGTGTGTGATGGAGCCCTGCTCACCTGGAGATGGCTGAACACCTGCCTGCCCAGGGAAACTGGCAAAGGAATTTCTTGTTTTACTCTGCTTGTGTGCATGGCTTTTGCTTTAACTATTAAACTCTTTTTATCTCAACTCACAAGTTTTTTCACTTTTCTGATTATCTCCCTCATCCCACTGGGAGTGAGTGAGTGGCTGTGTGGGACTGAGTTGCCAGATGGGGTTAAACCATGGCAGCAAGGTAGAAAAATGATCATTAGTTTGTATTGAAGGAGTACTCTGTTTTACATCTGCTATGCTTTTTTAGGAACTTGGCCTTTTCTGTAAACTGCAATGATTTTAATGTTTTTTTCACGGAAGTTAGTTGAAGGTATGAATTAAAAATCATATTGGCCTTTCCTGGCTTTATTTGTATGCTAGTCTTTATGTATGTATATATATGTGGTTTTTATGGCAAGAGAAAACCTAAAGCTACCAATGAGCTTTATTTCTTTATTTATATACAGCCTCATTCCATTCCTTGCTCCAGCAGTATGTTGCTAACTGCTAAGGCAACATTTTCAGCTCTCATCATATTGGAAGGGCCTGTAGCCACCCACTGACACTGTATTTAGAGGTCTCCATGCCGGAGTAGCTCAGGTGCCCCTTTATGCCTTGGCATGGCAGCAAGTACAGATGGAACAGGAGTGATGGGTCTTGACATATTTAAAAGAAGTAACAACCCTGTCAAATATTATTTTGTATCATGGAATGAAGTTATTAATAGTGTTTAAAGGCTGCAATTTTGTCTTCTGCATATCAGAACTTTGAATTTCAGGGTACTTACCATCTGTGGAAACAGGTCCCATTTTGTGAATGTGGCTTTGATACTGTATGTTACAAAGGCAACACGGAATGGTTTGCTTTTTACCCACTAATCTTTCCCCGCTTTATCCAAAATAAGCTGTTCAGGATGCAAGCATAAATTTGCAATGTGCATACAGAATCATGTGCATGCACTATCATGTTATTATTGAAGAACTCAGCAGCCCAAACCAGGAAATATGATATTGACAGGGGTGACACAGGAACCTGCACTGGTGGGAAATGGCCCAGAACCAGTTCAGCTGCTGGCTGAAGTGAAATCTCAGGCCTGGTAGCAATAGATACTCTGTTACCGTTCGAAGAAGGAGAGAAAAAGCCCTGTTGCTATTTACAAAGGGATAAGACAAAAGTCTCTATGAATTGGTTCATTTCTTTATTTGGAAAGAAAGAAAATGGGTAATTGCTCAAGAAATTCAGGTCTTATTTCTGATATTTCTTGCTAGAATTTCTGGGTAGAGCTAAGGCCAGCTATTAACCCTTATTAATTTTCCCCTTTATATGGAGTCTGTGCTTTATCATTTCTGTAGGTTCCCAAACACTTATCACATTTGGTAAAGTCAAGATATATTTATTCCCATGTTGAAAATACATAAGCTATTAAAAAAACCCAAAACTAAAACCATTTAATGAACTAAGAAGATATTTCAATAAACAAGTACAAACAAAATATTCTCAAGGCATCTTGATCACTTTCCAGATTTTTTTTTATTTTTAATTATTACTAGGACTTCATGGATGTACAATGGTTTTGTAAGGGGTCTAGGTAAAGGGATAAATATGGCAGTTCCCCATGTGGCTATGTGTCCCAAAGTGTGCTACATCCATGTCTGTTAGGAGAATTCATCTGTCATCCAAATGATTACTGCAATAGATTTAGTTAAGCAAATTTTACTCTAAGAATCAGAACATCCAGAAAGCTTTAAGTTAGAGGTGGGAAATTAGAATTAATCAGATAATAATGGAGAAATTAATGACTTGGGTGCCTTAGCTCTTACGTGTATTCTAAGTCAGCATGGAGATATAGTCTTAAGAAAGTTTTGAAATGTCTGAAGTCTGACAGAGCTGAGATTGATATGAAAAATACTTGATTTTGTAAGATTTTTCTTCCTCCCTTGTATTATCTAACTGTAGGCTAGATTTTTTGTTTGTTTGATTGTTTTTAATAAGTGATATAGAATACCATATAGCCTGGTACTTTTAGAGTCTCTCCCTTCACTTAGAAAGGACACCTTTCAGATAGTGTAATTTCCTTTGCCTGGATTGTAATAGAGCAATTAATCATAGTTATCACGTTGGTTTTCATGCAAGTTTCAAACACCTTGGAACAGGTTTAAGCCAAAAGGATGCTTTTCTTACTCAGGTTGATCAAGCAGCCACAACCTGCAACAAATTTTGGTAGCTATAATGTGAGACTTGAACTAACAATTTAATGATGTCATTGCTTATTGTTGCTGATCTCTCAGCTACTCAGCCTTTCCTTCTGTTAGCAAAGTTATTGAATGTCTGAATTAAGATGTTTTTACAAGTAGGCTTTCCCCTCACAAAATCTAATTTTCTTCTTCTAAGAAAACTAAAGCTTTTGTTCAAGGGGTTCATTATATTCCAGACTGAAAAAAAACATCAGCAAGTGTGGCAAAAATACTGCCTAAAAATTAATTGCAGGGTATTCTAATTATTGCAGTGTTACGATTCTTCCCTACCCTCCCACCCCCCACAGATATTTATATGCAATGGTTATTGAATCCTAGATATTGGCAATAAACCATGGGCTGAAAATTGTTAACTGGAAATATGTAGTGAATATATGATTGAGAGGCATCAATGATAGCCAAGACTGACTAGTGAGATATTTACTAAAAGATAAGAAGATAGTCCGTGTACATAGTGTAATATTTAACTGAACCATCCTACAATAATGAGTCTAGCCAGTGCTTCATTTTTCTCAGTTCACTTTTTCAGTCCTGGCTACTTGCATTTCTGAAGAGAAGTAAATAAGTTAGTGATTTTTTTTTCTTATCTTTGTTATAGGGCAAGAAAGAATCAGTTTTAGCTAAATAAAATGACAGAAAAATCCAGACTTGAAACTTCATCTCTGCTGCAAAGTCTGTAAACCTTAGTCATATAATTTTTTAAAATGTTGCTACACTCTCCAATGCAGATGGCCTGCTAGTAATTAGAGAAAATTCTTTTTACATATGTGAAATTGGCAATAGTCAAAATGGAGTAAGGATTCCCCTCTCATTTTTTGTTCTGCAAACCTAAGTACTATGAATGATGAACAGTTTATAACGGTGGAGCTCCTGGTTTAGAATCAGTTGTCCCCTTAAATGTCTACAGTCCACTTACCAAGTGAAATGACAGAATAAAAATAAACTCATGACTCTGAAAGCATTGGTGGCTGAAGAAAGACTTCGAGCCCTTTAAATTACAGGTTGCAGAAACATTACAGTGAATCATTTGATCCTTAAATTGCTTTCTAAATTCTGCATGTCTTGCACTGAACTGCCCAGCTACCAAATAGATCTTGATGTAAAGCATGATGGCCAGCTAATTACAACTGAATTTGGTACGAAATAATAGAAAAGCTATCCATTGAGAGAGCAGGAAGAAAACCTGGCTGCAAGAAAGCATTTGTGAAGTAACTATTCTGTAAATAGCAGTTTAGCCTTTTTCTACTTTGTATGTTGTTTTACTGAATCTCTGACTTTGTACAGGCAGTGTCAGATCTGGTACACACATCTATTAGCGCACAATAAATAGAATTCATATTTATATATTATTTCCTGATGCCTAGCTCCTACATAATGTATAATGTGCTTTGTAGTGCAACAAATCTAGGGGTTACAGTAGTCAGCTGTGCCCTGAGTGGACCAGGTCAGTGTTTTGGGTGGGGAAACCTCCTTTTGCTTATTCAGTCAGAAGCATTAGAATAGCTTAGGAGCCCGGGATATGTCACGTCAATGAACTCAAATAGCTCCACTACCTGTTATTCTCACAGTTTCCTTCTATTCTGAGGGGCCTCATTGAGTCTAGGAATTAGTACAGCCCTAGGGCTTCTCTATTTGATTAACCAGATTTGTTAAACACCCAGACATGCTGCAAAGTCCTTTTTCCTTCCTGGAAGCTTTTGAGTAAGCATTCAAAGGTGAAAGGGTTGGAGGTTAAAGTTCTGACCCTTCTCTCCTCCAAACCCCTTCCCTTCAAGAGGGAAACAAAACAAATCACTTAAGCATGTGCCTATCTAACTCAACGCTGCCAGCTCTCATCTGCTTTGTGTTGATCTTAAGGCTTTAGTTGTGGGAACTGAGATTCAAATACTCAACTTTAAATTTAAACCCAGTTTTGTAATCCTTGTGGTTCTGGACTACAGTTTGAAAATGAGTCCAAAGAAAAATAATGTCTTAAAGAAAATACTTCCCCAGTACTTTGGAATATAGTGCTTGACTCAAGACTTCTGAATATCTGCATTTGGCAATATTGCTAACTGAAAACATGGGATTGCTTCCAGCGAAATAAATGGGACTTAACATGTTTTATAAACGTTACTGAGTTGGGGGCTGAGAATGACTTATGAGCAATTTTACAAAAATGTGACATACTACTTACAATGCAGTTCACTACCTGGAAAAACGAACTCCATTTTTGTGTTGTGAGGGCAATCCTTTCAACTATGTTCTGCTCTTGGGGGTCTGTGGTTATTTGGAGACTTCACAGAAGATCAAATTTCTCATTGCCTTCATAAAACTGCAGAGTGATGGAGTGTCCTGTGGTCAGTCGTGATCACAGGGAATGTGTCACATGTTTGTTGGCTGGGAACAACATAATTTGCAAATATGTTCCATAGCTACCTAGTTAAGGAAAGAAGCCCTTGGATAATGATTTATATTTAAGCTGTGGATTTCAATTTTCCTTCTAGGATTTTTCTCTCTCCTCTGCCTATGAGGAGGAGGTAGGGAATTGAACAAGGTGGAGTAATGGATGAGTGGAGTACTTGGTACTTGGCAGGTTTTACAGTCTAGGGCTGTATTTTTCCTTTCTGCAGGATACCCCCTAGGGAAGATGCCTGTATGCAGAGTGTTCAATTATCTAAGCTGTCAGGAACATGCGTATTGTCAGAATGAAGGCTTGCAGCAGATTCCTGGTGATCTTTACAGATGGCCCAGGTCTCATACCTTCATCTTAAGCACTGGATTAATCATTTCAATCATTGCCCTAAATGGGAGGAGTTTTGAGTGTGTACGAGACAGAGATAAATTACACAGGAAAGAGCCAAACTATGATGGAGGTAGGGTTGCTTTTTTTTGGTTTGGTTTCTTTCGGTTTTGTCTGCCAGCTAATTAGGTATGCTATAGCAAATAAACATAGAAGATTGCTTATCTCATTCCAGAAGGTGCCAGAGACATTAAGGACGTAAATGTCATCTTAAGAAAGAGATAAATCAAGATATTGTGAATGAAAGAGCAAGAAGTGGCTCAGATATGTGGCTGAAGGAATTTCATAGAAAATCTCCTGACCAGAAAAGATGACCACCATGTGCTCAGCTTGAATTCTCACTGTCAGTTTGAGACACAGGTGAACCAAGATATTCTGTAGCTTCAGTAGGAGGTCACAGGCAGGCTTTGAAAAAATATGTGATTTGAATTAGATAGCTGTGAGTTTGCTCAGCAGGGGCATCTGGCTCACAGAAACTAGGTTACTTAGTAGTCCACTTTATTTTAGCATGAATAAAAGTAAGCAGTGTAAGTAATGGGACTACCTTTGGGGAGAAGAGTGGAGATTTGCTATACTCCCTACTTGTTTCCACCCAGAAGTTCCTATTATTAGCCTTCACTGTTCCTTGGGGGAAAACACTGCAAGAGATGGGCAGCGCAGAGAGAAATTTGTTCTAAGCTTTCAAGAAAATTGGCAACATTCAAACTACATCAGCTTTCAAAACTGTGGAGCTGGGGATGGCCTCTATTTGAGAACAGAGTTCATAGCTGAGAGAGAGAGAGTCTAAATCTGACGACTTTCAGGTAGCTAATACAGTGAACAGTGAACTTTGTGGAAGAATTGTGTATTTGTGTGTCAGGCTTCACTGTCCTCCATCAGACATTGAATGAGACAGCAAATTCTTACTTTACACCCTGACTTGGCAAAACAGGTTACATAGCATTTTCAATTACTCCTATGCTGGAAGTCAATCTCTTGCTTAAGTGGTTTGTAGACTTGAACCTGTGTAGTTTTTTGAGATTTTATTGTAATTTTCTTGTAATATTTCACAAGACATCCATCAGTTACACAGGTAAAAATCTCAGCTGCACAACCCACATGCAAGGTGGAGAATTTCACACAGTTTTTACACTGGTGAGCTTGATTCCCCATACAGAGTGAGCTTTTCTTTCTGACCCTGTGTACAGCTCCACCTGTGACATGCCTTTCTCTCTCTGCCTACAGGAACAGTGTAAGGTGAAGTCCAGGACAGAGAGCCCTGTCAGGAACTCAGAGGCTTTTGACTTGTAAATGCCTACTTTTATCAGTAACATGAAGGTATACTAGCTACAGATGTAGTCATCTTTCCCCATCCTTCACAATGATTTTGGAGGCTGTTAAGTATTTGGTTACATTCGGAAAACATTTTGACATTCTTTGCAGAAAGACACCATAGAGAAGCAAAGTATCCGTATTATTACTTTATAAAGGACCCTTTAAACTAATGAGGCATTAATGAGTAGACTGCTATGCTGAATCTTTCTCATGTAGGAAGGGCATGAAGTCATTTCACACAAATTGCAGCCCATTATTATAAATAGTTTGGCACGGGGTTCTCTGGAGGTAGAACTTCAAGCCAAATATACAGCAGCAGCTGTGGTGACACGTTGTGTAGAAACTGTTCCAGGCATTGTACTGGAGGAGTTGATGTTGCCGGATAACAGCACAGCAGCCTGTATTTAGAGTCATCTTACAGCAGCAATTCTGGTTTATACTGAAGGCATAAAAATATATATATGTGTGCCTGAGCTGAGCAATATGAGTCTTCTTCCCTCCTGTTGTTTCCCAATGATTTTATACACAACCAGCTACAATCACTGTATATAAGATTTTAATAATCAAGGAGTCTGCTTGAATTATACTTTCTAGTTTTAATAGGAAAATGTAAATTGTTGCTGCAATACTCCGAGAAGTATGACTTTCCTCTCCTACGGCTGACATTCAAGGTGCTAAACTGGACAGAATACCAGGTATTGTCCAGTAACTGGTATCCAAATTAACCCTCAAGGCGTATTTAGTTCCTTAGAAAATTTGGGGAGAATTTTGCTCTCATTTCAGATGAATTTTAGGAAGGTTACACAAATTCCTACAAAATCATGGAAAAGGGATCATCATTTTTTTGTGTGTTTGCATCAACCATTTATGCTTACATGGCTTAAAGCTTCCTACTCCACTTTGCTAGCCAGCCAACAAATTTCCAGCCTTTGTCTTGCATGCTGGCAAATCCCTAGAAATCAGTCTGCCATAGATTTACCTGGCTTCTACAGGACAGTTTCCCATCCTTTTTAAATTCCTTCTGGCTTAATCCCTGAGGCAGTCTTGTGCTCTTGGGACTGAATTTGGCTCTCAGGTGCTTTCCTGCAACTTTCCCAAAATCCAGGGAAACTTTCATATTATTAGTTATTTTTCTTAACTCCTTTTAGAAAATTCACCCCTTTAAATCTGTTGCTTGACTAACATCTTGGGTCTTCTTTTGTGACTTGCCAACACCTGTCATTACTGAAAATTAGTTACCTTTTTTAGTTTAATCATTTTGTTTTTCAATAGATACATTTTAATGTAAATAGTCCAATATCCCCAAAATCATGAGCAACTAGCTCTGCAAAAGGAGTTTAGCTGCTGCTTTCAGCAAGCTACAGCCAAGACTGTCCAGGTGTCAGGGCTCTGAGGCCATGAGCAGCCCGAATGTCCCTGACAAGTTTCTTGTCTCCTTTACCCATGTGTTTCTTCATGTAGGGATAATTTCACTGCTGATTAAGGGTATTGCACCAACATTACCTCATGTAACTAAAATTTGATGTCAGTGAGTCTGGCATATACCACTGGTTACATGTAAAGCTGCTTGTTTTTCCACAGAAAGACTTTTTTTTTTTTTTTTCCTGGAGGGATGGCTCTGCAGCTCATAGGTGAATAAGTCCTATTGATGAAGCCCAAGGGATGTTCCCTGTAATTACTGGGTTTGTTTTCCTTCTGTTTTCTATTTTCTTCTCAGCTTTCTGTCTTTCCAGTGATGCAGAAGTGGTTTTAAAAGTAAGAAGGTGATCTAATTATATGGAAATGTGACAGAAAATAGTTTACTTGTCATATTTTCAATAATTTTTGAAGATTTCTCAATATTCTGAGCAGAGGAGAGGAGAGCTAATGGCTTTTGATGACTTAGAATTGATCAAATGTGTAGTTGATGCAGATCTCATTCTCCTAAGTGTTGAATAAATCATTATTTTATTTCTTCTGACTTGTATAGAAATATATTTTACAGATGGCATTTGGTTTAGAGTTTGGGAATGATTTTTCCTGGTGTTGCTCTCTGCTCGTTTTATTCTTGGTATTCGTAGGACTTTGAACATAAGTGACAAAGCATGTATCACAAATCAAGGAGCGATTCCCAAGCCCTCCAAATGCCCAGATTGAAATACTTAGCAGGAATTCTTCCCTTCTTTTGTCTTTTCTTTTAAATGTAAAACCCTACTGTTCATCTGTGCAACTATGAATGCATGCCCTAGAAAAATTCTGATGGTATTTGTATTAACTTTTGTGACTGCTTTTGGTTTGAGTCGTAAAGCAAGGGTTACATGTTGTGTATAGTTACAGAGGGCAAGCTGCTGCACTGCACCTCCTGTCTATAACCTGCTTGTACCTGTAAACAGAGCAGCAGAGGGAGGCTGGATTTTTATTTTATTTAATTTTATTTTTATTTTTTTGGTGCCTCTCTTTGCCTTTCCTGGGCTGTTTAAGGCAGCTTTGGGTGTGCTTATTGAGAATTTGGCTCTGCTGACCATCATTTCCATTGAGATGTCTAAGAGGGCTTTCAGCCATACAACTGTGCTAGCAGAAATACCATTTGGGGCTTGAAAAGCAATGACATAATTATGTTGGTGGTTTGTGGGGGGTGAATACGCGTGACTGATGGGTATGCTGGGCAGTGTGTGGAGTGGCCCTGAGTGTCCTGCAAGGTGGCCCCAGCCCAGTGGCCTTACATGCTGGCATGTGTGGGACAGATTTGGAAGGTTGGACAAGAGATTAAGGTCAAAAATGAATGCATAACCCTGAGGAGATTGCACTGAGTCCAGTGCTGCTGAGGCCTTCTAGGGAGAAAGACAGCTTGAGGCTGCCATGAGCTGTGGTAGGGACAGGGTATAAGCCTTAGCCCTGCATCCAGCTTCCTCCTTGTTGGGTGCTCCCTATTACCCCACAGCTCTGTTTGGGAGCTACATGCTCTTGCTTGTGCAAAATAGCTTTCTTCTTTTGGCCTTGCTCCAGTTATAAGCCTCAAAATTTTATTCAAAGCAAAAGTTGCCACTGCAGATCACTTGATGAGGAAGACTCATCTCTTGTCTGCCACTCTAGCAATGCTTTTGTGTTGTTGATGGGCTCTAAGAAGGAGGAAAAAATATCCTGAACTTATAACAAAATGCTCACTTCCATATTTTTAAGGCAGGGAAGGAAAGGAAATATGAGTGTTTCAAAAAGTCTCACTTCTGTTATCATTGCATCCCGTGGGAAGAGGGGTTTTAGACGCTAGTCACGACAGGGGTGAGAAGGGTGGGCAGTGAACTGCCTTTCTGGGCTGTGCTCAGTGGGAGGGAGCCAAGAGGCATCCTCTGAGGCACCAGCTCAGCTGGAAGGCTGGGGAACAGGGCTGGGAACAAAGGAGCATCAGCCTGTGCAGACAGGGAGACAGCCAGCCCATCAGTGAAGGGATTGATTTTTCCCACCAAAAGGTCTTCTTTGTTTTTCTCTTTGCAGGAAAAAAAACAAAAACAACAACAACAAAAAAATCCAAACAAAAAAACCCCACACCAAACCAAACAAAAACAAAAAACCAATGCCCCCCACTTATTTAAACACTATCTGTCTATTTAAACACTATCAGTTATCCCACTGGAAATATTTCATTTATATTTTGAGGAAAAATATAGACAATTTCAGATAAAATATTTTCTTTACATGCTTTCTTTTTGCTAAGACTGTTTTCTGTAAGAGAGGATGTTTCTCCATGTGGTGTGTGCATTTTTATGCATGTCAGACACCTTCATCTGCCTATTAAGTATGAGGGGCTGAGTGCTGTTCAGCTAGATTCTCTGTTCTTCTGCAGAGCAGGTAGAAATCATCAATAAAAGGCAGGCTGGTCAGTGCTGCTCTGGGATGATATATGTATGCAATATTTACTGGAGTTGCATGATTCTGACCCCAAGACAAGTTTGCTCTTATCATTGGTTTTTCAGAGTGTCATTTATGCTCCTGACTTTTTGTGTTGTGGGTCTTTCTCTCTCTCTGTCTCTTTCTCTCTCCCTTGGAATTACCTCAAACATCCTTTATTTCTAATACATTGTGTTATACACAGACTTATCAAGACTTACCACAGAACACTGACCACTGTTACTTCCTTGAAGTCAAGCACAAAGGTGTTCAGGATCTGCTGGAAATTGTTAGCTCTCACAAAAGGATTTTCTTTTGCCTCAAATGTAGCTATGGTATTTTGCTTCACCGATAACAATGAAGGGTAATAAAGATGCAACTGCAGCCTTCAAGAAAGAGATCAGTAAAATATCATTGCTTTGAAGAAACTGTTACTTGATGGATTGTACTGAAAGATTGCAAAACCTTCTCATTTTAGTTACATATAAAAAAATATATATCTTTTTGATCTCAAGATTTCTAAATTACTAGAGAAAAAAACTACTTACCTGGTCTTTATTTTCTATTTCAAGATTATATGCCATTAAAACAACCAACCAACCAAACAAAAAATTAGCTGAATTATAGGTACTTCAACTCTTCCCTTTGACACGCTTCAGAAGCCCCCAAAGACTGGCTGATATGTAAATACATTTTCAGCAAAGACAAGGGTAAAAATAGAAGGGAGTCAAGAAATTAACTACTGTTGCTCAGAAGTGATTGGACTAATTAATTGCAAATAAGGTGACAAGGCACTACCTTTGTACATGCAATGGGGTACATCTGTGGTCCACCCCTGCAGGGGACTTGTAGCAGAACACCTGAGACATGACTCAGCCAGTCCCTGTGACACCTGGGCTGTGAGAAGGGAGCTTGGTGCCCCTAAAACAAGGGACAAGATGAGTAGCTGCCTGAAGCTGTAGCACCCACGAGGTGAAAGACTTGGGTGGAGTCTGCATCTGTCATTTAGCCGTCTTGTGGATCAGTCCCCCATCTGTAAAAAACTACAACTTGAGCTCTTCATAACTACAGTTCCCTTCTCTGTTCTGTATGTCAGGATGATGCCTTGTACAAAAAAGCCCTGATCTTGTTTGGTGCCTCTCATTATTACCATAATATAAAAAAATAAAAGTGAAAGTGAGATTACAACCTCAAGGTCAGCTTCTGCTGTATTGCTCTCTCCCTTTCCCACTGAAGCTTGCCAGGGTGTTAGTGAACACAGAATTTGGCCTTTTAGGTTTTGGTGTACAATATGCACATGTTGTGCTGAGATTAAATATGAATATGTTTAAAAAGTCTGCTTTCAATCCAAATTTTGAGGGCTTGCCAAAGTAGCAGAGATTGAGATAGGATCTTTTGTACTATTAATTGAAGGCTACGCTTTTATTTCCTTTAAATTTTTTTTAAAGCCTTCCTTCTGTGGTGGAAGATATCTTGCTGCTGCTTGGATCGATTCCAAAATACTGTTTTCCCCTGTAGCTAAAGCTGCAGAATGTAGTGGGTTTGATTCCGTGCTAAGTATCTTTTGTTAAATACTCACAACTTAGAGTTGTAGTTACCTTAAGGTGAAAGGGAAACCAGATCAAGATGCTATTAGCTGCCAGTAGAAAGAAAACATGCCATAATGTCATATGAGTTAATAACTCTAAGTAGCCTGTAAGATGCTGCTGTGGAATTAAATGCTTAACAATAATTCAAAAACGGCTTACAGAAATTTAAGAATGTGGATCATTTAGTATAGCTGAAATTATGCTCCTGGCATATATGTATGACACATGAGAGCACTTACCTGGAAATTTATTACCCAGCTCTGAGCAAACAAAGCATGACCTACATTTGACTAAAGTCAGCTGTCTCTGGCTAATCCTATGGGTTTCTTTTTATTAATGTCACAATTGCTAATGTGGTATAACATTGTCATTACTGAATAGCACAGCGGGATAAGCTGCAGCTGTTATTTCTCTTTCTATACCTACTAACTCATTAAATTTGAGTTTTAGGGAATACAAATTGTAAAGATTATTCAAATTCTGATTGAGAAATAAGACTACTGGGAAATTGGTGGCATATAAAGTAAAACTTTGATTCAAGGATTTTGGTGCTTTTTTATTTATTAGGAAGATTGGAATGTTTACAATTGATTTTTTTTTCCCCTTGGCATTAAGCTCCAAATTAAACCAGAGGTAGAATATCAAGAAAAGTAATAGAAATAGGGAAATTATTGCATGGTGGGTACTATTCTTTCTTTTGGAAAGGTAAAGTGCAAAGCCTGTATAGTGAGAACATGGAATGAGTGAGTTTTGTACCAAGAACTCAGTAATATGCTAAGTATCCCATTGTTGTTTTAAATAGCATAATTTCCTCATTTAAAATACATAAAAGTACTGGACTTTAAAGACTTGTTTTTTTTTTTTTTCTTCAAACAAATGTTTACAGGGTTATATAGCATATGTAGAAGCAGGTCTTTGGTATTTCTACAAAAACACACATGGTTTCAAGAACTAACTTATTCAAGAGGGAAAGGGAAAGTTTACAATTTGTCTGCTTCAAGACCGAGACATTGGTGTTCCTTTTTCCTTTAATTATGGTAGGCTTTTTTCTGGGAACCTTACCTCATGCTTACTCTCCTCATCCTAAGGTCTGGTTGAAAACTAGTGGAATCAGAATGAAGCTCCTCTTTCTCTAAACCTTATTTTTTTAGCTTCTATCCCAAATTGTGACTACTTATACAACTGAGGGCAGGAAAGAGTTTCCAAAGCAAGGTCTTCCAGGCTGGCTGTATCACGGAGATGTGTCTGTCTGGGAGGAACACCCCAGGTCCTGGGGCGTGTGGGTGGGCAGGCAGCCAGGTTTGCAGCCCTCGCAAGGGCGCTGCAGGAGCCTGGCCAGGGGAGGAGGAGGAGGCTTGTCTGGGGCTTTCCCACACTCCAGCTATTTCCTGCTTGCCGCAGAGCCCACGGAAACTGTGTCAGCCAGCGCAAAGTCAGGTCAGTGCTCAGGGGTCAGGCCGCAGGGTGGATTTTAATGGAGCCAAGCTGATGGTTGCAGCTGAGGATGTGGCCATTAATTTCCATTCTATTGTTACAGTGAATAGGTTTACAAGCTAAATTCAGTGCATGATCTATTGCTATATTTCAAGGAGTGTAAATCCCTTGACTTCCTTAGATGAACTCGGAGAAAGGGAATGGTTTTTAAGGATTGAAAGAGAAAAGGGGTGAGGGTGGGGGGAAGCAATGCTGGAGTACCCAAATACTGGTGTATGATCTTGTAATTGTAGTGAGAAATACATGGTAGTTGGGCTAATCCCGAAGCTTGGGTGAATCTGAATTCCTCAAATCAAAATGAAAATCTCCTGCATTCTTTAGCTAAATTGGAAAAGAAATGATCTCTTAGGCATTCATGCACTTAATTACATTCTCTCCTCCTACCTCCTCCGCCAACAGAAAAAAATAACTGTTAACTTCTACATTCATGTTTAAAGGGTGATGTCAGCTTCTAGGCTTTGCTGACTGCTCCTGGAGATTGGTGGTCACACCCACAGTGGATCTTTCCACTCAGTATAAGGAGATAGGTGCTCTGTAATGTTAACGGACTTAAAATATTGGGAAGCAGTATGAAGAGGGGGGAACTTGAACTGGGATGTCATAGCTACAGAGGTGGGGTAATGCACTGAGCAATCTTTGCAAGTGATGGATAGAATTTGTTCATGGGAATTCTCTGTAGTATGTCTGTGATCTCTGTGATCATTGTAAATACTGTTCTCTATCCTCCTAAATTTTCCCCTTCAGCAACAGTGTTCCTTCTTGTCTTGCTCCTATGTTTTGATCAAATTGTTTTCAGATTTCCTCAAAGTGAAGCCTTTTCCCCCACCTTTTTTCTTGTACAAACTTGGTCTCATGTGAACCTGCCCTCTTGTCTTCAGAAAGCTTGACCCTGGTTGCCTCCTTGATCTGCCTGTTAACCAGTTTCACAAGCTCTAACTACTACTCTAATACACTATCTATTAAAAACTGAGCTTGATGAGGGGGCCTGGGGACAATAGAGGATAGCATGGAGCATAAGGGAGGAGTGCTGAGGCCTCTTGTAGAACAACGTTGGCCCAGAGTGTGAAGAATGCTGTATGTGTCTCTCTGCGTGTGATAGGAGGAGAGGCTGCACAGAATGATTCATATGGGAAATATGCCATGACCACATTGAAAACAAAGCAACATCAGCTCAAATTCTGCTGGGTTTGTAGTGAGAAGAAATACTTTTTCCTTTTTATTAGGTGGTTTGTGGTCTATAGGAGTAGGCTTGAGGCTTCAGCTTAATGCTATGTGAGCTGGTACCTACCACAGGCATTGTTGTCCTTCAGGAGAAGGACTTAGTGAGATCAGAGTCCCTCCAGGGTATGAATTGGGAATGGGATGGCATGTGGAAGTTCTCATTGCTCTGCTTGCTCTGTAGAAAATGAGAATTTCAGGGGTATAAACATAGGATTTCTAATGCATAATACAAATAAATATACTCTAAATTTTAGTTAAACATACTTAAAAGACAAGTTAATTTTTGGAAGCTTTCTAAACAGTAAATACCATGAAGTTTAAGTTAGTTAACCACATGGCTGTATGTGAGAACTAGTTTAAATGATGCTTTGTGAGAAACAGTCTCCTCAGGGTACTTGAATCCTCCATTCAGTTTTTTGGGTTTTTGTTGGCTTGGGGGGGGGGGGGGGGGGGGGGGGGGGGGGGGGGGGGGGGGGGGGGGGGGGGGGGGGGGGGGGGGGGGGGGG
>JAWWEU010000081.1:37412735-37423484 GCA_035583155.1 Acropternis orthonyx | reverse complement strand
CTCCTCAGGGTACTTGAATCCTCCCTTCATTTTTGTGGGTTTTTGTTGGATCCCCCCCCCCCCCTGTTATTTTAACTCTCCCTGCTTCTCACATTTTATTGAAAATGGAGCAAAGGCATTTCCATGCATTTAAAAAAAAAAAAAAAAAAGTGATTCACTGAATGTGCTTGAACATGGAAACACACTCTGCCTCTCGACTTTCAGGTGGGTCTTAAGATCAAGAAAATAACCTATTCAGATCAGTCATGAAATGAGCAGGTCTGATGCCATCCTTTTCCCACCCATGCTGAAGGACTATTCCTCTTGGAGGAATTTCTTCTCCAAAGGAGCCCTTTCCCTTCCCTCTGATTAGCAGTTTGCTCCCTCTGTCTGTGACAGTCGATAAAGCAAGAGCAGCAGCAGAGCCAACTTGAAAGCATTATATATCCTTAGATGTGGCTTTAGGGGAATGTGTGATTGCTCATGAGTTTCAGATAGTTAAGATTAAAGTTACTAAGAACAGAAATCTCTGTGGGCTTTGCTTCATCTTCATAAGAGCCAAAGCACTGAATGAATAACTTATTTCTAGTTTGTCACTTCAGACTTGGAAAACCTTGTGGATAACTGGACAATTGTCTGACAAAGTAATGAAGTTCAAAAAGCTGAAAGCTTTTAGGAAGAGTGCATTCTTTTTCAATAAACAAAGAGTGAGGTGTTTTTTTGGTTTTTTTTTTTTTTTTTTTTTTTTTTTTTTTTTTTTTTTTTTTACCGGGGGGGCATTTTGAGAAACTTTTCTAAGTTCTTATTTTTTAGGGGAAAGAGGCGAGGTTAGTCCACTGTCTTTTCCTTGCAGTCTTCTATCCACTATGTTTGACTCTCACAAAGTCTATGTGTCAAATGAGGAACCATGGGCCAAATGAGGACCTTTGAAGATGGGCTATCCATGCAACCCTGGGAAAGACACTGGAGGCAGATAACTTTGCCTACCTACCTCCTGAAATATGGTTCTTTTGCTTGTAGATTCCAGTCAGGTATTTAATATTTTTTTCTGCCACCTCCTCTTCCTTTCCTGTGGCCTAGTTGCCACTGAAGCAGCTCAGATGTGTGTCCTCCACTTGCTGACTTTCTCATGATAGTGTGAGGGAAAAAATATCCAACAATTCACTAACAAGCAAACAAAACCCTGCAGAAATGAAGGTTTCCATTAAGAAAAAGCAACTTCTTCAAAACAAGATCTCAGCTCTACCCATGATCAACCAAAATATTTATTAAGTATACACATTAAAGAACTTAATTTATGACATGAGTAGAGACTGTGTATCAAAAACCCAAGTGAACTGAAAAGTGAGCAGTTTCATCAGTGCTTCTTACAGTGTCAATGGAAAAGCAAGTGTCTGAGCTTGTTAATTCATGTGTGAGTAAACTGGCATTGCCATGTAGGCATATGGGAATAGAGGAGGACACTGGCCTTCAGCTCAGAATTAAATCTGATGGAACAATATTCTACAGCATGCAAAACAACCTGAAATGTTAAATGGTTGGGAAAAATAAATGTCCTTTATAGCTTTCTTGTACTAACATACTTGGAATCATAAACCTTTTTCTTTTGAACAAATGCCATCTTTAATTTTCAGAGGCAGATAGATTCTCTCTTGGCTGCAGTTAAATATTAGGAACTCTTTACCAATTTTTCAAGGAATAAACTTCGCTATGTCTTGTTATTTCTAGTTTGACAGAGCAGAAGTTGTAAATCTTCAAAATAATAAAATCCGTTTTGCTAGATATTTCACCATGGGAAGGGCACTACTTTAATCAAGAGGCTATTTGAATTCATGTATGATTTTGTCCGAAGCTGAGTGTTTAAAACAGCCAATCTTTATCTGAACTTAGAACAGTTTTTTTGGTGAACATGCAAATTAACTACATTGTATTATGAAAGTACCCATTTGTGACTAACAGAAGTTATCAGAATAATGCTGCCTTTGTTCTCCTTTCATTATTCTCCTGTCCTACAGAGTAATATTGTATCTTTAATAAGATTTAATTTTCTGTGAGAAAAATAATGAGAAGAAAAACGCTGCGAAGGATAAGAAATTTCGTTGTTACACACGAGAAAGATTAAGACTGCTGCTTGCCACATGGAGGAGCTCAAGTATCATGTTAGGAATTACTAGGAGCCTGGCGAGCTCATTCCCCGGCCAAGCTGGTGTGGAAAAATAGGAGTGCGCTGGCCTCGGGTCTGCCCCTGGATGTGTGGATGAGATTGCTGTAACTGTGTAGCAGTAATGCGTAAGAATGTAATTTGTTCTGTAGCAGTCTTAATACTCTTTCCAAGTGGTATGCCATATGGATCACAGAGACCTCAAACCTACTCAAACTGGTGCAAACCCTGGCTCTGGGTTTCTGCGGTTTTCTATATCTGTTTCCACAACTCCTCCTGCTACAACGTGTAGGACTAATTAAGAGGAAAAAAAAAAAAAAAAAAACTGAGGTAAAAGTCATTCCTACCTTACTGTGCCATACTGCATTGTAAATACAGATAATGTAGATTCAGCTCCCAGATCTGTCTGTACCAACATAAAAGGTCACTGACCTGCATCTATTTTTCAGTCTCTTTTTGACATGCAAAGAGATTTTTTTTAATCCAGGACTTTGCTAGTGGAACAGCTTATGTGAAAATTCCCTAGTAAGCTTTGGGAAATTCTGTCTTCACTAGGTAAAATAACTGGCACCAGTCCCATGGGAGGTAGAGCCCCTGGGCTGGCAGTGGGGAGCTGGGCAATTCTTTATGTTAGTGGATCGACCTGGGAGTGGAAGCTGTGGGCTGTGCTTGTCCCGGTCTGACCAGCTGGACAATCTTCCTTTGTACTGGCAGGGTAGGGGTTCCCTGTTTTCTACTTCCCATGGTCATCCTGTTTTATGTAGGCTAGATAGCGCAAGTAAAATAAAAAACATCAGCTCTGATGAAACAGAAAAATAAAAGAAATCAGATGTGTTATGAATCCTGCAGGAGGGAGTAGAAGAGAGATTGGATGCCCCCCCCCATGCAGCTCATTTCTTAAAGTGATGTTTTCACAAACAGCTGACTCAGTAAACGTGTTTACCCTCAGTTTAAAGTAGTAGTTTTAGCTGATCCTTGTGGCTGGCTCTCCCTGAAGGGCAGGAGGGAATGTTTCTGGGAGCAGCTCACTTGGCATCCCTTGGGGGAAGCAGGTGCCTGCAGCGAGCTGCTGGATCAGAGGCAGGGATGGGACTGGGAAGAGAAATGTAACCTGAGGACCTCATCTGAAACTGCTGTCTTGCACTGAGTGTTTCTGGTTGAAAACAGGCTTTTCCTTCCTTTCCCAGTAATACAATCATGACTCATGTCCTCTTTTCAGATGAATTCCTTTTGTTATCAGACTTCTCTTTACTGCTGAATTACTGCAGACTATTACTACTCCTCTCCTTCCCAGGAAGTATAACCATTTATTCTCACTCTGCCACCTGTGCTGTCAATGGGGTTAGGTGAGCAACTGGCACAGCTGTAGCATCTACATGTGTGCTGTACGGCCACATAAGCTTTTGGAGAAAGGATAAACCACCTCAGAGTCTGTGGTGCAGCTGAATTTTCGCATTTTCCATTTTGTTCTTCCCTTTGGTGGTCTCAGTTGGGGCACTGCATGCTACCACTGCAGAAGCCTGAAGAGCTGGGGGGTTCTCCAGCCACTATTGCTTCCTGCAGCTAGCTCCTGGGCGAAACAGCAGCCTGTATGTTTAGCAGGAGGCAAAGGTAGTGTAAAGTAGCCACTGCTGCTGCTTAACAGTTTATTTTAAGTTACTGTGCAAGTTTTTGCTGCATGATACACTAAACCCACAAATCTCAGTCTTCTCAAGGTGATGATCAGTGTATATTCTGGAAGGGCTTTGTTGTCCACCCAGGTCAAATCAATGAAAAATACCTAAGTTATAACTTTTTAAATAACTCTCAAAGACTTGGTGTTCTTGTAGTCTTTGACTGGAAAGGTTAAGATAAATGACATTAGTTGCAACTGGCCTTATGTATTCAAATAATTTCATTTTTACATTTACTTCTGAAGAATGTTAAATTTCTCATCTTGTTTTACAGAGATGTCTTGCCTTATTTCCTGAGATTTAAAGCAGGGGGAAAAAAAAAAAAAAGCTCATGACATTACTGTCTGAAAGTGTTCAGAAATGTGACACACGTGATGGCTGCAAGGGCAGCTGCTGGTGCTGAAAGTTCAACTGTAAGAGTGACAGTAGGAATCACTTCTAGAAATCAAGAAGTTTTGTGTTAGTTAATAGACCTTTTTGGCCACATTTGTGAGTAAGCAAGATTCAATTCTAATAAGTTAAATATAGTTTAAGCATTCAGATTGGAAATAGGGTTTAGAATGTGAATCCAAAAGAATTTATGTTGGTACTCTTGCCCTTTTAATTTTTTTTTTTTTTTAAATCTGCTTCAATATTAATGAATACATTGAATAAGTTATTTTGGTTAAAGGTGTGTTAAATGCAGCAACATAGCACAAAACTGCTTCTAAGTAAGCAGTTATGAGTGATAAATTATCTGGTTTTGAATTGCTAGGGGCAGAACACACAGTGTGCATATCAGCAATTATAAACTGCTGTACAATTTAAAAGTAAATTATACACAAACTTTATTGCTGGATTCCAATGAAAGAAGAAAAAACTGTGGAAATGGCACACTTTAATTAAAATACATACTCCTTGCATTACGATGCATCAATATACAGAGTAACATACACTGTCTAAGAGATGCGAGGGAGTCCTAATTCCATAGATTTGGGATGTTAGAAACCTTACCATAGGCTTGAGGGTCCCCTTACAAAAACCTGAAGTCAATAAAGTGTGCAGCTGAGCAAACAGAGGGCTCTACTTCACTTGGTAGGAATTTGCATTGGTGGAATTGTATGGGGAATAGGAGAGGGGAGATTCTGGCCAGGAAAGTGCCTTTTGCCTCTGCTACCTGGCAGTTTAAACTAATTAAAAGAAAGAAATCTTTCCCAATATAGCTCTCCTGTAAAAATATAAGAACATAAACCCCTTGTCTCTTTACTTCGATCTTTTAAGCAGCCCATAATGATGCTCAGGTTAAAGAATTAATCTTCAGTTCCAGGCTGAAAATCTTTAACTATGATAATTCTTGAGGGATCTTTCAAAGAGCAGAGTTGTGCCGACCCTCTTGAGCAAGTCATTAATGAAACAGCTTTATGATAAATAGTAATGTGCTAATGGCCTGCCAAGGGGTTTATAGAGAAAGACACTGATCTCTTGGGGTCAGTATAGCTGGTATTGCATTTTTAGGAAGAATAAAGGTGTTAATACTTCAGCACCAGACACAATCCACCTCAACAATTTAAACCTCTACTGAAATCCTTACTACAGGGTCAACAAGTTCTTTACACCTGACTGATGCCTTCTGTGTGCTGTATAGACCTGCTGCTGTATGGAACAGCCACTGCTTCTGGAGGGATGGAAGGATTTGCATAGACTTTATTTTTTACTTTTTTTTAATGTTTGTAAGGCTTTTTGTGATACTCAGAGAGGAGTGCAAGTGCGAGGTTTTTTGTTCTTATTGTGCCAAATCTGGAATTTTCCCTCAGGCCTCCATTCTTTGGGAGTCAAGTAGTGCTGAAGATGGGCTTTGGTCCAGCTGGAGTGCCTGGCACACCTGCCACTGCACTATGCCTGCTGCAAGTCTTGAACTCCAGCAGTTTCAGTGACTTTGAGAGGATTTCAGTGAAAATTCCTACCAGCAGGTGCTGTGTTACTACCGTGCTACTTCCTAGGTGTGTGCTTATGGGTGTTGCTTTGCACAGCAAAAGGCAGTATTTGACCTTGGAAACACAGCAGAAAAAAATAGGATCATATCTCTTTGCTTCCTTGGACAGATAAATAGATTTTGGCCTATTTGATGTTTTTTTTTTTTTTTTTTTTTCATTTTACCTTTTACCCCACTTACTCACATTCTAAAAATCTGAAGGCAGTACTTTCTGCTTCTATGGCATGGCAGTGCTCTGAGCAGGAGTTGTTGCAATGCTGAAATGTTTGTGAACTTGGTGGACTCTGTAGTTGAACTGTCCTCCTTTCCCTTTAGTCCATGCCTACATTTGATGTGGGGGAAAGACAATACTGGAGAATTTTAAAGAGAACTATATTTATCCATATTAACTGTGTGAAACAGCAGGATTGTTCTATTTATAAGGTGGGAGAGAGAATGACCAAAACTTTTGAAAATTTAAGTCTCTAAATATGGATCCTAAATAACTTATCTGACTCTCTTCAGAGGTGATCAGTGGTCTCTAAATCCTATGGGAGGGAATGTTAAAGACCTTTTCAGATAAATGTGGTGTTTTTCCTGATGCCCTAAACCTCCAATTCATGTGCCTGAGGACAGAAAGGAATAATCCAGAAATTTATACAGATGTTTTAACTGTGTGTTCCCTAACAGACTTGCATAAAATGCACAATAGAAGAATGAGACGAATAAAGCTTCCATATCTGTAAAGCACCAGAAATGTGTTTGAGGAGCTTCCTTGATATCTCCTAGGCTAGATGCGATAATGATGGATTAGAATATTTATGATCACCGATGAGAAGTAGGAATGGTAATATTCACTAGCTGCAGTATTCTTTCACTTAGCTGCAGGCTGAAATGCCTATCAAAGTATTGTAGCATGTGGAGTGCTAATACAATACATAAGGATCATTGTGGGGAGAAAAGATTTTAAAATAACTTTTCAGACTGCAATTTTTCTCTTTGTCTGGGAACAAGATCTTGGTTTGCTCCCAGATGTAAATCCGTCTTTGATGAAATGCCTTAGGAAAAGTACCTTTCAAGGCAGTGTCCTCTGTCTCCTTCTGGTGTTAATATGTACTTAGAAAACATTCTGAAAAGTAATGCAGAGGATTTTTTAAACATTATTAAGACTCCTTTTTTCTTTACTAATTGCTAAATGTATTGCATTAAACCTGTGCTTTTACACTTCAAGTACACACAGCTTTTCTTTGAGCTGAGGGAAGGTATTTGCACTTTTCTAGCATGTGGTTGAGTTTCAGATGCCCCTTTGAAGTGCTGTTTGAGGTCATAATCCTCCAAGCAGTCTAGCACAAAGCTCAGCTGGAACTGCACCAGGACGATGTGCAGGGTGGAAGCCACTGTAACACTTTGGTTCGATCTAGCAGAGAAATGAGAAAAGCCCCACAGATACAACTGAGAGCTCAACAAATGGGAAGGTTTTCAAAGTTTCCCTACCTCCTTCCAGCCATTATCACACACCTGCTTTGTGAGTTGTCATCCTTAGCTAAGATTTTTTTTTCAAAACCTTGCCTCTCTGTCTTTTATGGAATAAGAGTTTTCAAGAAAAACATAGTGTAGGTGGAGGGACAAGCCAGAATTAGGAGTTAACACAAAGCTGTATTATGGCTATTATGACTGTACTCTTCAAATGCTTCCAGTAAGCCCTTGTTCAGTCAGCTTTAGTCTTTGTGTGACTCCAGTTTCCAGAAATCCAGCATTGTATCCCTTTGATACTCTGTCAAAATCTCCCCCTCTCCTCTCTTTTCTACATGCTGCCTCTGGGAGTTTACTTCTGCAAGATGTTGAATGTACTGGCTAAAATTAGAGTAATGAAAAATTCTTGTGTGCATTGATTGTTGCTTACACCAACTATTTATCATATACCAAGCACTTCACAGGCACATAGGGTAGAGATGCCATCCCAGGTGTCTCTCCACATACCTTACTAGTATATATGTCAGTGGTACTCTCTTCATTCCTGAAATTACACACATACTTTACAGCACTAGGACTGAAATGCTTGTCATTTTGCAGAATCACAATCTTGAAGAATATATATGGTGTGAAGTTTGCTGTGTCCACCCAGAAAACACTTTGTATGCTGATTATACAAAACAGAAAGCAAGCCAAGCGTGTTCACAGTGTAGTGACTGCAGACAGGCCTATAGCTGCAAGTTGTGCTGCAACTCCCAATTACTGCCCTCAGCAAATTACCCGTAATACTGAAAAGCAGAGGTCTGTGGAGAAGAAAAGAACCTGACTCTTATTAGGTCAGGAGGCTTTTGCTGATATCATAAGCAACTATTTTTCTAAGGAAGAAACAGATATGACACAGCCAATGCTTGGTAAATATGACAGATGAACAGACTTTTACAGAGCAACAATGTGTTGTGCTGTTTGATTGCTCACTGTTTGGCAGACCACTTCCACAGAACTAAATGATTGCATGTGAGCTTCACCTCAATGGCTCAAAATGACTGCAATGCTCTCCTTTAATACATGGAATACCTTTGTTATATGCTGCTCCTTCTGAATTCCAATAGAAAATAAATTTTTGTATTTCTGTGTCTACAACTTTTATAACAAGTGGACCATAAATCCCTTCTCTAATATTGTGTGCTCTGTAGTACTGTGGTTTATCACACTGATAATTTTATAACTTGAGTCCTATGGGGACTCTGGTTGTAAACTGTATGTTTGTTCTAATTCTTCAGCAGTGTGTTCTGATCCAGCTCACTACTGCACTTCTAATTCCCCTCTGAATATGCTTTAGAGTAAGTTGTGCAATGGAATTTTTATACTTGCCTTTATTGATATGCCACTGAACAAATGATGAGAGAAATATTATGATATGCTTTTATAATTTTGCTTTTGATGAGAATTTTATTCTTAACCAATGTTCCTGCTCTTTGACACAACTAATTTTAATTGAAACACTGAGGTTTGCTTATGAAGAATTTGTGTATGTTTATCCTGCTTGCCCAAGTACTAGCTACACTGTGAGCTGATACAAGGAAAAAATGGTAAAACTCAACATAATGCATGTTAGCTGAGGTACAGCATATGTGTCAAGGAATGCACATTTATGGCTAGTCCAGTGGATGTGGAGTCCTGTGGCTGCCTCTCTTCACACCATCCAAGCATAATGCAGCTCCTTGTCTGCATCAGCTTACATTACATTAATATAAAACACAACATTTAAGTACAGATTTGCATCCTTTTTGATAACTAAAGGAGAAGATAACTTTTCTTTGGAAGTATTTTGTATCTATATCCAGTCAATTGTAAAGCCTCTCAAGGGACTTCTCTTTTGTAGTCTTAATGCACTGCTTGCACATCCTAGACTCTTGACACATAATCTCTTAAACTGCACAAAGAGCTCTGCTCTGTGATACTAAGTCTTCTACAAAGATGAGTTGTGTTTATTGCATTGGCATGTTTAAACTACTTATCCCATATATCTGTTTAAACTGATGTACGTAAAACAGGCAGTTACAACAGACAGCCTGTAAATCTGGCATTCTTTCAAGGCCTGGAGCAATCAGCTATTGCCAGTGTAGAGCCTCAGAATGAATTTTAAACTAATCAGTTTATGGCAAGTCTTTCTTAACTTTCAGGTCTCATGGAAAGAAAAAGATACTGATAGCTCATCTAGGAATGATTCTATTATGTAGAATAATATGAAGCTATAGAGAAAAACATGAAGTGAGCAGGAGAGGTCTCTAGAGGTTTGTTGTATTTTTTAAATCTTGAAAGGCACAACTTTCTTGTCACTGACAAGGCTTTACATCAGACAGTTGATTCAAAAAAAGTGTGGCATTTATCTTAATTTTGCTCTTTTCAACTTCAGTAACACCATTTGCCACTGAGTGGAAGTAAGATTAGAATAGTACTGAACGCCTTCAACAGATTTTTTCAACTTTCTGGATTTGCAAATAACTTTACCTGCTTGATGCATAGAAATCATACATTTCACAGTAAATCTTGCATATTTAATGCAGCCATAGAAAATTTCAGACAATTTGTCGCAAAATCTCTACATGCGCTTCTCTTCTTCAGTTATAGTAAATAAAAACACTTTCTGTATCCATGCACGTGTGTATGTTCTTTTAGATAAATATATACAGAGGTAGAGCTTAGCTGAGGTTATGGTATGTTGAAAATGTTAGAGTATCACATTGTTGTTTTTTTTTTTTTTTGTTTTGTTTTTTGGCTGAAGTTCTATGTAGAAATTAAGTCCTGGTTGAGGAGCTGTTGCTTCCTTTACATATAAAAGACTAAACCCATTCATGTAAAGAGAACATCACTAGGGAGACTTTTAAAAATACATTTGCAGTAAAGCTGCCTACATCCCAGTTTATAATTTAGAGGCAAAATTGTCTTTTGACACGTAGTACTTAGTGCACTGTCACAGGTCACAGTATATTGGTTTTAGGTGTCCTTTTCTCTGGTGCTGCCATTTGTCTCCTTCCTTTCTGTCCTTTAATTGAGACTCACAGGTTATTCAGTAGAAGTGGGTCTGGATTAACATTTCTGTCAGTCTGGACATCCTGTGATCTGGTACTATTTCCTTCACTGGATCCGACAGTCATTTCTGGTGTCTTCTGTTAGCCTTGATTCTTTCCAGGGATATCCCTAAAGCTGTTTGGCAAATTCTAAGAATAACTGATGAAACTGGAATGGTTTTCAGTTGCTTTACTGGGTCAGGATGAGTTGCTAAGATGAGGTGTGACCCCCTTCCCAGTGGTTTCAGGTCACTTCACTAAGCCTCATGGGGTTGAGCATAAGACAAGCAGCAAGCCCTGATCCCTGAGTGATGCTGTGCTGATCAGCCCTTCTGTTTCTGCAACTTTGCAAAAAAAGAAAAAGAAATGTGATGGGTTTGATAAATCCCAAAAAACTCAGATTAAGGTTTTAGTTTTAGCTAGGCCCCACTTCTGTGGGTC
>JAWWEU010000081.1:37384100-37412635 GCA_035583155.1 Acropternis orthonyx | reverse complement strand
CTTCTTTTAACTGAAACTCTGTCACATTGGGAAGTGGTTGGCATTTTGCCAAGAGTCAAACCAAAACAATAACAAGAAAAAAAGTTTCTCTAAGCATAAATCCCTTCTTAACACCACCTGAAAATAGAACTGGGGAGAGCAGTGGCGGTTTCCTTCCAGCTTGTGTGCAGGAAGGTTTTTGAAACAGGATTTCAGGGAAGCTTGGGGAACTGATGGTTGCTGCCTCTGAAAAGGGACCACTAAAAGCAAGTCAGGGAACTGGGGCAGACACTTTTGCAAGAGGAACCTGCTCTCATTCCAATAGGGCTCTATGTCCAAGCAACAGGATTCCCACCTTGCATTCTCCTCTGAAGATCTGATCTTACAATCAATTTCTTTCTTTGCTTCTGGATTTTGCTCTCTTGCACCTCTGTTAAAATTTTTATGTGCCCGTGGGCTTATTAAAATCCTAAATACTCCAAAAGAGGTGGAGAATTCAACAATTTTGGGAATTAGGTTCCTCCAAAGCCATCTAAACTTGTAATAGTGTTTGTATCTGACTTCCTTTCTGTTTACTAGCAGATCATTTAAAAACAAACAAACAAAACCCCCCCAAAAATCCCCAAACAAACAAAAACCCAAACCCCACAAATTCCAAGACTGATCTTGCTGAGATTAAAAAAAAAAAAAAAAAAAGATGTGAAAGACAGGAGGGAATTCAAACATTATTAAAGAACTGTTTGAAGAATCTTGAAACTAGAAAGTTTCCTGTAAGAGTTGCAGATGTTATAGCATAAACCCCCACCCCCAGTTTTAATGGAATGTGAAACTGTTGGACATTCTTATTCGAAGGAGTTAGACACAAGAGTACAGATCTTTGTTTCAGGGAATTTGAGATTGTGTCTGACATCTCTGTGTATAAGAGGTCTTTGAAGTATACTGCTAGACTTTGTACTTGGAGGAATTAAGGGATGTTGTATAGCTTTGTGTGAAAGAAAACTTCAAAGCATGCTGAGAAGTAGCGAAAGATCTGCAGTTACTAAATTTACAGTGAAGAACCCTAGTAAGTCTTCCTTTTTATGTATAATAGCAACATGATATTTGTGGAGAAGGCCCATAAGATGGTGACTGAATGGGTCAATCAATGGGATATACAGAATTCTTTATCACTTAGTGTTTGAAATCCAGCAAATAGTGATGAAACAGCCATGGTTGTTCAAGATGCTGAATTAAGTGGGTTGCTGTGGTCTTCAGCTTTAAATAGTTTCTTCTCTTTAAAATATCTGTGTAGTTGAGCCTTGATTTTCTGTGATGACAGCTGTGTTTTCATGTTAAGCTATTAGAAGCCTTTGAGATTCTTGGGCACTGCTCATACTTCTGAGCTGTAGCCTACAGTAAGGATGTTGATGATAGTGTTAAGGATATTCTTGTAATAGTTCAAGAAAATTTCTGGAGCGATGGGGTGTGAGAGAGAAAAATCCAAGAGATTTATGTATTTTAAGAGGAACCTGAGAGGTGTAAAAGAACAGAGGACTTTAGGGTATTACTTAAAGCCCTTGAGTTTTCTAAATTTGTCAGAGATTGTCAGCCACATGCTTACTGCCAGTAACATACAACAGTTACAGTTCTTTAGGGTTTTTTTTTGATTTTTTTTTGCCCCTGCTTAGAACCTACATGGAGATGCATACAAGGATGTTGTCTGAAGGGAACTAAGGGTTATCTTTAACTGGGAGGACCGTGAGTCCCTGGAGACAAGAGCCAGTGAGATGGTGACATTTGACTTGTTTTGGCTGAATTTGAGTTTTGAAGGCTGTGTTAGATAGACTGGCTGGCACAAAATAAAGTAGCTTGTGAATTTGTAGTGTACTAGCTACTACATGCTAACTGCCTTTTTACACATTTTGGTATGTTTGAGGGAAGGGACACCTTCCAGAGGGACATTGACACACTTGAGAAGTGGTACAGGGTGAAACTCATGAAGTTCAACAAAGACAAGTGCAAGGTCCTGCACGTGAGCTGAGGTAGTCCCCAATATCATTACAGTTTGGGGTGGTGAATGGATTGAGAGCAGGCCTAGGAGAAGGATTTGGGGATATTAGTGGGTTCACAAACACACATGGGATATGAGTGTTTGCAGCCCAGAATGCCAATCAAGAGCAGCATGACCAGCAGGTTGAGGGAGGTGAGGTGATTCTCCTTCTCTGCTCTGCTCTCATGAGACCCACCCTGGAGTACTGCATCCTGCTATGGGGCCACCAACACAAGAAGGACATGGACCTGTTGGAGCAAGGCCAGAGAAGGGCCATGAAGGTGATAAGAGGACTGCAAAGCCTCTCCTAGGAAGACAGGCTGAGAGTTGGTGTTTTTCAGCCTGGAGAAGAGAAGGCTCAAAGGAGATCTTATTGTGGCCTTTCAATACTTAAAGGAGGCTTGTAAGAGAGATGGAGAGAGACACTGGAACACTTGCCCAGAGAATCTGTGGATGCCCCATCCCTGGAAATGTTCAGTTTGGATGGGGCTTTGAGCAAACTGGTCTAGTGGTTTGATCTAGGGGTGTTGGACAAGACAATCTTTAAAGGTCCCTTTCAACTCAAAGTATTCTCTGATTCTATATTCATAGTACATATTAGGTATGCCCAGTACCTTCATTTTCTTTAGAAGCGGGATAATCCATATTGTACAAAAACATTTTTTCTTTCCATATAAGTAGTGACTAATGCACACTTATTTCACTCCTGTATCCATTGATTTTAAGCTTATCCTAAGAAAGATGTTGCTTGTGAGTATTTGGAAGGAGTGAGTGTAACTAGGAGGAGATGGCTGATGCAAGGACTGGATTAGGGAACAGGGCAGCCAGGACTAACACAGCTGCAGCTGTTAGAGGACACTGACACTGTTAAGGATCAGTGACCAGGAGCAGAGGAAGACCATGACTCCTGGAGCTCTCAGCTAACCCAGGGACAGAAATTTGTGACATCAACTTACTGTGCATTAGCTTTGAAATTTAAAGAGACCTTAAATGACTGAACAGAAACCATGTACCCAGAGAAACTGTTTAGGGCATCATTTCACAGATTATAAATTGGGTGAGCTAGTTTTATAATCTAGATTTTTAAAAAACCAAAGAAATAAAACCACCCCCATTTTTGCTGCTTCTCCAAGTGACAGCAGTATGTCATCAACTAAATCAATGTAAATGAGTGCTGACTCCAGTTGTTTTCTCTCTTAGCTGTGAAAAGTATTGAATGTTTCTTTGGTTATTCAAATTTACCAGCTGGAAAGAAAGGGAAGAAGCTGTGGCTCCAGAGATTTGCTCTCAGCTGTGCCATGCATCTCCAGAGACTGCTAGATCTTGCTTTGGGGTCTTTGTCCTATACGAAGCTATTGAGGAATGCCTACACTCTCATTATCTTATTGATCTCAATCCTTTTGTGTGTTCACGATGTGAATGAATGACTAAGGTCACTATTGGACTCAGTGACTTGTCTTCTGCTAAAACTTGGCAGAAGGTCATATTTCCTTCCTTCTTTGAAGATGACAATCTGGCAGTGCCAATGTCTGTTTAAATAAAGGAAGAAATATGAGGAGTCTGTAAGAGTTTATATTGTTTCCTCTTCCTGATATCTTGCATTAATACCATACAAAAGCCATTAAGTGAGGCACAGCTGTAATTCTAATACATTTTTACAGAGCAAGTACTTTCAAAAGTATCCATTGGAGGACACTAGAACACTAAAAATCACATGTAGTATGGGGATTCTACTTAAAAATCCACGTTTCTCTTTTAGAGAAGAAAAATGAAAGTAGAACATTTTTTGTTTACTTTGTGCAGTCTGAAAATCCATTATTGCTTAGCAGTTTTTCTCTGTCTGTCACACCTTCTATAGTTCCATTACTGCCTCATTTTTGTTTTTGGGAGTGATGGCATGTACTTAATTCTCTGGCTGCTTGTATAATAACTGGTTCTAATTTTAAATAATTCCCAGATGGGCTTGAGCTTTTCTCTTTTTATTTTTATTTTTTTTTCCTTTTCAGCTTTTAATCACTTGCAAGTGTTACATTAGCTTTGAAACCATTACTATTCTTGCATCTCCTTGCTTGCATCTCACAGAAAAAGTTTAATGAGGCCAATCACTAGTAACATAACTGAGAGATAACTCAGATAAATTAATGCTGGATGGAAGAATTCTTTTGACTCAAAATGTTTGTCTGTAAAGGAAGCAAAAAGACTTCAGGTTTTGATTCAGTCTAGCACAAACTCTCATCTGTCCTCTAAATGACAGCATGCTACTCCTTTCTGCTCAGTTCTATTGCATTCAAAATTGCAGCTGCTGAAATTATTTTCTCCCCTGACATTCAAAGGGTGGAGGTAGAAGATAATTGTGTTGTATTTCAGATTTTTTCGTTGTTCTTTTGTTTGTTTGGGGTTTTTTTGTTTTGTGGGTTTTTTTTAAGTGGTCATTTTTTTGTTTGTTTGTTTTTACCCCGTCCTTAGTTTTAAGGTCCCTCACAGTTTTGTACTTTTCTATTAGTTTTATTCACACATGTGGTATTAAAATAATTTTTCTTCCCAACTTCCATGCTGGTCCATCCTCTCCATTTGAAGCAATCTTTCCTTTCCACTTGAAATACACTGGTAATAGGATGTGATGCATCACCTTGAAATTTTCTCTTGGAACTGATGCTTAAACATGAAACTCCTATTTATATCTTGCATAATATCTAACTTCCATGTGAGGATGTTTTGAAAACTAATGTATGAATAAAAGTTCATTGGGGGTGGTGGGAGGAAGAGAGCTGTGGATAGGACAGCACGTGCTTTCTGGTCCTGCTACTCTGGTAACTTTGTGATTCCTTCACTGTCACATTTTTGTGTTTCCTTGTCCTGGTGTGCATAAAGTAGGTTGTGTTGTCACTTTTACATTAATTTCATGCAACTATGCATAAAGTATTTATTCAGTGGTGGATAATGTAATAGTAATTTCCAAAGAGAAAAGCATCCTATTAAATACTTTTTTATAAATAATTTAGTTGGATGTGGCTTTTCACTCCTTATTTTTGTGTAGGGTCAAGCTCTAGATGGTAAGTATCTTTAACTTCAGTGACCTTTTTACAACTGCAGCTTTAGTTCCTAGTTTAGTTTAAAGGACAAACTAATGCTTTGCAAAGTTCAGTAATCAATGTATGTACACACATAGAGAAACCATGATCACACATGACATTTCCATTTTACTGGATACAAATTTTACTGTGGATCATGAGCTTGAGTTAGTATTTTGTGCTTCCTTTTCCCTGTCATAATGTATGTGGTATTGTCTCTCTGCTTAGGCTTGTGTACAAAGCCCATCCATTGCGTTTAATTGTTTTAAATTGTAACACAATGGTGAGTAGGAAATACTCATGGGGGAATTTTCTGTTTAGAAAGTGGCTTTACAGTGATCCAACTGATTAATTTATTCCTATCCCCTACTGTTACCCTACTCAAATGATTTCCTGATGCCTACTCTAGGTATCAAAGCATGCGATAATAGGTAGGGTCAGATAATAAGTCAGATTCTGATATTATTCAGCAAGAGGCACTATTTCTAAATTCTGGACAGTGTGGTGCCACGCTGTCTTCTGCAAGCTTACAGGGACAGCCTGCTAGGAAAGCTATTTGTCATAAACTAATCTTTCCCATAATGTTTGTTGTGCAAAGGAGAAGGGTGAATGGATAGCCTTTGTGTGATTGAACCCCTCTGTGTGTAAGGAAAGCAGGGAAATGACTCAGATTTAACCCACAGTTCTGCCTATAATGGGCCTGCCCCACTGCTACTGACATTACTGGTTGTCTTCCCTGTCTGATTGCCTTGCTGGTTTACCTGACTCTAAGCAATGTTTAATATTTTTCAGGTATCCCAACCTGGCCCAACACTTGCAGTAAAGATTGTGTTTCATGTTTAGAAAGAAATATTAATTGAATCACATTAAAATGAAGCTCAAAATTTCTAAATTAATTATGCCTGAAGTAGTTAGAAGTCTACAAAATTCTCTTATAATGTGATATTTTAATTAAAAAAATTTAGCATGTTTCCAAGTTTATCCAACTGCTTCCTCTGATGATTTATTTAAACTTTACCTTTGGTGACTATATTTATTATCCAAATTGCATAATATCCTAAAATTGTTGCAGTTTCCAGAGGCCCTTAACCTCTATTATGGCAGCTCCAGTTCCTTCTTATCTGCAATTCATCAGGTATGTCAAGTCTTACGTGCATTGAAATTCACAGATGAAATTGAATTTTGCCTTTATGCTGATGATAAATTGCTAATGAGTCCAATATAAGCAGCCTGAAGAGAGATGGTGACTATCTCTGACTTGCCACTTCTAGCCATGAACTTTAATATTCAATATGACCAAGGACTTTAGTTAAAATTAAAGGCTATTTGATTCTAATGCATGACAGAAACACTTCTCTACATTTGTGGTCAACGTTGTCACTCGTTGGAGTCTTTTCTGATTGACACTATCTAATGTGCTCAAATTTCTCTTGCTTATGCATAAAGGGTTCATGACATGGATGTTTTTTTTAAAACCAGATGTCAATAAATTAATATGAAGAGGCATACTGTCATTTGCAAAAGATCAAGTGGGTACCCAGAGCTAAACTGAATTTATCTCCAGGACAGTATTTTGGAAGTTAGTTGGCAAGAACCTGTTTACATAAGAAAGATAGGAGGCTTATTTCACTGGAACTTTTTCCAAAATACTGCCGCCACAAGTTACAGAGTATCCTTGGAAAGATGGAGTGTTCTTTTTTCCTTGTCTTTTCTTGCCCTCCTGTAAAATAATGAGTGGTGCATTTTATCTAACAGTCTCTTGTTTCAAAGTACACCATTATGGCCTGAGATGACCAGCAAATATGGAAAAGGGACTTATGATTGTCCAGAGGATAAAGAGCTTCTTGATTTTCATCAAAAAAATGGTAGATTAGAAAAGATTTTTTGAACCCTTGAATGAAACTCTTGCTCCTCTAACAGTGTTGTCACACAATCAGAAAGAGATTGAGTCTTGTGTGCCCTTTACTCTCTTTAGGAGGTAAGACACTATACTATAGTGGCTGAAAATCCACCTTCTAACTTTCATCCCAAATTTAATTGTGTCTAGTTTCATGCCTACTTGTTCTTGATGCACCTTGAACTTGAATTCGAACACGTAATTTCTCCTCTAGGGGTTTCTCTCCCATTATACTTACAGATAGTAATGCACTTCTCCAGTCTTTGTTTTGCCAGGTGTATTATCTCAGAAAAAGAAAGGTTGCTACTGCTACTTCTGTCTGTGTGCCCCATCTGAGGAATGAGTGTACACAGCAGAATCCCTGTGGTGAATCCTGTCATGGATCAGAATGACCTCTTCTCAGCTGTCACCTTCGAAGCTCAGCTCTCCAGCATGGGTTCTCAGAAACATCAATCTGCTGGGGAGTAAATGACATTGACTCGGAACAGACTCCAGTACTGTTGAGGAAGGGACTTGTGGAAATTTGTAAACTGCAGAGTCAGGACGATTTTCTGCTGCTGACTTTCTACTAATATTCAGGTGTGATGAACCACCAAGTGATTGTTTGAGGGTGACTAAATTAAGCATGTGGAATTTGAACCAGGCTCCATTGACAGTAATTCTAATGGAGTGTACAAAGTTGTTAGATACGAGAAAAGAGGAACCCAGCCTTCCAGAAAGGGGACAGAAAAAGTGCTGGGTGATTGCATTAGTTGATGAAATGCTTATTATGAGAGTTTTGTATAGTTGGATTAATGCTATCCTAAATAAAATAAAAAAAAAGTTCGTGGTAATTCTTGAAGAAACAATTTTGCTGCTTGCTCCTTTCTCCTTTGAGTTGCAGTTTAACTATACAATCTTGTCTGTGCTATAGAACTAATTCAGAGGAGGGGCGGGATTGAATTCAGAGTTCTGGCTGGACTTCTAGGTAACTCCAGGCATGGACTCCTCAGTTTTATTCCAAAATGGGCATCTGTGATGTGGGTGGTATGGAAGTAACTACTATGTGTAAGTAAATCTTTACTATTGTCAGGTATTTTTTGCACCTGGAATATTTGCATTTGGATAATCAATAATTCAGAGTATTTTATAATTTATTATAATAATTCATTAATTAGAACAAAATCCTATTCTTTCATGCAGTGGGGATGAAGCTGGCATAATGGAAGTAAGGGTTAGTATTTGTGGCCTTAAACAACTGGACAATGGAAGAGTGGAGACAGAAAGGGAGCAAGTGAGCATGAGTTTTTGTTATTATGCCCAGACAGCATACTCTCATACAAAAAGACAGTGAGGTAAACGTTGCTACCACTTACCACAAAATCTTACCAGCTGTGCTTTGAGCATGTCAGAGCTAGATTTCATAATTTTGCCAGCTTCCTGCAGTTGTCCCTGCTCTCCCTTCTCCTGCATGGAGAGCTGCTCCTTTCCCCTTGCTCCTCTGCTCTTTCCACAGGAGCCAGACACATGTGAAAGCTGATGATTTTCTTCCCTGCTGCTGCTACAGTGAGTGAGACTGAACTTCCCTTTTGTGACAGGCTGACAAAACCCAAGCAATATTAATTGTTATAGGTAATTCCAATCAGAGCTTGGTGTCTAGAGAGTTTTCTTGGCTTAGCTGAGGCATGAGGGAAGACTTTCTTTGGATAGGTGTAAAGAATCTTGCTTCAGAGGTAAATTATTGCTAGCAAGGGACTGAACCTTATGCCATTCCATTACCACCATCACTATCCTTGTCCGAACCATTTGCTGGTAAGGCTTGTTGCTCAACATCTCTACCCGAAGATCAAAGAAGTCTTAAAGGGTTATAGTAAATCTCAACTCCTCTTTAATTTTAGATTTTATTCTAATATTGTTCTTCTTGCTCATATTGTATTTGTGAATGACTGACAGGAACTGACACTATAAAGTCATGGCCACACTTAGTGTACTTCCATCTTGACTCAAAAAATATCAAGTTAACTTTTCAGGCTGAATTCTCCTTCATTAGGCTGAAGTCTTTTGTTAACCTACAGATACATTCCTCCATTTCATTTCCTTAGATTTAATTAAACTTGTTTCCATTATATGAACAAGAATAAATTTAGATTTATGGGAAGCTTTGTTCAGTGAGGAGTTAATTTCCCATTGTCCTTTCCTACCACTAGCTGTCCCAGTGTGCATCAGTGTTTGGTAAGTGAAGATGATAACCTGGAGGCATTGTACTGGTAGCTTGTAGAATTAGTCAGGTATGGCTTAAAGTTGCTTTAAAATTATGGAAGACAGACCATAAAACTTAGAGTTATTCTAATGCATTTAATCAGTATTGAAAACATGATCTACATTTGCATGTTTTATTTTGGTATGTAAGTTTGCACACCATCTGATAAGCTAGACTTGTGAAAGGTCATCTAGAGGAAGAATAGACTAAAATTTTCCCTGTCTGTGGAAACATCTGCAGATCTAAAATAAAAAAAAAAAAGTAAATAAATAACATGAGCAGAGAAGAGAGTGGAATGAACCAGAAATTCTAACAGGGACATGGGTTGCTTACAAATAATAATAAGCTTTCTCTGTAAGATGGACAGCTTGATAATGAAGAACAAGGGAACTGGATAACTGGAGGTGGTGATCACTGGTTCAGGATAGATTAATTCAGGGATGCCAATATCTACCCTTAATTGGGAGTGAGAATACAGGATATCAGTGTGCACTTCTTTCAGACCTTGTGACTGTGCTGGAGGCCATTTTTTAGTTAGACATGGTTTTGGTGGGGAATAAGTTTCAGACCTATTAATGTTGTGACTGAGCAGTGTAGGAGCAACTTGGTTCTTAGAGTGACTGCCAGTTCTCCTTTGGTGATTTGAGTGGTGCATACTCTGACCCCACTGTTAGCGCTGCCTGTGCCATTGCATTGTGTAAACCAATAATGTGAATACAAAACCTGTTAAACTTTCTGAAGCCCAGAAAAATACCAGGCAAAGAAATCCTGTTCACTGAAGGCCCACAGCAAGCTATGCCGAGCATCTGTTGTTCTCCCGAGTATGTGTCTGTATCTCTCAGAAACACAGGCTGAGCTGCTGCCCTTGCTGGTAATTTTCTCAGGTTTATCTTTCATTCTTGTAATTAGGACCTTCTGATCCCTTTGAGAGTGTGTAATTGAAAGCGTGTTCACAGAGTATTTGTGATGGATGTGTATTTTGGCCAGCTTCCTAGATTGCTTTTTTCTTTTCACACCAGAAGGAGATAATATGCAGCTGTATACGGTCAATGGATAGTGCCCTTATTTTCCTGTCTATTCTGTTTTTTGTGAAGACCAGAGATCAGTATAAATACAGTGTAAACCTCTAAATGTATTTAATGCAAATAAAATGATAATATTTGGTTGACTAATTTGAATCAAGCAAATATAAGTACATCTACTAAAATCTCTCACATAAATTTGTATTCACTGCTTTGCTCTCAGTTTTTGTTTTCAGTTCACTATAACTGGATTGCATGGATTAATTTCCTCTAAATTTGACCAAGCTAAATGCTAGATTATGTTATGGGCTTATACTCCACTTTCTGCAAACAGCTTGTAAATCCTTTTGGAATAGTAGCATTATGGTGATATAAAAAACAAAAATGCAGATCAGCCAATTTCATGTTTATCTAATAAAAATACATCATAGTCGTAAGTCGCCTATACTTTCGTTTTCATGGGGCAATAACAACAGTGTTTGAATATTTATCTCTGAAACAGCATCAGCATCATGTTGGTCATTAATATAAGCAAAGAAGAAGAGAAGCAAAGCTGACATGTATTTGCTAAGACAATGTTTTATATTGATGTCCTAATTCTGTTACTAACATTGGGTATCAACAGCAGAAGCTCTGACAAAGACAATTCTAAATGTATCTAAAAAGGCTAACATTCATTATTCTTTAATAAAATTCATTTTGCATCCTGGATAATACAGAATGCTATAAGAGGGTATGTGAACTTTACTTAAGGACACAGAAGACATAGCCCAAGTCCCTTTAACAATATCTATTTTATTAGATTATTTATCTATATTATTAGATCTATTGGTATTTCAAACTGAAGACAACTTTCCTCATGAAAAGCACCTCTGGGATCATAGATTATGCAGATAACCTTAATCATGGGCTCCCAACCGGCTTGTTGTGGCCAAGCTCCCTCCTGTGGTATGGCAGTGTGGTGTGCCTCAAGTTCCCCTTCCTGCACCCTGGCTCTTGCCTCTGCTGCTTCTTCATCCTTCAGAGAGTGCTGCTGAAGTCCTGCTGCCATTGCACCTCCCCTTCAGGCTTTGCTCCATGTGCTCTATTCAGCCTGAAATGGCCCAGGGCCAGTTGTGACTACAGGCATGGGCAGGCATCCCTTACGCCATCAGACCTCCCTGTGGTTTGAGGAGCAGGGAAGACAGCAGAGCTGGCCCTATCCGGATTCCACACAGGACTGCCACAACTATGGTGTGCTGATGGGGCAGCATGTCCTGTCACACACCCAATTCCCACCCAACAGTGGTGCCTTGGGTAGGTGTCCTTCAGGAGATCAGCTCTACAGTTTAAGCACTTCAGCTCCAGTGAGGACAGCCTTCTTCACCAACACCACCTAAATGATGATGTACTGTTTCTTGGGTTTTATTGGGGGGGGGGCAAGACAGTGTAGAGTGAGCTGGACCTTCAGGAAAGGTGGGCTGCTGCTGGAGGTACCCCACCCAGCCTTCTCTGTCAGGCTGATAATAATAATGCTTATATACATATAGGATACTTACAATAATGGTAAAATGGATTTTTTGCTTGATGGTGTACAAGTAAAGCACATATAAATTAAAAATGTAATTTGTGTATGCTTGTGGGATTATAGCACAGGGTTTGTTCTAAAGATCTCAGAAAATTCATTGTATCTGAGCACAGTTGACTTGTGATATTTTGTGAAGTCCTGATGCCTAGACATACAGCCATGCTGAGGGCACAGCTGCTTGCTCAGGAGAGGTCTTGTACGGAGCAGACAGCTGTGTGGGTCGGACCTTCCACTTGAGCACAAAAAACCAGAGCATTAGGGAAGGTTTCTGTGAAAGTTCTTTATCTAGTAGATTGATTTTAAATTAGGAACATGCATTCTCTTTTGTTTCCAGCTGTATAATAAAAAGGGTTTGCTATGTCTAGAGGGACTATTTTAATGTAAAGTGATGTTCTTTCTTAGTCTTGGTGTGTCAGTACCTCCCACACAGAATCGCCTTTTATTGTATACATGAAAGTGTCAGCCTTAAAGTACTCATCCTGAGAATGTACAGTTAGCTGTAATTTGTCAACAGTTTTAAAATCTCCAAGCAACTGTCTCCTTTTCTGTCACACTCACTTCAGATGTTGTTCTGCAGGATGACTTGAAGTTTTGCATACAGGGGTGTATGTATGAAATTCTTACAGTTAATTATACTGGCTTACTTGCTGCATGGAGGAGGAATTTATTGCTAATTATATAACAAAGTGTCTGTATTAGATTAAAAAAAAAAAAGTTTCATTCATATACTGCACCAGGTTATCCCCAGTCAAATATCACTCATGTGCATTGAGGTTTACATTGGTTACACTATTAGTCTTACGCTGTTTGATTCCTAAGCAGTCCGTTCAATAACCACAACCAGGATGGATTTTTTTGTTTGTGTTACAAACCTGTCAAGTAAAGGGATATTTTTCTAAGCAATTGCTCCCTAGGAGAAGCAGAAAGGCAACAAAAAGGCATTCAGTCTGACCTTGTGCTATTGAGGCAGGACAATATACTGCAGTAGAAAGGATGTCAGCAACCTCTTGTGGCAAATCCTCGCTGGTCCTCAGGGCCTCACACCAATGAAAATCTATGCCAAACAGATAACTTGCTTTCTAATCTCCTTGTTTGGCTTATTTGTATCTGTGGCCCACTGTAAAATATACTCTGCTTGAAAAGGCTCAAAGTGGATGCTCTCAGACCTGTCCATGAACACTTCCTTCATAACATGAGCCAGAATTGCAGCTCAGGCGAAAGTATCTGTGTGTCTGTTCTTGGTGACAGGGCCACATCTTTCTTCCTGTTACACTACACCTAGCTGAAGATCATCTTGAATTATTCTGGAAGCACCCTGATGAGTGTTTCCAGGAGAATTTGTTCATTTAGTGCTTGTTTCCTCTGCCTGTAACTTCTGCTGCTGTATAATACCGTACTGGTAAAGGGCAGCCTGATCAACTACTTGCTCCTGAATGTTAATCTTGGGCAACAGTTGTTATTATGAATACAAACTTTTATTACTTTGGCTGAAGCTTCTAATATTTAGCCCAGAGGGGACTTTTTTGCGTAATTTCCTCTTCCTCATCCCCAGGCTTTTATAAGCAAATGCCAGCAGAGCTTAACTCCAGCACCTCATCCTTTAATAGCAGCAAGCTTGCTGTCTGATTAGGTGATGGGGGATTTTTTCCTCCAGAAATAAGACTTTGGAACATAAACTGCTCAATACTGTGTGTTGAAGTTTTTCATGTGTTTGAGCGCTGTTCAGCTAGATGGTTATGTTTATATAGTTTTAGACCTCATTGTGTGTGTGATTCATTATGAAGGCAGTAATTTGATAGGCAAACTATAAATTCTGGGAAGACAATGTATTATTTCAAATCTATGAGGGTTCATATAACATCTTGATGTAGTTCTGTTTAAAAAATTGATGGTTATGTGTTTCTAGATAATTTTTTTTTTTTAGTTATTTATCCAATGCAGTGCAAAGCAACTAGGAACTGCACAAATGACTTTTCTTTACCACACCTCTGTCGCACACAAGGTTATTTTTCACTTCCTGTGTATAAACTTAAAGAAGTGTTGGTGCTCTACTGAATCAAGAATATACCTGATACACCTAAAGCAGCATCTCCAGTATGTAAATGTTTGAAGAGGTACTTAGTGTTTACTAGCAAAATTGACCACTATGTTGGAAATGAGGTGAAGAAGTTGACAAAGATGAACAAGAAGTTCTTGCAACAAGAGCTTGGCAATTTTATTTTTATTGTTTCCACTTGCTCAGAGATACTGACGCTTTTAGATTTTTTCCCCAGATATTTTGCTTTACAATTTTAAGAGGATTTTGAGGATGATGTACTTATTCTATAAGCTCAGGTTTGAAAACAAAAACTGCTAAATATCCTATAGGCTACAAGAAAAAGTTGAGTGACCATGCAGATTGCCATGACTGTCACAGATTACCAGCAGAAATTATAACTGTGGATGAAGTAGTTGGCCAAATCATGCCTTCTTTCACTGTGGACAAACCAATGGTGGCATAAGCCATGAGCATACACTACACAGGCTGGAGGTAATGGTCAAGTCAGGGGGTTGTTGGTCAGCACCGCTGAAGAAGGCAACAAAGAGTTACTTGTGTATGAAGAAGACAAGCTATACAAGCGTTTGTGCGCAGTTTTCCTCAGATAAGTCTCTTTTCCACAGTCAAGTCAACCTGCTATACTTTCTTCCCAGGGTTACATGTATCCCTTGGTAATAAAAAAACACCTGTACATGTGACCAGTTTCCACAAGAAAGCCACTGAGAAAGGAAGTTTGTGACTCCTGTGATGCTATTAGTCTCAGTTCTCTTGGAAAACTGGGCACGTGGATGATCACTACTTTTTTTCCCAATGCTGTAATTTTTTTACTCTCATCCTCTTTCATCCTTTCCTTTATATTAAAAACCATACTTTTTAGAAAGTGTTTCTGTGATTTATCCCGCAAGGGAAAGCCCATCTGTTTAATAAGCTTTATCAGACACATCGTTCAGTACTCCTTACTACTTGACCAAGGATGATTAGTTGACATGTACATGAGATAAAAATCAAACTGGTTAGGGCATGAGCTATTTAAGAAATGGAAAGAGATGTAGGATGAGGGGCTATTTTTTTTTAATCTCAATGTTAATGAGCATTTAATGTGACTGTATTATCTCTAAAGAGTAGGAACATAATGAGATAGTAAATTGGTGTGTCAAGAATATTTTGAAGCAGAGCAATCTTTGTAACAAACTTGACTTCAGGCAAAATAGCTAAATTGCTTCGTTTGACAGTGTATTATATATCAGCCAGTGATATAAAACATCTTAGGCCCTGGGAAATGTCTGTGCAAGGTAGGTGCAAATGCAACCTTGAGCTAGGGAATAGGGAAAGAGGTGAGGGCTGTATGTACAGATCATGTTACTGGACCAAACAATGTTTCTAAGTCAACATACAGCCCATTTCTGCCCCATCATTTACACCGTGCAGTTGAAAAGAAAAATCCTGATTGTACCTGTCCATGGGAGATTGTAGCAACTCACGGGAATGGAGCAGATAATAGAGGAAAAACCTCTGCATTATCTTGTTGAAAGTATTTCTCATAGCAAGCTTTTTAATCTTTCCTCACCTCCTCGAGGGAGGAACATATGTTTCTGTTTTTGAAGTCCATTATAGGCCCTCTTATGAAGGTCTAGGCAGAATTATTAAAGTAAAAGTTCTCAGAAAGTTGCTCTGTGTGGCTCACCAAAGAGGAAGAATTGATCAGTCTTCAAGCACCCACACAGAGTAGCGACATTGATAGCAACACTTCACTTTAGCCGATTAAAGAGATTGAATTTTAACGGTCAGAACACAAGCTTAATCTTTTTTCTTTTCCCTCCCCCACCCAGTCAGTCAGGGGTGTACACACATTCAGGGTGGAACAGATTGCTGTAACCAGGCTTATCAAAAGCCCTGGATGGGGAGGATGTGGTCCAGTCAGGAGACAGGCATACCTATAACATCACTCAGGCCAGACACGGCTGCTGGGTTTGAGTTAAAATGGAGCTCTGGGTGGTGGGCAGGCTGTGTGCAGGTGATGGTCCCAGCTGAAGCCACTCAGGGCAATCACAGCCTACACAGTGCCCTCAGGGCCTAGACACAAGCAGGTGTTTTGGTTTAAAATTAATTTAGTGGCAGGTAGATTTGTATTTTAGAAAGGTTCAGGGTAGGTTGTTCCTTCTTCCTTTGAATACTGCAGGCACAGGGAAATGCAGGGACTAGTTATAGTTCCCTGGGAATTTGCTCCAGTTCTCTTCACAGACAGAATGTAGCAGGGCCACCAACTTGAGTTCTTCAGGTAAGAGTAACATCGTTGTTTCTGTTTTATGGGTTGTGCTACCTGGCAAAAATCTGTCTCTCTGTGTGTCCTTAGGGGCTGTGGGGGGTCAAGCCTGGGAGTGACCTCGTGAAACAGCTTTACTCTGATAATTCCTTACCTGGCTCAGAAAAGCAACTGGAATGCACGTGAGGGAAGTTGTGCTTTATTGTACAAGGAGATGCATCCAAAACTCATCCAGAACTTTCATTTTGCTGAATAGCTCTAATAAGGGCACCAAAGCAGAGCACATAAATTTCAGTGAACATGATGTAGTCAAGCTGAAAAAGTCATTTTTCTAGAAGTCAATACTGTAATATCCAGGATTTAGCATGTGCAGATGCAGTATTAAAGTTCAGCAAAAATGGTTTCAGTGACCTTGAAAATGGGCTCTTCTATGGTAAAGGTATAAGCAGTGCTGTCTGAAATGACCTGCAGAGTCAGCAAATGTGTGGAAGCAGTTGGATACAGCTTTTAGCTCTATAATGTACTTAGAAGTCTAATCAATAAGCCTGACTTCAGGAAATACAAGCTTGTTCTCTTCCCTTTGTAACAATTATGATTTATAGTACTTTTAAAATCAGTTAAAAAGTACCTTTCCTATTTTCCAAAACATTGAATTGCTTAGGTACAAGGCAACTATTTTCTTGTTATTATGGCATTAAAAACTTTGAGATAAATATTTTCAGTTTAGATACATCTGTGTGAAAAAACTACTTCCAAGTATTTAATTCCCTGGGGCTTTGCTTAGGATGCTGCTAAGGAATAGAAAATATAAATTATAACATATGATGAGGTCTTGTTCAAAATCTGATATTTCAAACAAAGACCAAGGACAAAATACATGCCAGAGGCTAACTTCTTTAATGCTGATATAGATGAAACCAGACATATGAAACTTAAGTTTGCATGAGATCTTTAAAAGGCAATGAGTCTCTTGATAATTGTTTACAGCTAGTACATTGGAGGTTAATGTGTTTCATGTTTGTTCCTTGTGATGCTTTAAGAGGCCAACTCAGGTGCTACACAGCTTTGTAGGGATTCCTAGCCAGGAGCTGTACACAATCACAGTGTTATGAGTGACTTGGAAAGCTTTCAAGCTTTTCCAAAGCTTTCTATTAATGATGGCAATTGCACTGTGTTCCTGTGGGCAAATACGACCCCATTGCAAGCTGATTACTACCATTCCCACTGTGTTAATTGCTGAAAAGCCTCCTGAGGTTTTAATGGGAATCCTTGCAGAGTAAAGTGCTAGCTAGGATAAAAAAGGAGGCAGCCCTCTAGTCAAATCCATGATCTTCAGGTGCAGGATAGAGAAATGTAGGGTTAACTCATGTTTCAGTCATAGCTTTTGCAAAAGGGTGACTCCTGAGGGGGAGGAAGAGGAGAAATAATATACACAGAGCTTGTTGGGTGCAAATGCAGTTGTCATATACTCTCTGGCTCTAGGCAGCATCCTGTGTGTGTGTTGGTTATTAATATTTTTTCTCAAGAAAAATTCTGATCAAGACAATATAATATTTGTCACTGTTTTGAGGTTACTCAACTTTTTAACTTAAAAAAGAGGGACAACAAACAAACAGATTTACTTGAGACAAAAGCTTCAGAGTGTTAAGTTGAAATTTCATGTGGGAGATCTTAATACTAGTCTCAATTTTTCAAAGGTCTCCCTTTCCTTTTCTTTTGAAAGTACTTCAAAATACTGAAGCTGTTCAGTAGACTGTATCTGTCCATTCTGCTGATTTTCTGGATTTGTTTTCCAAAGAAGTTACTTTTTCATGAACAGTTATTAATATGCAAATTCATGTGCATACAAATCATCAGTCTCTGGCTTCTTAAAGTGATAAAATTAGCATTTGTACCTATTTTAAGCTTGAACATGGACACTTCTTGGATGTTTTCTCCCCTTTAATTTTAAACAAAGGAAATTATTTGTATTATACCATTTTCTCTCCCTTAATAGACCGTAAGGGATTTTCTGTTTATTACTGCAGACATCTGGAAAACAAAAGTTGTGCTAATTTTTGAAAAAAGGTTCATATTTTAAGCACAAGTCATATATTACGAAAAAATTTCTGAGTGAGTTTACCCCTATCACTCAGTTTATCTTTTCAGTGCTCATTGTTAGTCTCTTGATGGTAACTGAAAAACAATAATCTTGGAAGTGTCACAGTCTTGATACTGATTCATAAACTTTCTGGAACAAATTCTGCACTCTGTTTTAAGTATGTCTGGAGTCACTGGATTTGTGCTGGTGCAGCAACCAGATATGACTGTCTCTGAGGGCCAGATGGAATGTGTTTGTGGCCTGATTTATTAGAGGTCAAATTAGTAGTAGATTTCATTATGGGTCAAATAGTAAGATATTTCTAAACTATTTTGCACATGATTTTGTTAGTGTGCAGCTTGGAGTCTCCCAGGAGAGTGTGGATCTGTAGACTAAACTACAGTGTTCCAGCTTTATCATTTGAGACGTTTACTTTGGCTCAGCATCCTTCCTTCAGAGTAGCGATACAAAATGCTGCATATGTACATCTGAAGCTCGGGACTGGCTGTCTGCAACTTATATAAATCCTGTTCACAGGCCATTTGAAGACTTCAAAATTGTTTGCTTTTATTTTTCTGTGTCTGCTTTCAGCTGGGTTTAAGCGGTAATTGTCCCTGGAGAGGAGGACTCTGTTTTTTCATGTCCATGTTAGGGCACTGAGAACAGTGACTCTTGCAACACAACCCTAATCTGTTCCATGCTTCTCAAGAGTCACATCATTTTGGTGAATCAGGATACTGGTTGTTTTCATGCAGGATCTAAGGAAGACAGAGTGATGCAACAACTTGTGTTCCTATTTGTCTTTTGAACTTATTCCTGCATAAGTCAAAGGGTTTCTACTGAAGTCTATCATTTTGGTGCATTTGTTAAAAGGTCAGTTGTGCATATGGATGTGGGTGTATGATAAGACTTACTGATGTGTTGCCGCCTCTTTGATACTGAAGATAGGGTCTTTTGAGAGTCTGCCAGATGTGCTGCTGGGTTCTGCAGGTGTTTCATCCCATGGATAGGAGAAACAGTATTTACACACAGAGTTATGTATTGTTAGTATTGTCAGAAAAACCTAGCACCTACAGCAGCCTTAAAAGATCTGTATTCTAGAGGATTTTTATTTTCTGGTACAATTCATGGATATGGATATAGATGGACCCTGGGACTGGAAATGAAAAGCAGAGCCTTTCAGAATAAAATCATTGCTTTGGGGATTTGGTTATGAAGCTAGTTATTTCCTAGTGTAAGCTTTACTGCTGTGAAGGGACCTTCTCCAACAGAATTATTCAGAAATAAGTTCCTTCTTTGGTCCTATGTGTCTTTGTGTTCAAGCCCTGGTTATTCATGTTTGAAAATGAGGATGTGTTCAGTGGCATGTAGGAAGTAAATCTGTCTCTGGAGATAGTCATCCTCATCATCTAATGTTAGAGGGATTGTAGTTACTGGAATCTGGAAGGCAAATGGGGAAATGAACTTTTAATGGGAGTGGTGTTACAATTTGCAGGGAAACTCTGGCAAGATAGTTTTTAAAAAGAAAACCAAATCTGCTTTTGCTCTGTTTCTTGTACATGCTGAAATGTCACAGCTGAGTGGTAACCAAGTCTCATTTCACTGAGGTCTGACAGGACTGAAATTCAAGAAAAGAAGGGGAGCTATTTTAAAATTAATATTTTAAAAAAAATCAGATACACATGGCTTACAGTTTACAAAGAACATATAATTATTTCTTCCTACAAATATTTCTGGATTCTTACATTCTACTTTACTGTCAGTAGCTCTCAGTAATTAGGAAGCAGATATCATAACTCTGTTTTACAAATGGAGATCTCAGGATGTGAGGAGGCAAAAATGTTTTCCTTGATGCCACTAAAGGAGAATAGTATCTAGTGAGGTTACAGGAGCTAAATCTCTCAAGTCCATGTGAAATGCTCTGCTGGCTTTTTTACTGTAAGTCTAAATATGAGATTGTAGAAACGAGTGTGTTCCATCTAGTGTAAGGAAAACATAAAAGGAATTCCCTTAGAGCTCAAAAGTACCTCTTACCTTTCCCAGAAGCCTGTATTCATCTTTAGTAGATGCAGCCTTAACTGCTATTTTACAGTATGAAGTGCTGTAACTGATTACCTGTCTCACGTAATGTAAGGTTTTGCTTACCTTGATTGAAGTCACACATCTTGATATGTGCAAAACAAGGTTGTCATGAGCTCTGGACTGAAGATCTGCAGGTGAATTCTTTGAAAGTGCTTGAGGAAACCCTTGTAGAGAAACTTTTTTTTTTTTTTTTGTTCTTTTTGCCTTTAAATGGCTGTAAGAAGTTGAACTGATGAGAAAGCACACAGAAGAATTTCAAGAAATCTAGCCTAATCTTTTTAACTCAGAAGAATCTTTACTGGCTTGATAGTGTTTCACAGTATTTCCTGACACATGTGCATTCCAGGGTCTTACATTTTTTAATGGAGACCTGGAGGTCACAGGACTATATATTTCAAGCAGAGAATTTAGCAACTAAATATGTTCTAAGTTCCCTGCACAGGAATCTTAATCAGTGAAAGTTAGATAAATTTAAGCTTTGTCAATAAAATACCCTTTGATCCTATAAATACTTACTGGCAGATATACTTTATATAGGTAAAAAATACTGTTGATTACTTCAGGGTTGATTACAAGCTTATGGAGTTCTTTCACAGAAAAGCGGCTATGAATAAATCTAGGGATTGCTCTAGTCTTAGACCTGAGACTTATTCCTATGAATTCCTTAACCTAGAAATGCAAGGGTGTTGCTTTTTACTGAGCCAGGAAAACACCTTCATTCCAAATCTAGAATGAGGATGAGAGCCTGAGCATCGCCCAAGGTTCAGGTATAGCTCTTGGTGTGGTAGTCCCATTATATCTGGTAGGCCAGTATGAAGAAGTTGATGAGAAGGCTGGTGTAAATCAGGGGGAGTGGCAATGCCCATACACTTTGGATCATGTCAGTAGTGCACAGTGTTATAAGGAGAAGAAGTCTTAAAGACTGTTCAGTTTTGATGTTCGACTACTGAATCAACTTTAAGTATCAGTCCAGTGTTGTCTCTGGTGTTGGGTAGGTTCTTGAACAAGTAAACCCTATGCGGTGTAGGGTGTGAGAACTAGATGTGAAAGGATAGAGATGTGTTTTTAAAGAAGCCTGCTTGTTTTTGAAACAGCAGAATGGGAAACATCAACAGAAAAAGGGCACATAATTAAGGACTTATTCCTTGGGCTGTGATGTATCTCTATTTGATCTACCTTTGAGATGCTGAGGCACTCAGGAGTCCTCCTTTGCATGACTGTCCATTTGTAGTGAATAACTGCTTAAGTCCTTTGTGCTCTAATTAAAATATGGATGTTAGATAGTGAAAAATAGTGCCCTGCTTATAATTAGTTTACTGCCATTCATTGGAGACTTGAGACTTTTATGGCACAAAACAGTAGTAGGCCACAACACTACTGAATCTTATTTAGAGGGAGGATCTGGCTCAGTGCTGCAAGCTGCCTTTGAATAAAAAATTAGTTGTCCAACCCTTTCCTTCAGTGTGTTATTCAAGTGAAGTATTTTTGCCTCTATTTTCAGTTAGTCAATTTTCCAAATGCTTCATTTTTAGCCTAGTGTCATTGGAACATGTATGAATTTTTTTGTTATCCTAGTTCTTCCAAAATAGTGCATGCTATTCCATACAGTAAAAGAGGGTTTGGTTTTCAGTACTTTACTGTTCTGTCAGTGAAAGGCCAGAGACTCCTGATGTGAACAAACAAGACTTCAAATAGAAGTGAAGTAATCTATGTTTTGTTGAGTGTGTTTCATTCCACCGGACCACGGAGAACTTGTTCTTCATTTCCACACACTGTGCTTTGTCTTGGGTATCTAATCTTACAGTTTTGATTTCGGTAACTGAAGGATGCTCAAGGTCTTATTTGCAAACCTCTGATTTTGCTGCTTTCAAAATCATTCTCTGGGTCAGTGTCGCTTCTGCTTTGTGGCAGGGAGCATGCTGCATTTAACAGGTCTGAACTCTGCTATATGTTCTCTGCATCAAGCAACACCACTGCTGAACTTCCTATCTGTTGGTCTTGTGCCCCTGCCAGGCAGTAAAACACTCTCTCCCACTGTGTGATTTACACAGCAGCATCTCTCTGTCAGTTCAGTTACTTTGGTAAAGCCTTCATGTGCATCTGTTGCATCTCTGCAGTAGTCAGGAAACAGCAAGGAACAGTTTCCCTTTGCCTGTTGTCACCATTGACTACGGCACTGGTCCCTCAGACTTTCTTGGCTGCTGTTTTGATGTCAGATTTCACTGCATAGTATGCCATTTTAAAAAAGACAAATAACAGAAAACAGAGAAGCAGGCAGCAAAAATAATGGGCAAACGTGTGGAGGGCCAATGCATGCAGGAAAAATAGGAAAACTGATTGGACAAGCTCAGAAAAAGGGATATGTGTGAATGATATATTCAGGATGAGAAAGGAAATAGTGAAGCACAGTGAAGTGTTAGTCAAAGGGCTGACTATAATTAGATACAGCTTCTTCTTGGGTGGCTGGGTGAGCCTTGTAAATATGAGGATCTGTTCTTGAGTTACACATTCCTTACTAAGTTGCTGATCAGACAGAGTGATTTAATCCTGAATGAGGAAGAGGTCCCAGCTTTAAAAAAAGCAATTCTCCACCTTACTTCCTCCAATACTACAACAGGACCATGATCCCTTTCCTCTTATATAACATGTGCTCATGCAAATTAATTGTATTATAGAATACATAAACCTAGAGGTCAGAGTTAGGTGTGCGTGGGGGAAAAATGGGGTATGTTCCAGTTTTTGTCAGTTATTTTTTTTGGTTTTGGGTTTTCGTTTTTTTTTTTTTTTTTTTAAATTATTAAATGATGCTTTAATTGATCTGAGGAGATCCAAGAGACTTACAATTGTCACCTAGTCCAGTGACCTCACCACTTCAGGGCTGACCAGAAGTTAAAGCACAGTATTAGTCATTGTCCAAATGCCTCTTAAACAATGACAAGAATGGGGCATTGACCATCTCTCTGGAAAACCAGTTTCAGTGTTTGACCACTCCCTCAATAGAGGAATACTTCCACATATCCAGTCTGAATGTCCTTTCTCACAGCCTTGAGCCATTCCCATGTGTCTTATCACTGGCTTTCAGGGAGGAGGGTTCAAGTCCTCTTTCCCCACTTCTCTTCCTCAGGGAGCTGCAGAGGTTAAGCCTTAGCCAAACCACCCCAAAATCCTCACGTGCTCCCCATAGGACATTCCTTTCAGCCCTGTCAGCAGCTTTCTTGGCCTCCTCTGGATGCATTAAAGCAATTTCACATGCTTTATTTGTGGGGCCCAGCACTGTAAGCAGTGTTCATGGTGAGGCTGCTCCAATGCTGAATACAGTGGGATAATCACCTCTTTGCCTGGCTGGTGCAGTCTGGTCCATAACTGCTTGTTAATTTAGTTTGAGGACTATGGGTAAATATAAAGTCTGATATTTCTACCAGTTGAATTCTGGAGAAATGTCAAACATGACTGGGATAAACCTGATGCAAAAGTTTGTTTTCACAGACGTTTCTCTAGACATCACTGGACAGATGGGGCGGAATAAATTTGATATCATCAGGTCCTGGCTGAAAAAACCTGACTCTTTTCTATCAGAAGAAACTGAGTGCATTCTTGAAAAACATCCAGGAAAAAAACCCAAGTAACACTTGCATTCCTTGTTTCATTTGGAGAACACTGGAAGTTTTTCTTTCAAATTGTATTTTCTTAATAATATGTTAAACAGAACTTTTTTTGTATTATGTAATAATTTTTGAAGTAACTATGGGAATCTAGTCTTTTCTTTAGACTAAAATTTCTGAAATGTATTTTATTTATTCCTCTGAATAAAATAGTGTACAGTTTAATTTTTTGGTTTCTACAGAGGGATAATTCAATTAATTGTGAATTTTGTACCTGCTATGCTCTGTTTAAAACAAAGATTTAAATTAAATTTTAGGGGTTTAACTGGCAGTGAGAGGGGCAAAGGGAGGCAACTCACTCAATTTGGCATTATCAGTTATACATTTGTAAAATGAAAAAAAGATAATTGAAAAGCTGAACCTGATCTCCTTCAGAAGCAGCATTAAACCTATCTACAAGCTTGCTGCCTTCCTTTACATGACCGTAACAAGTTCTTTTCTTACTATCCATTTGCTAATGAACAAAATTAACAGATATAACCAAGATCATAGCATGTACTGAAAAGCGATTTTTAGATGGCTATGAACCTTTTGGTCCTATGATTTTATTGTATAGCTTCTAATTATTTGAGATCTTGAGGAGATTCACTGACAGTGATTTACTTGTTCATTAAAAAAAGGCAGCAAAGCTTTCTCTATTGTAATTTGTAGCTTGCTGTTCCGAAAGATGCTCTTCTGAAGATCTTTTATATTGAGTTTATTTGTAGCTCTACTCTGCACTCAGAAGAGAGGAGAGAGTCATTGTCCCTCCTAAATTGCCAGTGATCTTTCTGAAACCATCTGTCAAATGTTTCCAACTTTTGATATCGTGAACTCTTAGAAATTTGAGGGCGAAGCTGGAGGTATTAGCAACTGAATTGTACGGAGTAGGATGTTAAAAGATAACAGACCTTTTCCCCATGCTTTGTAGATTTGGGCAAAATGGACTTTGTAACACAGTTGTTCAAGCTTAATGGCCCTTAATACACAAGATTGCATGCTCTGCCTTTGCTAGACTGATGGTAGGTGCTTGTCCTCCCCTGAAGGGGATTCAGCTGAAACTTAGAGATCAGAGGTGCCTTTTAGACTATTCCTCCTTTTCTTGATTCAGGTTGATGAGAGACAATCTAACATTACTCATAGCAAGAGATATCTGGAAAGGTGTCCCATAACAATAACCCATAACAGCAAGTGTTACCTGAGCCAAAGGAGCAGTGTTGGAGCTCAAAGCCTGTTGAATATTCTCGCTTGAAAATAAGGCTCCTTCCTTCCACTTCAAGGACAAGTTCCCTTCCCAACTGAGGTATACTTTCTTCCATAAAACTTTTTCCAAGAGCTGTTTTTCTTTTGGAATTGTGTAATTCTCAAACCTGCAAAGGTTCTGGCAAGAGATGGTTTTTTGTTGTTTGCCCCAGATAATCTGGGCTTCATAGTTTAGCTAATATTTATTTTGATTGCTTTTATTTTGGATTTCTTGTTAAAATTCAAACAAAAGGAGTCAAAATTAGAAAATGCGACTAGTCTGTACCCTGTGTGTTTGTTGCTAAACATCCTATTCCAGGAAGAAGTCTCATATATGTTCTTTTTAGATGTACATTTGCTCTAGCATTTTATTTATTTTAGGTGTTGGAGAATATAAACTTACAAAGTAGGCAGTTCTCACTGAGCATGGCTGGAGAAGAGGCTGTTTCCTTTAGTCTGGAAATTCAAATTTGATGCTGAATATTGTGCTCAGAATATGTAGCAAATTTTATGTCATGTGAGCCATTAACCATGGTAATATGGATGGAATTACAATGAACTGTTCCTAACTTGCAAGCTCACAAATATTTATGTAATTCCTTGAGTGGCAGGATTGTTTCCTAAATTTATCTTAGAGTGAGCAAAAAAATCTTTCCTAGTTGCTCTTCAGACAGAGTCTGTGTTTTATGTACAGTAAGCTTAGCCATTTCTTGGGAGCTGGTTTATCAACAAACAAAGCAAAACATCTCAGATCTTCTCTTGGCTACAGCTGGGATTCCTCTGCTGGGACTCTTACACTTCTGACAGGAATATATGACTAACAGTTGAAACATATGCAGTAACTTAAGCTGCCCAAGAGAAGTCTCTAACATTTTCCAGTTATACTTTCTGCAGGAAAAAAAAAAAAAGCCAACCCTCTGAAGCTTTCTAGTTCAAATGTATGCATATATTTAGGGAGGGGAAGGGAGAATTTTTGTTTTTAAAAGTACTAGTCTTTGAAGACTCTTTAATTTTCTTGTCTCTTTGGTACTGCATTTCTGAAACAGTCATTTTATATAATGACTTGGCTAACTCACCTGAGGGTGTAGACTGCTTTTGTGCAAATGACCAATACTCTCAAGGACAAATAAGATTCTGTAGTGATGATCCCTGGAGAAAAGTACGAAGATAATGTTGTTTTTTTGTTTAACCCTGAAAAAATGGCCATTGTAGCAGCCAGTTTTCACATAGGTAGTTTTTTTCTGCCTGAGCCACCTAAACACAAAGAAGTAAACTCTGTTGTTTTTGGGGAACAAGGTATTAAACTTTCACATGAAAAAAAAAGGGGGCAAGAAATAGTGAGATTTAGAAGGTTCTACTTTGAAGATGTATTGCAGAAATGGTTCAATAGTGTAGTGCTTTAGCACTAACCTTCCTTATACATTACTTTGAGAGATCATAATTATATTGGTTTGACGTATTCAATAGCAAGAAATATAGGAATAGAAGATGAGATCAAATATGTATATATCCTACTTTAGTGGACCAAAATTCTAGTGGATTGGAGGCCCGTCAGTTCTTGATCTTTAGGGAAAGAATATGAGAGTAGGCAGGCATAAAGCAAAGCTTTTACCACTCCATCAATTGCTTTCAGCAATCTGTGGCTTGAGGACTTGCAGAATCAAAGGCTGTATCCACTTCTCCACATTTCATAAGTCTTGTAGGACTTTCTAACCTGAAGCTGTCTAAAAGGAAAGCTGCCCTAAAACTAACCCAAATGCAAACAGCAGATAGCAGAAGGATTAGTGCTTCTATTTTTTCCCTTCTTTTTAAAAAGCATGATATTCTATTTTGTTACTCGATGCTTTTTGCAGCAGAAGCAGGATTGACATTTCCTTCAAAAAGGAGTTACAAGACTGCATCATCTAGACCATGAAAAATGGCCATTCTGAGAGTGAGGGATGAGGTGGTTTTGCTCAGACAGGCTACTATTACATGCAGAACGGTTCTTGCAGCTTAGTGCAAGGAAATTGGTGCTCTCAGACCAAAGAATGGCTGTGAAAGTGCTGCTTATTGCCTTTCTAAGGACCTTATTAACTCTACCTCTCTTTGCTCAAGTCCATGGCAAACTTTATTTAATCCTATTTATGATTTTGTCCTTCTAGATTTTTGGTTATGTAAATTTTATTGAATTAGATCTTATTGAGGGAAATTATGTGTCTTTAATAAATAGGCTTGGTCTTTTCAATTTTCTTGACCAAAAAATAGCACTCAAGCAATGTTATAAACACTCTGTAAGGCAAGTGTGTGTATTTGTACTTATCCTCTAATGTAGGATGATGATGCTGTTAAAGGCTTTTCTGGAAAGCATGTTCAAAATCCTACTGTTTAATTCAAAGTCCTTTTTTACTAGCAGCTGTTAGTTTTAAAATGAACTAAAAATATTAAATTTCAAAAAGAAAATGAAGTAAGATTACCATGGGGAAATAGGCATTTAGACCCACTAAAACTTAATAGGATTTAATTTGTTGAGAGTCCTTAGCCCTGTTTCTTAAACTCAAGCTTTTATGCAGGAATAGGCAAGAAGGCCCAGTAATGATCTTCCTAGGTGGAATTTCTCTGTATAACTTGCAAGCAAGAGAGAGAAAGTCCAGTTTGTGAAATCCTGAAACTGCATTGCTCCCTTTTTTTTAAAAAAAAACCCAAAACAAAACAAGCCATTGGTAAAATAAAGTCCGATGACAGAATTTTGTGTAACTATCCTACTTGATAATCTGAGGATGACTAATCTCATAGAGAACTCAGCAAACCAACCCCCTGGGAAAGCAGCATTGACTACGAGTACCATGCTGCAGGATATGTGTGAAGTGCACAGAAATAATGTACATGGAGTCTTCAGTTCTGGCTGCTTTCCTTTAAGGCTTCCCTGGCCATTATGTCCATGCCAAATGTTTTTCCTCCATTTACTTGATTTCCAGCCTGTGAAGTCTAAGACCAGATGCTCCAGGTGATGAGAGACAAAGATCTGTCCTGGTAGCTGTTCAGCATCCCTCCTCTGGATCACCTCAGAGGGACGGCTTCATACCCTTCTGCCTGTCTGCTCTGTTCCCTCCCTGCTCAATGCAAATGCCCCAAGTTCTGCTGAGGTTCACCACCTCTGGTCATGTTCACTGTAGCATGACACCTGGTGATGGTGGCGGGCATTGCTCTTCCCCTGTCCTCCTGCAACCAAGAATCATGTCTAATAAGCTGGATTTAGGAAAACACTGGCACCTCATTATTTTTGAAAGGAGGATTTGATGCTTATTGCAAAAAGGAATGATAAGCAAGAAGCACAGACCTGGTACTGCTTAATTAGCCATGGGTAAAACTCAGTTTTTCCTCTTTTAAGCAAAGTTTTCGTTTT
>JAWWEU010000081.1:37357983-37384093 GCA_035583155.1 Acropternis orthonyx | reverse complement strand
CCCCCCCCCCCCCCCCCCCCCCCCAGCAGAATTTCATACTGTTGTCCTATTCTATAAACACTTTCGTGAAATGTTTTCATGGACTCAATGTTTTTGTAAGTTCATGATGTTTTGTTCAAGTTTATATTGTCAGATGAGTAAGCCAGTCACATAATGTTATCTCTTATAAGATAATCCACCAAATTAAACCTTCTGGATTTTACAGGCAACTTTTCCCTTTCTTTTAGGGTGAAAATATCCCCTGCTCCCATGTGTGTAAATATAGGTTTGAGTAACACCAAAAGGGGAAACTTGGAAGTGGATTTTTTTTCTTTGTGTCCATCCAGTAACACTCTTTATGAAGGGTCTCCTTCTCTGAGTTTATACTAAACTATCAATAGTTCAGTCATGAGTAATTTTCTAAGCTTTCTGCACTGGAGATAGTGTCCGGGGCATTATTTCAGGTCAAGTGATTTATCTAATCTATTTCACCACAAACCTTATCAGTCAGAGGTTTATCTTCTTTCTGTGTTGGCTTGGGAATCAGATACCCAGTACAGACAATGAATAGGAGTTCTCAGGTTCTTATTCACAAAGTCTCACTTTTCCCCACGGTCTAATTAAAAAAGTCCTTCTGAGAGTTTAAACCTTAAATATGAGGCAGAGGTGAAAAGAATACCAATAGATTTAGAAAAAAATCTAGCAATAAGTTTTAAGTTAAAGTATTTAGATAATTCAACTCATAGTACAATTAAATACTTTGACCTAAAATTTTGAGCATTTGTTCTAAGAGAGTTAATTTTTTTTTTTTAAACTCCCTAAAGCTCTCAACTTTTGACCCAGGTATGTGACTTGAGGGCTGACCTAAGAAGGAAGTTTTCGATGACAAATCTGGCTTTTGAAAAGTTAATAGGTAGGGAAAGTAACCTAGTAGTTTACTGAAATATTATTTCTACTTACAAACAAAATATGCTAAGGACAGATACTTCCTGAGTGAACTTGATGACAGTGTGACAATCTAAGAGAAGATAAAATTATTCTTTTATGATAAAATCAAGTGCTATTGAAAGAATAATTACACACACCTAAAATTCAGTACCTGTATCTAAGTCTTGTACCCATAGAGGTAATGGAAGTGTCTGGACAAACTGGAGGAATAAAACCCAAAATGAAATTCATTAAGCATTCATAAGTAGGTCCTGCAAATCTGAGAAAAGGCTGTTTATCTTTGTTTAGGTCACTCTGGTCTACAGCAGGGTTTTGTTTGCACCTTACAGTGTCTTTAGACAGTCTTGTATCTTAAGAGGAAGATTTAGCTGTTTCAGTATAGCCTCCTAAAGATAAGTAGTTATTTGTTGATAGGTGATATTCCTGCGTGACACAAAATAGTACTTCACCTGCATGGCTGTATATGCGTGTATGTTTCCTAACTAGCATGACAACTCATGGCTTGGTTATTTCTATTATTTTGCTACTGCTCATGTGATTCTTGGAGACATCAGGTGCTAGGTTAGAGCATGCCTGAGGGAGCATTCTGAACCTGGATACAGGACTTTGTTGCTGTAAGACTTTCCTAAGTTTCTAAGGGAATTCAATCTGTGTAAACTATTCAGCTTGACTTTTACTAACCTAAAAAGTTTACTGTGTTTGGATGGAAAGAATATTTTTCTAAAGCTACCTATGGATGCATCACATTAAAAAAAAACATGCTTGAAAAGAAGCTTTAAGACATATTAGTGAAGCCAAATATTTTCAATCTGTTAGATCACATTCACGGAAACCTTACGTAATTATTTACCTCTAGGCTAAATGCTTTGCCATGCACAGAATCCCAGGAAATGCTGTTGGTTTCATAACATCAGTAATTTTATTTTCACATCTCAAGCATGTGCTGTATCCATTTTTCAAGCATATTTGTGCCTCATATTCTGTGTACTTCTAGATACTATATCTGCATATGTGTGTACAAAAATAAAAACCATCCTGACTTCTGCAGAGGACCAGCTGAGTTTCAGTTTAGTTTTTCAGTGTGAGTCCTGATAGTCCAGATTGTAACTCTGTGACAAAATTTCTCATTTCTACTTATGCAGTTATGGAACTTCTGGCCAAAATATTATGATTTTGGGAAATGTTATCCTGGGGAAATTCCCCAGAGGAATTATTGGTTTTTGGGTAAACAAAAAGCTGACTCTGAGAAATGGGAGTAAACAAATTGTTCCAATCTAACTCTGCTTTTCTGGCTGGCTGAGCTCACAGATAAAGAGGGAAGGGATTTAGTAATGGTTTTGTCATGAGTTGCAGGAGCTCTTTAAAACTGAGAACACTTTGGTGCCACTGCCCAGTTTGTTACATCACAAAAATTTGAGGATTGATTTTTATTTTTTAAATTTTTTGCATGCTTTCAATTTAATCCACAAATTAGTATTACTTGGCGTTATATTGTTACAGATGAATGTAGTGTTTTGGGTTTTTTTGTTTTTAATTTTAGGCACATCCATAGGGATACACAAGAGGTAGTCTTTGAGGAAGAAATATTTTTAAATCTTTCAGGATATCAGCTGAGGGGAAAAATTAATTTCAAGATGGAAAGCTTCTTTTGAAGCTGAAATCTCATGAGTTTCTTGTGTGGTGGCCTCAATAGGAAGTTGAATGTTTGAAAATATGGTGAATGTTTGAAAATACTTCCTGTTCTTAAAGTAGCTAAGTTTGTGCAGAACTATTCCTGAAGACCTGTCAGACTTGGTCCTTATGTGGTCAACAGCTTTATCCTGAGTAGGGATAACCGAGGGAGCTGATATTGAAAACAGCAAGAACTTCTTTGTTCTGAAGCTTCATGCTAGCTTAGTTTGCTTTTGGGAAAAGAGAAGAAAATAAAAGCATCTAATTTTGCAGGTTCAGAATATTTTGGGTGTTTTTAATTTTTAGTTCATGACTGCTCCAAAGACACAATCCCTTCAACAGTGAAATTACCTCTTAAATTTTTTTCTTACCTGTTTTGCTACCTCTGAGTTGGAGTATGAGAATTAATTTATTTTTCATTAACTTACTTGTTTATTGATCTTTATCTCCAATTTAGTTAGCAATTTAAATTTCCCCTTGTTTCCATTTCCACAAAAGCTTAACAAAGACTTCTCCTCCTCCCCCGGCCCTTGTGTCCTGTGTAACATTCATCTCTGAAATAATCATATTGTTCTCTAGACTGCAACATTTTGTTAAGCTTTTATTGCTGACCTCCCTTCAAAATTTTGAAACAAATCTTGGACAACTTAAATTCATTGATCCAGTAACTGTTTTTACTTAGTACTACTCATGTCAATTGGCTTGGCATACTATGTGTCCTGCTCAGTCTTCATGTTGCCTGGTTAGCCATGTGTCTATGATCAATAATTTAAGGAACAAAGTGGTAGTGGTGAGCCCAGGGTCTACAGACATCAACTTTAGCCACTGGAACATGTTTTAGCACATGTACTTTGGTTTTAGTGCAATAAACAGTAGCTTTCGCTTGTGAAAATAGCACTATGTATTCTATTGTTGATATTAGACATAAAAAAATGAAAATCTGAAGACTCTATTGAAATAATTTTACATCCTTCCCCTGCCTCCCTCCCCCGTAAAGAGCACATATCCTTTGTATTTCTGGAAAATTTGTGTCCTTGACTTCTGGGTACAAATGCATGGATAACCTTCTCTGTCCATTAATGGAACATTATGTCTGCTTTGCTGCTCCCATAACAGTGTCACTTTATATAAACAGTACATGTGTTGTACACAATGACTTTTTAAACATGCCACTTGATGTATGAACTCGTGATAAAAATGAAATGTTTGTCATATGTACACTGCAATTGTCCTGTTTATATAACCCTTGACCATTATTGCATTACCTGAGTTCTAGCTTTACCACCTACCTAGAATAACCCTTTTATCTAGTTGTTTTTGTTTTGTTGTTGGTTCTGTTGTGGGTTTGGTTTTTTGGTTGTTTGTTTTTTTTCTTTGAGTTTGTTTTTTTTTTTTTTGTTTTCTTGAGAGATTTGTAGTGAGTCACTTCTCTTAACCACAATCTCTGAACCCACTCTGGCTCTTCTTCACCTTCTGTTTTTTAGATATATTTTTTTTTTAATATACTTTTAAATAGGATCTTGTTATTTAAAATTTTGAAGTGCAGCCTTTTTAATAAAATATTGAGCCTCTTATCTCAGCACTTTTAACAAGATTCCATTAGAACAGCTAAAAGATTTGGAGCTATTTTGTATGTCATTCTCATTATTGTTTTCCACTTGTAAATCCCACTTTATCTGAAATGGAGTCTCCTTCTGTTCTGCAACCCTGACCTTGCAAATGTCACTTTTACTGGCATGTGCCCTGTATATTACAATATGTGCTCTACTGATGGTCTGGCCTTTAGGGCTATGTCTAGATTAATAAACTATGCTCAGTGGATAGTTACCCTACTGAAAAGGGAGTAGAGTTTAACTGTGCAGGATGAACTGAGAGACTTTTCTCAGGTATAATAGAACAGGATTTGTGCCATTTTGCTTACTAGTGTGGGCATAGCTTCTGTTTGCTCTCTGAAGTGGACACACAAATCATTTTTTGTGCAACCTCAGTCTGGTGGTAGTTATAATGCCCTACGTGGTGCTGTTTTCTTTTGCTTTGTAACATGTTATTATACAGGGCAGTAATTTTGCTACTGTGGTCCCAGAATTTGATATTACTTTCTGGACTTACTCCCTACAGACCTTGCTGAGAACAGCAAGATACTTTATCTCAGGCAGTGTTTTGGTTTGGAGAGGACAAGTAAGACTTCAAGGAGTCCCATAGAGAGTTTGCTGTGTCATACTGTTTTTGTGTGAAAGGCAGCTGGAAATTGCTGTATTGTTGTGGGAAGTTTTAAGATAAAATATACAGAAAAAAAATCTTTGACTCTAACAGATGGGTCAGAAATGTTCCCTTTATTAATTCTGAAAATACAGGTAGTCTCTGCAGAGGTAGAAACATGGTTTAGGAATAAATACACAAATTGTATCAAAATTTGTTTTTGCAGTTGGTCAGATCATGTGACAAGTATTAATTTCCCTACATGCTGGTGGTTTTGAGGGTTTTATGCCAAGATCTTATTTCCATAGCTTTGTAGTTCCTTGGCTCAGTGGAATCACTGTCGATTAATTTTACATATGAAGAAATGACTAATAATCGAACAGAGCGCTCTCCCTTAAGTAAGGGAGAAGAGATGCTCCATAATGCAAAAAGCTATTATTGCCTGTGCTGTTTTGATACAGCAGTCATGCTCTTACTCTCTATATTTATTAATGCCCTTAAAATGAATTCTATCCTCCTTGACATCTTCCATTCTGAATTTAATAGAGACTTTAATAAAATTTTCATAGTAAAACAACTTGCCAGAAGGTCAAGAAAGCCAAAAATAAAACTGGGAATGGAAGTCATCTAAATGTCCTTCTCTTTTTCATTTGTGATGATAGCCCTTGAGGCTGGAAAATGAGCTAGAAGCTGATTACCAAAGATGAGGAAGGAAAAAGGGATTATGTGGGGGGTAAAGATAACGGAACATAGCATAAAGTGTTGAGAAACTGGTCTCTTTAGCTACAGTCTGAGAAGTTTCCACTTGATAACTTGACAGTTATAAATGTCATGTTGCCTTAAATGCTTTCAGAATGACTTACACAGAACCTTGTTAGTGCTTATCAGTGTGTTTTTCACAGTCCCTTGTATCCATGTTTTTGGTTGGTGATATTTTTTTCTACAGTACACTTTTTTTTTCTTCAGAAAACAAACTTTTTAAGGGACTGTATAAAATGCACAGCACTGGGCAGTAACTGTAGTCGCTCAGCTTAGTCACAAATCATTCTTCTTCACAGAAGCACTCAAATTTATTTGCTTTACTGAAAATTGTGTGGCATGGTTCATCTCTTGGCATTTTCCTGTGCCTTTCCAAAATATCCCAGTCTATTAAGACCTTGTTCCTGTGCTCAGTGGGAACTGAGGTCATGCCACTACACTTAAGTACTGGGACCCTGGTTGCAGACATAAATAGAGCTTGTAAAGCATACACTGCCAAGATAAACAGACTGTGTTTTGTTAAGCATAATTAAGATTGAGAAAAATGTGTATACCTGTTACACTACTCAATAAGAAGGAAAAAGTGCCTGTTTTTCTAAGAAATTATATTACAGGAATGATAGACTCATTATTAAGGGCAGGATAGTGGTGTAAGCATTTAGCAGCTGAAAGAAGAAACAGTATTCTGTAGGCCAACTCCCTTGCATTAGCATGAGCATGGAAGGCCAGCAGGTTAAACAGATGATGTGCTTCAAGCTGAGGTTTGTTCTGCCTGTGTTGCCTGTGTAGACTAGCTAGAGAAAATGAAGTGGTGCAATGAGGAAGACTAATTCACATTCTACTGATGGGTCTTGAGGGGACCAGTAATGGTGCATGTGCTTGTGAACAGTCTGTCTCAGACTGGAATTCTGGCTTGTTTGAAGAGTCCATGGAGAAATACCTTATCTTCAAATCTAAGCCTCAAGGGGTTGAGAAAGTAAATAGGCTTATTCCTTGTTTATACAATACATGACAACATCTCGGGGATACCCAGTGGTAACCAGGGGAGGACAAGAGAGAGAGGTCTGGGAGGAAGGCAAAGCAGATGGAGCAGCTGTGAGCTACTGATAAAACCCCTGTTCTGGAGCAGTGAACGTGCATAATCAATTCTTCTACACCAAAGTTATGTTTTCGTAACTGTTTTAATAACTCAGACCTTGCAGAGCAGCCTTATATATGAGCACCTGTATTGTTTCAGGGCATCCAAAAGGTCAAAAAGCAGAGACCAAATGATAACCTGCTCCTGGTCCATTGTTGTATTATGGTGTCTGTTACAGGATTTAGGTGTGAAGGTAAACTGGCCCATGGTAAACATAGCATGTTCATGTGTGTAAACAGTTTGATTAGTAAGCATGGCTTACTAGTCTTCAACATGTTCATTAAAGAAGACTCACATCCTTTTGTTATACAGAGTCTTAACAGTATTGGACATTTCTTTTGCACATGTTACCCTATTCAAAAAACAAACCCAAACCTACAAACACTTGGACAGATGTTCCTACAGTTCAAACTGTTGTACAGGCAGTTTCTGTCCTAGACATAAGCTTTGCTGGCATCTGTTTATAATTGCAGATGGTTAGCAAAGAGTTATAGTCCTTGCACAGTAGACTTAGAAAACAAGGTTCTAAGTGCTATTACTCTGTCATTGAGTTAGTAGGGGCAAGAGTACAGCAGAAGTCTCTTAGGATCAGGTAATGGGAAGGGACTATGACTTACTAATGGTTTTGAACAAATAGACTTGACAGCATCCTGTCAGCTACGTTGTGGTGGGATCCATAAGTAGATCTTCATCTAAATGAACTACTAAATAGAAATCCTATTAGTCTGATATAACACTTTTTTGTTTGTTTGTTTGTTTGGGGTTTTTTTAATTATTATTATTTTAAGTAATATACAAAGCATATAGAGTACAGGTACAGACATGATTACAGATTGGTGGACAGAATCACAGCTGATCTGGATGGAGATCAGCTACATGGAGCTACACATTTTAAGTGTAGTTCTGCTTTGGAAGGCAAAAAAAAAACTTTACAGTTTTATACAAAATTGGTGTAGCTGCAGACTAGAATAACTTGCTGTAAAATATTATATTGCCTTGAGGGGAAAACTGCAATAAGAATCTTGTTTTCAGAAAAATTCTACTCTTCAGAGTGAGAATCTCTAACTGCAAATAAAGACAGGAAAAGAAGGAGGGGTAATACAACCTGTCTGAAAAGAAACAAGACCACAAAATCAAACAAACCCCCCTAGAAAGGTATGTTGTACCATGAGCCTTTCAAAGTGAGCTTGACCGGGAGAAGATTTTCTAATATAGAAGTGGAGAGAGAAGATTGGTGAGGTCAAACACTCAGCCAAGATTTATTCCTATGCTGTGAGTCAGCTGGTAAGGCAAGTCTGCAACAAATAACCTGACTATTCAGTCTTCTTTCTTTTTGGCCTTTTAAGACTACTCACATGCATAAGTGATTGGAGAAACAGGCCCACTTTTTTACTACAAGGATTATTAATAAGGAATACTAGGATGGAGCATTCTGGTTTGAAGTTAATTTGGCAGTTTTAGTTTTGAATGTACCAGAACAGCACTTGGCAGATGGGGTAGAGTAGGGCAGACTTCTCTATTACAAATCTTCTTCCCAGTGCTTGAGGAGAGGTCAGTTTTGTGATGCCCTTTGCCAAAAGAGTTGCAGAGGAATGTTCCTGGACTTAGACTAGTCACTGTATGTTTGCTCATGCATGTTCTGCTGTCTGGCAATAGGGTTATCCACTTTAATCCTCTTCCCTCACAGAATTATTTTCATTCCTGGCAGCAGTAATCTCTGCAGATATGCTAGAGAAGACTGGAGCTCTGATAGTGAGAACAGTGGGTACAGACTAGGAGGGACCATTAGGACAAGGTCTGCATGAACCGGCATAGTTGTGCTTCTGTAAAAGTCCTTGTACTTCAGATTTTGCCAATATGCTAAAAAAGTTGCTGCAGTCTGTAAAACTTATTAAATGATGGATTTCTAGTAGCAGACTGGACTGAGGTGTGCAAGGGTCATATTATATCTGATGTAATGTAGCTCAAGACATCTGAAATAATAAAAACCAATTACATATTTTGGTCTCTTGACTGAAATAGAAAATATTTCATTCTGCGTAAATGAGGTAGGTAAAAGTGCAGGCAAATAAATGTCTCAGTTTTGCTTTCAGAAAATTCACAAAATCAAAGCCTGTTATGTTTTAAGTATATAAAATAAAACCTCTTGTCTGAAAGCCCCGAACCAAATGACATTATGTCTCATAACGAATAAATACTCAAGGAGAAACCAGGCATTCATGACTGTCTTTTAATAATAAGTGAGTATCGCTACAGATCCAGATAAAGTTGAGAATCATTTTCAACATGTTAAGAACATTCAACATCTCTAGTTTCTCTCATAGCAATCATGGTGTTGTCTTCCTCTGTCAAAACCACATTTACAGTCTTTATTTCTGTAGCTGTACATTAAATTATTTTAGCAGCAGTGAGCCCAACAGAAGAAATTTGGTCCAAGAAATACATGTTGGCTTATGTGTCGTGGCAAATACCATGAGTAGCCTGAATTAACCCAACTACATGGTACATGATATATTACCAGGCCTTAAACTTACACAACTTTTTATTTTTGTTTTCAAACTTTCTCAAAAAATAGCTGTCCAGTGGAAGCACTTCACTTGTGAGTGCTCAAAGGCTGTTGACACAGTATGGGTCTTCTGCTGTCAGCTGCTGAGTGTGGTAACTGCTTCAAAAGCCCTTTCCAGTAACACAACAAACTATATGGGTGCTACATTCTGGTCTTGTGTTTCTTTGCAGCAACATGCAATCAAAAACAGCAAAGCTGACATTTAATACTCTCTTCCATATTTGTTTAGTAAGTGAAAGCTTAAATTCTGTCTTTGAAATTACTCTTCAGATGCCATTCAGAGAATATTAAAAATAAATTAAACAACATGAGACTGAAATCTGTGACTTTGGCTTTCAGCAAAGTCAGCCTTTAAAGTCAAAATCTGTATTCTGAATCTTTCTACGAGTTACACAGCTGGGCAGTTCAGAAAGTCCAAGAGCGAGTGAGGAGCAGGGCCTTATCAGGAATTTACTTTCATCTATGTGGCACTTCAATCTGTGAGACTGTATATATAGAAAGCAGATTGGTGTTTAAGTTCCCTATGGACCTCGAAGTATTGCTCTTTCTGCTATCTTTAAGGACTTCAATAAGGAAAAACTGCCAGTCTTTCTTTAGAATGAGTCCTTGGAAAATAGCATTTGAAGAGTGTGGAAGGATGACATTTTTATTGGAGGAAACACTTCACTTCCACTTACCTATCTGATCAATTGACTGCTGTCTTTAGCATTGCAGCATGTGGCAAGGAGAAGGAACTCTTCAGTTTCTCCTTGAAGTTGTAGCCTTTATAGTCTTGTATTCAAGAATTTTCTGTTCTGAAGAAGCTCTCCAGCATGAATGCTGTGTAAGTCATGAAGCAGTGCAGTACCATGTGTTCTATGTCCCCATGTTATGGGCATCCCTAGGGACCTAGACCTGATGCGTAAATTGCAACAGCAATTAGGTTGGTTTAGTTTGTGGTTTTGGCAGTGTTGGTCCAGGCTTCATCATGGGGATGCAGAAAAGTGGTTTAGAACAACACTGAGTTTACTTCTACTCTGCTGTGCAAGGTGTGAGCTGTGTACCTGACCTTGAATGCTTTATGAGACACTGAGAAAAGCATTTGAAGGGCTGGTTGCTGGTCTCACTTTCTGAGATTACCACTTGTGGCCAGCGTTTTTGGAGGTGCTCCAGTTAGTCCAAGAAATACGAGAGGAGACAGTTTAACAAGTAGTATACTCAGTCTGTGCTACAGGAGAGTTATACAGGATGTGCTGCAAAGTGTGCCTGTAACCTGCATTGGCCCTTACTGCAGACTACTCTGCTCCATGTGCTCATGCTTTGAAATTATGTAAAGAGTATAAGCAGCAGCGTGCCAGAATATTTTGGAGAGTATTTTTCTCAAGAAAAATGGGCTTATTATTTAAATAAAAGGTCTAACAACTGTTTTGTAAAGATACTTGGGACTCTTTCAGTATTAGGAAGTATCTCACTGAGGGTGTTAAAACAAGGGAAAGTGCTCTCTGAAACCCTACTTTATTCACTCCACAGTTCAGACAGATTGGGTCAAGTTGACATATGCTACAGTTTTTTAGGACTTCCAAGCTGAGAGCATGGAACTGTTATCAATTAAAAGGTGACCTGATATGAGATTGATTTATGATATCCCACAATGCCATCCCAAATTTGTGCTGTGCCTAATTTGTTCTGGCATTTTAAAATTTTATATCTCATTAAATTCAGGTACATGAAAATTTTTCATTTGAGTTAATTTGAGTCCTTCTTTAAAGGAAACAATATGCTTGATATGATATCCATTTCCAAAATGCAGATGGGTGGCTCTGGATCACTGAAATGAGAGAAAAAACTCCTGTGAATAACGCAAGAGCAGTGTTTGAGATGCCTGAAAGATTAGAGAAAGCACTTTTAAGTTACATTTGGCTAAAGGATGTGTGAAAATGTAACCAGGGCAGCTATTTCAGAATTTTTTTTTCTGAGCACAGAAAGCAAAACTCTGTGTCAGTAAAGAGGATTGTACCGTACCACTTAGACTCAATTTCACTGCAGTTTTTCTCTCTTATCTGAAAGAACCTCCTAAGCCCTTTTACTGTTTTATTTTATTTTCTCAGATCAGAAAGGATAAAAAAAATACTTCTGAAAGCATATTTTGTAATTATAAAAACAGTGATGGAAGAGCTGTTCTACATGCTACCACCTGTTTTCTGTGCATGAATGACATACAAAAACTCAGAACAAACAAAATATCTTCTTTACATGAAGAGAAAGATAATTGGAAACTGGAGTCTGATATTGCTTTTGCAAATGATAAGTTATACATGTTTGTGTGAATTAGTGTATTAGGAGAATTTCAGGGGTTTTTTAAAGGCTGTATGTGGATAACATAAATAATGAAGAAAGCTTTTGGAATCAGAATTTATTATGGCCATCAGTCCCTCCAGGTCTATCATTAGAAAATCAAAATCTTTTAATGCCTCAAATTTTTTGCTTTGAGTGACTAGCTCATGGATGACACCTCTGTGTCAGTACATCTGATAGATTTGGGACATTTGTCCTAAGAATAGAATAGTGGTAAGTTGTTGAAAAGAGCACGAAGTACAAAAATGTACTATTGATTTTTTTTTTTTTTTTTTTTTTTAACAAAAGAGGGGAAAAAGATTTCCAAGGGAATACTTGGAATGCTGGGAAATACAGTAACAATAATGGCTAATAAAAGGTACTGTTTGGTATATGTAAGAGAAATGGCAGTAAGATGTAGGCTTCCTTAATGAAAGCTAGGCTTTGTCTGGCTCATGGGTTTAATGCATTAATTCAAGAATCTAGTTTAAATTTGGATTATGGTTACTTTTGGGGGACCCCTAGAAGTTAATTCTTATCAGCTGATGTTGATAAAAGCAGGTTGAACTTGCCAGAAAAGTTGTATTTACCAAAGAAATTGAATAACTTACTCCTAGTTAATGTACTGTAAGCAATAAAAAGATCCATTAGTTTCCACGGTTAGTCCATGCTTGCAGCAATGCAATCTACTATAGTTGCCAAGACTTATTGTTAGAATGTATTATTAAGCTATGAAACTAGCTAATGTGAGATGTGACTGAGGTAATGAACATATCAAGCTTCAAAAAAACCCCCAAAGGAACTCCCCACCAAAACAGAAAATTAGATGTCAGACAAGTAACATCTGTAGCCAAAACATCTAAAAGAAGAGATACTGATTTTTTTTCTGACGTATAAAGCTTGTGCTTTATCACTTAAGGACATTGTGAGCAGATACACCAACTCCTTGCTTCCTATTTCTTGGTTCTTCCCATCATCAAGGCCTGGCACCAGCCAAGGTTCACATCTATACCAGTTTTCTTGATTCTCTCTCTGCTTGGTGCTGGAATACTTTAGCTATGATGGGGCCTAGTAGAATTACTACAACTTCTACCAGTGCTTACTGTCTCCATGACCTTCAGGGGATTGCTCTGAGCTACATAAATGCCCAAAGTGATCTATTTGTACAAGTGGTAGAATCAACTCTCTATTACTCTGAATTTAGCTAAGATCAAGTTGTGCTTCATTCTTTTGTGATATAAATTGAGTAATCTTCCAAAATACCTAAAGTTTCCACTTAAAACTCTTTTCAGTCCAGTACAATTTTATTTCTTGAAAACAAAAAGAATGCATTTCTTTAATATTCACTCCTTAAACATATTAAGATGTGTATCACCCTGGTTTCTTTTAGCAAGGGTGATGAAGAGAAGACCTTAGCAAGGATGATCTGATATGGTTGTACCTAGCTATCCCAAGGTCCTGGTTGGCCCTCCAGTAGCCACTACAACCTGCCTTTCTTCCTCTGAAATAAGGAGGAGGAAAGGATTCCTTCTGTGGACAAGCCTAAACTTAAATGCCTGCCTCTCATGTCCAGATATGATTAATGTAATACACATGCTGTGCTCTGCATTAAGCCTTTTAAATCAGACTCAAATTGATGAAAAATCACTTTGATACCTGTGGTACCTGAGACTTTCCTGGATGCAGTTCAAGATGCTGGCTTGCATCTCCAGATCCATAAACAGCCCTGGAACTTTTTGAGTTAGCAAAAGGATTTGTTTTTTCTTACCCTCAGTATGAAGAAATAAAGGCCCATAAACTGGATTGAATTTTGTTGAATAGTGAGAAGTGCTGTTAGCCCCTCTTTTGTAGGGGTAATTCCTTCTGTTGGAATTGGGGAAAAATAGTAAGGAAAAGAGGAATATGATATGCCATTTTGTGATGAATTATTGCTGCTTATTAACTGGCTTTCATGCACGCTCCTAGCTTTTCATGTTGTAACTTAAATGTATAGATATGCTTCAAAGAGCAGATTAGTGCCAGTCTATCCCTTTCTCATCTCTTCTGCTGCAGCTCCACGCAATGACTTGAAATAAAATGACATACTTGCAAACTGGAAGCTGACAAGTGCACTAAAGAAGTTCCTTTCCCCCTTTTTCCATCTTAAATTGAGATCTCTGTTTTACAGCAGAGAAATAGTACCTATAGTCTTGTTAGACAAGTCTAACGTGTCTATGACTTTATAGGATTATGGGTGGGATAAGGAGGAAATCCTTCCAGAAACTGCAGCAGCAGTAGAGGATTTAGTGTGTTTAAACTGGCTGGGGGAGTCAGGTGCCCTAATCAGAGTTTTTTCCATGGAAGCCAGTGCTCTTAACAAGTTACCAGGTTAATTCCTGCATGTGAGGATTTGTCTGTTTAAAAAGTGCTTGGAAGAGACAGAGGTGTTGCCTGGTGGAGCATGAGTAGCATTGTTGCTCTACAGATAGATGCTCCTCTCTCCCTGAGAGCAATTTCACCAACATGAATGTCCCTTGTTTAGTCACTAATGCAGTCTTGGATGTGGAAGAAAAGCAGAGTGAATTTAGCAATTCTAGTAAATTCATTTGACAGAAACTGGTTGTTTAATAACATAGAGTAATTGCCTTGAGCATCATTTGGTTAATGAATGGATTTAGTGATAATATATTAGTTGGAAGAAATGGACCACCTGCTTTTGTGGCGGTGACAGAAATCATTGTTGAACGATGAACACAGTGGTTATGGAGCAAGGAGAAAGGAGAACAAAATCCTGGTGCTTCAAAATATCTTTTCCCCTCACTTTTCCCCAACAGAAAGATGCAAGAGGAGAGTGCATGTAGAAATCCAACTACAGATATCAAGTAAAATTATCTAAAATTGCTATATATACAATATTTGGATTTTCAGAACATATTCCAGTTTCTGTACTAAAAGTGCACAATGGCCTTACAGAAAGAAATTAACTGTATTTGTGTTGGTGATATTTCTTTATTGGTTTTCCAAACACTTCTTCCCCATGTTTTTCAGATTATTTTTCTAATGTGTGTGTATCATAGAGGCTTGTTTGTACATTTTAGTGGCACTGGAACCAAAGGGAACCTTCAGCTAAGGTGAGTGCACAAAATATTTTTGCCGCATGTTTTTCTAAGCCTTTGTTGCTGGTCTGAACACTTTGATCTCCAGTTCTGACCAAGAGGATGTTTTCCTTTTACAGATAGATGGTAGTGCAGACACTTCATCACTCCTGTGTTCAGGTTTACTTATCTTACCAGTGTTAAATGTGTTCAGGAAGCTTACTTGTCCAATATTTTTCTTACTGCCTTTGCAGGGTAAGTGACTCTCCAGCCACTAACTCAGCAGTACACTCTGAAGAATTCATCACAGTTGTGGCCACACTGGGTTATGCCCTTTTATACTTGCAGAAAATTAAGAGTTTATAAAAGTTGAACATAAAGACTTTTTCATATATTTTATCTTGTCTCTCTCTCTCTCTAAAGCATTCATCTTATTCTTCTATTTTCTGTATCCTGTGATTTGTTTGGGTGTGGGGGTTTTTTGTGTTTTTGTTTTGTTTTTTGGGTTTTTTGGTTTTTGTTTTGCTTTTTGGGTTATTGGGTTTTTCTTGTTTTTGTTTGTTTGCTTTGTATTTGGCTCCTAAAATAATCCAATCTGAATTTTCCTTCCTCTGAAAGAAGGCTGTAAGGATTGTGACCTTTATCTAAACCTTGCTTGCTACTGTACATCTTTTAACAGCAAAACCTCCCATTGCTCTGGCCTTGTAGTGGATGCCAGATAGTTCAAGGGATGTATCCTTTATAACTATGATTTTTGCAGTGCTCACCTAATCTGTATTTAACAGGAATTTAATGTGTCCTGCAGGGGTTGACTGTACTCATCTCATATATTGTCATTAGCTTGAGACAGTAACCTTGAGGGAGGAGAAACTTAATAAGACTTTATTTGCTTCTGATTCTTGCTATGAAAATGTTGGCCTTTTTTGTGGGTGTGAGATCCACTGCTTAATGGAGCAAACACTGGTAGTTGCTCTGGAGATCTCTGAAAGTACTGCAGTCATTTTGTCCAATGCCAAAGTCTCAGTACAAGGAATGATGTACACCTAAAGAGGAAGTCGAGGCAAATCAGCAGACTGTTCCTCCTTAAAGCAAAAAAGGGCAGCAGAAAACAGAGGGAGAAGGAAGCTGCTCCTCTACAGCCAGATACTTTTATCTTCCATTCCCTATCCAGTCTTCCTCTTCCTCCAGCTTGCTAACCCTAAACCTTCCTAATCCTCCACAAATGAATTTTGCAACAAGCAAACATAAATTTTTTTGTATAAGAGTTTGTTTGGGTACATATAAATGTGCAATCACATTAGCTTTGCAAAATATACTCAAACTAAGGGATCTTATGTATTCTGTGATTTTTTTGGTTGGTGTTTTTTTTTTTTTTTTTTTTAAGGTTTTGGGCAGGAGACCAAAGCCAGTAACACTTGGTTTAAAAGCAGTGTAGTGGCAGATGGTCAGAGACAGCCTATGGACTCGCTATCTCTTTTGAAGTCCAAAATGATACTTAGTAGCAGAAGTGAAGATAATGAGGTGAGCAATTTGATTTATGACAAGCAGAGAAAGAAATTTGTTTCCAATTAGCCTGGCAACATATGAGACTAAGGTTAAAGTGTTTAGGAACATAGCACCATTTGGGTTTTAGTGCTGTTCAAAGTGTCAAATTATACTACAAAAAATATTGGAACTGAATGCTTTTAGACTGAATTTGGAGTTATCATGTGAACAGATGCAGTAAAAGCACTGAGGCCAGTTAAGTTGGTTTGTGTTTGTATGCTGGTATATTACATGGTGGCTTTTCCATTGTCTTCAATGACTGGCAAAGCTTTCAGATACTTTGCACATATATCGAGTATTTAGTTCTAGGAAAAGGTGGACTTTCTTCTAAGAATTATTCCATTTGCCATCACAAAACCATATGCTTGTAACTTAAGCTGCTCAAAAATATATATACTTGGGTTACCAGGCATTCATATTTTATTGCATAGTGCATCATGAAAATTGGAAGAAATAAGTTGACTGAATGTTATGCTGGCTTCCTGCAGTTCCTGGAACACAATTGTAATCAGAAATTACTATTGTTCATTGCTGTTGACTTCACAGTATATGGGAGAAGGCATCAGTCTACGAACTGGTATGAAAACATGTATAGCACAACCCTGCACTCTTTATAAGCCTGTATGCAGCTGTATATTATTTTTTAGAAGTTCTCTGTAGAGAGAATGTTGTCCTCAAACTATCCATGCACGTTTCCCCTTTTCTGTGTACAGTGATTGTACTGCATGGTCATTCTTTGTAGCAAGAGCCACAGGATGAGGTCCCTGCCCAGCTCACAAGACTGTCTTCTCCCTTGTGTACATGGCAGAGGTGCTCTTTGTGGGTGCCCTAGGATGGGGCCTATAACCTGCAGACATCTTTTGGCTTGTTTTCACTCCTTCCCTACCCCTGATCTTTTTTACAGCTTCTGTATTTGAACTTTTACATCAACCCTCCCTTCCCCTGATGTTTTAGGGATTCTTAAGTAACATTGACAAATGTGTGTGGTTTTTCACTTCTAAGAATTTCCTGGTCCTAAAAGAATACCAACAGTATATATTGAGTTTGCATAGGTATGGTTTTAAAAAAATTATTTGGAGGTGTGGAGCTTTCCCTGGAAATTAGGGTTGGGTCACTGTTTACCTCCTGGCTTGGAGGCAGCTGTTCCAGTGTGGCTGGTTGTGTCAGGGAAGCTGCGTGTGCTCCACAACTCATTCTAGAGTGAAGTGCCAAGCCTGAGGATGTGAAGGGCACATATGGTGTGGAGCTTAGAAACAGGTCCCTTCACCCCAAAGACAAATGTTACTTTTTCCACTTGAACTAAATAAATAATAAAAAAATCTGCCTGTTTCTGAGTAGCAGCACTAAGTAGAAGCCTCCAGTTTTGTGTACATCTATATAGTATAGCTCTTGACCTTTAATAGAAGTTTCACATTGCTCAGTATGTGATATTCTGTCATGCAAAAATACCAATGAGCTGTTGACCAATGTAGAAATCCTACAGGATGAGATCTTGGTACAATCAACCCTTGCTTAATATCTTGGCATGTCAGGCAAAAGTCACAATAAGTCACATATGTTTAAGGTAGGGTATTTCAAGATTTCTTTTTTTATTATACTGCTATTGTAACTCCATCTTTGTTAAAAATCTTGAAACACTCTTTGGGGAATGGGGCTGGTGGGAAAACACCAGCTGGCAAGTTACTGATGTAGCTGGTGTTGGAAACATCCCAAGTTCACTAAGAATTTAGAGAGAAATGGGCAGTTCAAGGGTGTGGGATTTTTCACCCACCCCTACCCTTTACTGATTCTGTGCCAAGTGCTTATTGTAAACCTCTGGAAGAGCTTGAGAGTGATACAAGTTACCTTTTCAGTGCTTGCCTCTTGCTCCAAGGCCAATAGTATTACTGTTACAGACTTCAATGTCCTGGAACAGTTGTTTTCAGAGTTGAATAACCTGATATTCATTTCCATATGAAACGCTTTTCCTGTGTCCCTTTGTATTACTAATGAGTCCCATAATCTTATTAAAGGTACCCAAAGAGTTTTCCTGGAGTTCAAGCGAATTCATGTGGAAAAAAATTAGCACTCTTTGTCTTGCTAAAGTTAATATTATCATTCTTTCATCAGAAGAGTTTCAACAAATCACTTCCCTGCCACCATGGCCTGGAGAACAAGACTACAATTTGATTGCACAAGTACAAACAAGATATGTAAGGAGGAAAACAAAACTTTAAAACAGTTTTAGATGGTACTGTATAGCCTAGTTCTCCATTAGTTGAAGCAGTGGTGTGATGGGCTGTTAAGTCAGGTGTTGTTCTCTATACAGTTTCTCATGAGATTTTTTTCTGTGCCTGCATCTTCTCAAGCAAGTGACTGCAACTGGTTCCAGGCCTTCAGGGAGATGTTAATAACACACATAATATCACTGTCACTTAAGTTCCTGCTTCCCTGTCTGCTGCTTCTATTGTTTTTGAATCTTCTACTGCTGCAAAAATTAATGAGAATGAGGTGCTCAAAACCTTGACAATGCAGTTGAGAGACTGCTTTGTTAGCCTTAAAGTAGAGTTGTAAACAAGCCAATTACTGTCATGCTTTTGGCATCCTATTCTTTTTCAAGGCTTACATCTACTATAACTTTAAAATCAGTGTTTATATTTCTCATGGACATTTAATCCTTCTTGTATATAAAGTTCTGTGACAGTGTATTGATTTTTCTGTTTATAACCTTAAACTGTAGGAAGGCCTATGCTGAGGGACGGAATGAAAGCAATAGTGTCTTCTGAAGTAGAGATACAGGAAAATAACTGAAAATACAGTACTTTGGGCTTTTCTTTTGTGTTTTACAATTGGAGAAATTTTATTCTCTGAAGAAAGAAGTATTACCTTGCATTATGGGCATGGTAATCTTACAAGAGAAAAGCCATACCGGATTTTAAAAGTGTATATGATGTTTACTTGAGTGAGTGTCACAGTAGGCAAATACTGGATTTTAAAAAACTTGTTAAAAATAATTTGTTGCTATTCTTTTTATTTATTGTAGCTTCCTTCAACTAAGTCTTCTGCATAAAGTTAAATGTTTTCTTCAACAGCATTTTGTATGTATAGTGATAAATTTTGCAAAAATACAACATGGAACAATGAATTATGCTTGATCTTGTCATAACTTTGTCATACAGGATTTTGTCTTACATATATGCCTTCAAATGTTAAGGTTTGTTTCAGTGTTTATCCTCTAAAACCCATTTTAAAGAACTTTGAATTCTTTTTTTTAGTGTCTATGAAAAGATATAGTTGAATAATTGCACTTAGAATTTTGCAATCTGGTGAAGTAACATTTCACATATGAAGAATGTTCTGAGTGGAAGTTGCCCACTCATTCGTTCAGACAAGCACCATGTGGTTTCTTTCTGAGGAACTGGGTGAACCTGTGCAACTTTCAGCCCAGACAAAAAAGCTACTTTGGACTGTGGCAGTCAAACTAGCTTGCTCCCTGTTTTGTTGTGTACGTTTACTAATATCTACTGTTCCCTGATGGAGCTCACTAGGAGGCAAGGGAAACCTACTTTTGTGCCTTTTTTTTTTTTTTTTTTTTAACTAAGGAGGACTTAACTTTTCATCCTGTGTTTTCGCTATCAGTTGTATAATGAGACTAGAGGGAAAGTAATAAGCAAGAAAACATTTTATCTCAGATGTCTTTATCTGAAGCACAAGATGTCCATATTGGGAGATGGATATGAGATGGACTTCACTCAGTCATAACTGGGAGTTTTTTCCAAAATAAGAATATTTCTAGTCTTAGTGATGTCTGCCAGCTAATGCCTAATTTTAATTATTTTTGTCTACAGTATTTTCTGTGTACATTGTTTATAAACTAAATTCTTTGAGTCCTAGAGAAAAGCCATTATTTAGAGAACTGGGGTTTTAATGCACTTAAAACTTTGAGATCTCATGTGCAACAGCTGATAGGAAAAAGAACAATAGTGGTAGTCTGAAAACAGTTCCTGAAGACTAAAAAATAAGTTAGAAAGTCAGTATAACTTTTTAAATAATAATAATAAAAAAATACTTCTACTTAAAGAATACCACACAGCATTGTTAAATGGATACTAATGGTTACTAAATGGATACTAGTAGACATCTGTTTTCAAATGGTTAAGCCCTTATACATTCCATCCTCTAGATAGAGGAAATGAACATTTTGATTGTGTTTTGTCACTTGTGCAGGTGAAGAAATACTTACTCTAGTAAACTCATGATGGTGCAGTCAGCTGCATTTACAATGCTGGGGCTTGAAGCCAGTCTGTTAGATTGTCCCTAGTATTTTATGATAGTGCTGGCCTTTTTATGTTTCCAAATGCTGCTTTTATATCTTTTTTTCCACATAAGCTTTGTGCTCCTGAGATAACTTATAGGAAACTATAGGTATAAGCAAGTCCCCTGTAAGCTGAGTTCTAAGGCTGTGATGGGATTAGATTAATTTTGCACAATTCTGATTCTCATTATGAACCTGTCAGAAAGTTGGATTCATGTTGTGCCATTTTCTATCGTCATTACTGTTTTTGTCACAAGAATGAAATTTTTCATCTCTCATACAGGCTGGAAAAGACAGCAGCCTGCAACTGTAGTATGATATCCTTTCTAGTGCTGTGCAGTTTGACAGGCTGTGCCTTTCTGCTTTGTTCTCTTTAATGTTTTCTCAACCTGTGTGAGAGAAGGGATGGATATCCCTCTCAAGGTACCAATACATGATTAATAGTACTGCCTGTATTCAGAGGACTGCAACTTTCCAAACTGAAAAAGAATGGGAAATATTAGAAACATTGCTACTGCTAACTTGGCCTCTTTTTCATGTTCCTGTGGTCCAAAGTATTCAGATGATTCTAAAAATGTTAAAGAATCTAATTCATACCTGTGTTTCCACAAATTCCCAATTGCTTTGGCTTACTAGTATTGCATGTCCCAAACAATAAAGTTCCTCTGTAAAACAGATATGACCAACTGTCAATATTTTGCAATATTTAACCTAGAATTTCCTGCTTTTAATATATTCTCATTACCATAGTTAAATGCCCTACAAATTACCCTGTTTTATAGAGTTCCTATCCTATTTTTTCTGTTTATATCAGCAGACTAGAGAAATATAGCTGTTCTTTCATTATTCCTCACCTGCTTTGTAATGAAAACTTCAAGAAGGGATTTTAAGTAGGTATCCTTCATTTTTATATCTCATATTTGTAATATCTTCTGACCTTCTCTATTTAGATGAGAAAATAATTCATGGTGATGTGTCTATATCCTGTAGTGAGTGAACCACATCATACAGGGCGTTATGCAAAGGACACCAGGCTTTATACATTATGTTGTTTGTCAAACCAATTTGTGTAACTGATCTTTTGTCAACACAGTGGGTTCTTGGAAATAAACCCAGGTTTTTTTTGCATTTAAATGTAACAGGTGTACCTGCTTATTGAATAAGTAGGTCTAACAACACTTCTACAACAAAAGAGAAAGTATGGAAAAGGTCTCCATTGTGCTAACTCCTTTCCTGTGAGGGTCTTTATAGAAACACAGGGGTTATAAAACATGTCTCTTGTGGCTCCTGAGTGTTACAGAAGTTCACATTTACATAAAGACATTGAGAACATAAAGTTCTATTAAATCACAGAAGATTCCATCTCAAATGCAATCTATTTCAATGTGACCTTCCATCAGTGAGAGCTTGAACTTTGCCTGCTGGCAAGCAAGGTCCCACTGCAGCTATTTCTTATCCTTTCACAGAGCTGTGTACCTTACAGCTGTATAGCTTACCCACATAATGTTTTTTGGTTGTTTCTGGGGTTTTATTCTCTTCTTTTGTTTTGTTATAATGGAATGCCAGCTTCTTTTCTTAGCTACCCTGAAGGCTTGCAACATCACTTGATATGTCTTTGACCTTCTTCTTCCCACACAGGAAAATCTAGCTAATTCAGATTTTTTTAATACTTGTCTTAATTCAGTAAATTGTATTTGAGTAAATGCAGGGATGTAATACCAACAAGAAGAACATCAGTTAATAAAGAAATTTCACCCCAGCATGAAAACCAATTAACCTGATGTCACCTATGCTTAAAAGAAGCAAGCCAGGCTACTACTCTTGTAATGTATATTATTTACTTTTTAGTGTGTTCTATTTAAAAAATGAAATTGGGACAGAGGAACGTGCTTAAAACAAGTGATTATTCTGATACATTTCATTAGAATGTGTAACATCTCCTGAAAGGCCTTATGCTTTGTTCCCCTTAAAGATGCTGTGTATAAAACAGGCAGTAAAAACTGAGCCCATGAATTCAGTGAGGTTATACCAGGAAGGGCTTTTGGTCCATTTTCCTTGTAGTTTCTTTTGAACTATTAACCTTTTATTTTGTTTGCTCAGTAAATGAAAAGGTCTCATGAAGGGTCCTAATCCCTGCTGTGGAGTAGCTAAAATGGCAAAGCAATTGTAAATGTGTGCTTAAAATGAGAGAATATATAGGTATGCAGCAGGTTTGGGGGTGGGGGGAAGGCAGAGAAAGGAAGGATTAGTAACAGCTTGTCCAAGTGCCTCAGGGTGCCTGTAGGAAGAAATTTTTTTATTTTTAGTATCTTTCCCCCTGCAACAAAATAAAAGCTAATTCAAGTATACAGTCTTCATTTGCATCTGACATGCAATGTGTTGTATCTCAGACATGTCAGGACTTTATTTCCATTCTTTTTCTCGAGTTCCTTTGTCAGTCTGTAAAATGCCCATGGTGTACTAGAAGGCACTGTCAGCCTTGTTACCCTGATCATTTCCCTATAGGAAGGGGCACATCTGCTTGAATGAGTACCAGAAACACCATGCCAAACAGAAGGGTAAATTCAAGGAAACACAGCAGAAATGTCAAAATAAGAGAGAGCTTTGTCTTCTGAGGAAGACCAGTGGACCCACTTTAATTTTGTTTACAGTTTATAGGGAAGATGTGCATTACTAAGACTTTGATCCATTGGGGGAAAATGTTGAAGTACCTATTGTGTTTTACTGGCCTATTAGTTTTGGCCTTATTTCTCCAGTATCCTAAGACTCTATCTCTCCTGTACCCTATGGCAGACTCCATGATGGAGAGAACCCTTAGGTAAGAAGATTGATGATCAAATTTTCTGAGAGGATGAGATGAAAATCGTACTCTACCCATTTCACTCCTCTTTCTTTCCCTTGTGTAGTTCCTGTTTTTATGTGAGATTGTGTTATGACTTAGTGGTGCAGATTCAGATTTCTGTAGGTTATAAAACAAAGCACCAAGAAAGCAACTGAGTAAAAATCAAACCTAATATCTAATCAACTCTCATTGGCATGTGACTGTAGAAACATCAACACAGTGCTGCTGGTCAGGCATGTTGTCATAGTCAGCTCCAACAATTCAGAGTCACAATACTGTGAAACTTCCTGATTTTGAAAGCATCCATGAAAGTCTGTGGCTTTCTTTGGGAATGCTTAGAAGCACAGTTGTATGCTTAAATATATTCTTAGTAAGTGGATGTGGTACTTAATTGAAATTCAGTTTTAGAAAAGAATATTGTAGGTAAATGTCTATGCAGGTTGAAAGGTTTTTTTAACCTATTGTATTTGGCCCCCAGAAGTCAGGTTGTTGCAAAAAAAAAAAAAAAAAAAAAAAAAAAAAAAAAAAAAAAAAAATTCACTGAATTTTTCTGTTATACAGAGTTGAAAATTAACTTTGCTTACTTGTCTCCCCTGATGAGTCATTATTATGATTTGTACATTGTGTCTGCATTAAATCATTGCTAAGTGCCCACAATAGTGTTTGTTTATTTGTTTGGTTTTTTTCTTAAACTCTTGTTACTACATTAAGAATAGGGTTTTGCCTATTGCACTTTCCTAATTCTCAAATCCAATGAAGTTGTCTAGTTAGGGAAAAGGTTAGAGCATAGTAGGCCCTCTGAATATATACCTTCAGACTTTGAGATTACTCTGCATGCTATTTCACAGGTATAAGGAGCTCATGGTTACTTAAATCAGGGAATGCATAATTCTCTTTGATTTGCTAGATATTATAAAGTAGTAAAATATATTCTAGTTGGTAAAATAGGCTTCAGCTGTGGAAGACTCAAGATGGTGTTGATAAAAGCCTCTATTGGAACATTTATTGTCAGCTTGTGACTATTATTTTGGATGTTACTGCCTAAAGCTCTTAAGTGATTGATATGATGTTGGGTTCTGTCTTGATTAATTATTTGCCATCAGAGACTTCTAAGTTAGTAAACCAAGGTGTATCCACTTAAGTGTCTTCTTATTTCTGCAAAATAAGCTTTCAAACAACCATTGTTAGATGTTGTAGCCTTTTTCTTAATGAAAAACAGAGTTTGGAAAAGTGTGCGATTTATGTTAACAGGGAGTTATGAAAGAAATATTTTTGTAATTCCCATCCATCTAACACACAAAGGATTTGTCCTGGTTCCAGCCTTAGGAGAATCACTGCTTTTGGGAGCAGACTGCAGTTCATTTTGGTTTCATTCCATGTTCACCAGGATGTGGGCCATTTGTTTTCCCCTTTGAAATTCTGCTGGAAGAACAGAGTTGGAAAGTGTGTTGTTTTTTGATTTTGGCCTTTGAACATGAACATAAGATCCTGTGTTACCAGTCTGGAGGAAATGAACTGCGTTTAACCACCTTTTTTTTTTTTTTTTTTTTAAATGATGTCAAGACTTTTTGTAATCCCCAATCTTTAAGAGGAAAGATGATCTTTGATTGGCATAACATGATGATAGTTTAGATACTGCTAGAAAGCAATTGGGGAAATTCATCATGTGGAAAAAAATTTCATGCTATAATACTTCTGCTTGTCAGAGTACGTGAGCCAAAAGGTAATAAGCACAGCTAAGAAACAACTCACATCCTCAGAGGTGATGGGATTTTTCATAATAGTAACAAAAAGTTTATTGTTTAGAACAGGGAAATACAGTAGTTGGAGGAATTATCTGCTGTCTCCTGGTCAGCAGAGCATGCCAGTTTTGAATGGAATAAGTAGTGATGGTTGAGACAATTGTTTGGTGGTTTTTTGTTTTGTTTTTGGGGGGGGGGGGTGGGTAGTGAGAGGGTGGGCAGGGGTGGGATTTGTTTTATAGGGTTTTTGGTTTTTTTTAAGGTAGAACTCATCTTTCAAAGCTGGTACTAAGAGCCATACGGTTTACAGAAACATACTGTATATTATAGAGGTTATGACTTCAGGTTAGTTGTCTTTAACGAAGCAACTCACACGGTTTGCTTTGGAAGGGACCTCAAATATTATCTAGTTCCAACCTCCCTGCTGTGAACAGTGACACCTTCCACTAGACCATGCTGATGAGAGCCCAACATAGCCTTGAACACTTCTAGGAATGGAACATCCCTGACTGCTCTGGACAACCTGTTCCAGTGCCTCATCACCCTCACAGTAAAGAATTTCTTCCTACCATGTAATCTGAATCTCCTCTCGTTCATTTGAAAGCCACCACACCTGGTCCCTATAAGTACATGCCCTTAAAAAGCTGGGTAACTAAAATTGCTTCTAACTACAAAAAGTTGATATGCATTTCACTAATTTTTTGTAAGAAAATGTCAAAATCCTTTTTCTGACATGTATTAATAGGGCTTTTATGAACAATGGCCAAAACAAGATATCTTTCACTGTGTTAGCATTGCATTTCATACAAGCTGGAAATGTTGGACCAATAGATATAAGTTATCACCAATTCTAGTTCTTTCTCAGAGAGAGCAAGTGGAGCCAGGAATATCTAATACTGTTAAATTTAATTTTAAAATAAAAAATGTTCAATTATATAAGAGAATAAAATAACTTTTATGAATCTAGAACAATGAAACTAAGCTAGTAATCTGGGGGCGGGGGGGGGGGGGGGGGGGGGGGGGGGGGGGGGGGGGGGGGG
>JAWWEU010000081.1:37219209-37357973 GCA_035583155.1 Acropternis orthonyx | reverse complement strand
CCCCCCCCCCCCCCCCCCCCCCCCCAAACTTTCTTGGTACAGGTGACCTGTGCACTTGTACTACAGTTTGCATGCAAATGCTAGAAATTAATTTGAATTAAGAAAATACAGTGCTGCTGTTGTATGGTGTGGGAGAAGAATTCCTTGTCAGGAACAGGTTGATCACATGGTACCCAGTAAGTGCAGGATGCTTCCTGCTGCTGTGTGTGCTTACTGTCAATATTCATTCATGTTGCAATTTCCATTTCAATTCCAAACCTCAAAATTGCTGTGCTTTTGTATAATGTACTCCTGGCACTAAATCATGTTACCTACTGATGCTTAGTGACCTGAATGAAATTGTTTCAATGTAATTGACTGTCATGCTTTGTGTGTAGAAATAAGTCTGCTCAGCAAAGGCTAAATTATGTTTTTAAGCCATAAAAAAGGGACTTGTCTACTTTAGATTTTGAAAAACAGAGGGTCCATCAATATCATCTACAACAAGAGTTAAAATATATATATAAAAAGAATACACAACCTTAAAAGCTGTTGCTCTAGATTTGCACTCTGCTCTTTCTCTCTGCTTTCATATCAACCATATCTTTTTGTCTTGTGATAGGCTTCTCTGATCAACACTGTGCTGCTCTAAACTGTGAGTACAGCCTTAGTTCTCTTTTGGAAGTAGGATAGGTATGGTTGTCCAAAGGAGATGCAACATACAGCAATAGGAGCATGCAAAGTGAGTGGGTAAGGGATTTGTGGTGAATGTGTTAGATACCTGTACTGCCTAAAAGACTTACTGTTTGGAGGTGCAAGAGTACGATATTTAAATCTCGTTTGGAAATTTTTGTTAGGTTAGATTTAAATGTGCTCTGTGCTATGTGTCTTCCTACTCTGTATCTGTTCTTCCAGTGCCAGTGAAATCTCTTATAGTCATCAGAAAATGTTTTGTCTTCATGGAGGAAAAAAATAAATCCATTGTCTCTGTTTTCTCAGCTTTAGGAGGGCGTATGTCTGATCTGGCACGAGGGAAAAACACCGGAGTAAAGGCAGATGGTCCACTTATACCATGACTTTTATCAACTTGCTTGGAAACTAGGTAATAGTAAAGGTTGTTCACTTTAGAGTGGCTCAATAATAAAGAGCTACTGTTGCTTGTGTTTCTTCACACGTTTCATTGAAGTTGGTTCTCTAATTGTTGCCACTCCACCGATGGCTTTGAAGGATAAGGGTGTAGGGAAGTGATTGCAGGAGGGTAGGGATCCCATCCTCAATTCCTACTTTCATTAGATGTGTGTATGTGAGACAGCTTCCAATTCTGCTTATTAAAGAAATAGATTCCCTATGGCATGAGTGCTTCTTGCTATTTGGCTTACTTGACAGTTTTCTTGTGTTATTCAGAGATACAGAAACTTCTGGGTGACAACCAGATGTGTTTGAATGAAAGGGTAAGTCACTCTTCTTCACTGCTCACTATAATTCGCTCCTGGCCTTGACAGCCATGAAAGTCAGGTAGTGTCCTCATAGAGCTCTTCAGATTAACTTATTTGCCCCCTAGAAATGGTGCCACATCTACGTAAAATCTGCCCTTTGATTATTGTGTGAGCTCCTACAGAAAATCAGTTTTTGCTGAGGAGCACAGTAGTAATTTCATTTAGTTCTTTTTGGTTACCTGTAGCTACAAGAAGTCAGTCCCTACTTGCTTTTCCTCCTCAGATTTTCATCACCTCTGAGGAGCAGCTATAAACTGCTCTCAGACCTGGTTGTCCCTGTCTGGCTCACTGCCCATGTGGCTTAACATTAGCTCTCCTGACCTGGTTTCTCCTTCTTTGTTGTACGCCACTTGATTTCAGCAAGAAAATTTAAACACCTTGTACTGCTTGACACTGGTCAAGGACGAAAGGGTGTCGTCTGCAGTAATTCCCTTTCCCAACATGGAGAAGTGCCAATCAGGTCTTGATCACTTTGGCTTGCTAAATCCTCTGGATGAGGTCACAACTTGGGTGATTTTCTCTCCCTTCACTTTGCTTGCAATCTCTGGGTTGTTTTTATCTTGCTCTGAAGTTTTGGGCTGGGATATGTGGGGGATTTTGACAGTCAGGTGTCAAACCTGTGTTCCTAGCTGTAGGTTCAGATTTTTCCTTTCCTGGTTTGCCTGAGAAAGTATAGCCTTTAAAGGCACTGAATTTCTTTGTATCCTCCACTAACTTTGGGAATGGCCTTCAGAATTCAGAGAAGTATTAGCAAAAGAATGCTGTAAAAAATGAATATTAAAACTACCATACATGTGTATTTTAAAAATTCATATGCTATATTATGATACCTCTTTATGGTTATAAACCATTCCATTAGAACTGCAATGGACCCCTGGGAGTACTTTGGAATAGCCATGGTAACTTTATGATCCTGACCCATATTATTTTAAAGAAATATAAGCTGATCAGTATTTGTGGCATTAGGCAGTTCAGCTGGCCAAAGTGTGATAATGGTCTGACTGAGGTGAATAATTGTGGATACCCTCTGTGTGCTAAAATAAGTGCAAACATTTTGCAAAAAGCTAAGCCTTTATGTTGTGTGAACCTTGACCGAGGGAAGTGTCACATATTTTATCCCCTGAAGGATGAACTCCAGTGGAGAAATCTGGCAGGAGCTCAAAGGCCCTGAGACGTCTCTTGGACTTCACTTTTATAACTTCTCCTGTTCACTAAACAGGAATCTGCTGGAAAATGCTGCATGCTTTGGATCTGATGTCAGCAATGTCCTGTGGAAATAGCACACATCTTTCTCACTTATCAGTGTGTTGACACTGCAGGTCTGCAGCCTTGTAGGTGATGTGGAGTATGTGCCACATGGACAGAGTTCATGGAGCAGAGAGGGAAGGGGACAGCCTCACGCTGCATCACAAACCCTCCCTTGCCCCTTTGTACTGCTCTCCACTGCCCTTGGTAGTGTTTGGTTTCGTTTGAAAAAGACCTTTCTCCTCTGTAGCCAGAGGTATGTTGAGACACCTTATGAGAAAAGAAAGCCACCAGAGCCACTGGATCTGCACTGCTCTTCAGTGCTCTGCACTGACATGAGACATAGTGCCTGCTGCAAAGAAAATGGTCTGTGCTTCGATTTACTGATGCATAGAGATAGTGACTAAAATGTTGACATGTGTTATTTTAAAGCAAGATGATGATCCGAAAGCCTTCTGAAAGATACCTTATGTTAGATACTAATAAACCCATAATATAAGTCTGTCTGTTCTCCAAGTGTTCCTTTTAATCTTCAGTGCCATCTTTCTTCTAAAGAGTATTATCAGGCTTTTTTGTTAGGCTTTAACTGTTATTAGGTTTGGAAAGTAATCTCAATTGGTTTTGCTTGTAGTTTGTACCCATTTAAATTATTCCCTTAACTTCAGATATGCAACTTGAATTATATGTGTATTTCTTAAAATATCTGTTTTGTGTTGCCTGTCAGGTTCTTGTTTATGATTTTAACCCCACAACTGGGCAAAACTCCAGATACAGCCCCTTGTAATTCAGGCAGAAAAGAATTTTTTGACAAGGTCATCTGTCAGGTTATGATTAGCTGAAATGGGTCTGACTTAGAATATTTTTTCTCCCCCCCCCCCGCCCCCCTCACCTCCCCAAGAAGAGGAGGTGTGCTTGGGTCTTCAACTAACTAAAGCTTTGCAGACAATGAAATACCAAGGAGACTGGGTCAATAAGCTTGTCTTTAAGCTATCTAATTGTAGTTTAACTACTACTAAATATTAAGAGGCTTGTTTGATTTGTATGTTTGTGGCTGTACAGTCTTCATCTATGTTCCATTTGCCTAGTCTTAAATGGAACTAAAAATCTTTAGTTGTACTGTTTTCTCCAGTTACACATTTGGCCCCTAGACTCTCTCTTCTGTGACCTTTTGAGGTGATAATTTTTTGACTTCTTTCCACACATAAAGATGGCTTATATTCTTCAGGCTCTGCATGAAGTTACCTTACTGTTTATACAATTTTTTTTCTACAGCATTTCTGCTGCTATGCAAAATTTGCCACTTTTTCTTACCTCCCTTTAGCGACTATGCAAAAGAAAAAGGGATAAATTTCCCTCATTCCATCTTTCCTTGTCAGCTCTTACATAAATTGTTTTGTACTGTGATTTTTCTAGTTTTATTAATGAATGTTTATTAATTTAACCCTGTAGTTTCTGCACCTCTTGCTTTGTTTGATTGCTTTACTGCTGCTTTGCTGTGACTACAAGGGTGGTACCTTTACCTTTAATGTTGAGTGAAAGAAGCTTGTCTTCATAATTCTCTATTCCTGTCAAGTGCAAGCACACAAACACTACTAACAAATTCACATGTCCCAGGGAAAGCAGAACATGTTCCTTCTTTACTGAAGACAGGTTTCCAGAAAAATTTAGATTGACAATGTGTTAGTTATTACTCAGATGAAGTCTTTTTTCCCATGAATGTGCAGGCTTCCTATGGCCTCTCCTATAAAGGTGTTAACAGTTACATTCGGTGTGTGTGACACCAGAATAATTAAATTTCTTCACCTTTTTTCCTCCCCCTCATATTTTTCAGTTCCTTCTGTTTCTGCCTAACCCTCAAAGGAAAAAGATTATTCTACTCTGGTAGGTCCTTTGCTACCTTTCCTTGATTCATGTCACCTAAACACAGCAGTGGATGATCATCCTGAAGCATGGTCAGTTAGCTTGTGGCCAAGTCGAGCTTGCCACAGTTAGATGTCTACCAGAACAAGTAGTTCAAAGCCACTTTTTATTAGCTCCCGGATATGTTATGGTCTCTTCTGCATCAAATCAAGCTATAAACATGACAGATTTTGTATATTATTCTTGTGAATCCAGCTCGTGGATGGTCTTTATTGTTCAGTTGCCTGCTGACAGAAGTCTACAGACACCAGGGAGACATGCAGACCTGCCAGCTGTAGAGTTTTCCTTTATCACAAACCTGTTGTATTTTTTCTCCTTTTGAACCTTTTGCTTGTGTGGTACAAAAGCTGAGCCGTAAAGACCCACTTTTCCAGTCAGTTTCTGTAAAAATGCAAATGCTTGCTTTCACCTGTAAGTTGTTCTGTTACCTTGGTTCATCAACTTCCACGTGTAAATGTAGAGGTATTGGTGAGAAATGCTCTGCAGATTTTTCTTTTTCTGACCTATTTCAGTTCACCTCTATAACTTGTACACTATGGAGGAATGTATAGAATAACAGTTATTGTAAGAAAAATGTCTTGGAATTGAGCTTACACATACAGGGTCTAGCAGAACAGCGGAGAACCTAAAAATACATGCTTGGGACATTAAAGAGAAGTGAATAATTGTTTGGAATGATCTTAAGGAAAGAATTTTTATGACAAAGAACTAAATAAAACAAAGTCTCTTTATCCCTGCTTGTAAGTGGGATTTGTATGGTGTCAAGATCCTTTTCATGTTTAAGATGGTCTCATTCTTCTCAAATGAAAGTAACTGAGAGGACAGAGAGAAAAACTTATTATAGGCAAAAAGATTTCCAAAATGTCAGACAATGAGGATCACTTCAAGGTGATAATGAAATAACATACTTGTCTGTCTCCTAACATTCTGCAGATTAATCTGTGCTTGCATTCAGTGGAAAAAATAATCCTCATAAAATGAAATATGTGTGGTAAGAGTCATTCAAAAAATGTGATTTATAGGAAATAACAGCTTTCTAAGTTATTGCTTAACTTCTTTTCTTTCCCAAAAGCTGGGATTAAAAAGTAGGTCAACAAGCCCATTTAAATAGCTTATTCCACAGTGTGGTTTAAATTAGTGCTAGTGACAAGTGTATGAAGTGCTGTGCATTTTACTTTTATAGCATATTGGTTAAATTTAGAATTGTTCAAAGTGGCTGTTATACACAAACCTCTAGGCAAATCCTCAGATCTCTCAGTCAGTGGTCTTTGTTCTTGTTTTTAAACACATATAAACGTGTTGGCAGTGTAAATCAGGTGTTTCATCTGAATGTGCAATTAGAATAATGAGTGTTAAAGTTAGTCCAGTGGTGGAGCCTCTTGGACTAAGGAGCTACAATTTCATCTCAAAGGGTAACACATTTATGTGCTCTGGGCATGTGACTCCTATTTCTAGTTTTGTTCATGAGCCCCTCCAGAAGAATGATTTTAATCTAGAGAAGAGCTGAAACTGTTAAGTTTCACTGAACAGAACTGTCCTTGTAGTGTTATTTAGTATTGATAGGTCAGACAGCTTCCATCAGACAGATGGCCTGAGATGAAAGAGTGATTGTAGGCGAGGAAATGGCTTTTGCAGGAGCTCTGTTCTTGTTTCAAAAGCCATTCTTTGGCTTGCAGTCTCTCTCTCTGCCTCTTGAGAGCTGCCAGAAACAATTCTGGCCCTGAATTTCAAGGTACCTAGTGCCAAGGTGAGCAGAGAGGTTTCCAGTCTAGCAAGAAAAATTTCTCTTCCTCCTGTCTTTGTTACTTGGCAGCATAGGGTTCTCATCTGCACTCTGACTACAAAGATACCATCACAGATGAGTGAATAATGAGGAAAGCTACTCACTAGTGTTTTGACAATTGCTAAATAGAGTTTTGCTTAGATCATGTTTGTACTTATTTTATCAGTTGTGGAGCTTTTTGTGAAAAGCTGTGGGAGTGAAGTGTTTGCTCAAAAGAATACTTGCAGGGAACTATTTCTGGACTGTATTCATGATTAATTTAATCAAAAATCAGTTTTTTCTCACTGTAAAAGTAGCTGATTAATGATTACGTCATAAGTGGGGAAACAGCAACAGGGAATAAATCAGTGTGTTAAATCTGAGCTTGTTCTCTTTCAGACCTCTACATAATTCAGCTGCAGCAGCATGTCTTCAGTAGCTTTTTTTGTATCCTGCTCTCCCAGTAATGATACCCTTGTCAGTCTCCTCCTTCCTTGCTCTTGTATGCCATTCTATTTTATGTAGGTTCTCATTCTGCTTTCATTGTGAAGTATATGAGTACCTTGCAAGTTTATGGTACGTGAGGTGACTAGCACCTGTCATATTTGGCTCATTCCTTCTCTGTGTGAAGAATTAGACACTTAGTAGGAGTGCTTTGTTTTGGTAAGATTGTTTTCTGCTTATGGGGAAGCAAGATAGACAGAAAAAGAGTGATTTGCATTTGGAGTGAGAATTGATACCATTTGTGATAGTCTTTTATTCCTATAGGAATTTGTTTCATAGTCTTAGCTGGCTGCTGGCAAAGCCCTGTGTTTTAAGCCTGTTGTTAGCTGAACGTTGCATTTTGTACTTGCATGCTCCCACAAAGCTTCTTTGTCAGATCTCCATCCTCATTTGACTCCTGTTTCTCCCCAAATTGTCTCCTAATTGGAATGGACAACTGAAAATCCTGAGAAACCAAGGCACAAAAAAAGCTGTCAATGCAATAAAGTGCTTGTCTCTCACCTTTTTTTTTGTTTGTTTGTTTTTTTAAGTTTTCATTTTAATTTTGCAGTTTTGGAGAGGCTTCTCATTTGTGCTCTGAAACCTGGGACCCTGATTAAGATAAGAGAATAATGAGGAAAAGTACTGCATATTTTTAAAGTAATTAATCAAGTGTGGTTAACTATTTCATACTGAGAACTGTCCAGTCAAGGCAAAATACTTAAGCCACAATAAACATTGCTTGGAAATTACTCGAGTCATTGGTAAGCTTTAGCTAACAGTCCACCTCTATTTGGGAAAGCACTTAAAGCACATATTTATGTGGCCTTGACTGCAGGGAATTGAGGCAAATCATTAAACGTACTTCCAGTCAGGATGGATTTCCTGTACTGGACCTGTGTTGCAAACATACCTTAATAGGAACTGTCACATAAGACTTCTCTTTCTTCCTTACATGAATAGTGAAATGAGTTAGGTACCATATGCTGGGGTTATAGGATGCCACAACTAGTTATTAATATAAAAAGTAATTTGAATGTGTATTTTGTGGAATGAAATGATCTGACAATACCTCACAAATTTCCTCTCTAAAGCCTATTTCTAAGTTATGGTGCAATATTGAAAGGCTAATTAAATTCAAAGAACCCTTTAAGAAGTAGTTAAGCTTTAAGAGCCTGAGAGTTTTAAGAGCAGAAGGAATAAACCTTTATTTGAAAGAGTATCAATTCTTATTAAATTCGATGAATCTAAAGGATATTCAGGGATACCTCCTGTTTAGCATTGGAAGAGAAACTCTAAAGATGCTCTGAGAATTTACTGCTACAACAATATTGACAAATCACTGTGTCTCAGCAGTAACAGAGTACTTATTCATGAACTGAAGATGAATACCCTGTTTTCTTATGCAAGGAAGAAGCAAGCAGACAAGTAAGGAAGCCCAGAAAGAATAAATTCCACAATACAAATATGAAGACTGACAACAAACTCATAACTTTCCAGCACAGCAATGACCACATAATTCTGACTGAAATTATGAAACTCCACCAGGAAACAGAGTTAAAATTTTAACATAGCGTGTTAAGTAAAAATTGAAAACTGATTGTGACAGTGGCAAAATCTGTATAAAGTAAATTTGCTTAAAATGTGGCACTATAGAGGGGTTGTAGATCAAACCGAGAGTTCTGGACAAATAATAAGACTTGATTGGAGTGCAATGAGCACTACCTCTCCCATAAATTCAGATACACTTTTTCTTATCTGATATCATAGAACTTAGGCACCACCAGATACCACTCAGCTATACCACAGATGTTTGCATTTAAAGTTTTTAGGCTTTCTGTAATAAATGAAGATACTTTCCACAGGTTAGTGAAATCTCATTTCCTATCTCTGAAAGTTTATTTACCTGAGATACACACTAGAACATGCTTCAATTTGAAGAATTAAGACCCTTGGGGCTGATATTAAGCTCATTGTCAGAGGTTCCATTTATAATTAAAGGTTTCCTTGGGGAAAAAGAGGTCTAAAATAAGTAGCTGTTGTTTGTGTTTTTTTTTTTTTTTCAAGTACCACAACAAATGTAGTTAATCACTGCTCAGCTGGTAATTTTGCTGCTCTTCAATTCTGTAATTTTTTGAGTTGTGCAACCAAATTCCATGGTGGTTCCATCTGAGAGTTTTTCCTTGAGAGACAGTTATTAACACTTGTCCAGCTGTGTCTGGTTTCTCTAGGCAGTTTTTGGTAATCTGGATACAATTCCTTGATTCTTAATTATATGAAACATCTTTGTTTGGTCCTAATAGTTTATCTAGAAAACCAAATTAAGTATTCCTCAGTGTAAATCCTTAGGATAGTGTTTCTCTGTAAATAGACTCAGTGAGGAAGGCTTGAATAATCAAAGTTTCTCTGCAATGATGTTACCATACATGATCCACATAGCTTTGAAATATTTAAGCCTCTAAATTGATCTATTTTTGTTCATTTTGCCTGTATTATGTCACAGCTTGTTTTTTTGTCTGTCACAGGGCTCTCATGGTAAAAGGAAATAAATGCACTCATGTTTTAATAAGCAATTAAGGTTTTTGTTATACTATCATTAGCCTTTCAACAGTAGTGAGGCAAACTGCGCTCGCCAAACAACTGTTTATTGCTACTTGTGATATGCTGAGATGGCACTAGGTAAAACACATTTCTGTTTTGTTTTAGCTGCTCTTGACATATGCTGCCTATCTTAATCTGCAGCGCTGGAAAGAGTCCAAATCTCATGGAGCTTGATTCTGGAGAAAAGGTTGTTAACAGGGTAATGTGCTAACTCCTCTGGTGTGGGTTTTGGGTTTTTGTTTTTGTTGGTTTTTCTTTTTTTTTTTTTTTTTGTTTTGTTTGTTTGGTTGCCTTTTTTTTTTTTTTTTTTTAAATTCACACCTCTCGTTCTGTTTTGATAGTGGGTGGATACACAATGACACTGTGTGGTACTTGGCCAGGAAAGTCAAACAGCTTGGATTTTTGCTTGTGAAGAAAGTTCGGTTAGATATGCACAGATGTAGTTACTTTAAGATGCATCCACATAATACTTACATTCTCACGTTTTGTGATTCTTGAAACAGTACAAGTTCAACTAATAGTTTTCATCTGAGCAAATGCGTTCTGTTTAACACAGAATTGACACGACATGAAATTTTGCAGGAGGATTGTCCTTTTAAACTAAACCAAAGGGATAAAAAGAAGTACCAACCATTTTTGTAGCAAAGCATACAAACTGACTTGTTCATGATTCTCTTGAGAATCTAGGTATGATTCAGTTAATCTCTGGGAATCATCACCCAAATTTATCAAACTCTTATCCCTAACTGGCTAAACCTGTATCGTGAGCAGTCATCTGTGTTTTTGTGGTGATTTGGCAGCTGTGCTTGAAGGTACTTCTTTACCTTTTCTCCCATCTGTCAGAACTAAGTGCAGTGCAGATGATTTACTTAAGACTCTGGCTCAACTTGTAAAATTATGAGTGTTTTTTTCTGGTATAGTCCAGAGGCCTGCGCTTAATCTGACTCACCTCAAATGGCTCTACTGTCCTAAATGGGGCTGTCCATGCATATGGGTAAGCTTATACCTAAGTTCCCACAAGAAACTGGCTTTTGAAGTTTGAGCCAAACCACTAACTATATTTTGGAAGCAGTAGATTTCTTAATGACCCATTCCCTGACTCATTATGGTTTTCCTTTATTGTTATATATTTATTTAAAATTAAAATTACTCTTTCTTTTAGAAATGTTATTGCCATAAGAGAAATGCTACAAACTTGATCATAAATTCTAGGAGGCACAATTTCTGGTAAAACCTATAAATTGAAAGGATTGCAACATTTCAAAATTCCTTTATCAGACACTGTCTTTGTTTTAAATTCTTTTCTTCTTCCTACTTTATTACTGTCAGCAGAAGAATGATAGATGACACAGAATGACTTTCCCATTAACTTGTTATCCATAAATCCTCCAGAGATTTTTAATTAACACAAAAGTTTACCACTTTGGGCTCATTGTGAGAGCCTGCTCATTGTGCTCTGCATTTCTACTAATTTGGTCCAAAAGTCCATAGATCTTTATTGCTCTGGGATTCCCAATATGTCCCATTACAATGAAAAAGTGACATCTGATGTAGGCAGCATAAATACTGTATAGAGTTCAATAAATTGTTTCATTCTTCGCTGCTGAATTACAGCTTAATGGCACATAAAACAAGGAGAACTAAAATATGAGGAATAGGTATTTATCACACATGTTATCTGAACTGGAATTGTTTCTACTCTAGTAACAAGTGTCTTGCCTTCAATTTGCATTCATGTCTTGTGTTGTGTTACTCTAAAGGCAACTGCATGATGTTGTTATGCATGACCTCAGAGAGTAAAATGATAGAATCTGATATCGTCCAGCTTTACATGGGACAAATATTAGTCTGGGTTAGAGATTAAGTTTATTAGCCTGGTGAAGTTTGGGTAAAACCTGTATTTATTAAGAATCAACTTGATATAGTTGTGATTTTGGATACACAACCTCTTGGTAGGGTTGCTCAGGTTAAGAATCTTTTAATCCAGAGATGTGTTTCTGTTTGGGCAGTTATTATTTAAAATAATTTTGACCTCTTGCCATTCTGAAGAATGCTCCTCCTCTTTACTAATTAACAATAAAAACACCCTTTTGAATGTAAAGAGGAGGGATATGAGACTTTACCCCAGAAAGGAATCTGGCTGCCTGATAAGAAGCTGGAGGTTATGGCTGGTTCAGTATTCAATTCTCTATTTAAAACAAACAAACAAAACTCCTTCTAGGTAAATTGACTGTCTCCGTGGTGACTTGTCACAGCAAAAAGGATGTTTCAAATCCCAGCACTAGACTTCTCTGAAGTTTAGTGAGTCAAGTCCAATGAGGAGCATGGGGGCAATGAAGCCAGAAGGAGTGTTAGACTCATAGCAGTTGTGAAGAGTGCTGTCTTCCTTGTTTCATGTTGGTTCTGGGGTTGTGTGTAGTTCAGCAGCTGCAAAGGACTCTGGTTTCTTTTTTTCCCTTGTGCATAAACTTCCTTAGAATAGAATAACTCATGTTTAGGGATGCAGATCTTAAAAAAACCAAACAAACAAAAAAAACCCCCAAAACCAACTAACCAAACAAAAAAATCCCCAAACAAACAACAAAAAAACCCCAAACAAACAAAAAAACCCCACCCAAAACCAACAACAACAACAGGGGGGAGGAAAAAAAGCAAATCTGAAACAACAAAACCCATCAAAACAAAACTCAAATTAACAAAACTCCCAAAGCAAACAAGCTACATAAACCTCAAACCGAAAACCCAACCATGCAAAACTCCCCCATACCTCAATGCAAAACACAACCAAAAAAGGCCCACTACCCCCAATAAAGCAAAACAGAGTCTGAGAAGATCTGCTTTTTATAGCATCAATTTATGATGAATTTTGTTGTTGAAATGATACGTGAATTTTCCTAATTCAATCACTACGATAATCACTTGGCAAAAGATGTGATGATGGATGTGAAAAGGATTCATAGATCATCAAACCCAAGATGCTATGCTAAGCATATTGTCATATCAACCTATTTATAAAGTGCCAGCTCCTTCAAAATTGGTTAAGATGTCTGCTCCTCTTACCTGCATGAGCAGCACATTCTGGATATGCATTTGTCTTGTGCCTATTTGTAGCCTGGTTATATACATTGACTCTTCAGTCTGCACTGCACTTCAACAGTTCTCTTCTCCCTCTAATGTTCATAACACAGCAAATTAATATATAGCTGTCCAAAGTCTCCCGGCATTATTTTTCCTGTATTTCGTGCCTTTCGTGTAACATAACATCCATTCCTCTGATCACCTTAGTCCTTCTCTGGCCCTTAGTAGTCTTAGTTCATTGTGAAAACAGTTAACTGAAATCTGTAAGCTTAATTCTAGATAAGGCTTTACAGAAGTAATATGTTGTGCTTTGCCTCATCCCACCATGAGTAACTTGACACAGGATTACATTTGCCTTTTTTATGTCTGTACTTAGGGCTCCTGATAATTGCAATCTGTGGGACCAGGCATTTCCAGCTACTGAACTCTGGGATGAACTTTGTGATCCACATCCATAGTCTTTCACCAAAAGTTTTATGTGCCAAGACACTGTCTGATTGCTGAGACCTAAAGCTGCCTTTCCTTCCCCAGTGGAAAGGAGAGCAATCCCCAGTGGAGAGGCAGGAGAAGATGCAGTGCGCTTTGGTCTTGCTCTTGACTGTCATGGGTCAGGACTATAGGCTGCAGAGTCTGGAATGTCTATGCTTATTTTGTGAATTATTTTTACTGCATTTATTCACTTACATTCTCTCTGTTCTTGATGTTGCCCTGTTGTGTCATCAGTACAACTTACTGTATTCACAACAGTAAGCAAGCTTGATATGATGTATACACATGGTCCCGTCTTCATGAACTGGAAGTACAGGTGAAACCTTGAGTAAAGTAGTTCTCTGTTATTGCTGGCTCAATATGAAATGGTTTTAAATCTGCCTCAACCAATGTGCTTTCTTTTTTTTCCTCTTTGTATTTCTGGACTTGATGGAAATTATAGAAGATAGCACTGGTGGTATTTTTTGAGGGTGTCTGTTTACATCTGGAACAAAGATTTAGAATTTAAATTACTTCATTTGAACAACCCACTTTCTCCTCAGATATTATATTTCATATTTCCAGCATACCTGTGGAAAGAGCTGCTCCAAATACCTAGTGGGTTAGTGGTCTTGGTTAACAAGAGATGCTATCACTCTACCAGCTGTCTCTTTACTAGAGTTACAGGTTAAATCAAGAGACAGTGCACTTGGCTTACATGCAAGATTGAGGTCAAGGTATTTCTGCTCTGTTGTCCTCCCTGCCACAGACCTGCAGAATAAGTGTGAGTCAGACTCTGCCCTTTAGTTTCTTTGTCTATAAAACTTACACACACACAATCAATTTAACAGTCCATGACACCCTACAATTTTTCATCCATGGCCTCTGTATCAGGGATTTCAAACCTAGTGGAACGTTCAGGTGCATTTGGCAATATTGCAAAAATGTGGTAATTATTACATTAAGTCAGTGAAAAATAAAAGAATTTATTCTGCGTGTTCCTTCAGGTTCAGCAGCTAAGAATCATTGTAAATGAGGGTTTCAAGATTATACACAGAAAGTAATATCTTGTGGCAGATACACTGGCTGCACCTGAACTGAAATACCATAACCAGTTACCTGGGGTTCAGGAAGCGGAAGCGTTAGGAGCAGGTCCATATCTCATTTGTGATGAGTGTCTCATTCCTTGCTTTTTTTCAAGAGTGTTTTTCAGCTTCCCTCTAGGACCAGGAGCTCTAATGTGCTGCCTTTTCCTCATTGTTCACTGCCAGGAGGGTAACGAGGCCTGACTTGGAAATGCTGTGTGAGTGGCAAGCAGCTGAGCAGTCTGATTCAGTGTATTGCTGCATACAGCACTGTAAATCTGGCAAACCTAATTACACTCAGAGGGATAATGACAACTCCATATAGGATGGAAAATTGTTTGCATGTAGATTTTGCTTCTTAACTCTTCTGGTCTCCCTGCAGTTAGTAGGCAGGCAGCGGCCTCCAAAGCTAACAGCACTGCTATTTCTTGTCCAGCTGGCATAGAAGATTTGACTTCACATGAGCCAGCTGGCTATCTCCTTGCCTCTTTTCACCTAAAAGACTGAAATATGTCATCCTTGAGATATGACCAGACCCCTGCTACTCACACCTCTTTCTGGGAAAGAAACAGCATTATTAGTACTCTGCTTTCCTTCAGAAAAATATAAAATACATAAATATACATACATATGCATATATATACACTTTATCTATCTTCATGCTCAGATGTTAAAACTAAAATGTATACTAAGGAAACCTTAAACTTACAAGTAAATACACAGAGAAAAGAACTTGGAAATTAAAAAACAAGGTGCAACTTTCTTTCAGGATAACGAATGAGAATTGTGGCAATGAAAGCATTGGATAGAACTTCTTAATTGAACACTAACCATAAATGACAGCAGGATTTCAAATAATTAAAACAGAGGGGCTACAGATATTAGGTTATTACAGTTTCAATTATTGTATTGTTACCTTTCTTGCTCCATCAGTTTTATTAGAGCAATGTCTACAGTGCTGCCTAATGACTATAACTAGGTAATTAGTCTTGGCCATTGATCATAGGAGAGGGCTCTCGCAAAGGATCTCAAAGGTTATCAGGTGCTGTTTGTGCCAAGATTGCTGATTGTACACTGCACAGTGCTCTCACCTGTTCTGAACATTTGTTAGCTGCTCTAACATTTGAGATCAGAGATCTGTGGTTTGGAAGTCTTAGGGCTTATACAACATCCTTTTTTATGGATGGAATCCAAACATGAGACATCTTACTTAGCATCAAAGATCTCCAGTGTTATGAATAATATATGTTTAGGATGCTGAAAATCAAGCAAAATAGATCATATATAACTCCAAGAAAGGATCTCAAAAGCCATCATATGAGAGTGTTTTTTAAGATGACTTTGGAAAGTCTCGTTTACATTGTCAAATTTATAAAGATAAGAAGAAATAAATAAATAATGAAATTACCTACTTAAGGTCTTTGCAGCTTTTGAAAGTTTTAAATGCTTTCACTGGAGGCAATTCTTAAAGTTGCTTAGTACCCAGATTATTTGCAATAGTTTTTCAGCCACAGCATCCTTCAAAGGCATCTACAGAGATATATCCAGGAATGCATCCAACCATACCAAGCACTGGAGATCTTTGTTGCTAAGTGAGAAGTCTCATGTTTGGATTCCATCTATAAAAAGGGATGTTGTGCAATCCTTTAGTCCAAAGACTTCCAAACCATGGATTACATTGTGGAAGTTCTTTTGAAACCTTTAAAGTGAAATCTTGTTGGAGATGTCTTCCCTGAGGATTACTGGCAAACATATTGAATGTATGGGGGTACTCCACAATTAGAGGGTACAGACATGATACCTCTTTCATTCTAATTTATCTTTGTACATGGTTTATAACATTCCCCCAAGTTGCTTCTTAGTGTGCATTTTTTCATGCTTGTTGTTGTCTCAGAAGTGAGGGTTTATTCAAAGAATTTCAAAGAAGAGCATTTTAGCTCCAAGTGAGCTGGGCATGAAAAAGGATTGTTTTGACACACTTTTATGCTCTGGTTGCTCCAGAAGCATTTAAATCTGAAAACTGCAACTGTGAAGGGTAAGTCTCAGCCTCTCAGATAAGGTGTTATAAGCACGCAAAAATAACATTAAAAGGATGTTAAGGTTGCAAAGTCAAGGGCTTGCCAAAAAAATTTAAGCAATGACAAAATGAACATTGATAGTGAATCTTTAATTCAGTCCTGCTCTGTGTATACGCTATGACAATTTATAAGTGATAACGCACTATATTTTTCATGTACTGTCTTTTTCTCACCTGGTGTTGTCTTTCCTTACTGGGTGTCTCTTATCACATTTGTCTTTCCAGATCCAGTTTTCTTGCCCAGTAATTATGTTTTATCCATTCAGACCTCTCATTTCTATCCCATCTCTGACATTTCCTTGCCTCACATTCTTAGCATTCTTACTTTCACCTTCACTCATGAATGTCTCTGTCTCTTTTTTTTTTGTTTTTTCCCCCCACTCTGCAGTCTTATGTCTTTTTTCCTGCTGTTGGCCAAGAAATGAAACTGTAAGGACAGACAACAAGAGAAATCCACATCATATTTTGTGCGTACTTACCTTAAAGTGTAGAGAACTTATTTCTGTGTGAGAATATCCTTGGGAATAAACTTTTGGAGGAGGGATGGAGGAGAACCCTCCCAGACTGTGGCCGTAGTCCAGCGTCCCATACTTTTGTCTTGCAGGTCCTTTTGCGATGGCATGAACTTTGGGATTTCCAGTGAGGGTTCAGCTTGTTTATTTCAATGACAGATGCGCAGATCTTTCTGAGTGTGTATTAATAGGTGAAGTTAAGATGTTAGAAAGGTCTCCTGGAGGGTGCTATCTAGAAAAAAAATCTGAGACAAAAAATATATTTGGTATTCCTCACATATTTTTATTTCACAAAATACATGTGAACATGCTAATTTTGTGTGCAGCTCCTTTGTGAAACCAAATGATCCCCTCTTTCTTCCTTGCCTCATGTGTTTTCCATCCTTTTGCTCTACCCTTTTACTAAACTGAATTTTTCTTTGTTCTCTTAAGTTAAACTACGTCTGTGAGAAAGGTTACTGTGTATACGTGGCATCAACTGGAACAAACCTCTACAGAATCAAGAGGCATTGCCTCTGTGCTCTTCACTCCAGCTGCGCTTAGAGATCTGTGTGCTGGGAGGTGTGAACACATTGAACCAGCCAGGGAGCCTGACTCAATGAGTGAATTTGAACTTGAATTTAATTTGGGAACTTCCAGAGCTTTCTCACTGATACTGCAAAAAAACAACTTATATTTTAATTTTCTACACTGTAAGTGGATCTGGCTAATTTGTTCCCCACCTGTTTCATTTGCAAGGGGTGCTGTCATTCCGTGTTAAATAAAACTGGGGAAGATGGAGACCAAGGAAGATCTGTGTAATGATGAAAGTTTGTTCCAGTTCAAAGCTGCTGTTGATATTGGTTGCAATCCAAAAACTCTTGATGCCAGATGTAATGCTTCCATTGATGTAATCAGATTTCAGATCAGGGCCAGTGTATTCAGCCCACTACTTCTTTGGCTACTGCTCTGGTACCTGAATGTCTGCGAGGATGAGCTGTGCCAACAGCATTTAGAAAGACCCTGCTTCTACTTGCCTCCCAGCGTTAGTGCTACAGTAGATGCCCCCTCCCACTTGTATAATTCATTCTGTTTCTCCACCCAAGCTTTTAATGTGAGATATCTTCTTTTTCAGCCTAGCCTTGCTTTTCCTTTATTTTCCTGAGGCCAGATGTACATGGTTTTGTGTAGTCCACTGATGTTGTGGACCAGATCTGGAGGACCCTCGCTGCCTGATGGTCAGCTGTCCCCTAAGCCTGAGTTGCTGGCTCAATTAGCTAGAACTGATTCCCAGATGGTCTCTTTGGACTCATCACCTGAGCCTGGACATGATTTATGACCTCATCATTGACTCTTTTTATACTTTTTCATAATAAATAAATAAATATATAAATTTAAAAGAGTATGTTTTGAAAGTCTAGACAATTATATGAAAGGTAATGAATCAGGGTTTCTAGTTATCTCTGGTATTATTGTAACATGATAGACTCAAGGAGCAAACCATGGTCTTGGCAAGCCCCACCAGTGTGCCTGGCTCTGGGGCTAAGAGGAGTCCCCTGGTGGAGAGTTTGAAGTTGGAGGTTTCCTTTTGACTCTGCTTGTCAGGGAAATGTGCCTCATTGGACAGTCTCATGGCTGAATTGATTTCTCAGTTGTCTTTGTGATTCATGTTGCCCTTTGATGTTGCTGAATATACTATCTTCTTCTCTTTTTTCAGGCTTTATCTGTCTCTGTACTGAAAAACTTCCCATTTTCTCTTCCAATTTACTTTTAGAGGGAGCAGGATGGAGACCCCTGTCAGATAATCTGTCTGTTGGTTAAAAAATGCTGCTTCCCCTAGCTTGGTAATCTCTTGCATCAGCTCAGTGGGCAAAGACATGAAAATACTTTTCCTGTTGTCAGAATAGAACAAATATTTAACTCTTTCCAGTATCCAAGTGTTTTCTCTGTGACTTTTAACAATTGTTGATAACAAATTAGCTGTTATGGTAAAACTTTGCTGTGGGCTGTGTACTGGTGGGTGAAAAGAGCTGGTATAACTGACTTTTCTGAATCTGTTCTCCCACATATAAAAGGAGAATAAAAATGCTGGCTGCCTTTCTGATATGCATTGAAATCTTCTGCTGAAGAATGTTACTTAGAAGTTGGACATTATGATCTATAATTATAATCAAACCCATATGAGTATTATGCGTGAGAAGGCAGCCTGATAGCATACATAGTTATAAGTGTAAAGAAATCAGGAAATTCCTACTACTGCTGTAGAGGAGTGACACTGGAGGCATATTAAGTACAGATATTAGCTGTTCATTCTGTCAGTAAGGCAGAGAAGATGGGGAGATGCATTGCTACTTGTTAAAATTCCTCCCTGTATTTAATTTCTCTGCCATGATTTTGCATTAGCATAATCCTCTGACCTAAATATGAAAATATCAGCAAGGGAATGAAAAGTGAAGTCAGATTTAGAACTGACTGTCCTGCTCTACTTCGTGAATGGCATTAGTTTAGTGGAGAAGGGGGGCGGCATTAAAAACTCTTCCTCCAGAAAAGCTATAATTTTATGTAAGAACCAAACTTAGTTTTTGAAGATAAAACTTTTCCTCTGATGTCTGCCATTTTTACTCCTATTGTACAATTCTCTCTTGGACTATGGGAACCCTGAAAGTACTTTTGGGCATCAGGTTACTCGAGGAAATTCTATCTAAAACATGGGCTTCTTACTTGCTTACAAAAGTAAAAAGGTTTTGGTATCTCAAATAAATGCATATTGTTACTCATGATTTAAAACCTACTTTTAACTTGTGAACATGCCCAGAGCATGAAGTGTCAAGTGTGAATCTTTATTATTTCATGATTTCAGATGTGTAAATTGGATAGATCAGCGTACAACTGTGTAGATGAACAAAGTTCCAGATATACCTTCAAAACTCCAGCTGCTCCTTTTGCTATTCTCACTTTCCTTGCTGATCTTGCCTGGATATCTCAGGATAGTCCAAGGACATGCATAGGCTGCTATTTGATAGATCTGCATTATAAAGACTGGTTCATCAGAAGGAATGACTTCTTCCTTATTAGATTCTTATTTTAATATTTATTGGTTCCAGTCCCTGGCATCAGTGCAGTAAACTTAGCTGCCTCCAAATCTTGACTTTATTTAATACTTTGAAAGACCCCTAATATGATTTACCTTTTTAAAGAAAATGAAGGAATATCTTTATTGTAACTGTAATGGCTCATCCTCCTTTGTAAAGGAGCAATAAGGTTGTGAACTGCATGATTCATCAATCTGGAAATGCTTGTGCAACCCAGTTCTGTTCTCCTGTTTGTCTGCATCATAACACTAGCATTTCATTGGCCTTCTATAAAAGCTCAGAACAAATACTTGTTTACAAGTGAAGTAGATGACACTCGGTATAAATCAAGATAGTAAATTGGAATTGACTACTCTTTTTCTAAACTGCAGCCCTTTCTTGCTACTGACAGTAATAATAATGCAATCACTATGATGTAGAAGTAGCATCTTGTGGTCTTAAAAGGATAGTAACCATATTGTCTTATATGCTTCAAATACACCTGACAAAGTGTCATGAATTTCCTTGAAAGGTGGTTGAGTCTGGGGTGCAGCATGGGGAAAGAAAAAACAACTAGACTTGTTAGAACACTTCTTATAAATTTGCTTTTTTATTAGTAGACTTGAGATGTGAATGGCAGAAAACTATTTGCACTGTTCAGTTACTCATTTGTACATGTCACACATCTGTAAATAGTTGGAGCAACAGTGAGAGGCCAAGCCTTCAGTACGCTGACTCAGAAGTGGGTGGCCATCCTGAGTACAACTGTGATTTCTGGAAAGGTGTTTGAAAACTCCTTTGAGGTACCTTTTGTCAGGAGGTGTGTGTTGCACCTGTAGTTTCTCTCTACATGTAGCAGCCCATTTCATCTTTTGATATGACCCAACTTATCCCATGGTTGGTTGATGAGCACCTTCATCCTTCTTCAGTTTATCAGCTCTTGGGAGACTTTGCACTTTTTATCCCATGGTATATGTTTCCCTGCATTTTCAGGTGATGGTCTGTAAGACCCCAGGCTCACACTCGAAGCTCCTTGAAGGGATTTTACTTAAAAAATATAAAAGGTTCCAAATGTTTGCCCACTGAATTTGTTGAAAGGGTCTTCAATTCTTTTATACTTTGAGAGAGTGCACAGGAGAAGACACTGCACATGTTTGTCAGTAGGTCAAATAACACACTTTTACTCACAAACTTTAGAAAATATGGGAACTTGGCAAAAGTTTAAAGGGCAACATTTAACCAAAATAAAACATTCTACAAAGCACTGACACAGCACATGTTAATCTGTACAATTTAGAATAACTTAGCCCCTCTGGCTTGAAGTTATCCAAGTATCAAGGAAGGAGTTTAAGAGAAGAAGATGAAGAAAAGAAAAAGAGAGAATTATAGCTACCACCTTGAGTCCTGTGCAAATCCAAATGGTAGGGTTGTGACCATGACATGGCTGCATGGAGCTGATTTTATCTGCTCTAGCCCCCTGTGGCCACCCTGTGCCTGGTAGGACTTTAGGTCTCCCAGCCATTCTGGGGCTGGGTCCAGGGCTCAGGAGTGTGATATGGGCAGTGCTTCTGGTGTTCAGGAGCTGAGGCTGCTCTGGAGCTCGAAGGGAATAGGGTATGGAACAGGGCACTACTCCACCTTTGCGAAATTCCACCTGTTCCCCACACCTCACCCATACACTCTTGAGTTGGTCCAAGCCAATAATAAATATAATAATCCAGTGTCTCATAGTGTAGGTCCCCATTCAGTCAGGCTCATGCAGAGGGGCTTCTGTGGCAGGAGCAGCACTGCTGAGGCATCAGCTGTTACTGAGGGAGACAGAATGTGCGTGGGAGAAAGGAGGAAATGACCCTCTTGTGTAGGTGGGGAACTGGGCCACAGCATTTTGCTGACTTGCCTCACCCCTGACAGGAAGCCAGCAGCAAGGCTGTGAACTGAGTCCAGGGTGTGTGTGTCCTTCTTGCTCAACTCTGCACTCTCAAGAGTGACTGTCTCTGCAGTTTTCAGCTCCTGTTGCTCTTCTTGCTCTGCTGCAAGATATGCAGTCACAGCATACTTGCTTTCCTGGATATATTGGCACTCTAGAAATAGGTTCCAGGATCTCGGGAAAACATCAAAATATTTGAGATTGGGTTTCTAGGGCTTAGTTGGCACACTTATTATGACTCAGCCTGAGCTTTTTATTCTTCTGAATGAACTAGAGACATTTTGTCTAGTCTTTATTCCACAAAGTATAAATAGAAAAGAGATGTGTCAGGTGTCTGAGGAGAACAGCTGCTTACAAGTGTCCACCCGAAGCATCTAAAGTATTTAGAAGAAAATAAAGAATAGGCTAAACATTTGTGAGTAATTAAATCCAAAGGGAAGACTCAAAAAGATTAAGAGAAATTATTATTGAGGCTGTGATTCACTATAATGTGTTTTGCAGGAGTCACTTTGCTTTAGCAGTCCTTATCTTTCCATTGTTCCCCCAGCCCAAGTGCTGAAAACAGCAGTTGACAAACCCTTTTATTTCACTACAGATATTGCTAATATTTCTTTAGATAACACTGAATATTGTATTTTAGGGTTGTGATGGTGTTAGGATTAGACTGCTGAGGATATGAGTCATAACATGAAGTTACAATGGCCTGGTCAGCTTTTTCTCTACTATTTTTTTCCCCCCGGTCTCTGAGAGCTCATTAGCTTTAGTAGAGGAAAGTCTGGGGGCAAATTTCTTTTATCTTTAGGTAAATTCCATTCATGGAATTCACTGAATCAAAAGCATAGAAATTTCTTTAAATACCAGTAACTTCAATAATTTGTAGTTATTCTTCACTAGAACTGTCTTGGTTACTGTCCAATTTAATAAAGCTCTGGGTTAACCAAACACTATTAAAATACACCTTGGGTGAGACCAGAATATTTGAAATGAGTTGACAAAATGGTTTCTTCAACCCTCTTTATGCTGGTGGAAGGAATTTCGAGTTCCTAATCTTAAAAGTATTCTTGAGACTCTCACTTTTTTGCACTTGTAGACTTAGGAGTGATTAAAATAATAATAAAACAAATAAGCTTGTTGTTTTAAAACATATCTACATGAAAGACATAATGCAGAACAAGAATGGATTAGATGATCAAACTGTATGTAATTAACCGAGTGGGAATGCCTCCTTGAAATATAAAGGTGGTAAGTAAACTGTCTATTGCTGACACTGGTGGGAGGCAAAATAATACAATAGTTAGTACAGGTATCTTTGCTTGATGCTAACTTTCATGTTTCATCAGTGTTTGAATGTAATCTTACGATTTTTGGCTATGTTACTTGCAGCAAATTGTTCTCTTGTTTATACAAGAAAAGCCACTGGGCTTTCTGGAAATCTAAGGAAGAAAAAATGACACCAGAACTTGGCTGACCATAAAGTGTAAAGTAGCGTTTTGGTTGTCAAATGAAACGCACTGGAAAACTTATGCAGATACATTTTGGTTTAGGAAAACTGGTGCACTCACCTAAAAACAAATTAAAAAAAAAAAAAAAATACTTGAGCCTTTGTTTTTAGTGCTCAAAAACAGGAGCAAGTTCCAGGTTATACTGGAAGATTTAGAACAGCAAATTCATGTCAGTTTAGAAAAGCAGAAAATAGTAACTACAAGAAAGAATTATGATTATTTTTTCTTGTGTAATTCAGTTTGGAATCGCTGCTCAGGAAAGGCATATGATCAATAAAGTCTTGTTCTGTTCAATTATTATAGAACAACTTGATAAACATCTGAGCCAATTTCTCCACATTGCCTCAAACTTGGAATAAATAGAAAAAGAGTCAAATCGATTTAATGCATAGCTAAAGATAAGTAGTGAGAAATGGAAAAAGAAATGTGGAGCAGTTCTGTTAAAACCCTTGATCAAGCAAAACATGTAAGTATTAGACTGCCTGGAAGTGTTGAGACTATTTTTAACAGTGGGACTAGCTTTCCTTAAAGCTGCAATCAGTGAGAGGTAAGTGCCTTACCTCCTTAAGCATTTTTTTGTGTTGCACTGGATTACTGGCTAAAATTCAGGTCTCTTTAAATCTGTGGAAAGTTGTATTTCAGTCAGGGCCCTGAGGCCACTACTCAACCTTAATGACCAGCCTTACCTGGAACTTCCACCCATTGGGGTCTTTAGCGCCTGCCCTGAGATGCACTGGAGGAGCACTGGTCTCTATTGCAACCGCACTGATGCCCTGCCTGCCCACAGATCCCCTTGATGCCACGTCAGCCTGTGCATTGGCTTCTTGGCTTGAACTTGCATCTGTCTTATCACCACGGCATTGCCTTATGACTTTGACTCTTGTTTGGACCTCGTCACTATCTCAGGATCTGTCCCGCCCCACAGCTCAGAGTGGTGGGTGGGCCCTGGCTGGTCACACTCTGCCCAGCTGGTCTTATACTAAAATTAATCATATTCTGAAGACTTGTGTTTTAGTCTATTGGCTTCACAGAGGTGTTTGAATTAGGTCTGATACCTAGCCAATAAACAGTTAGTGCTAGATGAGCAGAAGCACATCCTCAGAGAAAACAGAATTTCCCCTTCATGTCTAGGATTTGGCATGATTTGAGGGTTTTTTACCTAGTTCTCTTTCCTGAACTTTGGCTGTTTCAAAGATTTTTCTTGCAGGACTATTCTATCATAGATGTCTATTACCCATTCTTTAAAGACCAGATATAGTCCTTTCATCTATCTTCTGTGGTTATTACTGCCTGCTGCAGTAAATTGGCATAGCTTTAGCAGCTTTAGATGGATATCTATGTAATCTCTTCATGGGCTGACCAGCAGAATCCCACTGCTCACCATTCAATGATCCCTCACATTCATCACGAGTGTTCAAGTGCTTAGATTTTACTAATGGGAGTGCCCTGGAGAGAAGATAATGTGCTTCAAGAAAGCAGACATTAATCTTTGGTTTTGAGGTACTTGTTGAAAACATTTTAAATTGTGTATGTATCTGATTTTAAAATTTACAAGCTGAACCATGTTGGGTTATATTTGTTAGCTGGAAAGCACAGTCAATAAAGTAGGACTTGTGTGAGGGAAGTTTCAGTGGAAGTTAATTACAGTTAATTGAGGAATAGACAAAGAATATGATAATGGCTCCTAATGTCACAAAGTTAATGAGAAAATTGTCATTGATTAGGCAGTGGACTGACTTCATGAAAGACCTATCTGTTAGAGAGAGGAAGTTTTCCTAATATGTAAGTCAGTTTTATATTAATAACCATTTGCTGAAATTGTTTTAGTAATTAAGAATGTATGAAAAGTTAAATACAAAACAATAATTGTCAGGATGTATTATTTGCTTTGTTCAATTCTCCTCTCCTGTAACTGCTAGTGGTAGCAGTTAGTATCACTAGCTCTCTGTGGCTTAATTTGGTTGAAGTGACACAGTTCAGTCCAGAGCAAAATCTGCAGTCAAAAACTGATCACAAAGTTATACAATGAGTCAGGGGACTCAAGAAGGAAAATACTAAGCTTGCTATTTGTGAGTGAAAGGAGTATATGCCAAAAAGTGCCTTATACTTAGGGAAGAAGCTGTAGATTTTTATGTTTTTCATTGTAAATGTTCATTCCAAATTAATATATACTAGAAATATCAAAACGTCTATAAAATTTTAAGGTTTAATTATTTCAAAATCAATAGGGTTGTAAAACCAAACACAGTCCATTAAGATTTCCTGGGTTTTATTGCACAAGAGAAGTTTTTCTGGGGTTTTGTGGCTTTTGGGTTGGTTTTGCTTTGGAGAACTTAAGACTTTAGATTTGTCAGAGTGCAAATCGGAGAGAACTTAATAAAGAGAGAAGATGTTACATGGCCCAGGGTACAAATGAACTTCTCACCTCTTCTTGAGGTTTTATGCCTAATTGTATTCCTTGACATCATAATAAATCAAACAAAGCCTCTGGATTTTTAACCATGATTCTTAACCAAGGTTGGGGTTCAGAATAGGGAGTTATTTGCTACATTTAATAGGGAGTGCCCAAGGTTAAACCAAGGGCTGGGGTTTGTGAGACAAATATCTGCAGATCTGAGGAGTGAGTGACTCAGGTGGACACAGGGCTGAAGAAAAAATGTAACTCATGAAAAGAGGGAGAAAAGTAGTGGCTGCAAGCAGTGAGGATGTTCCCTGGTTCTTATCACACTGAGTGGAGATATGAGAGGGATAAGATCTGGAAAGGCTGAGAGAGACCAAAAGCCGGAGAAAGAAAGAGAATAAGGCAAATGTAAAAGGAAAAAAAAGGAGACAGGCGAGATGGGACAAACAGTTCCTCAGGAAAATTGAATTGCTGGGTATATTTACACATATAGACTTTAGTTTCAGGGGCCTGTATTCTCATATTTCTAACACATGAGGATAACCACCACTCTGACTGAGAAAGTTGCTCATATCCTGTGGTGGAAGAATCTACTCCAGGCGTCAGCTGTAGCAGAATTTACTTTTGCTAGATAAATAAAAGCTGCATTGGCTGCCAAATAAAAATCATTATCACATGAGTTTCTATTATGCTTGCTCAGTCTCTAGTGCATGGAGTAGATATTACTAACTCCTCTCGCACAAACTGCCCAGCATGTGGCTGATAATGGCTTTAGGCTGATACCAGGCAGGATCACAATGCGTGGCAGAGTCACATCTCTAGGCTGTGTGTTGAACCACCCTTGCAACCACACCTCAAAACCACAGCTGTCATCATCCTCGCTTCAACATCCTCCCTGCAAGATATTCTTAGTCTTCTGAATTCACTTACAGCAGTCACTTCCCCTTTTGGGTCTTCCTTGGGCAATTTAATTCATAAAACAGACAAACTAAGCAAGTAGATACTGCAGGCTTTTATAATTTCTTTTCTGTTTTTTGGGTTTTTTTTCCTGGCAGTCATAATAATTTCTTTTATCATAGTAAATTTCTTTTATGTTGTATGTGACTGTCCATACAATGCAGAGCAGTAAAATTGTAAGACCAGAGGGCAGCAAAAAGAAAATTTTTCCCTTGTGTGTGTTTTTTTACTTTTGTAATTCAGATCACCAAAAGAAAAGGTATGCTTTTCATCTGTATCTAATCTTTAATGTTAAATGAGGTCTGCAATGCAGAGTTGGGTGCTGCTGCTTGGGGTACCCCTTCCAATTTATGTTGTAACTACTGAAAAGTTATATAAAAATTATGATGTACCAACTGCTGAGAAATTATGTAAAAAACCCCATATTCACTCCTGAATGTGAAAAAATGTTCCTTGTATTCCTCTCATTGATTAAAAAAGGCTACCTTCTTCATCTTTGTTTCAATAAGCCAAGAAATAAAGTTTTATCAGAGTATGTTCCTCATCAGAGGCTGAGCAGTGCTGGAGGGACTAATTTTTCTGCCTGCTGTAGCTCTCTTGGTTATTCTTTGAGTCAAATGTCAAACAGAAGACTGACAAACTTCAGATGCTCTTAAGAATGACGATAATAAGGGAAGATGATAGACCATAACTGGATTGTACTTTTGCAGCTGAATTGCTAGTGATTTCAGAGAACGTAAAATCTCATTGTGAGACAGTCATCTCTCTTGCTCTTGGTGATGCTCCCCCACCTTTCCTTCATGGGACAGGGTAGTGCCTTGCAAGTGGCTCCAAGGATATGGCTTGTAGCACACAATTCTGCTTTATACGAGCCTGATTGTTCTAATTTGTGTTTGTGAGTAGTTCTTCTCCTATTGCAACCATTAGTAGATGTTGTGTTGACTTCAGGTTGTGTTAGAGCACAATGGTGATGACTCTGTATTCCATGTTGCATTGTAGCACCTACTTTCATGGTTATAGAGGCATCTGTTGTTGAAAAATGATACGGTTCCAATCCAATGAAAAGGGAGCTTATTTAAGCCCAGATTGTGTATTTCACAAGCAGTTGATATATAATTCAAATATTTGGGTTTTTTTTAATATGATTTTTTTTCTTTCTTACCTTTCACCTGCAGATTTTTTCCAAGGAAAATATATTTTGCTTACAAAATTTTGTTTTGCACATAAGGCAAGAATATCAGAAAATATTTTTGCCAGAGTTTTGCTTGTGTTCTCTTAAACACAAAGGATTTTACAAAAACAAATAAAAAAAAGAAAAAATTAATTTATTCTTTATCAACAAGACACAGCATACAGTCATTAATTGTTGTAGAGATTTTACAGCTTTTCTGTAGTGTTAAGTTGCAGCAAATAATAGAGGCAAAGCCGAGTTTTTTACAGCTTTATTACTATAAAGGGCATAGGACAAAGTGAAATGAGAGTATTTCTGGTTTAACTTTTGTGACCATGTAAATTGCTTCTTTGTATGGGTCCCTCTTACCACAAGATCCTTCTGTTAAAAGATATTGTTTTTCTGGATAGCCTATAGATGTCTCAAAAGGATATTCCTGTTCTTTATTCTTGAGAAAGTATTTGTTTCCAGGCTGTATTAGCACAAATTGTTTTTCTGTGTAGTGTATATATCTGCATAACTAAGGAAACATGTCACAAATAATTCTACAGGATGTAGCTTTCATTTTCTTCTGTAGTGATATCAAATAGCAGTATAATTATGAGAAACACTAGGTAGTGATATCTTTAACTTGCAAAGACAAGGTGTCACATCTAATACAGAACAAGTCTAATAGGGTAATATGGTATGACAGCAGAGGGTTCAGACTCTGCATGCTCAGTTACATGTTGAAAAACATGTTGGAACAATATAGGAGATAGAGTTCAGGCAGCAGAAGTCTTGTGATATTTATAAAGCTAAAAGTATAAAAATTATGATTTCGTCTCCTTTTGTTTTGTATGTTAGCAAAGTTCTGCTGGCCCCAAATCTGAATGTTTTTCCAGACATCTTATTACTTTATTATTAAACCCCAAAATATTAAAAAGTAACTGGCTTTCATCTCCTACTTATCTAACCAGATATTAGGTTGTGTTAACTGTACATGTTATCTTTACCCTATCTTCAATTGGATTAATTTTTGCAATGTACGGTGCAATAAACACTGAATGCATCCAGGTTTCTTTTTCCTTTGTGATGGCAAGTTGTATCACAATAAAGATCTAGAAAGTATGGGTAATCTGAGTTCAAGATCTGGCTTGGACCACTCAGTAAGGCTTTGCTTGTGATCAGCTTGAAGTGCTGTCTCTGGCAGGTTCCAGGAATTCCAACATAGGTTCAAGATGTTTCTGCTCCGGTGACAACCTTAATGATGCACAGCTGAAAGAACAATTTATATTGTCATTAACAGATATGAAGAAGAGAATTTATGATTTAGATATTTAGGAGGCTTGGAAAATCTGAAGCAACTGGATGCTTGAAGAGTTTGCATTGCGTTGATTATGTTCAGTGGCAGTTGATGTACTTTTGTTCAAGGGCCAACTTTAAGCAATTCAACTTATAGATAAAATTGAGATGAGCTATTTTTACACAACATATACAGTATGTTAAGCATGAAAAAGCCTCTGATTTTTTCAGGCAGTCATGTCAGAGATATCTTGTGATTCAACATAATTCTTCCTTGTTGGTGATTCTTGTATCATGTTTCTAGTTAAAGCACTCAATACTAGCAAGGCAGGGAAGGTATCCCAAACAAGGCTCCTTACAGTATTTTGGGAAATGTAACAAATTGAAGGCTGTCAGCATGGAGTCATGTTGTTAACAAACATTAGCACAAAGGGAGCAAGGAGGTAAAGCACATTTAAAGGCCTGTGTGCCAGTACTTGATAGTGGAGTCCAACTCCACTCTAAGTAAATTGTTCTTTTTTACTAGAAAAGAAATATGATCACCACTTAGAGCTTTATCAGGCAGGAGAAAATCATAAAAGTTCATCTAGGGAAGAAGTAAAATTCCTCAATCCATTTTCCTTTCTGCATATCAGGAAAGGATTGCTTTTCTTTTTCTGTCTTTGCAGAGACAGAAGCTTCTTCTTTTTTTTTTTTTTTTTTTTTTTTTTTTTTTTTTTTTTTTCCCCCCAGAAGACATAAATACTCCTGGAAAAGGTTGATGCAACAGCTTCTCCCTGCCAAATGGAGTAATATGTGTAACTGAGGGAGTATACAGGATCTGTTTGTAATGGCTGGGGCACAGTCCAGAGTTTTGTGGAATGACTCTTTCATGGGTTGCGTTGGCTACAGGCATTATCTCCTGGAGTACCTAGATGTAAAGATTGGTGCTAGCACAGTGGACATAGACCGTTCAGTTGCTATGGCTTCATGTCCATCTGAAGTAGCTACGTGAAAAAGTTCCAGCATGCACTGTATGGCAGTGCTTTTGTGCACAGCCCACGGGCTGTGCTTCTGGAATCCCTGCTCTGAAAAGGTAGTTTCTGCCAGATGATGTTGCTTTCCAGAAAACTCATATGCAAGTAATCTCAGTATCTTGAGGCCACTTATAAACCACAGACTGTTTCTGGAAGTCCTTTTTGGTACATGCTTTCTCACTCTGTTATCCTGGCCTCTTTCCCTTCCCCTTGATTTGTCACTTGAGAATCCACATAAAATGAAGAATGCAGCACATTCAGAGGAAAGTTCCTGGAGCTGAAATGTTACAGCTGTCCTGTCTCTGCTGTCTTTAAATCAGAAATTCAGTTTGTTTTAGTGGTGCTGAGGAGAGCTAAAAACCTTAGAAAAAGCTGCTGTTGACATTTGTGGCAGAGGGTACCACCACTTTGCAACAGAAGAGAGAATTTGAGCTCTTGAGAGTTGAAAGCACTGTGGATTTTAATGGTATAAGCAAATATAGTATGGGCAGCCCCATGGAAGTAGCTTGAAGTCTTCAACCTAATGACTGCTCTTAGGTTAATTACTATGAATTTTAACTTAATGAATGCTCCTGGCTCTGCAAGACACCAATATCCTGTTTGATTTCATTGCTGGGGTTTATCTTAACTGGTAAATTCATATCACTGGTGTATGGTTCAGAATGGTTCTTTCCTGAAATAACATTTCACATACTAGGAAATATAAAACATTGAGCATTCCTCTTTGACAGGGATGCTTTCTCCTAGGTTTTACATACTGTAGTTATCAGAATTTTGCGAATTTTCCCCCCTCATATCTACTAATTGGACACTGCAGCTGGATACAGCTTGGAGAAATGAAAAGTGAAACAGATCTGTTTTAGCAGAGTTGTTTATTAGGAGCCCTGATGAAGATAGCTGTGGGTTTGAATGCATTTAAAAATGAAGTGTTGGTGCACTTTTTATTCATTTGTATATTGCTGTATGCAAGATGAAATACATCCCCCATCTCTCCTTTCCCCTGCTATCAAATTTATGGACAGGAAAGCAGCTGCAGATATACCATCTACATCTGAGAATTCTTTTTTTTTTTTTTTTTGTGCCTTGTCTTTGTACAGGTGGAAAACAAAAACTAGAATATTGTGGGAGCTGGGCAGCCAAACACGTTTAGGTACTTTTGGAAGAATATCCATGGGACTGCACCTTGAATATGGTGTCCAAGTGGTGGCAAGTTGTGTTCAAAATCGCTTATTAGTTGGCATCAGTCAAATTTCAAGGCCAAATAAGAAGCAAAAACCAACTGCAGTTTGTGGATAAGGGCCCATTTGGAATGTTAGTTTTTTGGGTTTTGTTTCTGTAATTTTTTTTCCTTGCACTTGGTTTTTAACTAATTAGAGTTACCTTCTTTGGTTAATTGAGCATAGCTAGGTTATTTACAACTGGAAATTTGATATCTCTACTGCATCAGACTTGACATTTATTTCAGAGATATCTCTGTATCAGGGAATGGCTTCTTAGAGTCAGCCTCAGGATTGCATTATAGCTCCTGTCTGTGCTCTGTGTCAGCAGGTCAGTGTAAATAGTGAAAATATGTAGTCTGGCATAATCCAACCTGACACAGACAACCTAGCTCCACATTATAATTAGCATGCTGGGTCTCAGTTCTTTGCTAAAGCACGCTGCTTCTTTCACTTGGGAATGTAAAAGTGCTTATAAATCTAATTGAAATTCCTATTTGAAAAAAGATGATCTAGGCTTGGGCTCACTTGGGCATTTAACATCTCAAATACAGAAGGGTCTGTTCTTATATATAGGAAAATATTGATAACAGCAGGTAGTTTGATAACATCAGAAAATCAATTTGTGAAATGATTTTACAAGACTATTTTTGTTTATCTTGATCAGCCTTAATTTTCTGTCTTGAGAAATCAGCACTCTTTCAGCACTCCTCACTGAAAGGCTGTTGCTGACCCTGCTGGTTTCTATTGAACTAACTCCCCAACACATGGTTAGCAAAATTACATTTGCCTTTTACTCAGCAGAAATTTCTAAGTTTCAGCCTGTCTCTAATTCCCAAACACTTGCAAAAAAAGCCAACCAAGTAACAACACACAGGAAAAAACCCCCCCATAGCCTGGCATAAAAAATGGTCTTGGATGCAAATACTAAGAGGGCAGAAAGTGATAGTCTTTTACAGCTCATCTTTCTTCTTCCCTTTGCATTTTTTCCCATTCCTTTTAAGGTTTTTCCCTTTTCCTTCCACCCCTGCTCCCCCCTCAGCTTTCTGGCATCTGACTTAAAAGGACACCTCAGAAAAGTTAGCTGCTTTCTGACTGAAGACAGCCTAAGTCAAAGAGGAGGATTTACAATTAGGAACAGATATAAAGAGACATAAAAAGATGTGAAACTTTTTCTCAAGTGACTGTAATTTTTACTTGAAAGGGTCATAATGATGCTGCTTCTCTGCACTTACATTAGGTGTTTCATCTGAAGATCTCAAAAGGTTTTAAAGGAGTGAATTTAGTAGTACTATAAACTCATCCTTCACCTTTTACAGGTTGCAGTGACAGTAGGAGAAGAGTTAGGGGTGGGCAGTGACAGAATTCATAATGTCCTCTCCAAGCTAGGCTGCCGTACTCTCTCCAACAAATGATGTGCTCTTACCTAACCTTGCCAGACTAGCTGTAGCACATAGGAAATCATAGGTGCTGCAAAAACCTGACCTGGTACAAAATATTATACAGGGAAAGGTCTAAGCTTCTGTCACAACCAGAGATGCACAATGAAGCTGAGGGGCCATCATACCAGAACTCAGACTGCTAAGACATAAATGGCTATGTGGGATCATAATGTTGACTAGTTGTCTAGATCCCCCTGTATGCTCAAGGAATGGAACAGGCATTCCTATCACACAGTTTCTGACCTGTTTTAGATGTTCCTCTTAGCACCATTAACTAAAAAGGTTAGGTAGATGTTTAAAGTGAGGTGAAATTACCTCCCCATCAAAAGTAAGCACTTTGTGGTGTTAAAGCTGGGCTGAGAAGGGAACTTTTGATTCAGATGTTTTGATTACTGGGTGAAAACTCTAGTAAAAAGAGAGAACTAAAGTAATTATCAATTTAATGACAGTTTCTTGACCTGCTGTGCTTAGTGCTGGACTGCAGGTGGTCTTTATACAGTAGGCATGCTGTGAGTTGTCTTAAACAATGAGATCCTACAGAGACCAAAGTGGAGACATAATGTTCTTATGTCTAATGTTTGGACCACTGCAGATAAATATTCAGGTCTCTGAAGAGTCATGATGCTGAGTGTGTGAGCACATTTTCTCTCTCTAGGACTGTGCAGTTAGGTGGCTACTGGAATGTGGGGTTTTTGATTGCTTTGTGGACACAGGATCACCAGCAGCGGTGTTTTGTGTCAAGGAGCTTGGGTCTTTAGATAGATTACTCTATATGACACCAAAAGACTTTCATGGGAAAGGGAATTACAGTCTTACTATACAGAAGATGGAAAGGGCTGTGATAAATATACTTCATTAGCTGTTTCTTGCAGTTTGAGCAAGCGTGAAACTGATCTGGTTGTCTCAATATTTGTTGTGTCCCAAACATTAAAAGAAAATAGAGGGGAAATAGCCCAGTCTGGCTTCCTTCAGTTAGTAAAACCTGATGAATATCTAGTGTTGCTCCTGCTGGGATCTGTCAGCATCTTTGAGGCAGCTGAAGAATTACAATATAAAGAACAAGTATTCCCTAGGTATGCCTCTTACTTGTTTGTGAACTGGACCTTTAGGATCTTTATGGGTGGTAAAGAGGCTGCAGACTAAAACTTAACTCAAGTTTAAACTGCAGTATTCAAGTAGGCTAAATGTGCAATGCTTGCAACCTACTATGTTAAAAGCTGCTGTGCTTTCAATAACTTCCTGCATTATATTATCTGGGGGGTTGGGGTTTTTTTGTTGTTGTTTAGACTTCAACCTGCACAACTTCCTAAACAGGCTCCTAAAACTTGAAATCTTGCATGCATTTGCAGAAGCAGCAGGTACCAGGGAAGTGGCAGTCACAGTGCTGCCACCAATTTCAGTGGCACAGTGGGAATGGTCTTTAAGAGATAAACTAGACTTACAAGCACTCCATGTTCTTGGGAAATATTCCTTATTACAACCCAAAACTTTCTTATAAAGCTTAAGGCAAAGAAATACTTCCTTGCCAAGCCAACATCTGTTGCTCTTGGTTACTGACCTCACTAGACCTTTTAGGAAAAACCTGGTTTAGGAACTGGTGGAGTCATACTTTTTCAAGAGAGTACTTTATAGGGAATGACTGAGCTATGTCATAGTCAATTCAGATCTTGGCAGGTTAAAACCTTTTGCTCAAGTGAGGGATTCAGCAGCCCTCTAGGTTTCTCCTCCCTTTTGTGTATTTGTCCTAGGTCCTTTGACACATTTTGTCATCTTAATGTCTGCAGAGAGAGCTAACAATGTCTATGCACCATCTGCTGGGTAAGTAAATATCTATTTCACAGCATGACAAGACACTCCTTCCACCAACAAATACCTATATATCAAATATCTATAGAGATTTGCCCAAAATTTGCACTGTTTAGAAGATTGAAATACTTCTGTTTGGTTTGTGTGCTCCATTTTCAGTTTTCACATACTTCTCCTCAGCTTAGCCTTTTTTTTTTTTTTCCCTGAAAGAAGCATTGAAAATATCCTGTGGTGGTTTTTTTTTTTGTTTGTTTGGTTTTTTTGTTTGTTTGTTTGTTTGTTTGGTTTTTTTGTGAACTATCTCCCATTAGGAGGCAGCCAGAAGAAGTTTGCGAAATTCAGGCAGCATTTACAGCCTGATTAATCCATAAGTGGCTTACTGCTTTTGTCTTTCTGCATTTGTATTACAGTAGCATCTAGAGATCATAGCTCTGTCAGGTTGGTATTATACAAACATGACCCCTTTCCTACAGAGAAGATGCCTAGATGCACAAATCAGAGAGAGCTGAAATGTTACCTGTTTTCCCATTCAGATTTTTTGTATGCCTCACTGCCTTGTTATTGTGTTAGCGAAGAAGGCTGTCTCGGTCTGGACTTGCTGTCCCTGGCTCGTGTTCTTTTTAGTTTCTTCTCTGAACTGAAAGATTTTTCTCATCACTAACATAACTGCACTAATACTATGTGGGTTTTTCAATAGCTTCAATAACTTTATGTGTTAAAGAGAAAGCAACGAGGAGGGGTAAATGTCAGCACTGAAGCTGGGGGCCTGGAGGTTGGTGAAAGCTGGTGGTTGGGGTAGAGCTTAGGGGAAGCTTATATGGCTCTGACCTGGGTATCCTAATAGTGATCAGTCCACTGAGTAACAAACTCAGTCTTAAAAAGAAACAAGTGAATATATGTTAGACAGTGTATTAACTGCATGATATTTTTCTGGATCATTCTGAATGACATACTTTGTGAAATTCTTCTTTGATTTCTTTTTTTTCAGAAACATTTGCTACAACGCCATGGTTTCTTCCACTGACTTACTGTTAGCAATTTCATCTTATGCCGTGTGACTGTTTAGTACTATACTGGGAATTTTTTTCTTTCATGCTTTTTTATTCTTCAGTTCAGACAGAAGAACACAGAGTCTAGGCTTCCCTGGAGCTTCAGCTATATTATTCTCTTGTTTTTGCTGTTCCATCACAGATGCAAATTGCATTTTCTGTCTTTTTCTAACAGTGGGATGAGCTGTTCTTGTCCCACCAAAAGTCTGGTTTCTTTTGGTTAATTTAATACCTTTTCCACTGGAGATAGTTTATCAGTTTCTTAAGCATTCTGTTGTTTTATTGGCCTTATTGTCTGTCTTGCTATTTAATAAGCCTGGTGCGTTGCCTTCCGAATGGATTTCCTTTGCCTCCTTTGTGTATAAACTTTTTTAACAGAGAGAGTGTTTTCTTAGTGGTTTCCATTTGTCTGGGCTGATGGGTTCTCTCCTGCTGTTTGATACATTGTAATGTTGACTTTCTCATTTTTCTCCACACTGATAATCTATTTGCTTGTCGTACCCTTCCAGTGCTCCAACAATTTCCTAAATGTTAGTCTTGAAGTTTTTACAGTCTCCCCGTTGGCTTTCTCACGGAGACACAAAGTGATTTTTTCCCAAAGACATACTGAATTTTAAGCTCTCTAGCCATACACATGCACTTATTTTAAAAACTTCATGGTGTCAGAGTTGATTCAATTGGTTGTGACAGCGTAACTTCAGGAGTCTCACAGCTCTGGCTGCTGCATTTGGCCAAGAAATGGCCACTGAGACAGAGCAATAACTATCTTATATGTGCCTGAGATCAGCTTAAATGCTGGGATTTTTTTTAAGTGATACCCAGAACAACAGCCTCCCTAAGACCCTCATGGCAGCTGACCTTAAATGACAGTAGCAGTGCACAGAAACACAGGGTTACACACCCACCTGGAGACTAATGTGTGGTGTTCCCCAACCCAAGAAAGAGGAATGAGTTCAGTGTAGCAAAACCAGAAATGATAATCAGGAAAACAAAAACATCAGCATTGAAATGTAAAGTCATGTTCCTAAAGAATTTGTATGCCTGTTTCTGCCATCAGCATGCTGCAAGGAGGAGGGTTTGGGAAGCTGAAACACAGGCTTGTATGCATTCAAGTTTGTATCTTGATCCTCTGAAATCCATAGCAGAATCGTATCTCTTGAATACATAGTGTATGAGGTATGGCATGTATTGATCTCTGGCTCACATTTTCGCCACTGAATCTTTCAATATTCTCATTCAGGTTCTGCCATGCACCATCACAATCAAATCCTTACTATGTGCACCTCTCCATGGAAGACAGTGGAATAAGCTGTAAGAAGGTTATGCTGTGTGTTTGAACTGGAGCCTTCATCAGCCTGGGCAAGTCACTAACTTTCTGCCAAAGCGATGCAAGTCACCTCTTGAGCTGGATGTGCTGTTTGTTTTGTGAATTTATCTGTTACAAGCTCAGCATTTTACATTAGAGTCAGAGCAAAGTACTCTGTGTGGAGGATCACTTTGAAGGACAGGAAGAAACTGTAGCGGCTTCCTGATCTGGAATTTTTTATTAACAAGTGAATAACTGCAATTCCTTTGATTAGTTTATTTCATGTGCTGGTGTTTCTTCTTATTCTTATAAGCCTTTGCATTTCTTCCTCCCCATCTCTGCATTTAAACATCTCACTCTGTCCACATGGAACTCCTGGGAGGTAAGTTTGTAGTTGAAACTTGGAGAGTTGGCGTTGCTTTAATCATCTTCCATAAGACATTTGTGAGAATATGGGCAGAATTTTGGGTTTTAGAGGTTTGACACCAACACCCTTTCCACTAGTGCTTCAGTTGTTTGGGAGGGCTTTTGTTCTGGAGATTTGCCTTACCTGTCCTTTAGGAATTTGCTGTTAAGCTTCATGTAGTGCAATCACACAGTTCTCCTTTTAAAGGTATCTTTCTAATCAGTGTTGGGGGTTTTTTGTTTGTTTTTGGTTTTTGGGCTTTTTTTTAACTTGCGAGTTTAATTCCCTTTTATGATAAACAAATGTCATGACTGCAGAACAGTCGAAGTTGGAAGAGACCTTTGCAGGTGATCTTGCCCTATTCCCCTGCCCAAGAAAGGCTGCTTAGAAGTGATTCCGGTCCATATCCAGATGGCCTTTTAATATCTATGAGGATAGAGGCTTCAAACTTCCTTGGGCAAACTGTACTGGTTTTTGGTCACCCTCACAGTGAAAAACTGTTTTCTAATGTTCAAAGGGAACATCTTTTGTTTCAGTTTGTATTCATGTCTTGTTCTATCACTGTTCACCATTAAGAAGGGCCTGGCTCTGTTGTCTTTGTAGTCTTCCTTTGGGTATTTATACATTTTCATAAGATGCTGCTGAACTTTTCCTTCTCTAGGTTGGACAGTCAGAGCTTCTCAGCCCTTCCTCATAATAGAGATGCGCCAGTCCCTTCACCATCTTCAAACCCTTCATTGGGCTCTCTCCATCCAGCAGGTATCTATTCTGTTGTGGGTCCCCAGCATGACCCAGTACTGCAGTTATCTCACCAATGCTGAGTACAGAGGAAGCATCACCTCCCTCAATCTTCTGACAACACTGTTCCTAATGTAGTCCAGGATACCATTAGTCTTTCTTGTGGCAAGGACGATTATGTGGTTCTGGCTTTAAGAAAGATTCTAGGGTTGTATCTTCCCTCCTGAAATGTAGGCTGTTTGTAGGTTTGTGTTCCAAAAGAAAGAAGTGAACGTTGATAGAAAAATTTTAATAAAAAATTTAAAAAGACCATTATAAAAGTAATAAAATTTCTAGGGAAAATTTAAAATACTTAATTTTTTACTTCTCTGGATTTAGCAATGCCTTAATTTCAACAGTTCTGCAGGCTTCACAGTGTCTCACTTTTCAGTAGAAAAAGGTATTAGAAAAATGCTTTTAAGGAATCTGTTTGAAATTAAAATAAGTATAATATTTTTTAATTTTTCTGAGCAACCAGAAATGTAACATACCTGCAGACAGGTAATGCTACTCCCTCTAGAGAGCCTAGTAATGTGTTTTGACTTCTCCCTTGCCTTAGGCTATTTGGGTTTCAATTGTTCCCTTGCATAGTGTTGTTTCAACAAGAATGAGGCATAGCTTATTAGGGGAATTGTCTTTATGCCTTGTGTGGCTGTAAGGAAGACAAGAGAACAAGGAGGTTCACTGCCAGTCCCTCAACAGAAGATAGAGGTAATAGCATCCTCTAGGTGGTGTGGAGCGGTATACAGGGGTCTTTGAGAAGACATCTAGATTGTGTTGCTGTGGGATGTGATAGATGTATTAAGGGATGTATTATAGGGAATTCTATCAAATCACTTATCTCTAAAAATGGACTCTGACAACCTGGGAAATGGCATGACTGCTGTATTTCTGTGTCCAATCTTTATGTTTGTGTTGTTGGGGGGAAATACACCTATAGATGTGTATTAATGTAGTTAAACCTCAATGATGTAATTCTGAGGACTGGGTCACACTGAAGTTTCCTTGTTAACCAAACTTCGTGGTGAATGACAGGTATGAATTGCCTGTGCCTGAACTGTAATTTGAGCACATCTGTGAAAATGACCAAATAGAAGGTAAATGAAATGTTCACTTCTATTTTCCAATAGTGATGCAAATGAGGATCAGAGTTGAATGTCAGGACAGCAAACATGAACATTTGGAGGGAAATTTGGACTGAAGCACAATTCCATAGAGACAGTGGAAAATCTCTGTTGAAGGAAGACACTAATGATCAGAAAGAGAGGTCAAAGAAGCAGGGTGTGACAAGAGGTAAAAGATGTTTTCCAGAGGCTTGGGGGAATGAGGGAGGGGAGGGTGGCACAGGCAGCACTTTACAAAGCGTTCCTGGGCAAAATCCCAGTTTGGTTTGGAAATACTCCTTAAAGTTCAATGCTACTTCAGACTTCTTTCATCTGAATAGGGAGCAGGAAAGCCCTCTTTCTGCACTTGAGCACTTGGCATGCCAGGCCGTCCTAACTCCAGAAAGTCTGATGAAAGACTGAAATCAGCAGGGAATTGTTGAACTTCTCACAGCTGAAATGATTTCACTTTGTGTTTTGAGTGGAAATTTTGAGATTACTTCTTTTAGATAGAGGCTCTTTGTATGTGCATCTCTAAAGCAGAGTGAGTTGGTGTGGATATACCTCTACTGAGCACTGTAAACCAAAGCACATGAAGCAAAAGACCTGTATCCTATTCTGTTTCTAATTTGCTTCTTAATTTTGAGTAGCTTACAAAATACCTTCTGCAGAGCTTGGCTGGTTTCTATGTCTGATATATGATAGCACCTTTATAAAGCTTACTTCACAAAAGGTTGTTCTCACAAAGGGATATTATTGCATAATGTGTGGTAGAGAGAAATTAGGTAACTTTAAGTAATTGACTGATTTCTATTCAAAGAATTCATGTGGGAGTTATTTATACTACTAATGTTGAGTAGGAGCTTCACATTATATGGTGGTTTAGATTGATCTTTTTTCATATTTCTTTCCTTCAGTTTTATTCTGATGTTAAAATCTTGACAGGCTATCAATACACTGCTCAGATTTCTATAATGAATAACTGTGATATACAAGCATGGAAAGCCTCCTGTTTAAAGGAAAAAAAAAGGCAAAAAAATCTAAATCTTTTATGATGCGTTATTTGATACACACGTTTTAAACAAAAGCATTGGATATGCAACCTGTTCCTTTTGCAGTGGAATTTCCACCCTTGTTTTAAAATTTCACTTTGAGCTAACAGTTGTACCTAGCTGAAATGCATTTTTAATAATAATAAAAAACCCCACTGTTATAAAGCTACCAGGAATAAAATAGCAGAGGGTTGTAGGATGACATTAATGCAATATGCTTTTCACATGGTTTGTAGGAACTGCCACTTCTAATCATAACCATACATCTTGAAAGGTCCACTTGGTTTGAAATAATTTAGTGTTGCAAAATCATTCATGAAAGCTCCTTGACCTGAAAGTTTGCCAATTTAGAGAACGGAAAAATAGGCCTAGAAAACATAAGTGTATTGAGATGTTTTAGAATATAGAAATAAATTGTGTTAAACTTACTAGGGCAGATTCACAAACATGTCAAGTGTATTCATACAGCCCTGACGGAATGTTTTATGCAGGACAGGTTTGAAACACAGCTTTTCGAGAGTAAATTTCAGTGATTTATTAAATTGGTTCTCATTCAGTGAGAGTGGTGAAAATTTTTATGTATTCACATCTGGGCATTGTAAGGAGATCTTTCATGTTCTGACATTTGCAGTAGTCACAATGTATGCCTGCAGTATGAAAAAAGAGCTTACCTTGTACAACAAGGACTTCACAATCTCATTTGCATAGATTTTAAAGATTCATTTTGTATTAAACATTTGCTCTGCTTTAATAAAAATCATAGCCAGTAGTCATGGATCTCATCACTGTATGCTTTCTTATTTAAAAAAAAAAATCCCCACATGGCACATAACATGGAACAAAACTAAAGCTGCCTAAAAGCTGACTGTTTCAGGCTCACAGTCTGACTTCTCTTGAGCATGAGGATTTGCATTTCTTCACAGGTGGAAGATTCTCATTTCTCAAACTTAATTTCCCTTTGAGTTTCAGTGTCTAAAGGGATCAGGGAGGAATGATGTAGTTGTCTGGACACTTTTCAGAGGGAAAAGAATGAACTGCCCTCAGGAGAGGAATAGTCCCATAAGTTTCTAGAACTTCCAGTTAACTGGTAGTAGATGGTAAATTTATACCTTTAAGGTGCATAGGTAAGTGTCAGGCTCAAGCAGGGCAGAAGTTGGAAGGTTGCTAGTTACTGGTAGTACTAGTCCTATTTGATCACACTCTAGAGATTCACTTTGTGCTTCCCATAAATGCTCTTGGGTCTAATATCCACTGGCAGTCCAGCCTGTGTAATATTAAAGATGTGGCTCTGGTTGTCCATTGAAAGCACAGGAAAATTTTTCTGTTGCCAGATAGACTTGGGAAAAATTCAAAATAAGGATGTTCTTAGCACAAGGAATACTTTGGCTTCAGTTTCTAATCAAGACTTGGATTTAAATGTTGTTTGCAAGTTGCTTGCATCCACACTTGCATGTATGTTGCTAGGGATAGCCTGAATCATAATATGGCTTCCAGCCCCAATTTGTTTCTCATGTTCGTCCCCTCACTGTTTTTGGAAAACTCATTCATTTGCCCTTCTTCTCACTCTTAAGTGTATAAATGGCTTTATGGAGGTTTCGTATTCCAACATGGGTGATCTGGAGCACTTAGAATTTGTGCCATCTCTATTTTTGACTAATCTCTTTAATAGTCTTGCCTTCATTTCAGCATTTGCTCTCAGGGCTTGGAAGGAGACAGTGCTTGGCACTGCATTTGAAATACACAGGGCAAAAAATGTAAAAATAATCTGTCATAGTTTGGATACTATTTTTTAATATTGAGGGCTAAAAAATGGCTGCTCTACTGCATTTGCCTCCAGCAAAGTTTGATAATGTACACAGGAAAAGGACAGTTTAAAACTTGTATGATTTAGTTACCTTTCTCCAACCTCTTCATGTATCATTTCACTATAATTTTTAAATATTTCATTGCATCTTGATAATAATCTTAAAATTAAGCTTGACATGAAATGCATAACCTGTATTATTAATATCCCATTATTTTATGGTTATACAAGAGCAGATTTGAATTGTCACTTTAAATCAGACCATAAGTCAAAGCAAAGACCTTAATAGACTGCTAGATCTGTATCCCCACTGAATTAGACAGTAATTTGGCAGTCTCTTCTGCTAAATGTTGTGAAATAGCTAGTTAGTGTGATATGCCCAGACAAATATGTTGTGTTGCATTGATGGAGATAATTCCCTGTGGCAATTGCACTGGCAGTTGAGTTGATTCTTCTTGATACAGTGATTCAGCATGTTCTTAATGTTGAAGAAGGAAAATGTGTTTTAGAGCCTTTTAATATGAATTCTAGGAATTGGGTTGAATATCATTTGTGTCACCCAAGAGAACCTTGCCATACTCTTATGATATTTGTTCTTTGTAGTCCATTAAAATATCATTTCTGTGGTATGTATCTAGTTGAATATTACATTTAAATTGTATGCTATTGGTGAAAATGCTTAGTATTCAAAAAGAGGTCCCTGTACTTTTTAGGGAATACACTTAATAAGGATACCTAAGCTCCTTTATCTAGCACTGGTGCCTTTGTCAACCAGATATTTTTTCTACATATCTTACTATCAGAACTTCAGTACGTTCATAAAGTAACTACATATGCCAAGAAGCTGAGCATGCTTACTGCAAAAAGGGGGTACCTGGAGCGCTCATATGAACTCCACACAAGTGGGACTTGCCCTTTTCATAATAGAGAATCACTCCTGACTCTGCATCTCCAGGACTTTAAAGACTAAGGGACTGCAATATCTTGGAGATGCCCTTACTTTTTATCCAGTATTTGATTTAGATCTCTGATAGCACCTTCCAAGAAGAAAAAGCAATGTTTATAAAAATATGTTATAAATGCAATGATGGTGTTATTAATACCTAATTGTAGGTATGAATATATAGTCTGACTTCTTTTGTGGTCTACTGAACAGAAATATAATTTTTGGATGGTCAAATGTGCTTGGACTGGAAATGGTTAAGAGGTGTTTTGCCATAAGTGAGCATTCATTAAGAAACATAAACATTTTTTGCAGATTAAGTAGGTTGTTGCATGTGCAACAATATTTCTTCAGATACTATTAAATAAAACAAAATAAATAAGAACTACCATTACTGATCTTATATGTTCTGCTCAAAAGAAGCTATCTTTAGTAGGACATTAGCACTTCTCCACCTCCTTTAGTTGCTGCCCATGTATGTCAAAAAACCTCTCTAGGTACTGAAAGGCGAAGATGGAAAGTGAAGATGAAAGTGCTCTGTGTAAATATGTCACATATATCTGACTTTTCATGGTTTTTTTTTCAGACCTAGAGAAAACTTTGTGTATTTTCTATGTTCCTGTACTTCAGTTGCTGTTTAAAATATGTTCAAAGCATATTTTAAACTGGATTTTAGAACAGAAGTCTAGTTCTTCCAATAATATTTTAAAATAACAAGGTGATGGTAAAAGGCAAATCCCTGAAGAGTGAGCATTATAGAGGACTTGTGTCTCCCCTGGGAGTAAAGCAGCAGTTTTTACCTTGGGATTTGAATTTTACTGAAACCAAAGCTTGCGTTTCAAGAGTTATTAATATGGGAATGAGGGTGATAAATCAACACTTAAAGCAGTCATATGTGACGTGAAGAAAGGTCTTACAAATAAACACACTGAAAGAATAATTTAATGTTGTGTTTCTCTTATTTCTTTTACTGCTTTGTGCTTTTACTGAGTGCTGCCTCAGATCTCCCAAATATGATTATCATTTCAGTCTTGCTGTCAAATTAAGAGAACAGCAAGGCAGGAAACAAGTATCATTGTCTGTTAAAAGAGGAAAGAGAAGCAGCGAGATGCTTATGTTTTAGTCTTAAGCTGTTGGCTGTGAATTTAGAGACTTTTTACTTTCTTTTAGTCTAAGTGCATGCTTTAAAATTCTTCAGGCATCCTTGACTTCACTTACAGTGAAAATACTCAGCTATGTTGATGTTCTGTGGGATACTTGCATTTCTTAATTTTTCTGTTAACTAGTGTCACCATTTCAACTGCCATTGAAAGAGTGGTGAGAAGTCTCTTCTCTTGAGAAAAAGACACTTTTTGTTTGTCTTTCTCTGGGACAATGCCATTTCATAATTTCTGGTTTCTGTAAAAGGGATATCTCTGTGCCTTGTTTCATGGTAGCAGTCATCTTTAAAGTCACCACTTAGATTTTTCACCAAAAAATGCACTCTTTTGCCTATGGTGACATTGAGACACATATCCTCATTTCACTGTTGAGGACTCTTCTGTCCTGTGCTAGTGAGCTTCAGAGAACTCTATTAAAAAAGAAAGGGATAAGAGAAAAAGGAACAAGTCCCTTCTCATGCATTCATTGCATTCATTTAACTTCAGTTTAAACACAGGATCGTGTCATTTCCTTAGGGGTTATGCCTCTGTTTCCTTCTACAGATTAGGCAGGGTTATAAAAGAACTCATTTACAACTGCTTTGGTGCCAGAAAGCACTCTGATTTTTTTCTTTTTTATTTTTTTTTTTTTTTTTTTTTTTTTTTTTTTTTTTTTTGTGGTGAAAATTTCTGTTTTGTTAAATGTTTTTACATTTGGGACTTTCCTAAGTTTTTGTCCAGGCTGTCTTTGAAATGCTGCCATTTTTTCCCAGAGGAAGAGAGGGAGGTAGAGCTACAGAGGTTAGCGGGAGCATCAGCACATGGGTCTCAAGAGTATAGGGAGGCCCTTTCAGGCTGACACCCCTGACAAGAAGAGCAGTGTGTTCTTTAGGCTCATAGGACAGTTTTGAACTACTGAAAAGACACAATGTGAATTTTAATCTAGGTAGAGCTTTGCGGTGGATGAACTCCACTGTTCCCTCGGAAATACGTATTCATCTAATGCTAAAGGAAAGGATTGGGAATGTACTAGGAATTGATCAGGGTGATATAGAAGCCACATGATATCTAAGTTACATTTCTGGAAGTGACTATACTGAGGCTGTGTCTTTAGCATATGGTTGGACTTGAAAAATGACACTGCTTTGTAGGCATCTTTTTCATCATGCAGGCATTTAATTAAGTGTTGCCATAACTGTGAAAATCAATGAAATTTTTTCTTATGATTCTATGACTTTTCTTTTTGATTTTGTTGTCTAAGAAAACATAAGCTTTCCCTTAATGGGAGGATTTATGAGGAGTTGCCTTCTCATGTGGGCATTTCCAGGGTTTCTCTATTTCTCATTAAGTTGTTAGGACCTGACCTGTCTTTCTGATCTCAGTCCTTCAAATTCAGATCAAATCAGTCAGTGAACCCAACATCTATTGAGGGTGACAAATATGTAAGTGTGCACAATAAAGAAAGCAGTGGAAAAACAGACAAAAACCTAACAAGAAAGCTATTGCAAATGGAATATTTTTTGTTGCATAATGCTGAAGATTTGGCTGGGGAGAGGAGGCATTTTGTACGATATGCCAGAGTCAGCATTCTTAGGTGGACTCAGTGTCCTGTAGGGAATCTGTCTGGTGTGTTTCTTTCCTGTGAAATAGCACTTAGAAAAGTCACTACTTTGCTCCTGGTGTTGCCCTGGCAATTAAGTTAATTTAGTTTATTTATAGCATGTTAGAGGATAACTAAATGACCTATTGACTGCTTGCATTTTAGCTGAACACATAAATCTTGCCTAATCTTAGAATATTGTAAACATTTGTACTTTTTTTACAGGACCTGCTTGCTAAACTCAAAATACTGGGGTTTTTTTGGTTGCTTTTTAGAGTATGTGTTTAGGTATTTTTTAGATATTTTTTCTGAATGCTATGAAAATCAGGTACTCATAAATTTTTGCAATGTTTGTTTTCGTTATCTTACAAATGTAGTAGTAATCAGTAATAATCCAACAATTCTGATGACACTCAGCCTTTTCTTAACTGAAGATATAAGAAATATGAATAATCGTATGTTAACAGCAGAGGAGGTTTTCATAAGCCTGTCTGTATATAATTTGTCAATGTAGTAGAAAATCAAATTTAATCTATGTATAATAAATTGAGCTGACATTTCCCAAACAAACCTTATTACTCACAAGTGGCAAAGCACTGGCCGTAGTAGCGGCTTCAGCTCTGACTCATTGCAAAAGTGGCTCGGTGCCAATTGCCAATTTTCATTTGCAAAGAGCTCTCAGAACCTGTTTCCTTACTTGGAATCACCACTGTTTTGGCCTATGTTACAGTCTTGTTTCCTTCTCTCATGTTGGCATAGTTAAAGTTTCTTCTGCCTTCCTGCACTATGGGAATAGCTTGCATGCAAAGTTAGTGTAGCTATGGGATTTTTTTTTGTATTTTTTCCTGTTCTCCCTACAAACCTCCATAAGATTCAGAGCCAAATCCCTAGCAGGTCCAGGGCCATGCTACATTGCAGCCTTGTCTTCAGATCTACAGTGCCAGAGACTCCGCTCTTTAAGCTAGTGTCGTATGGGGGCAAAAGTGATTTAAAGTATAAAGCTATCTTTGTTACATTATGCATGCAAACTGTAAAAAGCCATTATATAGATTTGCCTCTGCCATATGTATATTAGCTAAAAGGTTGCCTTGGAGCTCAGCTACAGGACTAGAAATGTCTTTTCCTCACTGTATTTTTATTACATGTTTTTTTCTGCAGATAAGTTCTTAAAGGCCAGTGTTTCCAAAAACTGATTTATTTGCCTATTATTTGTTTGTTCATCATAGACTTGCTAGTCTATGATGACCCTTAAACTCTGAAAAAATCAGCCTCAATTAAATGCAAATTACAACACAAAAACTATTAGCCATAGTTGAAATGCAGGCTTTGAACTTTCTGGGGCTCAAAGTTCAGACTATAAACTGTTCAATGTGACAAGGAATGCTTCTGTATGTCAAGTAGGTGTGAGACTTCATTGACGAATTTTGTAGTAGTTTTGCAAATGCCCACAACTTTGCCATCTTATGCAGATACGTCAGTCTTTTGGGAAGTCACCTCAGTTTTCACAAAGTTTGTCCTTCATCCATTGTGGTTTTTAGTCATGACAGTCCTAGCTAATCTTAATTGACTTTTTAGTAAAAAAACATGTCATATAGAAACTTGAAAATATCATCCAAACCAGGAGGCAAACATAATTGTAAAAAGTAACTCATTCATGATATTTTTTTTATCCAGCTGGGATTTGGGAAAAACCTTCTGTGTGATATTTCTGGTGGGCAGTACTAAACTGAAATGACATGACATTGCATAATGGAACTTCTAATAGCTATGGTGAGTAATAGTTTTAGTTCCTTTTCATAAATCTAGACTTCCCAGAGATGACACATGATTTTCTAAGATGTGTTTGTTCATAGGTACTATTTTCTTTTAAGCGCTATTATTTATTCTACAAACTGAATAACAGTCAAATTAAAAGTAGTATTTGGAATAATAGCAACACTCCTCAGCCATCAGCAAACTCTGTTGCTTTCACTCTCTTAATGAATGAGCATAGCTTTTTATTATTTTTCCACTTCCAGAGTTCTCACAGATGAAATCCACACTCACATCTGCCCTCTGATGTGCTGCTTTGCTGGCCTTGAGGGTTTTGGTGAGGAATTTTGGGAATAAGGTCATCCTGTAATGAATTGTCCCATACACTATGTAAAATAATACCAGGTAGGTGAGAATTATTGGTCATAAAGCTTTCAGTAGCAAAGCAAACTTCTTTTCTGTGAGGTGCTTCACTGTCTTGTATGGGTGGCTCATTATTTTCTCCTGTGTGGGATTTTGAAAACATTACCCACTTGACATGTGAAGCACTGTCATGTACCAAGCCCACTGTGCTATATAATCTACTGTTACATGATTAACTGCAGTATATTGCAAAAATACTTATATTTACCAGTTGTGCTAGCATGCACAAAAAAGAAAAATATACTCTTATATATATCTTGTTATGTAGAATTGAAATACTTTACTGACAAATGCTCCTTGTCTTTGATAACACTTTTGAAATCTATAAAACCAGGTTTTAAGTATTTTAGTGCTTATATCTACATTTTAAATGAAATCAAGGCAATCTCTAAACAAAACACCAGAAGAAAACCTTCTCACTCACTCTCTCTTTTCTTTTTTTTTTTTTTTTTTTTTTTCCTCCCGATGAGTTTTTCTTCAGATCTTTGGGGACCACTCCTGAAATGATTTTTTGCAATAACATTCTCTGTAAATACTGCACTTGTCATCACAAGCCCTTGCCTCTGAGAAAGCTCATGCAAAAAATGCAGCCACTCATTGAAATCCTAAGGGGAGAAAATTCAAAAGGGGTTGGGTACAATCATTGTCTCTATTATGCAATCACTTGTAATATGAATTCAAGTTAAAATTCAAATGAACACTTGCAGAAATGTTCACCAATCTCACACATTTTATATAAATATGAGATACATGTTATTTATATACATGATGTAAATAGCATCAGTTTCTTAGCTCTTTTAAAATGACTTGAAGAAATGAAGTAATCGTTTCAGCTGATGAGGCTTTGCAACATGTAATTTACTATGGGTCCTATCACTTCTGAATTCATTGAGATGGTTTGATGTAGTATTGAAAACGTGATTCCTTCATCTGAAATTCTTCTCACCTCTCAAACAATAAGAACAGTCATAACAAAGAAGAAAGTGGGAAAAGGAGAAAGGTTGTCTGACAAAATAGATCGAATAGTCATCTAATAAGCACTGTGGTAAAGGAATATTTGGATAGGTTGAAGCTGTCCTTTATTACACTTTGGCCTCCCTATATTCTGAGTATTTGCCTTTCTTCTTCTGCAGTATGTTCCTAGATGTTTATAGGTTTGGGGTTTTTTTGTTTGCTTCGTTTGGTGGTGGTTTCTTTTTTGTTGTTGGTTTTTTTTTTTTTTGTTTGTTTGTTTGGTTTGGTTTGGGGTTTTTTGTTTGCTTTTTTAAGGAGTTCATCTGTATGGAGAGTTATAACAGCTTTATTTTATTCCCCACACAGCAGTGGGATATCTACAGTCCAGATATCCCCTACATACATTCTGCCATATCAGTGAGTGCTGGGGACAGGGGGAAGCTTGCAGACGAGAAGGTGAGCCTCTGCTGCTTCTTTTTCTCCTGGTGATTCAGAACAGAAGACTGACTTGGGTCCCTTCAAGTGATCTCCAAGCAGTTTTATTTCACTGAAAGTGTGTTACCCTAATGATGATAAATACCTCCCATTATCACCTCTTATCACCTTGTTGAACTGGGTCAGCAATATGAAGTTACTCCTTGGATAATGGAATTAGGACAGTTATACAGGATGAACTGGGATTTGTGTTGCTAAACAAGATAGAGTTAATTTCCTAATCTTTGTGTTAGGATTGACTGGATTTTTGGCTGGAGAATTCCTTGCAGAGTATAAAGATGGGTACTTAGTCCCCTGCAGTTGGTGGCAAATCTTGCTATAGTACCCCTGATCTCAGGAGCAGCACGATTTCATCCAGCAGAGTGCCAGTTACTTGCAGTTCTTTTACACTTATTTGTTTCTGCTTGCCTGTTTTGTCACTATGATCCCTAACAGATATGAAGCTCCATCTTTTCCTCTATGATATAATGTAATAAATAGGGAAAAGCTAGCAGATTTTACCCTACTGTCCTAATTTATTGCCCTCTGCTGTCATAAGAAACAGCAGCAAAACCTTTAAAGTAATATTTGAAAATAAAAGAGCAGAAATGAAGGTTCAGGAATAGATTCTTAAAAGAGCACTTGAGAAAGAGTGATTTCCATACAAGCATCTCCTCACTGACAGACCAGTAATGGCCCAGCAATCTGTGACAGGACTACAGCTCTGTGAATGATTGTAAGTCTTATTTTCTTTTTAATTTGAATTTGCCTGAGGAAACAAACCAAGAATGTTAAGGGACAATGCCAGAGGGAAAGGCATATTTATTTTTCTTTTCCACAAAACTTAAACAAAGCCCCATATTGTATGTTGATTTCAGCCTGAGTGGAGTGTTTTGCTTTAATACAAAATCAAATACTACATTTAATTTTCATTTGACTGTTTCTAAATAGGTAAAATGTCAAAGGAAAACACATCAAGAAAATAGTGCAGCACTAAAATGCTTAATAAATCTCCTTGTTGCTAGCCACAAAGAAGACAATAAATTTCATTCAAAGTCAAATGCTGCTTCTTGAGGTTGCTTTTTCAAACAAATGTGATCTAGTCTTAATAGAAAGAGATAAAATTTGTGTGTTTTGCATTCTGCATGTGCTCAGGCAAAATCTTTGCTCTGCAAAGTGTATTCCCATTAATTACCTTATTCTCTTTCCTTTCTTGGTCTCTGTTTTGTTTCACTCCTGTACAAGATCTTGCCTGGAAAACCACAATGTACATTTGTAATGTATAGAATCTAGTTAAGTTGAACTATAGTAAAATTAATTAATGTAATAATAAATTCCAAGTCTCCTGTGCTGTGTTTTTTTCCTTGTATAAAATGTTGCTATTATCTTATACTCTACAATGTACTAGTGTTCATGACAAACTCTAGTCAGCTTTAAACAAAGAGACTTTCCTTTTGATGATGGTGGTGGTGGGGAATCAAGAATCAGTGCACTGACTTGCAACCAACTATTGCAACCAAATATTGCAACCAAATATTCCAGTTGATTTTACCTATTTCTTATGCTTTCTTCGCTGGTATAAATTTTGTGTACCACCATATCGTGCTTTATATATTCAATAAGGTCTTTGAGATCTTCATCTTCAAGCAGCCTTGTCTGATCTCTTGCCTTTAGTCCACTTATTTTTAGTGTGGCCATTTTGTATGACTGAAGGTTCAATTTACATGTGTGTTTGCAGAAAGTATCACATCAGAAGTTTCCTTTTGTCACATGATTCAATTGATCTGGAAATACTGATGACACAGTGAGGACACAGCTGTAGTAAATGAATACACTGATGGTCTCTGGCATTTGTGAATAGTCCACCATTAAACTCTAAACTTATTCTGTCTGTAACTCTGTGCTTGTGTTATTTCTTTTCCACCTTCTTTCTCCCACTGGGACATCGTAATAAATGAAAAGGGAACATAGTTCTGCAAAATCCTCAGATCTCCCTTTCTTAAAAGGCATAGAGAATGCTTATAAAATTCCAATTTTTCTTTGTTCCTGTAAGCAAGCCCTTTATTTTTGTGTTCATGTCAATCACAATCAGTAACAAATGAAGCCTCTCTATGGAATACTTAATTTGATCTAAATATACCCTATAATTGTATTTAGATGGTTTTAACAGGGACAGCAGTTGGAATACCTGTAGAAGCCACTGGATATAATATCAAGTAAGATAAAACACAAAATTATATAATATATAAAATAAGAAACAAAGAAAATTGCAATCTAACAAGATGCTTTGTCAACACTCTGAATTCAATGCCTACTAGGCAACTGGATGCCCATTTTTAGAAAATGCTTTCTTTAGGCCCAAATAAATACATGCTTTCACATATACATTGACAATCAATTAAAGATCCATCAAACCGTGAATTTGCCACAGTATCTAGAAGCTCTTTCTTTAGGCTAAGTCCATCTTGGAAAATTCACAAGAGCAGACAAATTAGTTCAGAAGGTCTTTTCTGGTTTTGCTACACTTTAATAAAATAAGTATTCCTGTGGGATCAAGCAGTGAGCAGCAGGAATAACTGTTAAAAAGTGAAATGGTTAGACTACATGTTCTATCCCTTTCATATCCTATTTTATTCTGCTAATCCTGCAGATGCAGTAGAGGCAGGAGAAGAGGCAGTCAGGAGAAATGGGTTTTCTAAAGAGGATTTGGCACCACTTTGGTACTTAGATGAAGGTCAAATGTTCACAAGAGGCCAACACTAAGCAGCTTCAACCATGACACTTGGGCACAAATTGTTCAAAGAAGTCAGCATCTTGTATGCAGAGCTTGTTCTGATAATCTTATTTGTTTTGGTGGCAAAGCTGAAGCTAAGCCCTTCTGAAAATCTGACTGCTGTAGCCAATTACATTGACAGAAGCCCAGCTGATGCATTTTGAATTGTGATTTGGAACGGTCAGAGAAATGGAAGTTGTGTGTGTGTTTCATAGATTTTGAAATGTTTAGTTTATGAGAAAACTGAGCAGAATGAGGATCTCATTGCAAACCTCTTGTGTAGCCTTCTGAAAATCAGCCCCATGATGTTTTGTCAGTGCGTTCTTTTCTTCAAATGATAGGGAGACAAACTGAGCAGTATTTCACTGTTGGGTGTAACTTAATTTTTCTGATGAACCATCTATGCTTTATTGTGTAAATAGTGGATATTGTAAGTGATGAGTGAGATCCAGCCTTACTAATGTGGTGGGTATTTTACCATTAATTTCAGTAGATGCAGTTTTGATGCTGATTTTACAGGCAAAATAATTAATTTAAAACAATGGATTAGAAGTTGGCTACTTCACCCAAACATAGTAAAGGTCATTCCCCTGCTCTTCCAAATAAATGAGAATTTCTGAAAGAAGTGTAGAATGTTACTATTTTAAGATATTCTTGTGGTTTCTTCAGTCACACTTTCATCTATATATCCTTGTAAGGAAGGCATATATGTATGTGACCATGGCTACTTTTTCCAATTGTGTTGTTTAAATCAAAATATTGCAGTATGTTATGATGTACATGGATGGACTTGGCTACAGTAATTTAAAGAGTTTGAGATAAAATTAATTTTTCTGTGAATTCATTGAAGAAACACATGAGAGATATTCAGTACTGAATCTTAATCCTAGCTTCTAACAAGATTTTAAAGCTGACTGCTATCCATTAATGAGATTTTTTTTCATAGTTATAAGATGGTTAAAAATAAATAAATAAAAATTTTACAAGACCTAAGTTTCAGGGGAAAAAAAATATTTTCAGCACCTTTAAAGAAATGTTGAAGTAAAAAAAAAAGTGTGAAAATATAAACACCTGTGCACGCACTCACACTCCAGAAATGTTCTTTAAAAGACCTGCTGCTCATGTTAATCTTTCAGTCTGTTTTCTTTGCAGCCAAGCAGAATGTTCATTGGAATGTTCAAGACTGGAATAAAGATATTGGTGGAAAAGTCAACAACTCTATATAGGTAATATTATTGTTCACAGCAATGGCATTAAAGAGTGAAATAAATATACCTGTTATTTGTTTCATTCCCTATGCCTAATTTTTTTTTTTCTATGATCTTTCTGCATAAACCATGAGTCCCAGAGTACATTTCTTAATCTCATCTGGTAATGCATATGCTTATTTGCTGGAGGCAGGTTGGAGGGGATTTAACAGCATAAAAAGGCTCAACTTTTTTCTGTTAACCAGAAATAGAGATGATACTGTCTAGGCTTTATCTGAAGTTTGATGGAGTTTTTGGTTGGTTTGATTTTTTTTTTTGTAGCCCTATATTACTATTCCATTGTGTAAGATAAGTTTTTAATTACAGACTCAATTAAAGCCCCACATGTACCATGTAAGTGGTGTGTCTGTTTCTAGATAACATATGCTTCCACTGTGACCTATTTTCATGCAGCAAATTCACTGGTTTGATATTCATTTCTAGGTGCGGTGTAAAAACAGCAGCAATTTTCAAACCTTGAGAAGTGTGTGTTCAGGTGAATGGACAAACAGCAGTGTGCTCCCTTTTCAGCTAGTTTGTCACCACAGAAACTGGTGTTGCTAAATGCGCTGGTATCACTTGAAGAATCCTATTAAACACACACTAAAGTGTAAGTGGTTCATTGCCCTAAAAAAAAAATGTGGGAAATTTTGCAGGCTACAGATCTTTTCACTTCCTGACTGATAGAAGGGCAGGAGTGATTTGGTTCTTCATGTCTTTCTCATGTCTTTCTCATTAGCTCCTTTTTCTCCTTGCAAATTTTGGCTCTTATCTAGCCTGCAAATATGAATTTCAATGCATAGATGCTGAATATGGCTCGTATGTCCTTCTGGATACTGTCTGCAGCATACAGGAAAAGCTAAAAGGTGTGCTTGAAAGGGAAATTCTTAGTAAATAAGTAAATAAGCCTTCCCCCCGCCCCCCCCCACCCCTACTGCATTCATAAATTATCCTTCTTAATTTTCTCCTTTTTGCTATGCAAAGAAACCAGAAACGCTGATATCAGATGATTTGCCTGAACCTCAGCCAGTTATCTTAAGCTAATTATTATGGATTTTAGGTCTGTTTGCATCTTCACAGGCAATTAAACAATATTAGAGGGTAGTCATTACAAAAGGGATAAGACTTAGTCTGAATTGAAGCTCTTTTATTTTTCTTCATCACTAGAGCTATAGGAAAAAAGATCCCACCTATAAACACAGAACAAATATTTTGAGAACTGAGATTTTTTTTTCCCCCACAATTCCTTCTCAATAACTGCAAAAGAAGAAAAGTTATAAACAGATGAATGTATTTGGATTGTGGATTGTAGCTGTTCATCTGATCATGTTTAGTGGGTTAGAAAACCCCAAGAAATTAATCCCTTCTCCAAACACCACCTTCAAAAAGCAATAAACAGGGAGCAGTCTGAAAGAACAATCACTAACTTTAAGTTGCATTTATGATTTCAGCAAGGACCAGAATACACATTAAGTAAACCAATTCATAATATGATAATCCTTGCTTTTCATTTACAGAAATATATTTTTCATTGTTTATTTTATAAAAGAACCCTTCTGGAATTGAAATGGAGGCATTGCTTCTCTCTCTTCCTTACATTGAAATAATATTTTTCAGGCCATCTTTATTTTCCTACCTCTTTAAAAATAATCAAATATTGAAATTTGAGCAATAGTCTGTAGATTTTAATTCTGTTTTCCAATAATATATAAACTCTGATTGTACCTACCTTATTGAAATGCAGAAGCCACTTAGCAAAGAACAAAGAATTTTTAGTATGAATTTAGTATGGGAAGGAAAGAATGCAGATTAAAAGATCTTCTAATATTTTTGTGCAAAAGATTTAAAAATGAAGCTCTCCTACAAACTCATTAAAATAATATCAAATATTCTGTGCATTTTACAAAGCCAGAGAGAGAAGAAGCTTTTTACAACCAGTAAGCAAATTGTAAACACTGCTTGACCATTATATGTGCTGGGTGAATAAAGAATAAACTGAAAATGCTGTAAAATGCAAAAAACATATATATTTAAAAACCTTTTAGAAGAAAGCAGATGTTCTATGAAGAATGATGTCTGGATCAAACTTCTTGCTTCTATACATAGCCCAGTCAAATACAGCTGGCTTTAACAAATTCTGATAAATATATTAATCTCAGTAAGAAAATGAATGCTGTGATGTGCAAAGTGAGCATATGAGTATCGATAAGATTTTTATGTGTTAATGTTGTTTCTCTGGAGAATAGTTGGCAGGCATGACAAGAAAGAGCCTGCCAAAGCTGTGCACATGAGGCACCAAGGGCTGTTGACGAAAGTCAGATGCTAGTGTAGATTGTGGGCAGGAAGAAATGCCCAGAGGGTGGTTGGGCACTGGAAGAGGCTACCCAGGGCAGTGATCACAGCACCAAGACTGACAGAGTGCAAGAAGCATTTGGATGATACTCTCGGGAACATGGTGTGGCTCTTGGGGATCGTCCTGTGCAGGGCTAAGGGTGGGACATGATGATCCTTGTAGGTCTCTTCCAACTCAGTATATTCTGTGATTCTGTGACATAAAACCCAAAAATGTCTTCATTTGTATTTGTTCTCGGAAACGGTAGCTTGGTCATAACTAGCTGCTGAGGGGTGGTGGTGTTAACAGCCTGTGGAAGGACTTGAGTAGAGATAATTGCAGCTGGAGTGCAGCAGTTATGTGAAATGCAGGCCTGGAGACCGTGCTGGTGTGGACTGGGCTATTTTGGAAGAAATCACCAGACTTAGGTCTGACTTGGATGGATGAGTCCAGATATTATTCATAGATCCTGTTTAAAATAGGATTGAAATGTGCACACTATTTTTTCCCCCCTGTGACATACCACAAAGTGTGAAGCCAATCTGCATTTTCAGAGCAACTAAACCAAAATCCCATTTTATCTACCTCTTGGTTATGCAGATTAGGTCGAATATGGAAGTGTTTCTGCATTTAATGTTATTTCACTTTCTTCACAGTTGTTAAAAAAATTTGGGGATTTTTTTGTTTAGAAATAATTATAGCAGTATAATAATTGTACTTTCTTTTCAATTCTTTTTAATGTTTTCCATTTACTTAGATATAAAGAACTGGATCTTTCTTAAGTGCTCTTTTTATTCAGCTTTTTATTTTTTAAAAAAGTTTATTCAACTAATTTTGACATACATGTGAACAATTCTTTGTCATGTCTTGTATGAATATACATATTCTAAGTCACCTTACAAATAAAACAGCAAGGAAGCATTAAATTACAGTGCAGTCATGTAGATAAAGCAAGCTCACACTTTGATACAACAGAAAATCTCCAATCTCCTTCTAAAAGCTCCAGCTATAACTGAAAAAAACTTTTAGTTAAACTTCTAGCATTTTCAGGCAGCTTTTTATTAATTTTTAAAATATTTATTCAATTAAACACACACATGCATGTCTGTTTAATAAATGGAATAGAGTATAAAACATGTAAATGAGACATTTTTGTGGTTTTACCATGATCTTTACTTAAACCTTCTTCTCCAAAGATAACTACTAAAATAGGTCAGAGTATAAAAATAGCATAGTAAGCAACTTAAGGACTGGATTCTTTTTGCAAACTGAGTGGTCTAAATCTATCCTAACTCCATTGATTTCAGTGCTTTAACTTAGATTATACTGTGTTGTTGCTAACGAACGTGCATCTGCTGCAGATGAGATATTAATTCCTCCAAAAACCTAACAGCAAGTAGCACGATTTAGCTGGGAAAAAATAAAGAAGTGGAAGGAAATGCCTACTTTCTTTCATTCCATCTGCAAATTTCACTTTAAATCCTGTACTGCAGGAGAATCTGACCTTTCAAACAGATGGATGCCTCATGGAGGTGCACAGGAGACATACTCGGTCTTCCTCTGCCAGATGACAAGAAGTGTGCCCATCATGGAGCTGCAGACACCGTGACTGGCATACAGCATCCTGATCAATGTATGTACTCTGTAAGTTGTGTGGGTGGATGAGCACTTATGTTGGGAATGCCCAGATTGCTGCAGCTGTATTGCATGGAGGTCTGGACATGTGGTGTGGGGAAATGGGTTGGTGAACCCTTGGGAAAATCAATGAACCCTAGAGCAGCTGGAATTATTTATGCCTTGCTTTTGGATTGTATCTCAGGTGTTCCTGAGGACTAAGTCACACATTATATAAAATGATTATACAAAATTGATCAAATGAAAAGATCATTGTAGAAAGCACCATCTTTGGACTGCACTAAGCATAATCTTGCTGAAGCTCTTACTTGTTAATCAAACTCTACTTCTTCCCTAGTAGGTCAATAATGTAATAAAAAAATGCTTTTTAATGTTTTTTTTATTTGCAACTCTTGCTTTCTTCCAGGTTCAGTGGAAGTTTGATTACTACTGTAGCCATTTATTAAATATAAGGTGCAAAAACTAAGCCAAAAGTTTCTGTTTTAGTGATATTTGGCAGTTGGAGAAACACCAGGGCTAATAACTGCCAAGCAGAGGCAATTCTGGATGGAAGTTTAAAATGAAAAAAATTATCTTTGTGAACAAATAATTCATAAATTATTTGGTTTGGGGCAGCTGAAACAAAATATTTATTTCCATCAGTTTTGCCAAAATATAGTCTATTATTTAGAATTGCTTTTTCCTTAGAAAATTACAATTCTTAAGCCTTATTACATTTAGTTGGCCATGAAATTAGGAAAAGAGGTCCAATACATAACTAACTTAATTTTTTCAAAAACCTGCCTCACTACAGAGCCTTATGAGAGAGAATAGGGCCCTCCCCCTCCAAGGATGTATACCACTGCAGAGTGTAGTTATTAAACTTCACCCTTGTTGCACAGGTATTCATAGTGATACAGTTTTATGCAATGTCACAGAATTCTATGTAGCTGTATTAATACAGAACAGTTAAGAGGTGCACAATGGGCTTAATTCTTATGTCCTTTAAGTACTACTGAAGAATCCCTCATAGAGTTTGTTATGGGTAGGAGCATTAATGCAAGTGGACAAGTTTGAATGAATAATCAAACCTTCCTGATACTAATCCCAAAGTTCATGTGGAGGCAATCAAAGCAGTAATGATGTATTTCAGACTAAGCAAAGCATTCAGGATGTGTCTAGGCAGAAAAACAATGATTGTTGCACAAGACATGACCAAAATGTCTGAAAGGTCATTATGACAATGAGTACTGAAGTATGTGATAACTCAGATAAGATTTTTTTTTTCTCCCCTGATAAAAAGAATCTTCCTTGTGCCTGCTTTCATTTATCATTGTATTCTACCAATGTGTGCTTTTTACAATCTCTTTGTTGCTGTAATGCTGGTTGATTGAAATTCTCAATTTGTAGGTCTCCTTGAACATTTTTATTCAGGGGATGGGACTTGCATGAAACAATACACTTGTGTGAGGCAATCTCATCACATCAGCCTTCATTATAATTTTTAGATTGTCTAACTGGAGGATTTTTCAGTGCTGTATATCCTGTGCTCGCACAAAATGCCTCAATTGTTGTGTGCCAGTCTTTGATCCGACATTGGCCTTAGCTTGACTCTGATGTCTGAACTACATGAGCATCTGATGTGCCACAACTGCAACTTTTCTGTGCTGATACAATGAGATGTTCTGAGCACAGGAGCTGAGGTCTTTCTTCATGTGCATTGCGGGATTCCCTCCGCCCCTCCATCTATGTTTTGATTTTTAAAATTAAAATACCATCATTAGTACCCTATATGGACCATTCACATAAGAGTTAGACTTGATCCTTGTGGGTCCCTTCCAGCTCAGAATATTTTGTTATTCTGTGATCTTAAGTTTATGCATATGGTGCAACTTACTCCGTTACTCTCCTCCTAACAAGGATGAAGAGCATCTGAGTTAGTTTCATATTTTCCACAGCTGGGTAATGTTTCTATCCATTCCCCTCTCTGCCACATTGAATGCCTTTAAATCCATCATGAGTCATTTTTCATATGTGGAAACTAATTAACATCTTGGGAACAGATTGCTTGCATTGTCTTGATATTTTTTGAAGTAACCAGATGCTGTAATTACTGTGTATACAGTTCTTTTTGCCTGTAGGTTGTCAGATAGCACTCTCTATCACTTTAATTAACGGCATAAAGTTCATTTAAATAGTAAAAGATGAGACAAATTTGTTTAGAAGTACTTGAATGTAATAGGAAGAAAGATTTGTCCTGAAGGTAAAAACAAACTAAACTTAATTCAAATAATTCATGCTAGAATACTTAGTTCCTTTCCTTTTTAGTGCTGCTAATTTTTATTTGAAATTCTCCTATCTTTAATTATACTTCTTTTGTTTAATTTTTAGCAGGCATGTACTAGTGTTCTGTGTTCATTCGCTGTAAAATAGATCTAGTTCTTCAGTAATTACATTCCTGGTGAAACCTGTATTTATTGGCCCTTCTTCTCTATCCCAACGTCTATTTTGATTATCTCATTACTAGTGCTTATTTCTTCTGACTTTTTCCCAAAAGCTGAAAGAAGTGGATTGCTATTAAGAAAAGAGATAGCTCATTGTTAATTACTTTTTAGGTGGCAAGAGGCAATAAGCATTCTGGGAGAGCTGGTTTAAAAGGGTCCATATAAAGAAGCAAAGGAAAGGAGGGACAAGACACAGAAACATGCAGATATTTATAAGGGGTGAGTCAAATCAAATCATTCTCCCAGCCATTACTGGTTGTTTTTTCATAGGCAGATTTACTTATGAACAGTGTCAGCTTGACTGTATTTTAATTGGTCCTGTATACAATTTCCACTGCAGTGCAACACTGCACCTTTTGGATACTGAGTGACTTGTTTTATCAGACTTTCATCAGAGGCTTTCTGAGATCCAAAGATATTGTGATATGTTTTAATCATCAGTCTTGATTATAGCATGTTCCAAACACCTAAGACAGATTTTGTCATGAGAGGTATTAAAGAAAGAGAAAGAAGAGAGAATTCAATGGAATATGTCATCAGTTGAAGTGCCAGACACATGCACAATGAAAGGGCTTGATTTGAGGTTGGTACTTACATTAAATCCAAAAATAAGATTGAAGTCTTTTTTTCATGTAAATCCAATGCTTAATTTCAAGACATTTGTATATGCCATTTTAACTTGTCATAGTCTATGACTATTAAAAATATTTTATCTATAGCCATTAAGTTTTTACCAATTACATGATGATGAATACCATAACCTTCTGTCCTAACATTCATCTCCATATGTTTAGTGTTTCACAGGTGTGACTGAAATTATAAAGTGATAGAAAAATATAACATCTGAAAAAAAAATTTGTTTATTTGGTTTTTTGGGTGTTTTTTTTTTTTCTTTAAGGCATTTTCACTGGTTCTGGTGCACCATTAATAAATAAGAAGAAATGTCAGTGAGCTTTGAAGTCTGTGTGAACTTAGTGTCAGGAGAGCATATTAAAAAGAATATTTCCAATAGGAAAATTGCTCTTCAAAATCAAGATGAAGTATAACATTAATGCCACACAGGAAATAAAGAAAAAAATGGAATAGAAAATAGAAACAATCTTGGGAACCATTAGAAATCCAGGTGTTATTAACAAGACTAGGTATGTGCCAAGAAAATAGAATAAAAGACAAGACCTGTGTCATTTTTGTGTACCTGATTGGTTATTTTGCTGTATTTCAGGAACCTTTTAAATGAAGGAGGTAAAAACATATATTGTCCCTATGGACAAACCTGGCATTGTTAGTGGAATGATGAGTTGTGGGAAATCATGCCATTCCAAAAGCAGTCTCCACCCTGGGGATCAGTCAACTGAAGACAGTTGAAGGTCTCCCATATTATTTGAGATTGCTGATGAGATTGGTTAATTGTCAACCCAGACTGTGGTTGCCAGATCACACAACTCTTAGGATGTCAGTTGCTAAGTTAGATGAGTTGGTGGTGTGAGGATTGAGATACGTGTGGACAAAACCATCTTTTATTGTTGTGTACGGGAAAAGAAGTGGGGCAGGGCAATCATGCAGTAAGAAATCATAGACAAGGTCAGAGCAGCATGAGGAAGTAGCTGGAACAAAGAATCAACAGGGAGAGGACCACAAACCAGGTCTCAAGGTTGGGGAGATGGGAAACAAGTCCAGAATAGGTGCAGGTTTTTGAGGCAAAGGAATAAATCCAGTTATGACAGGAATAATGAAAGAAAAGATCATAAACAGTTGAAGTGAGTGTGTTGCCAAGGTGCTTGGCAAAGTGGGAATTACAGAGAAAAGGACCTTCATCCAGTCTGCAGTCTCATTTGTTGCCTGTTTATGCTGAGTCAGCACCTAGCTAGTTTTACCTCCTAAACTGACATAGCCTTAATGGTAACTGAAAGGCTGAATGGTTTTAATTTTACAATATTTTGAGATATCAGTAAGCAGAAACACAACTCACTCCCCAGAGCATTTTTATGAGGTTCAGTTTCATTAAAATTTTTATTTTTTTCCATAAAAGAGGCAGGAGTTTTATCTGCAGGATATGCCAGACGGAAAGTAGCCAGCTGGAGACCCTGAGTTTTGCCAAATTCCAGGCACTTTGACCTTCTGCAAAGGAGCTGAATGCGGATCATAAATGGCAAACAGGAATGCTTGAAATCTACCTCAGCTCTGAACAAGCTTCACAGGAATCTCTCCAACTTCATAGAACCGTTTTGAAAAATTAGTAATTTCCAAACAGTAATAAGCAGCCTTCCATCCCCTCAACCCACACATCACATTTAAAAGCAATTCTACATCCACTCAGCTTCTACTAGGCTGAAATTGGTGTCAGTCAAAAGGCTGCTGGACTTAAATTCATTAGTGCCACTGCTGGCTGCCAGTAATGACTGAAGTGAAAAACCAAACTACTCTAATGCATTGCTGGAGTGTGTTCTAACAATGATAAGATTATTCATCTTCTGCTAAACTCTAAAAATTTAGCTGAGTGCAATTCGATCAATTTGGATGGTGCCTTCCTCACAACCAAAACACAGTGCTTTTTAAGAAAAAAAATTGTGTTCTTGGCGATGACAGCCCTGTGTATGGAATGTACTCCAGAGGTTGAGATGACTGTTTTGGACAAACAGAATAAAGATGTTGTTATCTAAGATTTGTATTCTGAAGGGCAGAGGGATGAATGAATGTCACTCTGGGGGGCACCTTATTTCTCTGCTGGTAAAACAGGTTAATACAGAAAATCTCATACTGCATTACTTTTTCCCATATATCTGTCTTGAGTTGTAACCTTCTCTTTTACTGTCAGATTATTTTATTCAACACTGAATTTAATTCTGTGATTGTACATATATATATGTACATAAATGTGGATTACATAGAAATGTTATATAAAATAATTAGTATTTTTGATGATTTAGAAATTGAAAAATAAGAAGCAATCTGGAAAAATAGACAGCGCACAGCTTTTCGTTAGTCCATTATTCTTCTAAGAAAGTAATAGCTAGAAATATTATTTTGCTGGGTTTAAAACATTTTAAATATCAGTTTAAAAATGCCATATTTTTTTTAATTTCATGAATGAGTGAAGAAAATTACTGTGAGTTGTAGTCAGTCACAAGAACTAATTGATACCAATTGCAATAGGAAAAGCAAGGTCAGCCATTCTACTTTTTCTCAAAATTATTCTGCTCCATTCTATGAATGTACCACATCTAATATTCATATGGATTTTAAGTATGTTTTCAACAGGTTTTAGAAAACAAAACGTTGGAATGGAAACACTCCCTGTGAAATTCCTGACACTCCCCATCCAGTCAGCATTTTCTCTGTGACACCTGCGTGTGAATTGCCCCACTGCATCTCACTTGAACACAAGATACATTCCTCCTTTTCCCAGTCTGAAGCTATGAGTGTTGCTGCACAGTCGTAAGCAACTGATTTTGGTCCAGCTGAGAGGCAGCAGCTTTGAATGGTGGGTAAAGGTTTTACTATACCAGGTTTGATTGCTCTGTGTCTGGTGGGTTCGGGACAGAAGCCTCAACAGTGACAAGAAATACCGTGTGCGGTATTGGAAGAGTGCAGTCAACCCTGCAGTAACAACAGTGGACTGACCTGCCCCTGACCCAGTGGGCTCCACTGAGCTGTTGGACTGGAGTGCAGGTTACCCAGTGTCATGTATGTTCAGTGGGTGACCTTTAAGCTTATGGAACTCTGCAATCTGCCTCTATGCTCTGCTGGGCCTTTTCCAGGTTTTAAAGCAGTCTGCAGATAAGTTAATGTACCTGTCATCTTGCCCCTAGTGAGATTTGTGCCTAGTCTTTCAGCAATCTCTCCAGTAATGCTGCTCACATTTTATGGTTTTATTCCCTCATATTGTAGATTTAGTTTTATTTTTCTGTAGATGTTCCCTGGAGCCAAAACAGAAGGAAAGGGGAAATCTTTGCTGTAAAGGTCTTATATTTATGAGGCTTATGATGATAGGGAGGGGAAAGATCCTCAAAAAATAACTCCTGTTGTTTTTAAACCTCTGTTCACATTTTAAAATGATCTGTGGAACACAGTTTTGCGTCTATAAAACAACCCAAAAATATCTTCTGATGTTGTTATTAATAAAGCAGGTGGCTCATCTTTCAAAATTCCATTTTAGCCAGGCAGTGATTTTCAATGAAACCTGACATGTTCATTTTTGCCAGACTTAGCAGCCCCCAAGGCTTGTTGAAAGTCATCTGAAAAAAGCCTTCTTAATAGATCAGTTTTCTTTGCTGAAGCTCTAGCATCTCCTGTATTTATAAAGATTTATAAAGATTTGGTTCTTTTACATCTGTATTAGTTGCTGCTGTATTAGCAAGCTGACTCTGGTGACACAGTTTAACAAAGTGGGCTAGTTATACAATGTTGAAGAACAATATATTCTGGAAAACATTTAGTTTGATATATTTATATATTGGCAACTATATTTTCATTTTCCCATTTATTGTAGAGAATTCATTCTTGGGAATCTATTGCCATAATTGATGTTTGCTGGGGAATTGGAGCCAGCCTTGCAAATATGTTAATTATCACGGCAGATGATAGAGAGCACTGGGACAAACCCAGATCCAGTTTGAATCCATTGACTTCTCCATGAGCTCAGAGTGAATTTCACTTGTTAATCACATGATTTTGTTCAAAAATGCCCCCCTGGTTCATATTTTATTAAGAAAGTCTGCTAGCTGCCCTTTAAGACACTCTGCTTGACAGAGTGGATAAACAGTCATACTTTTTGAACAAGTGTGGTTTACTTCTAACTGTGTGAACAGAGTAACAATGAATTACAAAATTTTGATGAAAGGCATTGCTTTTGTGATCTTGCATCCGACACAGAATGAGAAAAGGGTATTTTTGTTTGAGCTTGGCTATGGTTTTTGTCTCAAAAAATTAAGCATGGACCTTTCTTTCCTTTAATGTCTCTACAGCCATGTTTTATTCAATTTAACTTTTCAAGAACTGCACCAGCTTGCAACATACCCATCTCCCTCTAGACTTTGAAACTCACAGTGGCATTAAGGTTTACCCATCAAGAAGTTTCAATCATTCATCAGCATTCTTTGCCAACTAGGGAGCTACCAGTTGATTGGAGGTTAGCCAATGTGACACCCATCTACAAGAAGTGTTGAAATGAGGCTCTGGGGAACTACATGCCTGTCAGCCTGACCTCATTGCCAGGGAAGGTCAAGGAGCAAGTCATCATGAGTGCCATGGTGCGACATGTGCAGGACAATCAGGGGATCAGGCACAACCAGTATGGGTTTATGAAAGGCAAGGTCCTGTTTGACTAACCTGATCTCTTTCTGTGGCAAGGTGAGACACTTAATGGCTGAGGGAAAGGCTGTGGATGTTGTCTACCTGGATTTTAGTAATGCCTTTGACACCATGGAACTTGCATATTTCCCCTGTGTGCTGCTCAAGCAGAAGCTGTGTGGAATGAATACAGCATTGTCAGCAGGAGGGCCTGAACTCTTCTGCTGCATCTTCCCAGGTCTGGGCATGTGGGCATGGTTTGAAGGGCTCAGAAGGGAGTCTCATACACTTCCTTAGATCTGTAGAACACGACAGCTCTGGCTCTTGTGTTAGAAGTGGCATCTGGATTTCTCCTCAAACTCCTGGTACTGCCAAAGTGAGCCTTTTTATGTATCTTAGGTGGTGAGTGGGAGCCGATGAGTTGCAGAAGCTCTCCCAGTCAACCTTTTACTTGTAAGAGATGCTTACTAAGCCACAGGATGAATATTGATTGAACTTGTGAAAAGTTTCCTCAGGAGGAACTGGTCTCAACAAAAGCTGGTCAGATGTTTGAAATGTCATGTATTTTCCACAGACAGCAAATAATGTTCCTTTTTCAGCTGTAAAATCAATGTCTCTGAGCTTTGCATAGTAGGAGAAGACTGAAATAAACTCCTGAGGGATCACATCTAGGTCTTTCCACTTAACATGACTCATATGCTGCTTCATAAAGAATAAATCTAGAAAATTACAAAGGCACCTACTATTTGAATTAAACACCCTAAATGGATCAAATAACACTTAAAGAGATGACATCTTCACGTATATGCGATAAGAGTGGAGTTCAACATGAGGAACTGGAAAGTAAAAAAAATGGAAAGCTGTATTCTGAAGGAGAAATAAGTTGTGGTATCTCTTAGCTCCTGCTTGAATAGAAGTCACTTCTGTACCAAACACACAGAAGAAAAAATCTTCAAAGTGGCACTGTTTCTGCATCTGGCTTTTGAAATCCCTCATTTTATGTCTAAACTTAGATACTGAGTGCAGTGTGCATTGAGATTTTTCTTGCATATTTTTTAGGATAATTATCATAATGAATTCAGTAACTCTCTCTTAATGTGACTATCATTATTCCCTGGTTTCAATAGGAAATTATAAGTTAATTTGAGCAAAACTTTTTTTTATGTGTTAACATAGTATGAAAGGGTCCATCTAAGGCTCACAATTTAAGCAGTTTTGCCATACTCTGATGATAAATAATTGAGCCAACATGCCCATGTTGATGAAGGAAATACTTCAATTTGACAATATTGTGATAATTTCCTCCTACATGAATTAAGATTGTTTTTTATGGTATTATTTAGCTTGTGCTATGTCTGTTGGTTTCTCTGCAGATAAATGTTTACATTTCTCTCAAATGTACAGAGGTCTTTCGGTTGCATACTTCAACTCTGCATGAGATACTTCCTATAGAAAATACGCATTTTAACTAACAGAGATCAATCCTCATCAACTTTTTTTTGTAGGGTTGTTTTGGGCCTTTTTGGGAGGGTTTTTTGTTTTGTTTGGTTGGTTTTTTTGTTTCTGGTGGTGTTTTCTTTAAACTTATTATTACATGCCAGCAATTTTATAACATGACAGACTCTCTCCTTTCCTGTTAATTTATATATAGTATTGAAAATTTTCCCATCTACAGATCTGTAAATTGTGAAAAATAGCCCCTTTCTACCAGATATATATTTTAAGGTATCATTAAGTAAAGGTATCTTCTATTCAGCACTTGCAAAGCCACGTCTGCAGTGCTGGATCGAGTTCTAATGCAAGAGAGAGCTGAAACTGCTAGAGAAAATCCATCAAAGCATCATTAAGATGATGAAGTGATTGGAATTTCTCTTCTCTGAGGAAAGGGTAAGATAGCTGTGACTGTCCAGCCTGGAGAAGATAAGACTTAGGAACACTTCATAAATGTGTGTAAATACCTGAAGGGAGAATACAAGGACAATAGAGGCAGATTCTTTTCAGATGCGCCTGTGATAGGACAAGAGATGATGGGGTTGCAAACTGAAACACACAGAGATTTCCTTTGAACATTAGAAAATACGTATTCACTGTGAGGATGATGGAGCACCAGCACAGGTTGTCCAGGGAGTTTTTGGAGTCTCTGCTCTGGGAGATACTCAAAAGCTGTCTGGAGAGGGTCCTGGGCTGTCCTGCTCTAGGGGACCCTGCTCGACCATGGGGTTTTAGCAATATGACTTGCAGAGTCCCTTCCAATCTCAACCATTTTATGGTTCTGTGATATGCCAGACTTCATGATTTTGGTTTGAAATTCACGAGGAATTAAATTGCTTTGTGTTTCCATCCAAAGTCCTAAGCAGGTAGGTGCTGGTTGGAACTTACTGAAGAGTAGAGGAAGACACTGGAGCAAACACAACAGCTTTTATGTACGTCTTTTGGAAAAGCAATTACCATCAACAATCTGTATACCAAGCTGTCAGCATGCTTGCATTCAGGCACAGGAAAAAAACCTGTTCTTGTCCACTTCATTTGAGTCTTCTGTAACAGGTGTCTATCTGTTTAATTCTAAACAAGGCTATGAATGGGCAGCATCATGCTTGACTTTCCCAATTCACAGGGTTTGATCTCTGGTCCTTAGCTTTGACGGAAGGGTTTAGTATGTCAGGCAGCTGCTACGGAATAACTTCAGGTTATAGATGTCTTGATTCAGTCTTCTAAATATAGACCTCTGGTGCCATTTGATATGCTTTACAGTGTCCCCTGTTTTCCAGCTGCTTGTCCTGGGACTGTGGACTCCCATTGGCCTTGATTCATCTTTTTCATCACTGTGCACACATCTTTGGTAACAGAGGTCTCAAATGGTGCTAGATACTTGTGTAAGCAACTGAATCTAAGCAAAAATCTCTTGTATCTCAAAAATACAGCCATGCTGGCCTTCTAATAAATTTAGCATCACTGGAACATTACAGTCTTTTGTTGGTTCTGTTACCCTCTGGTTTATCAGGGCATATATGAATATATTGCAGTAAATTCTGGATTTTCAAATAGCTGCCTTTATATTCTTGATGATCTAGAAGGATATTTTCTTCTGCTGCTTCTACTTTTCATCCAAATTAGTTTTGAGCATGATAAAGACATTTATCAGATTCTTGGAAGAAGATGTAAATTTACTGGAAGATGTGGAGGCTACAGCCTTCCCTCTCTTGAGGTGCCACTTGCTACAGCACACCTTAGTGTTTATTTGGAGGCTTCTTTGCACCTACCAAGACCAAAACATTTGAATCCATTATTTTACTGATCCCCAAAGTGCTGTCAGACACCTACAGCTTGCTATTTATTTATTTAGAGTTATGGTAGTTGCACAAACAAATGTTCTCAGCTAAGAGCCTTTGCTGATTGCAAGTCCTGTTTACTCACAGAAAGGTAATTTACTGCCTGCAGGGCAGGACTCAGGTATACCTAGGCTTCCTGGGAAGCTAAATGGATCATTCCATTACAGTGCTCATTCACTTGCTTGCCCCTCTCAGATTGCTTGCAAAAGCACTTATCCTGCAAATGCTTACTCATGTAAGCAATAATACTCTAATCAGAAAGTGGGGCTTGGAGATATTAAGATTTTTTTTAAGTGAGTAACCACTTACCGGGCAAAACCCAAGGGCATCAGAAATGATGATAATTTTGTGCACAGTACATTGTCTATTTTTATCTTGAACTCTAGATCTTTACATAACTTTCTATTAAACTGTTTGAGATCTTCCCTTCCTAGACTAGTTAGGAAGCCCAATGGGCAGATGTTCTTATGCTTGAAAGCATTTTCTAATGACTCCCTTTAAAATGAAATGAAACATTAGCCTGAATTATGGCTGTGATCTGCTACTAAGTTCCTTTTCAAGCACTAAATTATATCTGTGCAATGACTGTGTCCTTTCTTCTGTCCCTCTGAATCTCACTTTAAGCTTATCAAATAACTGCTTTAACAGAAGTCGGCAATGAAGTTCATGACTTGTCCTTTTAAAATGACATTGTTTACAAATGTCTTCCCAATACCTAACAACTTACATGAAAGTGCGCTTTTTCATCTGCAAGGATGAAGAAGACCATGAAGATTTGTCCATGCAGGGGCAGCTTTGCCACAAAGACTGTAAAATAGTTGTCAAAGCAAAAAAATGCACTATTTTGATGAGTGGAGAACTGCGAGTTACCCAGGCAGACATTAACTGGTATGTATATGCTTGAATTGCTGCTGCTGCTGCTGTTACCACTCTTTTTAATAGTACTCTGACTGCCTTTAAAAACAACCCCTTGTAAGAATGCTTTCATATCTCAGTTCTGGTGATTTTACTCTTCAGCTATTTTCTTCCTTCAACAGTTTATAAAACTGTTTAACTTAGACTCCAGAAACATTAAAGCAAAAGATGATGTTTTGCCAAGCCATATGTTCTTAAATGGTGTATTTTATGAAGATGATAATAAATACTTTCAGGCATAGTAGCTAAAAAAATTCCAACCTAATGTAAGCAGGCTCTCTTCCAGTGACTTTAGCATTAACATTAGGGGTGAATGTAACTGTCTATTTTCACTGAGGACTGTGTATAGTGTTCAAACTGCATAGGTTTCACTGACATTAGATGTTGGGCTGGGATCTAGAATAAAATTGCATTTGTTCTACTCTACTCACGTTAAGAATTACTTCACTCAATTTCTATCTTATTGCTTTGCAGAAGTATTAAAGAGTTCTAATGAAATGTTCACTAGGTATAGAATCTCGCCTGCATTTGATCATTTTCCTATCTCAACAGCTTTCTAAAGACATTGTTCACCTGCAAACATTTTAATCCTCTTTTAGAAGAATAATAAACTTAAACCTCTAATACACGCACTGTTCTACATAAAAACACCAACTGTAGCCCATAAAATGTCTGTTGAATTGAATCATAAATTGCAATGCCAGTTAATCCCCAAGTAAACAAAGCTTTTTGTCTTACCTACTTGGTATTTCAGGGAAACATAGATAACCTCACAGTTCAAGTAGTGATGTTTCCTTTATATTTGTAGAAATACACTACACAGAAGTTGCTCATCTAAGCTTTGGTGAGGAGTGAACAGATAGTTTGGAGTGCCAGGCTGACATTTGGTCTTAGTGTGCAGTTACTTTTTCTCCATCTAGAAGGCTGGGGTTTTTTTGAGGGGGCTTCTGCTTTCTCTTTTCTTAGGTGTGAAGCAAGAAGGTTTTGAATATTGGTGGATTATAAGTTATTCAAAACTTCCTTTTGTTCTCATTCCTTCACTGGACATCTCTAATTCCTCTCTCCTACCCAGATTGTATTTTATCCTCACTCTGCTGCTTTAAATAGATATCTGAGGTGTGAGGAAATGACATGAGGGTAAAACTCATCCTTACAGCTTAAATACTCTCTTCACATTATTTGAATTTTTTTATTTGAAATTACAATAAAAAATCCTACTCATGTCAAGAAACCAAAGTCCCATCATAGCCAGAATTGAGAAGGTATCATGGCATCTTTTTGACTTTGGTTTTGGTCTTCAAATAACCTGAAATTTCTATGTGAGTTGTAACCTTTAAGAAAAGGTTTTTAATCCTTGTAAAACTTCAGATTTTTAATTTACATTCTTCCTAAAGAATGTCAACACGAAAGAAGGAAGATGGAACAAAATACCCTTACTGGCACTTTGCTCTTTAAAATATTGCTGTATTAAATGGAGTAATGTGTTAGAATGCCATAAACAGACAAACCTAACTCATTGATCAAAGGCCACATATTAATGAGTGGAGGGGAATCTACAGTATACTTGTCATTTTAACTGTATAAAAGAAGTTTCAGGAACATGAAATCCTTAAGTAATTTATCTTTTAAAAAAAATTACTTTTTCCCCCTCAGATTCTTAAAAAAGAGACAGATTTATAAGCATGTGATAGAAAGAACAATGAATCATTAGATGTTAACCTTTGATCATTTTCCCATGACTATATAATATTTTGTTTCCTTGTCTCATTACTGAATGTATTTTCTTGTGTTCATCTATGCCAAGTCATTTCATGATACCCTGGATTTTGATAGGCAAATACAGGAAGATTTTGGGAAGTAAAGACTGGCCTCAGTATTACAATTATTTCTTTATTCTTCTCTAAAACCTATTGATGGATCCTTACAAAACAGTTTTGATCTAATTTTGTCACTGGTGCAAAAATTGACAGATATTAAAGGAACAGACTACTGATATCTGTGAACAGAAAGGACCTACAGTTGAGCTGAGAATTATAAATATTGCTTATAGCAGTAACTAATGGCTACCTCCTTAACTAATCAAAAGCATTAGTAAATTCTTACAGTATTTTGACATTTTAAAATATTGTCTTAATTTGAATTTATCCTCTGAATAATGAAATGCAGAGTTTTTCCTAATATCATTCAGTTTCTTAAATCCCCTGAAATATAAACCTGTCTGTGCTCCTTGTGTCACTCCAAAATCACACTGTTTGGAATCAGAGAGGCTGAGAAAAGAAGCTGTGTTAAAAGAGACCAGAAAACCTTTAGAGAGAAAAATAAATACAGGAAAATTAAGTGAAAAATAGGTGTAGTAACACTCAGAGATAGGAACATTTTTTAAGAGTAAGAAAAGAATTCTGAAAAATGTCAGTAGCACTCAGGGCCAGCAAAATCCATCCAGGAGGTAAGGGAGACAATGATTAACCTGGCTCTAGTCTTGCTGATATAACAAATAGAGTCTTGGTCTTCACTTGGCAAGTGGCAAAAGTCCCAATGACACTGATAGGGCCAATAGTTCGCTCAATGTCTTTCCTGTGCAAGCCTGGTAGAATAACCAACCAACTCACATTTGCACCCTGTAGGACTTCTGCCACTGATTTCACTGGCAACAGTGCTGCAGCTTTTGCCTTTGGGCCATGAGGCTGAAATCAATGAGCTTTTTCCTTTAAATTAGGTCATGTATTCCAATGTTTGTCTCGTTTCTTATGACTACATCAGGGTCAGATCCATAATCTGGCACAGAAGTGAAAAAATCAGCTTTCAGTGTACACATTAAGGTGTGCAGAGATGTTATGTTGTGTTAGAGATTCAATCAATCTGAGCTCAGTTTTACTGTGATGTAATTTCCATTGGTATCAGCTAAACAAAAGTAGAAATACATCTGGCCTCTTTTTTTCCTGTAAAAAATTAAAAAGAAACATTTGCTTGCTTGACTTTGCTTTTCAAATTGACTTTGAAATAGCTCAACCAATGCAGATTAGTAATCTGTAGTCAAAATTGGTGTTAAAAAAGCTGAAAATTGTCTGCTATCTTAAATATATAAATAAATAAATGCTAGAAGTTAAAGACCATCTAGTAATAATGTGTAATTTACATGAGCATTTCAGTCTCGTTTAGAATCAAAAACTTTGATGTAATAGAACTTCTTTTCAAAGGAAATATAGCCTAAAGGGTATGGACCACATTTCATTTCAAAAGCCTGGAAGAACATTTCCGTGAGATTCCTGGAAATTATGCTCATTTTTTTTAGGCTGCATCAATGGATAAATACTAAAATGTTGTAATGTAAGAAAAATGTCAACATATCTAATTGTTATTCTTCTGTGCATGTGTGTGTACACACAGGCTCTGTGACTTCCAACAGCATATTTTTGCATAATGGTAATTCTAGATTAATCTGTGTAGTTGCAAGTGGAGCATTCTTTTTAGAAATAAGTAGAATTTCAGTATTACTGCTTTACTTTTAGCACAATAATTGTCATTGCCATGTTACTTGAAGATACATAGCATGCATTATCAAGTACTTAAGTGATATACTTTGATATATGTTAAGAGGAGAATATGCAGTCCAGTATGATAATTATGGGGTAAAAACCAACCCACCTAACAGTAAACATTTGACTTGCAAATGAAGACCCACTGAGAAAAGATAGACTAGATTTAGATTTTCATAGAAAACTTTTTTAAAATTGTTTTTTACATTTATTTTGTTTGATTCATTTATTTATTTTGATTAAACAGTCAGTGCTTGCAGATTGGTCCATATTAGCAGGTATGATTTTCATTTTTTTCTCTCTACTCAACCCATTTTGCTGCGGTCCTTTGTTTTGTACGGCATGTGTATGACCATCTTCACTTTTATTTTTCAAGAAGTGGAAGAACAGATGAAATTATCTCTGTTTTCCTCTGTAAGGACATGCCAACCCTGAGCACTGGAGTTTGTTGCAAATCTCCTTGAGTCGATGTGATAAGATGTACAGGGCAGCATTTACCAGCATACTTACTGACACTGCTATACCACTTCGAGCCTTGATACAGCCCTATGTGCTGCTTGGCTGGGTCTCACATTCCTTACTGCTCCTGGCTAGGGTATGTGACACCAGTTTAGACCAGCTGTAGTTCATCTACTTACACAGAGTGTGTGTATAAAGTAGGAAGCTACCAAACCAAATAAAAATATTCTTTTCTGTTGAATGAAGCTATGCCTAGTATATCTTTCACACCCTATGGCAAAATTATCTTTGCAGAGCTCCACCTGTACTATGCTGTTCAGTATAATGCATTTTAAAACACATTCATGTCATATAGGCCTCATGTAAACTTATAAACACTTCAAATCAGAGGGATTCCTCGAAATCTATTAATAAAAAAATTCTCTGTCTCTGCTAGTGTATCCTAGAAGTGGTTTCTCTTTGTTGAAAAACATGTTTTGGCTTGAATAAATTAGCAAAGCGTGAAGTTAAGTGAGTTGAGGCTCATTGAAACTACCTTGTAAAGAGAAAGATTATTATACAACCTTATTTAATCCAAGGCTGATTACCCATTTTAGGAATATTCCAAAAGAGCTGAGCAAATTGTTTTTCAGATGGATGTGTCTGTACTTGCTGCTCAGCTACGCAAATGTTTTTGACAGGGTATCCACTGAAGATTTTGGATGGAAATTGCTCAGCTTTCAAGTCAGGTTTTCTTGGATGCCCAATAAAGAAAAGATATTCCCTGGAATGTTGGACAAAACACAGTCCTAGGTGACTCAGTATTAAGCCAATGCAAAAATTACTGTTATTTGTGAAGTCATGGAAGACTGTGGAAAGTGAACGTACTGTGATGAAAAAGGGAACTCCAATTACTAGGCGAAAGGCATACAGAGCTCCAGACTTGGTCACAGAAGACTACATTAAACTGTGGAAAACTGTACAAGGTAAGGTAAAGGCTAGCACAAGGAAAAGGGTAGAGGTATTGCAATGGGTAACAATGCTGTGCAGGAATTTTAGATTTCCTTGACACATATAACCCAGAGGATGGCCATATCCCTAGCTCTGGGGCATAATCCCCAGGAATAATGGCTAATATTGAAATTTATGTTTGGACTAACTACCTAAAGGCAAAAGTCAGCTTTGCAAACAAAAGGTTATATGAGAAGCACTGTGTGAAAGTAGTCTCAGTTCCCCTTTGAAATGAATGTGTGTGCTTCAGTGGAATAAAAAAGGTACATGATTTCTGAAAATGAGGAACAGCAGAGGGAATTTATAAATTATTAATTTTGTCTAGATTCTTTCACCAGCTCTCCACACGAATCCTGAGTGACATGGCATGCAAAATAGAGAAAGACTGGGAACTGAAAGGTCTGACAGAACTCAGTAGTTGTGAGGTACTGTGACAATGCAGGAAATGTGCACTCCTGGGTGTCTTTTGCATACTGCACATGAATGTGTATATTGCAAGGATGCTACTTTGTACAGGTTTTCATTGTTCATGAACATGGCAGAATGCACAAGCAGGGTAAATTTGCACCACAAAACTGAAAAGATGAAACACTTATTTATTCAGCCAAGAAGGGAGTTTGTTCCTTCCATAGGGATGTCCAAGAATAACAGTTTTTGCAGTGACCTTAGGGCATCCCATCAACAGACATGAGAGGATGAGGGAAAATCTTCTTTCTTTTCTTGCTATAAGAAAATTTTCTTACAATTTCTGCTGTAGAAATTCCTATTTCTGCAGCTGGAAAATGTACTGTTACTGACAGGTTGGGTCTAAGACAACAAGTGCAGTAAAAAAAGCCTTATGTACTCAAGGGAAATTTATGGGGAAACGTGTTAATGTAGTAATGAGATTCATCTGTAGTTGACATATCAAAGATAAATGTCAACTTATCTATTTGTTAATGGGTCTATTAAAAGCTGTGTTTATACTTTCTGTCTTTTTCTTTTTTCCTCTCAAGCACTTACACAAAGATGGATTGTACAAACAAATACTTCATTAAAAGCAAGACTAGGAGCCAAGTGAACACTTTGGAGTCCAGAATCATGTCAGTTAACCCAATTTAATTGCTTTCGTGATCCACCTCACTTTTTAAACAGTCCTTTTTCAGGTTTTGTATAAGACCAGAGGGATGCTGAGCAATTCTATATGACCGAATGACTCTATACATACCATTTTATTAATAAAAATGCAATCTGTGCTCTCAAAATGACATAGCACCATGAAACATAAAGCCAACACCAACACCAAATCCAAAATCTTAGAATGAGTCACAGAGGCAAAGCTGTCATGAACAGCCTAAGATTTCCAATCTCAAGTGAGCTGGTGAGGGGAGAAGAATCTTATTTAAATAGAACGACCATTTTGTTTAAAATTATTTCTAAGACACTTTTCCGCTACTGCTAAACAGATGCTTTGTCCGTATCAATAGTCCAAGTAAATTTGTCTTTAGGGTAAAATAATGATTCACTGTATGTGCAGTTACAGCATATACCTGTAGGTTTGCCACTGAGACACAAAAAAATATTTTGATTGGAGAGAGTTCCAGAGTTATATAATACACAGCAGAGTTTTTTTCTACACCTAGCTGTGTAGAAAGAACTCTTTTGCAAGTAAATATAACATATGCTGTGCAAATTATCAACTTGATTTTTTTTGAGAGGGAAACCAAAAATTTACTTCCTTAGACCAGAATCTAAATCTGAAAGCAGACAGCAACAAAATCTTTTTATTTCTTAATGACTAAGAATAATAGTAATAATTTTCAATTTGATCTCATATGGTCTTTCAATAAGTGAAAAACCAAAGGGTTTAAAAAGATGTATTTAATCTTACCTTTTTGAGAGCTGTATTGCTAGCATATCGTCAAATGTAGGATGTTGAAATGAAATTCTGTAAAATAATTTCACAAGTTGCAAGCCAGTAAAATGTTACCTATCACAACACAAACATGTAATATTTTCTATTATCTCACTGATATAAATCTCATTAGTTTGGCAGGTATATATGACATTTCTTACTATTTAGATGAAGAGGTTTTGCTGCATAGGTGTTTCTGGGGTGAGGATTGATCATGTGATGACATGTAACTTTGCAAACGGATAACTGATTTTTTTTTCCCCTAGGGTGGAAAAAGAAGCCACACTTTAAATAGTATTTACTGGGTATCAGTTACTGAATCTATGAAAATTTTAAGGTGACAGGGATTTCTGTCCATCCTCTTAGTTGCTCAAATGCTCCCAAGTAACAATGAGAATTTTTAATAATAAAAACTTAAATGTGATGTTTATACATCAACATGTAAGGATTTTTTTAAAATTTCATATTTTTCAAACCCTCAACAGCTTCTTATAAATCCATGTCATTTGAGGAATTCCAATATCTGTGAAAACCCCCAATTTGTCATTAATCAAACAGAATTCTCCTCTGCTGAAAAAAAACCACGTGATCTCTCCAAGGAAACATTTAATAGTTCAGTCTTTCTGAACAATGCTGAAATAATAACTTAAGCCTAAACTCATTTGATTTTCTCATTATGCTCACTGAAGCTAATGGGGCTGTGTATTCTTAAGCATATACTCTAGGGCTTTCTTTATAGGCTGTAGTTCAGAATGGCAGGGGGATAATATTTAATCAAGGAAGCAAGTTTTAGTTCAAACTTCCACTGCACTATTATGTCAAATAGTGAAGGAAATTATTTAAAAACTGCTGGCACTAAGACACATTCAGCATGACTCCAAAACCACAGAATGGTCTATTACATTTTTCTGGCACGTGAAACTTGGAACAGGGAAAGTCAAGGGACTATTCCCTTGCCTGCAAAAATAAGCACTTAGAGGGCTGAACTGAAAATCCTGAAGTTCTTTCTGAGGTTTCACTGGAAGCCAAGCAAAATCAGGGACTTACAATCCAGGCACCCAGCTTGGCACCTGGCTTGTATCTAAGCTCAGTCAGGATCCAGATCAAGTCAATTTGTCTTCTTAAAACCTCCTGAGAAAAACAATTCAGCAAGATCTCTTGGGAGCATGTCTCATGAGTAATAAAGAGGTGTCTGCCTCTCAAATGTAGCTTGGGTCACTATTTTAAATTTAAGTTCGAATTAAAATACAACTGAAAAAGGAAATCTCCCTTTTAGTCAATAGCCTATTGGACAAAATACTTGTGTAGAAAATGACTAATTGTGGTTCAAATCCCTTTTCTGCCACTTCAGAATTAAATATATATCTGTTTTAGGAGCGAGTTTTCAGTGTTTCAGCTGATTTTAGGTCATAATTGTTATAAGAGATATAAATTCAGACATGATAAATAATTGACATATTTGTGTCATAGGGAAAAAAAAAGTCAGCGTCACTTCATTAGGAAGTCTTGTGGCAACTTTTTCTTCTGCTCCCTGCAATATTTATGTATATTACTTTTAGCAAGCTCTAAATAGCTTTGTTAACTGCCAGTTTTCTGGTTCTCCATAGAGTTCCCTTTGAATCCACCTCTGAGGTAGGTCTTCCTGTAGACACATAACACAACATGACTGAATCTCTTTTAGGAGTGAAATTTTCATAATTTAGACATTGCATTCCATAATTTTAGGTAATTATGCTTTGTGTTAGATATGTGTTATGTATGAAGATTTCCTTCTTTGTCTTAACCGAGGCAAGTTTGCTGTTGACACACCCAGGAATAGAAATTAAATAAAGTAAGTTGACTTTTGATTGAGACTGAATTTTTCTATATTTGATATTTAGACACAGAAAACGTTAACCCAGTCCAGGGATGGAAACACAACCTAATATTTAATGTGCCTTGAGTTTGTCATATTCACACTAGGCCCTTTGCATTTATTGTACGAAAATTTCAACCATATGTGATTTAGAAAATTTAATTATGATATACCTTGTGGGAAAGTTCTATTCTCTGAAACATCATTAAATTTGATTTCAATGTTTGTAGATCAATTTGGTGACCTTCCAACTTATCAGAAAAAAACTCCAACTTCTAGTTATGCATTATTCAGTCTCTGCATATGCTCAATTTCCCAGTTTGCACAGTAAGATGTATTAATATCAGTATCATCTTTTAAGAAAAAAATTTTACAGAATCAGAACAGTACTTTTGAAACTTTCATCTAAGTTGATCTAACCTCAATATTATAGTGTGAAAAATATTTTTTAAACATTCCCAAGTCCTTTGAAGTAATTTGGCTTTATCAGGTGCAGTGTTTCACATATATACCTTTTTTTTCCCTATTGCAAATTACGTAAATGTAGATTAAAACAGAGTATGTATCAGAAAATGTTTCCTTCTGTGTGAATGAGTAATTAATACTGCTGCTTAAGTATGAGTGAAAGAACTGACTGTAGTGGCAGATGTACCTAACTCTCAGAAGGTGTTGAATTGTTTTGTTGAACTGCTGCAGCTTTTAATATTCAGGCTTTTTGTCACAGGTCTCTTAGAGCAACACTGTACAGAGTTCTTCTACAAGTGAAGAGAGACAGACTCTAGGTACGTAGACTTGAATTATAACTAGTTTTTTGGTTTTGTAAGTGTGCAGCTGTGCTGACATGCATAACGAGTTTGAGTTCTGAAAACAAATGCAGAGCCTTGTAGTCAGAAATAAAGCCTAGTAAATGCTTTACATCTTTGATTTTGGCAAAGCTAGCTTTTTATTCCTGTGTTGTATTTTGAAGTCTGAAGTGACCTAGAACAATCTTTTGCGCCATTATACCAAACTCACTCGACAGGTATCCTGTGGGACTAAAAAAACCATGTTAAGAACAATTGCCTTAACAAATTTTAGCATTCTGATTACTGATAAGAACCACTGTTTCATTTATTAACATGAACCAAGAAATAACTAAAATGGAGATGAACTACCAGCTACTTAAGAAACAAATTACTTACAAGTGATGAATATAACTCTGAATCTATACACAGAATGCCTCTGAGAGATACAGGGTTATGAAATTCTGAAAGATCCAAAGTATTCATCTAGAAAATTATGATTAAATAATAAAAATAACAGAGACAGATTTGAAGCACTTGTGTGTGTAGTGTTTTTTAGTTTTACTGTAGCTAGACAGAAAAAATAGGAAGACATGTATGATTAACAACTCTGTGGTTTGTGGGTTTTTAAAAATCAAGTGGTTCTACGGTATGTGTCTGACACGTCATGTATTTCCATATCACTTAGTCCTGGGGCTACTAATGCTAAACTTGAAAAAATATATTGGGAACTCAAGAGGTGTCAAACATTAAATTGTATTTTTATCTCTAGTCTGTAGGAAAAGCAGAGTCTGGGTGTGACAAGCTCAAGCAACCCTGGAGAGGAATGCTGCTTTCCTGTGGTCAGCAAGAGGGCACTGGCTTCTGGGCACAGTGTGTTATACAGCTCACCTGTGCACTGGGTAAAATAGAAGCTGCTTCTTGTGTCCTGTCCCCATTTTCTACATAGGTTTCCTTTTGTCTGTTCATGCAGTATTGTGGAAATATTTATTTTAACCAAGATTGAAAGATCAAATAGGTAAAGCCAAAATGTATCCATCAGACCTGTGCCTGGTGGTAAAGCCCCTGCTGCTGCAGATGCTCAGTGAAGAAGTGCTGACAACAATCCCCATCTCACATGTCACACAATTCTGGTCTCTGCCACCTGTGAGATGTGCCAATCAACGAGACAGCACATGACCTGACATGCATCATAATTGGGAACATTACCAGTGTCTGCTTCTGACTGCAGGATGAGATTATTTTTCTAGTATGCATATGAAGAAAAGAGCTTTCCTAGAGAAAAGGGACACATTGGTTAGCCTCCTGAGATTGGAAGTTATCCTTCCACCTCTGAATCTTTCCTTCTGTAGGCCAAAAGAGCAAAATTGCAAAAGTTCTATTATTCGGAGCAAATAGGTTCCTAAGAGATTAAATACTGCATTGTATTATGATAGTTCTCTTTGTAGCAAATCAAAGAAGAAGGAAGCAGTGCGACAGAGGTGTCATGAAGTACTATTGCAATAACCTAGGAACCTGTCAGCATGTTCTCTTAGATGGTCAGGTCACCAGTGTCAATGTCCTGGAATTCAGCTACTGGATGTGACAGAGTTGTGCCCATCCCTTTAACTCTGAAAGATCCCTGAACACTCCATGGGTCCAAAACTAAAAGGAATAGAGAATAAGCTCTGAACAGTAATGGTTCTGTTAGGGGCCAATGGAAGTACAAAAAACCCTTGAGAAATTATGAAGGTAATTGGACATTTAAAGTAATGTTATATGGCGACTAGTGGGGAACCAGCCAAAGGAAAAAGAACTAGTGCTAGTGATCAGGGATCTCCTGTATGCCTAATTACAAAGAAATTTCCTTATTTTCATTCCATATTATTCATTGATTTTACATAAAAACAGTGCACAGAATGTTTTTTCTAAAGTGCTTGTTAGATATCTATTTACACTTACTTTAAATATTAATGTAACATTTCTTTCAATCATTAGGTGGCTCTGAAAGTAGAGAGGGAAACACAATTATGTAACTTTGAGACACATCTTTAAAAGTTGCAAATCCATCTTACTCTGTTCTCTTTACCCAAGGCAAAAGTTTTTGACTAAAAGCCAGGAAAATGCCATATAATGCAGTTGTAGTGAATTTAATGGGTGATTAGACCTCCGTAACTGTATGAGTTTAGTTACATTAGCCTGCTACTCAGAATGCAGTGTAGGCAGTGTTTGCGCTTTTGGCCACTGCAGTTAAGGCTCAGTCCCAGACATCATATTCCAGAACAGCTACCTTGGAATAGACTGAAACTCTGAATTATGGTCGCAGAAAAAAAGAACACACAAACCACTCACAGTTGCTAGTATCATAAAACCTGCATGAGGGTTTCTGCAAGCTCCTGCAACCTACCATATGCCGGAGGGACACTACAGATATTGTGGCTGTTGGCAGGGAGATGCACAGCCAGGAGAGGTAATACTTCATTCAGCACGCTCCTCTTGCAGCCCCTGGCAAGAGGTTTTCTGCAGTTTCCTACAGAGCTGCAAATAGAAACTAAGGCTCTGTCTGACTCACTGAACGTTTAAGAAGGAGACAGATGAAAAAGATCTTGCCTTTTCCTTCCCCACCCCTGCACCCCCAGGTTGAGTTCCCATTGCAGGGCAAAGGTTTTATTGTCAGTTATATTGAACCAATTTCATTTTAGAAAGAAGTAGAAAGGGAGACCTCTTTAAACTTACTTATCATAGCTATTTCTTTCTTAAATTCTGTGACTGTGGTAATTGTAAGCTGAATTTAGCCTTTTATGATTGACCTTCTAGTTCTTCTCTCAAAGATCCCTGGGCATAATTTTGCTCTATATTTATCCAAAACCCTTTTCCTAAAGTTATCCAGAGCAAAAGCACTGGTAAATACCTGGAGTAGTATGCCCTCTTGGAATCTTGTCTCTGTGCATCCTAAATGTTATGTGTCTTTTGGTCCAGAACTTTAGTAGCTTGTCTGTTTCATTAGCTAACCAAGGGACCAAGAGGCACCCCTGCAAAAATTCCATAGCTTTCAAAACAGAAATTTCTTTTACATAAGCTGTGATTTTCAGTCATTGAAATCTGACTGACCTGAAAGCGCAGTAAATATTCAGCTTTTCTTTATACTTCACATTCTATAGTTTATCCTTTCACAACTATTACTTCCTTCAGAACCTCCTGGTTTATTTGTGAGCTACTAAATGGTGGTGGCTGAAAATACATACTTATATATCTTTAAATGTTTGCTCATTGTATTAGTGATGTATTTATACATGCAGTTTCCTCACTCTGCTCTAAGTTACATAGTGAAATATTGAAACATCTTAAGCATTGGTACTGCAAAAAACGAACTTGAGATCACAAATCTTGTAGTTGTTCTGTGTATTTGGTGAAAAAACCCAAAACCCTGTGCCACAGAGACATTTCAGAGACAGACTGTGATTCAAATAGCTCCCTCTGATTAGAGTAAAAGGTTGAAAAATAGGGACATTTGTCATGACATTCAACAGATAATAGAATCGTTTAGAATTTGAGCTTCTAGAAACATAACTGAAATGCTCTCAGGTCAAAGCTGTATCCTGTGGGCTTTCTAAATTTCCACATTTATCCCTCTGGTGAATCCACCCAGCACCCCTGACTCTTTGGGCAGATCCTTGATTGCTTTTTGCAGTCAGCTGTATCAAACTCTGTGTGGCATGAAAAGGGTAGGTGCCGTTTATGGATTGTATCTTCTGTACTACCCATTGGAAATGTATGCCTTCACTTCCACTTGCTGGAAAACAAGTTTTCTGCTATTAGGAGTAATATAAGGAACAGAGGTGGTTTGAGGAAAGCACAGGCAAGGGCGTATGGAACAAAAATGTTGCTTTCTAGTGTGACATTGTTTCACAGTTACCCAATTTTTCCATCTAGTTTCTAGGAGGAGAAACAATACGAAAGGAAGGATTCTGGGACTTCAAGTGTACTTCATTTTTGTGAATATGTAACCTGAAAACTGAACTTTGTAGATAAAAGTCACTATTTCTGCTTCATTCAGTTTAAGACTATAGCGGCTGTCTTTTTTTGTCAGACTTCTGGTACTAAAATCTGACTCCATTGCATGTTCTTTTTTATGATCCTGTCTAGTCCTTTAAACTTACCCCCAGCTCTGTGAAAAAATTATGAGCACAAGAAGTAAAATATATGACTTCTTTAAGACTAGCCTTGAAGTTTCCCTCAAACAGCCCTGTCCAGCAGCAGTCTTACACGTTTGGGCTGGTGGGGATCCCTGCTGCCCTCGGTGCAGGCACAGTACCTTTGCTGGATGTGTGTGTGTATTGTTTGTGCATATCTGCAGTGTGCGCATAGCTGCCCCTAGCATGTGAAAGAAATAAGGCTCAGATAGATTATACTGGGGATTAAAAAGATATGGTGGGAGTGGACACTGCTGTTGTCAACGCAAGAGCCACCACAGCCTGACTCCTTCTCTGTGTTTGTGTTGTAGCTGCAAGCAAAGCCACCCTGCTGTTTTTCCAATTTGTCCAGCACCAGGAAGCACAAGAGGAGCCCACACTGGCTGACCCAAAACAATGCGTGGAAACAGCTGAGATTGCTGTGGAAGAGCAAGCTGGAGTACAGGTGCCAGTTCAGCTTCTTTATTGCAGCTTTGCACTTGTGCAAAGTCAAGGAGAGCAGCTTCAGGCAGGTAAGTTAGCAGAGAAAAAATAAGTAAATAAAATGCTGCTTGTTATTCTCCTTTATCTGGTTTATACAAAATCTCTTGTAATGCATTATAACCTGGAGGCATCTTCTGGAGGGACACAAATTCCCATGCAGAATGCAAAGTGGTGCTGTGCAAGGAATCAGTGTAATTTTGTGAACTGCATTTCTACTCAACAAGGTTTTCTCTGTTTGGGTAGGGTAGAAGAAGGTAGTTATCTTCAGTACAGAAACACACTTGGAGAAAATTCTTGCTAATGATAAATTATGAGGATGTTGCCACCAAGTTTTGGACTGGAAGGTGAGGAGGGGTAGAACAGTCCAGGGCTTTGGATTAGAGCTGAATTTACTACCATGATCTGAGCTGAAGCCTTACCCATTTGAGAGCATATCCTCAGACAGACTGACAAGGCAGCAGGTAATGTGTATTTCCTCTTCCAAACGAAGAAAGTATAATAATTTCAGCCCTGAGAACTGGTACTATTGGAAATGCTTCCATAATATTCTAAGGTAAAACAACAGATGCCTAAGCAAAAATGCAAGTACGGCACTGCTTCTGCTTGTGAAGGTCTGAATAAGTCAGTTCAGCATAAGCAAAATTTAGAACACGTATTCAATCACCAGTCAGTTTAATGCTAAACAGAGAGATATGACATCCAAATACTCATTTGCCAGTGGAAAAACAGCCCCCAGTTAATACATGAACACAGTTGTACATCTTCAATGTTAAATGAGCAGGAAACAAAAACAAGACTAAACAAAAATTAGCCTGAAACCTATGATGCCACACTAAAGGAATGACAGTGTGATACACAGTTTAACTTTTCAGTATTATCTTTTTATGGTACCTGTACCTTGTCTTTTCAACAGAGGCTGCTCAGATTCTCAATTACACCTGGGAAGTGATGAAGTGTGATGATCCTTTAAAATACAGGTAGTACACTACACAATAGTATTTTAAAAGGCTCTTGTGTATTTCACTCCTAAAAAAAAAAAAAAAAAAGGAACGTTATTAAATGTTAAAAGAAAAATCAGTCTTTGAAAAAGGGGTTGTAAATATATTTTTTTCCAACTGTGGAAATTTCTGCAAAGTTGCCTCTTTGCACAAAGGCAAATTAAGTACGCAAGATTGGTAGAAATATTTTTTGTCTTTTTTTTTCTCTTTCTCCTCCCTCTCTTGCACCCCCACCCTCCCTCCATTTATTTAACTTCTTCTGGAATAATAATTCTACGTGCAACTATTGCAGAATTTACCTTGTTTTATATGCAATATATCTTTATTTAATTTTAAAATATTGCTTACCAGAAAACTTTTTTATACTCTATTTTTCATTTGCTTTCCAAATAATTGTTGAAGGATTTTCAGATTCTTAGCAGAAGGAGATATATCCCCAGATGCATTTTGTTTTGTTTTTCTTTCTTCCTTCTCCCCTGCATAAATACTATTCTAAAAGTACATTTAACAAAAAGACTATTCACTATAAAAAACTTCCTCATGTAGAACAGCAGTAATATGATACACCACACACCCACTTGTGTAATCTTTATCAATAACAACAGAAACAGCATCATGATAAAAATGTATGTGATTTAAATCAGTCATTTTGGGAGTGTATTTATTCAAGATCCTTCAAGCAGAGATGAATAGCAGGTTTCTAAATGTGATATTACGAGGGTAAGCAAATGAGTCATTATTTGTATTCAAGTGCAATAGAGTTGGGCAAGAACAACACTACAAGAGGGAATAAGCAGTCATATCTAACTGTTTATTCTATTACATTCATCACCACGGGGTGTATCTGTGCATGTCAGGTCAAGGTCAGTGATCCTTGTTCACATGCATCATTCCTAGTGCTAATGAAAAACACCCCTGATGCAGCGTGTTCCAACACCAACAGCTTCAGCAGAAAACATTTCTGACTCACTTCTGCGAGCCAGAATTCACAGGTGAGGCAGAATGGCTGGGGTGGGGGGAATTCAGGATGGATAGAAGTTTAACACAGGCTGTTGGAGATGGGCATTGAAAAGAAGGATAAATTTTAACTGCAGAAAAGAACAGTACTGTTGTGTGACAAGCTATGACTCCTTTACACCTTGGCTGTTTGAGTTTCAAAGCCAAAGAGTCTTTCAAAACCCAAAAATATTTAAGAAAGCCCAGCTTGGTTCTGAGTCAGTTTCCAAATAATAAGTTTTAAAGTTATGATATCCATAAACCTTAATTATCTTTCTCCACAAGTTTCTTGAAGGCAGGGAAACAAGAGATGGAATATAACAGCACAGACAGAAGAGCTTATTAGTTGACAAGGTGGTGTTAGGTCATAGGTAGGACTCAATGATCTCAGAAGACTTTTCCAACCTAGTTGATTCTGTGATTCTTTTCCCCCTCCTCCCGACTCTCCCCTTCCAATCAGTGCAAATTTTACGTAAATTTTCTCTGCATTTCAGTGTCCAGATAGAAAAGATACACTTTCTGGAAGGGTTGATGACCTGTAGATATATATGTGTATGAAAAATTAAAAATTGACCATAGAATAACTTTTCAGGGTTGTTGTGGGGACTACTATTGTTTGATAGGCTAGTAGATTTATTACTAAGAATTCTAACAACAGTTATGTGCATTATTTGTACTTAAGCAACATACTGCTCTGCCAAACTCGTGGAACTAAAAATGCGTTTCAAGCTACGTTTTCTTGCCTGAAACTTGCTAAAATTCCATCTCTCTCTGCTTGAAAGTTTTTAATAATTAAATCTGATTTTAAGACTAGAAATTTCAGAGATTATGCTGTTTCTTACACTGCAGTATCGTTTTACAGAAATTTTGGCGGCCCCATGCCGAAGCAAGGGGAAGAACTCGATGGCCGGGGGAGTCCCTGGGGCTCTAGCGGAGGAAGAAGAGGGTGCTCCGCGAAGGGGGAGAGGCAGGCATGCTGCTGTCTCACCACACATGGGCTTGTGGGAAGTGGGAATATCAGGTTGAGTTACTCATCGGTATGGAGTCAGGAGTGTGCACAACCAATGATTTTGATGGCAGGAGGTAACGTACACATGTTTTTCAGAGAAGGTGCTGTAGGAGGACCTGCCGGCGGGCAGGAGGAGGTTTGTGCTGAGGGCTGTCATTTCCCAAGCGTAGAAGCCTGCTGGTCCCGGGAGCCCATCGCCGCCGCCACTGATGCTGTGTCTGCCCACGGTAGGAGCGGGGGGCTGGCGGCCCACGGACGGAGCGGGGCGGGGGGCGCGGGGCGGCGCTGCCCGGGGCTGGGCGCTGATTGACACCGGCCCGGGCGGGGGCGGGCCCGCCGGGACAGCGCTGCTCCCGCTCCGGGTGCCGGGCAGCGCGTCCCGCGGAGCAGCGCCGCCCCCGCGCTGTGCCCGCAGCCCGCCCGCGGCATGGCCGGCTCGCTGGGCAGGGGCGCGGCGAGCTGGCGGATGCGGAGCGCGGCGGGCGGCAGGAGGGAGAAGCCGGCGAGCGCCAAGCCCCAGCCCCGGCACGGTAAGCGGGAGGCTCGGCGGGGCTTCCACCGCGGCGGGACGGGCAGCCCCCAGGACAACTTGCCTGGGACTTGTTCTACTCGTTCGGCTCCTGTAGGGCAGGGTATCTCTTTCTCCTTTCCCCTCCGACGAGTGTGGAGGGAGAGGAACTCCCTACACCCAAATTCCGCGCCGACCTGCGCCTCTTGTCTTTTATTTACCGAGGCGAGGAGAGAGGAACAGTGTTCGCGTGCGTTTTGTCATCTCGCTTTGATAGGGGATTCTTTGATTGGTTTTGTAGAAAGCATTTGCAACCTGGCAAACGCCAGTGAACGTGGGAAGAGTCCCCGAAATCTCTTTTGCGTTTCGTGATCATAATACCCGGAGAGCACTGTTGAAAATATTGCCCTGTGTAGTCTTGTCTCCTCCTGCCTTCGGGGAGAGAGATGCTCTCTTCCGAGGCTAAGCAGCACAGAAACAGTTCTCCCAAAATCAGATCCTGAGTTTGAAGACATAGAAGGGAGTGGTGTAGCACGAACTATTGAAAACAAGTGTTGAGGTTCATGACCCTTGTGTGCTGAACAGTGAATGCAGTTTATCCAGAGCCAAATCTGTTATGTATGGTTTTCTTACTGTTCTGCTTGGCTGTCACCGTTGCCTGCTTTGAGGAACAAACCCAACTGTTTGTGGGTCTGGTTGCAGTGTCTGGAAATCTCACTCGAATTTGTTCTAGCTGTGTGTTCCCCCTTGGGTTTTAAATCCTCTAGTCGGGTGTGTTTGCAGAAGTCTCTGACCTAACCCCTCAAGGGTAAAGTAACAGTCTAAGTTGTGCTTGAGTTCTGCCGTAAGTCATATTGATTTGGTTTTGGATATGTTAGCCCCCAAAGTAACTTTGTGTCTTTTCCTGAGAAAGTAATTGAAAGAGTAATTTGTAATCTTCGCAAGTCCACAGGGTGCTCACGCAGTAGTCTTGATGACAAAGATGTTGGGATGACGGGGAGCCTGGTGTCTCAGGCGATGGCGTTTTGAGAAGATGCTTGCTATGAAAGTAATACCCCCAAGTGCAGGTCTGAAATGAAAGAAAACTCAGTGTTTCTCCCACCAACTGTCACCTGGATATTTCTGAGACAGAGTGGTTTTACAGCAACACTTCCTTTTCTATTTTGCTTCTTTGTGACTGTTTCACAAGACTAAAAGTCTGAGCAAAGATTTTGTCAGTGGATGTCAAAAACCCTCTAAAATCAATGACTGCAAAACAAGAGGATGTGTTACATAGTTAGAGAATAAAAGTATCAGTTTAAAAGTAGTTGTAAATATTTATCTTATTAATTCTTAGTGTAATGCTGGTAGTGGGGAACAGCTCACATGACAGAAATAGTTGATGGGATTCCTTTAAGCTATATACCTGTTATATGTGAGTATTATACAGTAGCCAGGCATATAGACCAAAATTCTGGATGCAGAAAGTCAATGGCAATTTTGCCACATACCTGAGAAGAGCCAGAATTGAACCCCCAGACAGTGTGGTGTAATGTGTTGGGCCAAACTGAAAATAATTTACTGATTCAGCTATGCAATTTTGGCAATATTTATAGTCCAGTAAATACTGCTGTAATTAATGTATTATCAAAGTGGGTCTGCCATAAATTAATTAATTTAGGGAGTTATTTTGTAACTTGGTTCTAATTCACCTTAAGAAAAAAGATATGGTGTGTTTCAGTCTATCAGTTACTTGTAAATGTTTTCTAAAGCATTATATGACACTAAATTCTCATTTAAGTAATTGCTGCAACAACATGGAACACTAAATTACACTGCAGCCCATATAGTTTGCATCCCAATTAGTTTTCAAGTGTGATTTAAAAATAAGAACACTTTCTGCTGTATCGTCTTTGAAAGGTGTACCAGACTTGGTTACCAGATTATTTACTAACCTTTAGCATCTTCAAATGTAAGGTGAAAAATTAAATTAGACTTAATTTGCATGTCTCTAATACTGATGGTGTGCTATAGTGAAATTGTTTTGGGAGAAAACCAAGAAATACTATTATTTCAGTATGGTGTCAAACATTTAAAAGTTGCAGAAACAATCTCTTTTCCAAGAAGGGACTTTCAAGTCAATTTCAGCTTTTGTAAGCAGTATTGATCAATTCATGCAGGAATGAAAAATTTGCTTAAAACTTTTAAGCCAAAGCATTAGAGGGGTTATAAATAAGATATACCTAAAACTAAAATTGTAGTATGTGAGCTGTCAGCACTTCTTAACTGGCAAACAGACTTACAGGCTTGACTCATTCACATGTGCATGCATGCAGTTATCAAACTGAGGTGAGAACTATTCACAAGCAAACTGGGATGTATCAGAACTATGAAATACCTTCAATATTGTGAGGTAATACTCTTTCCTACTCTCTGGTTTTGCTGCCAAACCATTTTGATGGGTCACCAGGCTGTGTAGGGAAAAAGAGTCAAAGCGCTATGGATCTCAGTGGTACTGTTGTGACTGACACTAGCTGAAGACCAAGCACAATATTTCTGTGCATGTTTGGGTTAAGATATGCTTATCTGGGCATCACTTAAGGATCTAAACTGGCAGGGTGCATATTGAGTTGCACCTGAGCAAACCTGACATTTAACTGAGTCCAATTACAAATATTTCCAGCTTTGACGTTCTTCTCACCTTTTATGTAAGCAATTACAGAGACGTTTTTATACTTTTCAAGTATTTTAAAGCACAAATATGAAAATTTTCCTGTGATCTCCTGTGCAAAAGTTCTGGTTTTACACTTTTTGTAGTTTCATACCACATAAAGCAATACAAAGTAGAAACGAGCATTTCCACCCATTGTGGTCTAGACAGTAAATTAAGTCTTTGTCAAGAATCCAGCAAAAAGTTCAAGATCCTATTAAGATGATTAAATTAATGGTCTCACAAAAAGCCAATTTTTAAATGATATAATGTCTGGTTTGCATTGGCCCCTTACCTCTAAAATCGCTAAAGAGCTTGAAAACTGAGATGGACAGCTATAGCCAGAATTCTATCACAGGCACTCTATGAGCAGGAGATGTTAAGGAGTAGTAGCATAATGAAAACCACAGGGTAAATCAAGTAATATTTTATGGTATTGCTTAAGAAAACTTTGAAATACTATATGAAAAAATTGCCTCCCTTGAGGAGTAGATATGGAAGCTTTGTGACCAGAAGTTGTGAATTAGAAATATGTTTTAAATTACTTGATATCACCAGGAATAACTTCTGAAGAGAAAACAATATTTTATATCCCTTTTAAAGCTATGTGAAAGTTAGTGTTAAAACACTCACCAGGGAAAACCAGCAAATAATACAGGAAAAAATAGTGCTGGATGTAGGTATAAGAATGTGTGTACACACAGCTGAAGTTTTAGACAGAAAATTATTGCCTCTTAATTTTATTTTTTTTTTTAAAACAGCTCACAACATGTGCCAAATTTAGGCTGGAGAGTGGAAGTCCTCTGTGCTTCAGCCAGCACAGTGAAATCAGTTGTCAATGACAATATGTTAGATTATGCCTAGGTAGGCTGGATAAATGAATGTGAGCTATATCAATGCTTCTTTTTCACCTAGACCCACTGACTAATTTCAGTTTTCACCTGTTGAGCTATCACTGAACAAGACAAAAACTGTTACCTTTTTTGTTTGGTGTAATGGAAAGGTTGTAGTATGGCAAGGGTAAAAGTCAACATGCCACTGTAGAGAAGTGGGCTCTTCTAAAGGTGTTGAACGGACTTGGGGGAGGGGGAAACGCCATACAAACCTGTCCATTGCTTTCCTCTTCTATAAGCCTAGTTATAAGCACATATGCTAATGACTCCTGGACTGGACTGATTCCACAGCTGACAGTAGGGAAATGAAGTTGTGCTTGAGCTTTCCACTTTGAGAGGTTCTCATCTTTGCACATTTCTTCTTGAAATATTCAGCAGTGTGCTTCAGTATTTTCTGTTGGCTTGTTCCTTTGTTTTTTTCTTCTCTGTCTCCTGGGAAATAATGTTCTTGGTCATATTGAGGTAGCCATAACCAAATCGGTTTTGGTGAAGGTGTAGTTCTCTACGCCTCACTTTTTTTATTTGTGCCCTAAGTGTTCTATTTGTAAAAATAAGTGTCTGAAATTCATTTAGGTGTTTATATATATATATATATATATATGCTAAATATAAAGGAACAGAAATTTTCTTCTAGAAACAAGTAAACATCTTCTCTGTGATCAGCTGGAATAATCTGCAGGTAGACTTCAAATATTAAAGAATTTTTCTAGTCTGTATGTTCAGGAAGTGTAAACACTGATTTTTTTGTATTTAGATCTACTTTTGGGGTCTCACTAGTCAGTGAGTGTGTTTGCTGTGTGTAATGCAGACCTTACTGTGAAGGTCAAATGGATGGGTAAAGGGTTTGGCCTGGAGAACAAGCAGGGTTGGTTTACCAAACATATTTTAACTTGCTTAGCCCTTCCCTTTTTCGCTTGATGTAAGTGATAGCAGTTACCCCTTTCTGTGGTTGCTGTGTTTATGTTTGGGGGTTTTTAAATTATTTTTATTTTTTATTTGCTTCTTTTGTTTCATGATTTTTTCAAATGAATTTACTGTAAAAAAGGGAATAGTCTAGTGAATGCCTAGTTCATAAAGTATATTTATGACACAGAGAAAACCTAGCACTACAACTTGCACAATTAGAAGTAACCAGAGCTACAAATCCTTGTATTATTTTAAATTTGAATTTACAATAGAATGACAAACTCACCATTTAAATCTTAGGAGCTGACTCAAAATACAATTTTATGATATTCATTTAAATCTAATTTTGGCACAGAAATGCAATTTAGAAACCAAAGATTTCCCCTCTATTCCATAATCAGATTTTCTGACTTTTTTTTTTTTTTTTAAAACAGAGTATTTGAATGGTTTTAATCATGCAGAGGTCACTAATCACCTTGCTGGGAAATACAAGGTGTGATCTAAAAGGGGGAAAAAGTAACATTTTCCTGATAATTTGGCTTTTGCCATTTGAAGTTCTGAAGCTAGGTGAAATGATGGCTCTGACAGAAATATAGAAACTATCTCATTTTGGTACATTCTGGAGTACTTTATATTTTGAGTAACCCTGTTTTGGGGGTATTTTATACTTGCATCTGGAAGTTTCCAGTCTTAGTATTCAGTTTAGTGTCTCTGCCTTTGCCTTTCCATTTAGCCTTGCCATGTTAAAACAATGAATCATCTTGTCCATTAACTACAGTTGGAATGTCTGTTTATGCACTGAATTTGTTTTGTCATGTTGCCATAATAATTGATTGGAACTGTGGCAACTCTCAACTGCTTTCCCATATGTATTTGGGCTGGATGGACTTAACCCTGTGCTGTTCTGAGCAGTAGAAGCATAAGCTATCCCCAAACTTGGAATATCTTTATCCTCTTGGGTTTCAACTTCTTTTTCTCATGAAACTGTAAGGTAGCATTTTGATTTTTTCTGTCTTCATGTATATGACATTATGTAGAGGCTGTAATATTTCCAGTCATACAAAATCATAGCAGAATTGCAATACACGTGTATATAGCAATTGAACCAGGAATGTTGTTATTGTAGGTTCACTTTGATATATTCTGTTTCATTGATGGATTTTAAATTGGTGTTGATTAAAATATTGAAGTGTTAAGTAACTAGTGAAATAAAACTGTAACAGCATTCTTTGATTAATTTAGAGAAGTGATGTGGTACAAATGAAAGGGCCACGTGGCAGAGAGGATGTGCCAGCAAATGCAATTCACACCTCTTGCCATGTGAGTGGGCTTGAAGATAGCTCTCTGGTTGCTATTTAAGCAGAATGTTTTGAAAATAAATGTCTTTTTGTTCAAAAGGCATTACACTGACAGTTTCTAGACTCAATAAGTACTATTTACCCTTAACTTTATAGTAGTATCATTGAGAGGTAAATACTGAAGGATCTGCTTAATAAATAAATTCAAAATATTGTGTAAAACATGTTATTTTTATGATGGCTTTGTGATCTTGTCTTGTGCACTGTGATGACTAAGAATACTTTTTGTGTGCTCTCTATGACCAAGTTTCATTGAGTTGTTAGTCCTACATTCCTGTGAAAAGTATCAAAAAGTAGAAATGAGGTGTAGGAATTAGTGGGTAGAACATACTCCTGAAGGCAGATTAAAGTAGAACTGTTATTTTGTGATAATGAACCCAAGAGCCTGTGCAAAAAAAGTAAGAAAAATGACTTGTTATTGTCGATGACTAAATTGCGCTTCGCTGTACAAACCATTCCACTATTTTGTTCAATACTGATCGGTCTGAAACTACAGAGCTGTCTAAACTGCTGGCACTTGTAGTGAGGGGGAGGAATGGGAGATGGAGAAGATACACTCTTTCTCCAGAAGTTGGATTGAGTAAATTTGTGTAGTGTAACCAGATGTCCCCACCAGTTTCATCTTTTGGGCTGATAGTCGCTGTAGTTTCATGTGGGAGGTCACGGCTGCTGCTAGACAAGAAGTGGGTGTGAGTAAAATTTTTTAGGAGTGAGAGGTGGTTCTGTAATGAGAAGCTGTACACAGAAAGATCAAGGGACCCCTGCGATATGTTCACATCAGCCAGGATTTCAAAACAGATGAGAAGCTGTGCTCTGTGCTGGGCAGAGTGTCTCAAGATTTCTGCATAATTTTTTAAATATATGTCATCTGGATAATCAAGTCTTGACATCATTATTGTGTGGCTTGTGCTGTTCAAGCCCAAATGAGAAGGAATGGGAATACAATCTTCAATTTTTATTAAAGCCAGAGGTGTGAATTTTTGGTTTTCTAGCTATTTTAAGTTGTGAGAGATATTCAGGTTTGTAAAGCCATTTAAAACCTGGAGGAAGCTGCTCTTTAGAACACAACATGTGCAGAAGGGAAACACAGTCTATTCCAGTCTGAATGACGTTGGCGTTCTGTAGATTCTCTACAGTAGGCTGCTCCCAGTCCAGGTATTGATTTCAGATAGCATTGAAATAGCCTGAAGAATGGTCAGTTGTTTGTGTTAATGGTACTGCTGGGTGCAACCTAAATTGCTTCAAGCATTTGGCCTACACAGGCAAGTTCTAATGAAGCAAAAAAAGACTTTACCACTGCTTTTATGAATTGTGCAACAGGAGGATGTCCTGTTATTTTTCACTGAGAAATAGTAATGACCTGATTAGAATAGAAGCATATTTAGGTTTTTTTTTAGTGTGTGTAGTCTTTGTTTTCTCAGTGTTCAGGCTGAAAAGCTAGTCCCAGTTCAATTACTTTAATTTTTGGCAGAACACTGTATGCAATTGTAAAGGTGGGAAAAGGATCACCTTGCAGAAACTGTAGTAATTGGAGTGAGATTCTGATCTTGGAATGGTTTGATCCTGTGGACTGCAGCTCCTTGCTGTATGCACCATATCAGTCAGTGAGCTTATTTTTCAGGCTTTCTGAATTCTTCTGTTTTGGCACTTGTTCCAGAGAGTGAGTACACAAGTGATCTCACAGAAATCATGATTAAGTGACACCTGAGAGTTTTTTGGAGTTCTTAATAGCTTTGAGCAGTAGCTCCATTGCAGGGAGAGTAAACTTGAAGCTACATTCAAGACTAGCTTTTTTTTCCTTCTTACTCCTGTACCACCGTGATGCCAGTTTGATGGCAGATGAACAGTTTTAGCCAAAGGCTTTTGTATCTGCAAATTCAAATTCTCTTTTATGACTTTCTCAATGTAAAAATAGGAAAGTGACAAAAATATATATTGGTATGTTTTGACAGTAGTATATGACTGGGTTTTTTTTTTTCCCCTGGATCTAGTTAAAAGTTTTGATTGTATTCAGCATATCTAGTGGAAGCCTGAGGAATACATAAGACAATTCAGGTTGGAAGGATCCTAAGGAAGATCTCGAGTCCAGTTTCCTGCTCTGTGTCAGCTGTGAGATCAGATTGGGTTGCTCAGGTCTTTTTTCAGTCCAATCTTGAAAACACTCAAGGAAGGAGAATGCACAAAATCTGGCAACTGGTTACTTTTTCACAAGTCAAAACTCGAAATAGACCCTGATGACTTTGGAAAAGTGCAAATTTTAGAAAATGACCATCTTCCTAGAAATCAGCCCAAGAGTAAGTAGTGCAAAAATGGTTCCACTGATGATCTGAGTACCACTTGCAAAGCATAGTGCAAACTGCCTTATTTTAAAATGTTTCAGAAAAGATACCATGGAAAGCTAATAATTTGCTAATATACATAGCGTTCTGAATAAAAAGAGTAATAACTACTCATAGGTTTGCAGTCCCTTATCTGAGTACACCTAGAAACTTAGTTAACTTTTCGAGAATTGCAGAAGAGTATGCCAGCTGTCTGGCCCTTTAACTATCCATTGCATAAATCAGAAATGCAGGTAAGATTTTGTGACAAGAAGAGTCTTTGCAACCTGAGTAATTGAAATGTTGCAATGTAGTTACAGCACAGAGGACTCTGGTCGTTATGGAGTCTGAAAAAATAATGCTTTGCTGTGTTGTTTTTGTTTACTTTTTTTGGGGGGAAGGGGGCAGTGGGAAGAGGGTGGTTGTATTTTTCTTGTTTTGTTTTGTTTGGGTTTGTTTGTTTTTATTTGAGGTTTTTTGGTCCCTCTGCAGGACTGAGAGCTTCAGTCTTCAAGTCACTCTGTGTTTCTTTGTCTCTTCCTTAATCATGCTGAGTTTGTATCCTGTATGCATCATACTTGACTTAGAGGTGAAGACTCAATATTTATTTTCACCTTTAACTCTCTTGTAGAGTAAGACCACCAATCTCTGGTGCACCCCTCTTCAACAATGCAGAAGAGGGCTAGTGTTGGGTCTGTTTCGGTGTTGTCTGCCTGGATCCCTGCACTGTGCACAGTAGCAGAGACCATTTTACTTGGTTCTGCCAGTAGAAAGCTTGTGTGCCTCCTGTCCCTGGACTTGTTGGGTGGACTTGCCCACAAATCTGTGAAAGTAAATACAAGCTCGTTATACTCCTATGAATCACTCACTCCTCTGGGCCAAATAAGGTTTAAAAATAAATTTAAAGAAAAAAGAGATTAAAATGGTCCACGAACCAAATATTTTGTGTTTTAGTGACCTCTAACTGCACCCCTGGAACTCTGCAACCTGGAGCAAGGAAGCCGTATCCACATGGCAGCCCTGTAGCTACAGGCCAAATGTTCATTGCACATATTTCTGAACACCAGGAGCCATTCACAAACTTTCTGGGATCTGCCTCTGGCTACTTTGGTGAGGACTCCGGAATTCTGATGGTCCTGTTGGATCTGGGCTCCCAGCGCTCCCTGGGTTTCAGGTTTGAGGCAGTAGTATGGCAACCTGTTCTGATGTTCCACATGTCATCCTGCCCACAGGATGGTTGGGTTTCTCTGGATGTCCCCTGTGTCTGACTTAAGGAATCTGATGAAGAAAGTGCAGCTCCACTGCATCTTTTTGTCCTGGTATCTCTTTGTGTACAAGCCTACAAGTGAATTTTTGCTATTTTGCAACAATATTCCTATGTAAAAATTGCCAGGCAGCTTAGCCTGCATGCAGTAGTGCAACCTTGCTGATAATATATTTTTCTTTACAAGGAAGCACTTTATAATTTTTGGTATTAACAGCCATTGTCTCATATGTCCTAATAAATTCAGCTATTTGGTATAATTAATTTGTTAATGCTTCTGCAATCATGTAACAGGATACATTGGGCTACCAGCACTCTCAAGGCACTCAGGTTAAAAGATTATTTAGAGACTCACTTTGCTTAATAATATTTTAATAAGATCTTTCATTGAGATCTGGGGCCATTAAAGTCTCAGTTTTCAAATTTTTCTCTTGCTTGTGTTTCCCTCAACTGTTTGGCATTTTTCTTTAAACCTGACATCTGTTTTTATTTTATATTTATTTGGTCCCACTGCCCTTTGAAGATTTTATTTTTAACAAGTAGATGGGTAAGCATTTCTATCAGTACAAATTTGATTCAGAAATCTTTGTTCAAGGGTTTTCCTTGGATCCTACACTCCTAGTAATACTGCAGGTGTCAAAGTTAGGGGCAAAAGGTGATTGAGAAACTAATTGAGTAAATAGATGTCATTCGTGATTTTGCTAATGTATAGAAAAAATATGGACTGTATCTGCTGCCAAAGTTGTGAAAATTTGACAGTGGCTGACTTTGTGATGCAGATGGCAAGACAGATTTCTCCCATTCGTAATATTTAATATGTTTCCTGAGAATAAGCACTCAGACTTCAACAGTTGTTTTTTAAAAATGTGTCTGTGTTTGAGAAGGGGTGTATGAAGCCAGTCCACACAGCAGAAGGAATTGCAAGGAACTAATAGCTTCCTCAGGAACGTGTGTTCTCTGATCATAGCTCGCTGAGTCTTGAATCTGGTGGAGAGAACGTACTGTAGGAAGGGTGACACGAAGTACTTTAATTGTCAGGGCAGCACTGCATAGTGTGGGTCTGTGTTACCACTTTGTGTTGTTTGTATGTTTTTGCTACAGAAGAGGACAGCACTCACAGCAGGCACTACCGAGCTGGGAACTCTGCTGCTGTCTCTGTTAGCGCTGTCTGCTCGTGTTGTGTGCTTGCTTCCGTATGTGTAGTTTAGCACTTAGTCTCTACAACCATTGGAGTAATGTATCTGAAAACTCTTGTGATAATTAAAGCTAATGACAAACAGCCGTTTAAGAAGTTAATTAACCTGTTTGCAATATACTTGTCCATTCTTTTTTAAATCTTTAATATCTTCTACTCCTTTAGACACATTTCGTGAGATACTACTGCTCGTTCCAAATTTGAACTCATTGCTTTTGGCTTTGTACATCGTAATAACCTCCACAGCAACCACTGTGATACCATAAACAGAGGGTTTGACTTCAGGTGAAGAATGTAGGCAGTAAAAGCAGAAAAACGCATAAAGGAAAATGTGGGAGGATGGGGAGGACAGGGAAAGTGATTATTCTGGATTTCTGTGTAGTGATACATATCCACCCCCTGATTTTTTTTTTTTTTAATCTTTACTGATAGCTGAAAGAAAATAAATTCTTTTAAAATGTCAGAGTGGAACTTCCATTTTAGACAGTATAATTGAAAATATACAAGCAATGAGGTTGTATTCTGTATAGGGTTTCTTTTTCCCTCTTTCCATTCATTTTTAAAAAATCACTTTAGTAAATCCATCGTGGGAGGATAGTTTTGCTGCTGTACTTTTCCCAGGATGCAGCAAAAGAAATTGCATTTGCAGTTCACAGAGGATGAAATTAGACTTGCTCTGTCCTGATGATCCACTGCTCCTATACCGAGCACATTTCTGGGTGAGACTCTTGCATGCTATAGAAGACAGTGCCCTGAATGTGCTTGCACCTGCTCTTGTGCATGAAGGAACAGGCACGGATTTGGGCCCACGTAGCTCCCAAATTAGAATTAGGTACTGTGTGGAGTGCCTGTGTGTGTGTGTGTCTGCTTCCTCTCTGGGGTGTCATTTTTGAAAGGGGAGACTTCAGACATGTCACTTCACTTATAGAGGTTGAGACTATGTGATATTCTGTAATAAATTTATACATGCTCAAAAAGAGCATGGTTTCAGAGAGCATCAGCAATTGAAAGATACCCATTTTCAACTTGAACCTTCTCATGTTGAAAACATAGTTGGGTTCTAAACTGTAAAGTCAGTAAACGTAATTGGCAAATGCAAATCACATTGTGGCAACTGAAAGAGTGGACTCTCTTGTTGTTGTTGGGTGGCAGAAACAAAACTTAAAACCCCACATGCTCCTTTTTCTTTTTGAGTAAGAACATCTTGCTCTTTAGCACTTCGGCCAAACCACCTAATAAAGATTATGTACGTAGATCTCTATTTCTAAGGTTTTGTAGCTGGCTGTGGCTTCTCTAAAGCAGCTCCACACAGACAAATGCTCAAAAGACCTTAGTGCTCATGTAGCACCTGAAGTACCTGTCTGCCAGACTGTACAGCAATAAGTACTTCCTTTTCTAACAGAGTATGTATAGTGGCTATGGGGAAAAAAAATCTTCAATAAGAGCAGAGATCAGCAAGGATCTCAAAATTAATGTAACACTGATCCTGTGCTCCTCAAAGCTTGTTAACGTGAGGATACTCCCACAGTATACCTATACATATCTAAAAGCAGTGAGCACATTCTGTTTGACAATTCCAGCAGTTTTCATTTACATTTCAAAGCCAGAGAGAGACTGAGAGTACTCATATCTGTAATTCCAATAGTCCCTCTGTCTGGATGGCTGTTTCTGTGGAGCTGACACAGTCTGGAGAGTTTTCATCAATTTCATTTGTTCCATCTTCTCAGATGAGCCTTTAATCTCCCTCTTGCTGATCCCTAGTTTATAATCAGATTTGACAATGATACGATGGCAGTAAATATCTTGATGTGAAAGTCTATAACAAAGCAGAATTGTCTTTTCTTTCCTTACTCCTTGGTGAGGTAAAATTTTATTTGTGAAATGTGAATAACTTTGAAGCATAAAGCTACCTATTTTCAGGCCATTTTCAGGTGCATATGTTTACAAGTGAGATGTTAATTTTCCCCCCTCTAGAAAAGACAAGCAAAAAGCTTGGATATCAGTTTTATGTCAACTTGACTAATTATTCCATTTTCCCAGGGGTTGATAATATGCTGATTTCAAGGAAGATCTGAAATAAGAGATATTTGATGTGCGGATAATAATTTTCATTCCTGAATGGTTTTAGTGCTGTCAACTAAAACCTTAGAGTTAAGTGAATGAAAATATGTTTAATAGCTGCATTTAGCAAAGGCTGTTCCATGATTTGGGTTTTTTTTCACTGTTTTGTATGCAGATGTTAGCTGCATAACTTCTGCATCTATTTTGCTTCCCATCAAAATGGAAAAATACCTTCTCTTTTCTTTTTAAGCCATACTCTGCATAATCTTAACAGCTCAAATTAATGGCAAGAATATTCAGAATAGGAGGTTGGAGATAAACACAAAATGAAGCACATACCCAGGTTATGTTAAGCATAACCTGTGCCTATGGAGTAAAACAATTTGGTCCAAACTATAAGATGTTAACACTCATGTTTAATTTTAATTAAGTTTTTTTCCTTGAATAATTTAATCTGGTTGTGTCTCTCCTTTACTTTTTATATTCTTATTTATAATCCTGGTATTATACAGTTGTGGCCTGCCTGTCACAAATCTTTCTGTGACAAATCTTTGGATGCAAAAGACTCTAAATACACCATCATATTTTCTTTCTTTCTTTCTCTCACTCTTCTTTCCATGATACACTAATTTCAATCTCCTTACTGTTCCAAAAATTCTTACCCCATTATTCAGTTCCCATAACCTCAGTTGAATATGAGCTTCACTGTCAAAATCAAGAACTTGAATGTGGTTTCCCCTCTTGCTTAAGCCCTTGCTCTTTCTTTTTGGGATTTGCTGTTTTTACCACCTGTCTATTCAGATTTCCATCTGGCACACTGAAGACTCTTCTATTAGATATATATAAAATCTGCTGCTAAGATACAGACTTTAATTTCCTTTATTTAAAGAAATTTGGAGGTTTTTATGCACGTGAAATTATGCAGGTTTTTTTCTTCACAATTGTAATGAGACACCAAATTTTCAGCTCGATGGTCCCCAAATTCGCTTATATCATAACACTGTAATTTTCATTTATGCTTTCTCTGGTTTCTGTTTTTTTTTTTTTTTTTTTTTTTTTTTTTTTTTTTTTTTTTTTTTTTTTTTTTTTTTTTTTTTTTTTTTTTTTATGTCAAACATAGTAAACTTTCCAGGTATAACTTTGCAGGTAGAATGGAAGATTCTGAGGAAACCATATTCCTAACTATACACTTCAAAACCAAACTCAAATCACAAGAAGTACACGGAAGTGCTAGTGATGATTGCCCTCTTTTCAAGCTGCTGTTTTCTCTGATATTGGAAATGTTTCTGATGTAGGAAAATGTCTTTGTTGTTTTGGGTACACACACGAATTAGAGAACTATGTGGAAATTTCTGATAGAAAGGGAGAATCTAATTTGGGAGGTTCCCACAGGTTGTGGGGAGTAGGGAATGACTGCATTAATGTTCATCACTGGCAAATGGTAAAAAATCTTTTTTATTGGGTCATTTTTTCTGGTTTAATCCACCTGTCTTTTTAGTTCTCCCTGGTTATGCTATTACAGAACTTTGGGAAAGATATTAAAAAGTTGCATGCAGTAAATGAGCATTACAATTTCCTTATTAATGCTACTTTTCCCTTTGGCAAGCTTTTCAACTTCAGAGAGTATGTTTTTTCCCCTGCACTTAGAATTAATTTTGTATGGCTTGTCAGACAAATTATTTGAAGTAGGAGAAAACACCACATATGGCCCTCTGAAGTTGAATGCTGAGACTGAGCTGGTCTTATATATATGAGTGGTCCATGAGCCAGAAGAGAACGCGGAGTTCAACAAATGGGGACAAGTTGTAAATAATTCAATATTCAGGAAAAAGTGATAACCATCATTGTTTGTGCCAGCATGTAAGTTGAACTTTGACTAGCTTAGAGTTACATTTTTTTGTATGTCTAGGGGAAAGATGGTAAAGGTTATGTCAGCTGAAACTAAACTATCTGAGATTTTGGGAGAGATAATTACTGAAAGCAATACAATTCCTCTAAAGAGTTTAATTCTATATAATTTATTTATTTTTAATATATGTTATATCCATATATGAATTAAATATTGTTGTATAAGAGCAGAGTGCCTGTTTTGGAAAAGACTATGCGCAACTCTGTACGAGAAGGGATGCAGTATTGCCTGACTCAACCAGTTATAAGGAGTTTTGTGGCAGTGAGCAAAGAGCTGAATTTAATACCTTAAACATATGGGGCATACAGGCAATGTCTGCACAGTGGCTGTTTGGGTTTGGGAAATGGGAACAGGTATCCCAGGACTTTACTGAGGTAAGTTAGTAGGTTTTTGAGTGTGCAGAAAGATGCATATGCTGGACAAAGGTAACGTGGCCAAATCTGCATGCATAGAGCTCAAACGTTGGCACTTTTCAAAGTTGCTCATCAACAGCTTCTGAGTAACCAATTTAATTTCGCAAGTGTGGAATATTTTGAAGTGATGAAATAAGAACTATTATAGTTATGATAAGGGGGGCAATAGCAAAGAGTATGATTAACAAGCAGACAAAACAGTGGAAATAGGAGAGCAAAGCTGCACACAGAAGGTTTTATTTCCAAATAAAGGACATTCCTCAACTGAGCCAGCACAAAGATGAGTGTAGTATATGTAAAAATGAGGTGTGGAGAAGATGAAATATTTAACTGGTCAAAGAAAGCAAAGAGTAGTATAATATACAGTAGTCAGCAATAATGATCATTCCAGGTCAGCAGTTGAAAAAGGTATTTGATAAATGTCCTAATCAAAGAATGAAAAGCAGAGACAAACTGTTTTAGCTCACTTTTAATCAAAGCCAGGAAGCAAATGAGAATCTCAAGCTAGATGTTTTCTCCTATCTGTGCTCTGCCTGGGGAAACTGACAGGTTTCCAAGTAGGAATATAATGATTTTTGAAATATGTAATTGATACAGTGAAACTGTTGCAGGTTTGCGTCTCTCTGGAGTTTATCTGATTTGTGTTTAGGTGGAGGAAAACAGTGAAGGCAACTTTGCCACATAAAGTCCAGATCACTAAATTAGCTATTAGAATATCTAAATGAGCTACGTATTTTAGGAACAAAAGTAAGAGGACAGGAAGTTGTAGAAGACCTGCATCTTTCAATAAATCAGTTAACATAGGGTAGGTAGTGAATGAATAGTGACTGCCAGTTCTCATGAAAGATGTAGCTACTGATCAGTCCAGGCTGAAAGCGAGGTGTGTGGGTTTGGTATTTTTTTTATTATATTTTTTTCTCTTTTTCCCCTATAAATCCAGAAATAGGATTTCAGCACAGAGATAGTTGGGCTGCACCTAGAAGTTTTTGTATCTCTCAGAAGATATCACTAAATTAGAGTGTCTTTGGAATGTGCCTGGCATTTTGGGTGTTTCAAAGGGAATTGAACCAGGCACTAGGGGAACTCTAAGATCTTGATTGTTGCTGGTAATGTTCTTGCTTCAAGGAAAGGAAAAGTCAGGGAAGTAGCAGTAGATTACTGTGGTGTTGGATTGTAGCAGTTCTTTGGGGCATTCCAGGCAGTCCTTCACTCTAAATCAAAGGATGACACAGAAGGTAGCAGCTGTGGGAACCAAAGAAGATCAAAGAAAATCGTAAGGGTGTCAGTGGTTCTAAAACTTTGTGGGAACAGAGCAATGTTAGCTATACCGTGATACTTGTGGGAATTCCCCAAAACAGGCACCGGTGTCAATACTGTACATGGTAGTGTTTGCTAGCAGAGTGTTTAGAGACACAGGAAGCTACAGCAGAGTAAAATGGGTAGCAGAGCTATCTAAGAGGGCGGTGGTCCAGGTTAAAATGGCAGCTCCCTCGCTGACAGTTTGTGACTACTGACATCATTTGACAGCCACATAGTACAGCACAGGGACTTGGCAGTGGGTTAGCGGAACTGGTTTCTTTATTGCCTCTTGCAGTCCATGGCACTACCATACAACCAGCAACACATGAAAGTAATTAATTCACATCTTCTTTGCCTATGTTTCAGCCTCTTATTTCTGCTTTTTCTGGTTCTCCAAGAAAATTTCCTTCTCCAGGTAGTCCCAGACTCATTAACACTTTCAGTTCCCCCCTGTATTTTCTTAGCCCCCTCCCGGTTTTCTAAGCTATTCACATCCAGTAATCTTTTCCAGATTTGTGGGCAAACCCTAATTTTCCCAAAAAGTCATTAGCCATATTCTGAAAAAAATTCCATCTGGAACAGACACTGAACAATAAAAAATCTCCTTGCAATCAAAGTTTGGCAAAGTTCCAAGCTGGTAGTTGGGCCTTCCTGATAGGAAATGATGGCAGCCTTAACATTCAGTGCTATCAGTTCTCTGTGTAGCTACATCTTTTCACATAGACTAAAAAAATTGTCAAAAGCTTGAAGGATCAAATTATGCCAACCACTCACACTTCAGAGTAATAGGAGGAATTTGAAGGAAAGGGACTTATGAAGATGGAAATTAAAAATACACTTCAGTCTGACACTTGCCTAATATTCTTAGATATGGCAGTCCAAAAGGGTGCGGATATAACACATGAACATGCATTGAATTTCCTTTTTGACCCTGAGTCTATTTAATTGCAGAAAAAATCAGCATGTACTTGAAAATGCCCTATTTTTTTAGCTGTTTTTGAACCTCTGTCTTGAATTGAAGGATCTAAATTTTCTTAAACTTTCTTTGAAGAACAGAGTTTTTTTCTGAATAGCAATTTTTCTCATAGGTACAGTATTTCAGTTCCATACACAATTGGACTTGTATATATATATATATTTATTACATTTGCCTTTTATTTCAAAATAATCCAGGGTGGGAATAGAATAACTGTCCTCTAGAAAGTTCCTACTTTGAGTAGAAAGTTTGTATTCAGAATAACTCTCTGATTTCAGGTAATTTTGCTCTTATCTATCTTAGATAAGATAGCTTTGCACCTGAATTAGTTTGTGTGCCCTCTGCTTCTCCTGATGTCATCCACCATTTCAGTGTCGGTACAGTTGTGCCCCTTTGCTGTTGTAATTTGTGTGAAATTAATTCAGCTGGAATCACACAATTTTAAAATCCTCATGCTTTTTTATTTCTGAGTTATCTGTAGCAGTCTGGGGGTCCTAGACTCTCTTCAGAGTGAGGAAATTTGTCCTGGCAATATTAACACTGAAATGAAAAGTTCTTGTCCTATCTGGAAGCATGAATGGAGAAATGCAGTATAGGGCTGTTTCAAAACAAGCGAGCAAGCAAAGAAAGTGTCATGGGAGGACTGTCAGAATACACAATCTTAATGCCTATGCATTTGATTAAGTTCAGGTTTGTAAGCAGGCTCATATAATGAAAGCAGCATGGTCCCTGAAACATGTGCATCTTGGATGAGTTTGTTGTGTCTTAAAGGCAGATTTAGGTTAAGCATCTTCTCTTCCCAATACCTGGTGCTAGATATGCCACTGTAAGGAGCTCAGATATGCCAGTTATGCATAGTCTCTTCCACTGTTGCACAGAATTCCTATAGTGTGATGAATGGGCATCTGTAGTCTCCAGACAGAGCAGAGCAAGCTATGAATTTGTTCACTATTATTTTGTTCCCTGCACTTGCATTAAAAACTGAAGTTTTCCAGGGATGACTGAAACAATAGTGTGGGTTGTGTGTTTGGTTTGTGTGTCAAGGTTTTGTTAATGGGGGGGACTCAAGGGTGGCTTCTGTTAGAAGCTGCTAGGATCTTCCCCTGTGTCTGTCAGAGCCAGTCTCAACTGGCTTCAAGATGAACCTCCTGCTGGCTAAGTCAATCAGAGGGAGTAGTAATGCCTCTGGGGTAACAGATTTAACACGGGGGGAAAAAACTGCTGTGCAGTGGCAACAGCAGCCAGATAGAAGTGAGAATATGTGATAGAAACAGCTCTTCAGACACCAAGGTCAGTGGAGGAGGAGGTGCTCCAGGCATTGGAAGAGAGATTCCCCTGCAGCCCTTGGTGAAGACCGTGGTGAGGCAGGATGTCCCCCTGAAGTTCATGGAGGTCCACAGTGGAGAAGATACCCACCTGTAGCCTGTGGAGTACCCCACACCAGAGCAGGGTCTGGAGTTGGCTGTGACCCCATGGGAAGCCTGCACCTGAGCAGGCTCCTGGCAGGACCTAGGGACCCATGGAAAGAGAAGGCCACACTGGTGCAAGTTTGCTGGCAGGGAAGGGACTCACGTTGAAGTAGTGTGTGAAGAGCTGTAGCCTGTGGGAAGGACTGATGTTGGCACAGTTCATGGAGGACTGCCTCTCATGGGAAGGACCCCATACTGGAGCAGGGGAAGAGTGTAAGCAGTCATCTCCTGCAGAGACTGTCTGTGATGACCACAACCCCTATTCCCCACCCTCCTGTGGCAGAGAAAATCTGGGGTGAAATTGAGCCTCAGAAGAAGGGAGGGCTGGGGAACAGGTGTTTTAAGGCTTGATTTTATTACTCATTTTCCTACTCTGATCTGATTGGTAATAAATTAGGTAATTTCCCCAAGATGAGCTTGTTTTGACCTTGACAGTAATTGGTGAGTGATCTCTCACTGTCCTTAGCTAGACCCACAATCTTTCTGATGTACTTTTTCTCCCATGTCCAGCTGAGGAGGGGAGTGACAGAGCAATTTTGGTGGGTGTCTGGCATCCAGCCAGCATCAGCCCACCACAGGTGAGATAATTACAAAGTCTGAAGCTGGTGGGAACAAAACTCAAAATAGCCACAGATAGACTCACTTGGACTGCCTCAGGTGGACAACATTAGGCAACAAATCACTGCCCTGTAGCTGCAAACAGGGCAACAGCAGTTGGCAGTGTTTATGCCACATTTTCCTTTTCCTACTACCTTATCACCTTTCCTACTCCTTTGCAATTCCAGCCTTTTGAAGAGATGCCTTGGGCAATGTGGTGATCATCTGTGGAGTTGTGCATTGTATTATGGACTCTTTTACCCACTCTTTCAATGCAGAACATGTCAGTTATTGTACCAGGGCTCTTTACGGAAATGCTTTATGATCACCGAAGTGCTCATAAGATGAGATAGGAATTCCATCTGATACCGAAAGGGAAGAATAATTCATGGACCACTTATTGATGCTGGTACAAACACTTGAACTGAAAAAATAGTTTTCTGTACAGTGTCTTTAAAGAGTTCATGATAGCATGAACATTAAGGAAAACAGTCTTAAATAGCTGCTGAGGATCTGAGTCGTCTGTGTGAAGTGACAAAGGGTAAAGAAGATGTGGTTTTGATCTCTAGAGTAAGTTCCAGGAGAAGGTCAAGAAAGTACATTAACTGAGGGAAGTATCTTGAGAAGGCAGGGTTGCACAGGAAGGGCAATTGGGCAAACACAGAAATAACTCTTCAGGAGACTAATAATGATGAACATTCCTAGAAAACTAAGCACCACGGGCCATGATGAGGACAGGAGGCCAAGCAGAGACCACTGAACTATCACATTTGTCCTGCAGCATTTTACCACCCAGGAAAGGGAGACTTGACCTTTGTGATTTATAACCTATTGACACTAACATATAAGCAGTCAGAACTTCAAGCATGTTTGGCTACAGCTCTATTGCAATTTTGTGTTTTGTTGCTTAGGTTCAATTAATAAATATTTTGGTTGTGAAAAATATGGTAAAGATATCTCTCTGAAATGCAGCTTCCTCCTAATGACATCAGTTCCTAGTAACTTGTTTATGTAAAGACAGAACATTAATTACTTATAGTAAGGAATACTTTTTCCTGCTTTCTACCTTTCTAGATTCCAGCTGGGAGCATATGATGCAGTTCTGACCCAGATTCAACTGCCATCCGGACTACATTTTAGAAATGCCCTTTTTCATTGTTTGTAGTGTCAATAAAATCTCTTATATTTGCCCTACAAGTCCATTAAAGGTGATCTCAGATATAACTGCACAGATTACAACAAAACACAGCAGACACGTATGACAGGAACAGCTGTTACCTACAAGCATCCAACCTTGTCACCTCCAGCTTTTGTACAGTCTTACAAATAACTAGGTCTCTTTCGGAGGAGTAAGTGGAGCTGATTTTCCAAAGAGCCTGTCCTAAATGACCTCATGGCTCTCCTCTTCCATGTTAATACATGCTATTTAGCCAGGCTGTGAATGCCTTGGGGAAGACCAAGACCTCATTTCTGTTGTTGGCCACAGAAGTTCCATGAAGCAGACTAATGAAAGCTCTTAGTGTTCAAACAAATCTGGAAATCTCAAGTGGCTATATGGAATTTGATGTATCAGTACAAAACTAGTTAGCTGCATATCAATAGGATTTGAAACAGTGAATTTTCAGATGGCATTGACTACAACAAGCACAAGGTTAAGAAACAGCTCTCATGTTGATGGAGTATTTGAAAGGAAGGCATTTTCTCCAGAAATGTTTAAGTTGTGTTGCCATGGATGATCAAAGATCTAGAATGTTATTTTGGCCAACAAACCCTTTTTAGTTTATCAAGCCTCAAACTGTTGATGCCTGATGAGGCTGGTCTGTGAAAATTTGGAAAATACACTTTCTGATTCTTACCTTCCCTACAGTTCCATATTGTTCTCATAACAGTTTTCTAGCTCATGAAACACAGTACAACTGCATAACAATGAGGAACAGAAACTAATTGACTACTTAATTATAGTCAGCGTTGGGATGTACATTGAAAAACTGGTGGTACAGTAGTCTTCTGATTTTGAAGAAGTTTGTGTTGTAAAAAAAAAGTAAAGTCTGTTACAGATACCTGATATATAACCTATGTCACTTAATGTCTTAGCATAAATTACTTTTCTACTGCTTTCGAATAGTTTGTAATGCTTCGGAGATATATATGCATTTATGTGACCTTTTAAGTAAAATTATCCTTCTAAATTTTAAATGAACCTGTAGTAATTGCCTGTCTGCTTTTTAGAAAAAAATAGGGTATAGGTTTACTGACATGAACTGTCAGATTGCTAACACCTTTGAGTAAAACCTACTCAAAAACTGCTCAATTCAAGAGCAAATGTTTTCTTTACAGAGTCCATAATTCAAGAATTGCTTGCTTGTGATTTTTTTTCTTTTCCCCCAATTCTTCAAAATAATAAAGACTGTAAGAATACCTTGGAAAAAAAAACCCTTGGGAAAAAACCGCCAAAAAACTAAATGCTCTCTAATATTTTACACTGTTCAACCTATTTTTGAGAACTAAGAACTTCAACCTTTTGGACTAAATTCAATCAGGATTTGACATCTATCAAGGAGTGTGCCAATTGTTACCAGTAAATATGAAACACTTACGTGCTAGAGTGGGGTCATTGAAGAGAAAGCGAAGAATTGCAGGTTCAGTTCTCTATCAATTACAATGTGATTTGAGCCCTAAAGTAAATCTTCTAACATTAGCAATTGCCAGGGCTCTTCAGGATCATAAGACAGAAATCACTATTTTATGTTTTCCTGTTGTAAATTATGTGATTCACATGTTCATGACACAGTCTAACTGAGAGGAAAACAAACTTAATATCTGAGACCATCTGAGAGGAAATCATGTTGTGATTTGTGCCAGATGGGGGCCTGAAGTAATTACAATGTTAGTGCTTCCTAAGTAGGGTAATTATATGAACCTAATTCTGGTCAGTCTGGAGAAATCTGTTTTGATGAACTTTCAACTCTGTTTAGCTCAGTCACAGGTTGAAAGATAACCTAATGGGATGTTACTGCAATCTGTTTGTATTTACCAAAGCTGTTTAATACACTACTGCCATAATTATAATAATGATAGTTTATACAAGTAGTGAGACAAATGGGCTAAAGCCCATTATTTTTATATTTAGTATCAAATCTAAAGAAATAATCTCTATCACTTTGGTACTGTGGTTTGTTATGAGCAAAACAATCTTGACTTGGGAATATTTGTTGAATTTAATTTTTTACCAGTTAGGAGAAACTTGTGACTGTGGATTTGGGTATTGAGGGGGAAGCAAAACGAAAAAACACAAACATTTAAAAAAATCAGCTGCTTTCCTTCCACACTTCCCAGACTCAGTTTAACCCAAACACTAATTTTAAACTCTCCCTAGTCTCAACTTCCATTATTTTCACTTCAGATTAGTTTTAGTGTTCCTCACCTCCTTTGGGGAGGTGAAAAGACATGTGGGAGGTGGGGTCATGTGCCAAAATGCTATAGTTTTGCTCTTCTTCATTCTGCTGCTTTTCCTGCCATTCTCATTCTTAATGTCCTGCTCTAGAGTGGTATCCACAGGCCAAAGTTCCCTCGTGGATGCCTCTGCCCTGGCATGGATTTCCCACAGCTGCAGTCTCTTGGGGGTGTTACTGTCTCAGCGTGGGTGACCCATGGTTGCAGTCTCTCAGGGTGTCTGCATTTGGCATGGGAAGCCTCCTGCCCAGAGCATGTTCCCAGTCCATTTCCCTATGTCACTTTTCCCACCGCTCGTGGCTGGCACAGGCACTCTTAAACCTCTTTTAAACCTGCCTGAGGTTTTTGTGGGTGATGGGCTGTTTATGCTTGTTAGAGAGGCATCTGAAGCCAGCTGTGACCATCTCAGGGCTACCTCCCACACAGGGCATCACTGCAACCCTCTGCTACTGAATCCCTGCCATTGATGCCCAGTGTGGAGCTGTACTGCAGATTTTTCTAATCTTGTTTTAAAGTTTTACTCTGCAAAAGACTGTGGACAGGCAGACTTGAACCTGCAGCACTACATTTTGTAAAGGTTTAAAGGAAGTGGTTGACATCAAGGAAGGGCTGTTTGATGAATAGCACATAAAGAAATAGGACTTGGTAAGGAATTGTTTCTTAAATCCTAGTTGTGTGTCAGTCCTTGTGTTTCATTGACATAGGAGTTGTCTTTCACCTTAAATAATGAGACAGCTGTATTTCCTCATGGACTCCTTTAGGACTACTTCTAAGAGATAAGCAGAATGCTCATTTACCTTAAGCCTCAAAATTCTTCATGCCCTTATTCTTCCTTTTCTGCATTTTAATATATTATTTGCCATATTGCTGACACAGTCATTTAGCTCACTGGGATGAAATAATTTTTCGGTGAGATGAGGCAACAGAAAGCCTGAGTGCCTGGGAGCAAGTGCTCTCTTGTGTGTGCTCTCACACCCCTGGCAGCTGACAGTCATCCCTCGGTCTCTGTAACCTGGGATTTCAGCAACGTTATGTGTCCAGCTTGCTGACTCAGGATACACAGCTCATTCTTTGTTTCCCACCTAAATCTCTACAATAAAGTGTCACCACCGTGTCATCTAAAGAGCTCAGGACTCAACTATGTGATGACAGGCTTTTTAATGTATCTGTGTGAGCACAGCAGTGTTGGTTTAAGTTGCTGTCTGAAGGCTCAGAGGTGGAATTCCCTCTTGGTTAACACTTCACGCACGTTTCAAATGTTTTTCAAGTTTGTTTCCTGATTGGTCATCTTCTAAAACTTATCTTCACTTAAAAGAGGAAAACTGGGATTTGCTTGTCTGTTTGGATCCCACATACCAAGCTGAATTCTTCTAGATTGCATGTCTTCTGACAGACATATCCTATTCATTTCAACAGAACAGTCTATTAAAGAAATTGTCCAAGGCCTATTTTATTCAAAATGATCTATCACTCTCACTTTACATAAGCTGAAGAAAATACCTTTTGCAAAACTGACTGAAATTAAGTAGACCAATTTGTGTAAAAAGAGTTTGTTATATCAGTTTAAAATTATATTAAGGATGAAGGAGAAAAGGAGAAACCTTTTTGTGCTGAAAGTTAAGATTAGGACAAAAATAACTCTAGCACAATGGTCTCACCCTGGCAAACGTGGTTTCATTAAAATCAGCCTTCAGCTGAGTCTATCAGAACTGTCAGTCACAAGAAGAGGCTTTTAGACATGCAATTCTATGGCAAGATTGTAGGTGCAAAACCTGTCTGTTTGTATCTTCCATGCAATAAATACTACCACTATTTTTGATTTAAGAAATATGAGGACACAGTTTATTTAGTCAAAAAACCTGAAACAATGAAACTCGGAATTAAGATTCTTGTAGGGGGGAGTGCTCAACCTTACTCTGAATTCTGTAAAGAGTTTAGATATTACATTTTTTCCTGCCTTATAACTCATTTTTAGCATTGTTGAGTTTGATTTCAGCTGTGATATATATGCGTGATGTTGAACACTGTGCAGTATTTAAGTGTTTTGGAGGATTTGCTCTGATGGGGTTAGGAGGTTAGTTGCACGTGTAATCCCAGGGGTTTCTCAGGACTGAAATAGTAGGGCAAAACTTGATATCCAGAAGTCAGTGGGCCCTGATGGGATATACCCACAAATATTGAGGGAACTGGTGGTCAAGGACATCATTGCTAGGCCACTCTCAATCATCTTGGAAAAGTCGTGGCAGTCAGGAGAGGTCCTTAAGGACTGGAAGAAAGCATTTGTCACTCCACCTTTCAAAAAGGGCAAGAAGGAGGACCCAGGGAACTATAGGCCAGTCAGCCTCATTTGGAAAGGGGATGGAATGGCTCATCCTGAAAGCCATCTCTAAGCACATGGAAGACAAGAAGGTGATCATGAGTTGTCAGTGTGGACTCCCCAGAGGGAAATCATGCTTAACCAATCTGACTGCCTTCTACAGTGGGACAACTGGCTGGGTGGATGAGGGGAGAGCAGTGGGTGTTTTCTACCTGGACTTCAGCAAGGCTTTTGACACTGCTTCCCATGATATCCTTAAAGGCAAACTCAGGCAGTGTACACTGGATGAGTGGACAGAGAGGCGGATTGAGAACTGAATGGCAGATCCCAGATGGTCATAATCAATGGGACAGGATCTAGCTGTAGGTCTGTCACTAGTGGTGTCCCCCAAGGACCCGATACTGGGTCTAATATTGTCACCATTGACTTGGAGGAAGGGGTGGATGCCTCCTCAGGAAGTTTGCTGATGTCACAAAGCTGGGAGTGGCCAATACCCCAAAAGGCTGTGCAGCCCTTCAGAGGGTGTTGACAGGCTGGAGAGATGGAAAGAGAAAAACCTTTTGAAATTCAACAAAGGCAAGTGCAGAGTCCCACATCTAGAGAAGAATAATCCCATGCACCAGGACAGGCTGGGCACCGATGTGCTGGAAAGCAGCTCTGCAGAGAAGGACCTGGGATAAAACAAACTGTCCATAAGCCAGCAGTGTGACCTCGTGGTCATGGTATCCTGGGCTGCATTAGGAAGAGCAGGTCGAGGGAGGTGATACAGCCCCTCTGCTCAGCCCTGGTGAGGCTGATCTGGAGTGCCGTGTCCAGTTCTGGGCTCTTCAGTATAAGAGAGAAAGGCAGCTCCTGGAGCAGGTCCAGTGGAGGTCTGTAATGTTTAGGGGACTGGAGCATCTCTCTTATCAGGAAAGACTGAGGCAGCTGAACCTGTTTAGCCTGAAGAAGACTGAGAAGGAACCTCATCAATGTATGTAAGGATCTGAAGGGAGAGTGTCAAGAGAATGGAGCCAGGCTCTCCTTGCTGGTCCAGCCAATACGAGAAGAAGGAACAGGTAGAAACTGGAACACAAAGTTTCACCTCAGCATAAGGAAGAACTTCTTTATTGTGAAAGCGATAGAGCACTGGAACAGGTTGCTGAGAGAGTTTGTGTAATCTCCCTCACTGGAGATTTTCAAGAACTGTTTGGACACAGTCCTGCAATGCTCTTGGATGACCCTACTTGAGGATGGAGGTTGGACCAGATGGCCCACTGTGGTCCCTTCCACCCTGACTAATTTCGTGATTCTGTGATCTTCATGAAAATGTTTACAAATAATTGCCAAAACACTCATATCTATTACTGAAATAATATATATCTTAAGATGATATTTTAAAAAGACAAGTATCTCTCATATTTGTAATATTTTCTACAATAATTGAATCAAAAGACTTTATGGCACCAATTGAAAATGGCAGAAACCTAAATGATAGTATTAAAGTAATGTACAGTGATTCCTTTTGCTGTTTCTAAATTGTTGGCTATGGTAATAATACCTTTCTGAACAAAGCATTAATGAAATTGTGATTCCTATATAGAAGGGGGAAAAAAAGCAAACTCAGAATATTTTTGTTGCCTATGATGGATACTTGACATGCAGCGTTCTTGATATATATGAATAGATGGCAATTGCCACTTAGCCATTTGATTTTATGTGGCGTGCTATCAAACTTGATCTGGCTCTATGTGGCATAATGTCCACAGAATACAGTGACACCTTTTGGATTTAGCTCTGGGGGCTTTAATATCAGTTGCATTTTCTGATTTATTTTAGTACACATAGTAAAGCCATTAGAAAGCTAAGGCTCTCAAATTTATGTGATCTGAGGAGACATAACACCTCACCATTCTAAGGCTGGCCCTCAGGAAACAGAAGCTCTTTCTTCAGTAGAGTAATGTGACCACCTGTAACGTTACAAGAAAGAAGCAACCCTGTATGGGTAGCTGGTTTTTGTTTGTTGTTTATTTTTTTTCTTTCCCCAGATATGGGGACCTAGATGATTAAGGTCCCTTCCAACACAAACCTTTCTATGACTATGATATTACTGTATGTTGTATTGCACACACACTATATAGGGCTACTTGGCCTTCAACTATGACAGATCATTTCTTCAGAGAAGTTTACCAACTGTTCCCTAATATCTGGAAAAAACCTGTTAGTTTCCTAATTGTTCTCCCTGTTCCCTATCATCTGCAAACTCATCCTGAAATGAAAACTTTTTTTGGACTAAGAACTGTAAGATGTCTCTCCATCTGCAAGCTTGCATGGACTCTTTTGACAGTTCTCTATGTGCAAATTTCAACATACTTTATGCTTTATCCAGTGCATTGCTTGTTATTGGAGTAGGCAAAAATCTATATATACCAGAAAAAACTTGCACATGCAATGAATAATGGACAAAATAACTGAGGAAAAGAATGTTTTTCCTTAAGAAAAAAAAAAAAGCCTCTCTGGTTTTGTAGTGTTGGCTTTGAAGAGAAACTGCAGAAAACACTTTAAAAATGAACATCACTGCTCAAAGTGAAATGTCATTAGATACTGAGTGCAATGAAGACATTGGTGTTATGGCAGAATATTGTTTTCCCTGAGTAACACCTCATAACTCTCAGCTGTTTTCTAGGTGCTAGGTATTTTTTTCACATGCTGGGGAAACTTGTTATTGCTTTTAGCCCTGCCAAAAGTTTTTTCTGCTCTATAGATGTCTAGCTGCCCTTTTCTAAAATTTGATGAATTGTTCTGGAAAAAAGCCAATTATATAAACTGAGTGTTTTCAGTTTTGTACTTAGCTTGATGTTTGTCCTAGTTTTTCAAGTCTGATAAAGGCTTTGAGTGTCAAAAAGCTTTTGTTTCCTCCTTGATCTGCTGATGTAAGAAAGAAGATACTATCTGCAAATGCTACTTCAGCTGTTCCTAACACACTTATTTCTTGTCCTTGTCTCACCTGGTCAGTAGTTGGAGGTTGGAAAGTTTTTTGAAGGTTGTGAAGACAGATGAGTAGGGAAGAGATTTAATTTCATCCACTCTTGATGTAGTTAAAACTTCAGCATATGGGTCAAAGTATCCAACTAGGCTCCCTCTGTGGTAGAGGAAAAGAGGCTCAAGCAAAAGATGTTCTTTTATTACTTATTCTCTTGTAGGAAAACAGGAACAACATGAGGGAAGAAAAACCAAACTTTAACTCTGTCAAAATCCGTGTAGTTTCTGTTCTACCTTTTGGTTTCAAAAAAGGAGACTAGGGAACTAATTACTCTAAGGGATTTAGGATTAGGATGCTGGTATTTGGTAATCTGTATGCAGAACAAAATGTCATTAAAATAGCAATTTTACTGTCTGATTTAGTTGCACTTTGTATGTGACTCTAATACTCTATTACAGTGGACTTCACATATCATTATTGTTTGCTTTATGTGGCAGACATGCAATTTTGAATGAAAACTGCTGCACTTCCAGTTATTAATATTTTGAGACTTTTTTCTTCTTTCCAAAACTGAATTATATTTGAATTTCTGTACTGGAGTGTTTTTAACTAACCTCTTCTTGGTCTGACATTTAAATGTGGTAGTTCTCATTTTTTCTCTCTCTTAAACCAAAACATCCAAACTTTTGATACTAATATTAAAATGAAGTTCAGAGAACTTTTACATGATTTATAATACATGTTGTAATTATTATGGCAGAGAGATTTTTTTCAAATGTAACAGCCCAGGGTAACTCTAGTTTCTAAACTCAGTTAAATGAATTATGGTTCTGCTTTAACAGGTTTCAAAGACAGAACTGTTCACTCTTCCCTGAAGATGATGTTTTTGCCTGAAGTCTCAAGAAGACAATTCAGTAGCTTAAAACTTGGATAAATTAATTTTAAAAGGGAAAGAAAGACAATACTAAAATATATATGTTTAAATTTATAGTGGTTGTTGAAATTTCTGTACTATATATTAGCCTCTGCTTGTGACTGCTGAGCATTTAAGTTGTGTGTTCTTCTGGACAAACTGCTCATTTTCCTGGTTATTGTTGGAATGTACTTTCTTGTAATAACAAAGCAAAAAGTAAAGATGTGGTAGGTAAGTACCACCACAGAAGGAGAGAAAGACAGGCAAGCACTTAATCAAACTAAAGATGATGTGCTTTTGGAAATGCTGCAAATATTTGAGATATTTTAGTTACAAATTATTCAGTTTATAGGCTTGCTTTCTTACTAATGCACGTTCACCCATAGAGTAGCAATAAGAGGTCATAGCAATTATAAGTATTTTTAGTGAGTGCCATAAAACTGGTATATCTTTTATAAACATTATATCTGAGTTACATAGAATTCTGAAATGGTTTTGGATACTTCTAATTTCATGTAGTTTTCAAGTACAGAAATTAAATGTTTTGGCCTCCAAAGGCACATCCTGTCTATGTCCTAGGCAATTTGTACCTAGTATGGACCTGATTAGTGGTAACATTTGAGCTGAAAATTTAGTCCCAAACAGAAATCTATGTAGTTCAGAGAGAAAGTTGCCAAGTTTCTTGTATCCTTGGAAAGAGGTAGAAAAGACTTAACTGATAAATTTGCATATATGCTTAGCTTAACAGCTTTCAGAAACTTCAGAGATTTTATTCTACCAGAGGTATTGTATTTGGATATTGACAGCATGAATAAACAAATATTCTATTTCTTGTTGACTCTACAATTTAATATAGGTTTATTTGTTGTTGAATGTGTTGTCTATATTTAGCATACTTTTTCTCTGATTTATTGTAATGTATTATGTTGGGTTTGCATATTTCTGCTGAAAAACTGGGTTATTTTGTTTCATATCTGATTTAAGACAGGAGAATCTGGTCACAAAAGTGCTTGTTTTATCCACTTTTCTTATTTGCCAGTGTAATAGTTTTAATTACTGTTGAATTACTGTTATTTTATAGAAATTCTTGGGAGGGAGGGTTTAAAGTCTTATGGTCTCATATTTACTGTTTCATTGAAATAAAAAAGTAAATGATTTAGGTGGCCTATTACTTGTGTTAACATTTAGATTAAATGAACTGGAAAATGATTGTGCTACAGATAGTGTCCATACGCAGTATAGCATATTATTCTTTAAATTTGTCCATCTGGTTTTGTTTGTTATTTAGTCACCTCCCCCAGGAAGGTCCAGCAAGATGAGCTATCTTTGTGTCAGTAAATGCACTGGAAGGGGCAGTGATAATGCCTTTCTGTTCAACATCACTGGGTTTAAATTTATTCAAATTCCACACCCTGCACAAAAGTATTTCATGGTAACCGGGCAGTTGGTCATGGGTTTGTTTTGGAATTGTTAGTTCTGCAGTGCTGAAGGATGCAACTCAAGGATCCATAGCTAAAATTTTGCATGTGTATTTCTTGGCAATTGTTTCGCAAAGTGTAGATAACCTAGTTCATTGGGGCAGTGTGAAGGCCCATGAAACTTTGGGTTAAAGGCCAGGCCATTGCTGCTTTCATTACCTCTTTGTGAGCACAGGTTTTGTTCCTTACATTTGTAAATTAGTATTGTCTCCCTCCTGTAAAAATAATAATTACAAATAGCTGGGTAATGATAGCATATTTATAAATGGTTTTCTGGTGGATTGCAGAAAATTAATCAAACACGGATTTTTTTGCACTCAAGTCAAAAAAGTCAAATGGTCTCTTAAGTCCTTTGACTGAGCAGTGAAAAGTAACTAGACCTAAAGATCACTGAAGTCAAAAGAAAAAAATCCCTTTGTATAATGGGCAATGGATGAATGCTGAAGAGAGACACCTGGTAACAATACAGTATTTTCTCATCTCTCTTGAAATGTTTGCCAAGTTAATTAGCAGAGTAACTTGTGCTTCCCCCAATTCCAGTGTTGTGTTGTACTCTTATTTTCCTTTTGCATTTTTCAAACATTTGTGGAATTCACGAAAATGGAAACATTTAGGATAAGCACTCAAATGTATTGTCTCAGTGTAGATTAATTACACTCACTTACATACTGTGGCCTTGGATTAATAGCCAGGCTTCATTTGGGCTATTAAATGAGAGACTTTCTTATTGAACACTTCCAAGTTTAAAGACTTTTTCCAAATGATGTGCAAGCTGGATGACTAATTAAGCTAATAAACTAATTAAGGTGTTCCTGTGGCAATGATATGGACCAGAGAAAACTGTATATATGCCAGATTTCTGCAGTAGGTAATTGTGGACCAAATATTTACTTGCACACACAGAGTGTTGGCTCTCTTGCACATGGTCCACTGGGACTATGTGACATGAACTTCTCATGCTGCTTATTTTCACTTGGCATAACACTACTCTTATATCACCATATCTCATGATATTTCAAAGGGAAAAAGAGGCTTTGCCTGGTGTTCTTTCATTTATCATAATGTATTATTTTTGTTATAATTATTATATTTCTTCATTTTCTCTTGGAACAGTGAACTTTTTCCCCAATTTTACTTTTATATACAAAGAGTTCAGACTCTATTCTTCTTTATCTTCTGTGGTTTGTTCTTATTCTGTCTTTCTCATCTCAGACCAGCTCTACTGGCAGCCTGCTGCAGGATAGTGAGCCTGCTCTGTGGTTTTCCAGCCAGTGCTGGCTGAAATCATTGGGAAGTTGGAGCTTACTGAGGCTGTCACATAATTATTCATGCTGCTGTGGCCTGTAGGCTTTCTCCTCTGGATGAGATGCCTGTGTGTGTTGCTGCCAGTGGGCACATGGACATCCCCTGCTACTTGTTGTCTGTTAGTCTGTGAGAGCTTACTCCACCAGAAGGTTTTGGTGGTGCTTGTCAAATTGCATGACTCTCTCAATGCCATTTGGGCATGACAGTTACTTGGGAAAAAGGAAATACAATCTTTCCTTCTTTACTTTTTAAAATTTGTACTACCCTAGCAAACTTTATTATATTTATTGACTTGAAAACATCTAAGCAAATTCTGGTAATGTGGTGAAGCAGATAAACAATAAAACTGAGCCATTTACTTGGGTAATACAAAATGAGACCTTCATTCTTCAATTTGGACTTCAAGCTCTGTGAACAAGGCTGCCCTTGCAGTTGTGCCCACGTGACCTGGGGATCTTTAATTTACCCAAGAGCTGCAGTTTTCCACGATCTTCAGAAAACATGATGAAAAATAGATTTTAAGTAAATAATAAATACTGCAGAACTTGTGAAGGAGTCAGAATTTTCATAATGCACGGCAGTTCCAGTTCCCTGGAGTGGACAGACTGATGTCTATTGTAGCTTTTTTTCTTTTCTTTTTTTTTTTTTTTTTGGAGTGGTTTTTTTGTTGTTTTGGTTTTAGTTTAAATTAATCGACTAGAATAAAAAGAACTAAGGGTTCTTAATTATTTATTTTTAAGCAGATACTGTTGATTTTATTTTGTGCCCAGTTTGATGTTTTCTTTTTTTCTTAGAATTGTTAAAGCTCATTAATTAAAGGTCATATTCAAACCTGATATAAGTTTAACAAGGGGTAGCCAGAGCTTATTCTCCCACTGAAGTCACTTCAGCCTTTCTGCTTCCTTACTGTCTTTTCTTCCAGTCCACTGGACTTTGGGATGAATTATTGCTTCGCTGGGTGACAGTCAGGGGATAATCACATGAAGAGACTATTTGACATTTCTCTGTCATGAACGTTGTAGTTTCAAGCTGACACTTGAGATGTAATTTGAAGTTTTTTTCAGTGCCAGAAAATAGTAGGTACATATAGTTGTGATTATGCTGGTGAAAAACAAGGGTATATGGACATAGAGAAGTACTGCTGTAACTTATGTTGGGATGCTTAGGAGATAGAGACTTAGACTCTGAGAATGAGGAAATAGTAATGAAATCTTAATTAGGTGTGGATTCTGCTGCTACTCATGGAAACACACAAAGCCATATTTCTGTTCTGTAGTGTAGCTGTGATGATAACATATGGCCTCCAAACTTTTAAGATTTTTTTTTCTGGAAACATTTATGCATCATTAATACTTTGCCCTTCTGGTAGGGAATAAAACTGCATTTAGTAGCATTCCCTTTTCTGCCTCAGCACACAAGCATGTTCTTGGTTGAGATGGGATGAAAAACAAGCCAAAGCTATTGAGAACATCTGTTTCAAATACTGGACATCCCCTCTATTATACATTTTTCCTGGTATAAAATGCCACTTTCAATCAGAGGTTTTTATGGTATTCTGATAGACAGAAAAAGTGCAAGTTACCTAGGCTTTTCAGGTGGTCTTGGTGTGCAAATAATATTCTTTAGTATCAAACAGGGAATCCTGATATATCTAAATCTGTGTATATGTATGTAAAGGAAAAGATACTTCATAGATGCATGCAAGAAAAGTGCTGGTACTTTAATGAGTGTAAATTTATACCTTGCATTATATCCTTTAGAGGAAATATTTTTCCTTGGAAACTCTTTGCTTCCACAGATAATTAAGGGTGAAAAAGCATTAAGGTTTTATATATATATATATTTATTTGTCTAAACAAAGCCTTCTTTAATCTGCAGAAACTGTGGAAGAGGTTATGTTTTTCCTCAGACATTGTTTTGTGTTTGAGAACCTCATTAGGCTTATCTTCATTCTGGGGAAGGAGTGTTCTTGGAGAGTAAGTGGGATCCCAGGTGAAGCTATTTAGGGAAACGGCTGCTTTGGCAGATGCACCTGGGGTCCTGGCAGTCACACCAGTAAGAGCAGACAGTAACTGACTTCACTCTACAACCTTTCCTTCAGTGAAGATTCTAATTAGATCTCTCTCTTCTATCCAGGTATTAATTTCCTTGTTAAGCCACGTTAAAAATAAAACAAATGTTTGTTCTGATAACTTCATATTTCAGTTCTCTTGATCTGATGAAGGTGAGCAATTGGGATCCAAGCTATGTGGCAAAATTTGGTTGTAAGCATATTGCTTGGAAGAGTGGAAATTCTGTTGCAGCAGCTTGGTTTTTTAACGGTCTTTTGTAGGCTTTTAATTATATAAGCAAAAGGAGAATTTTGCATTAATGCTGCTACCTATTTTGAGCTTCAGTAGTATTTTATGCTCCCCATTCATTTTCAGACTTTGAGTTGTTGAAAGTTTTTCTCTTGAAAATAGGTTAGTGCATCCTAAATGCTAACAGAGTTAACTTGAAACTCTTGGAAGAAAACAGTAGGAGTTTCAGATATATATGAAGTTTTGGAAATGTTTGGGAGTGTTAGAATAAGCCTATTACCTGGGTATTTCTGCAGAAATGATGCACCGTTAAAAGTGTTGGTATTTACAGTGTTATCTTTAGGTGTGAGACTTCATAAGATACTGAAACAACTGAAGCAATTTTTACCATGTTGCAGCTTGTTCCCCTTGCCCTGAGGACTGCATTGCTTTGTGTTGCAGTAGTTTTACTTCCATGCATGGGGGTTAGAAACCCAGCTCTATCTTTCATGGTCATAAATAAATAAAAAGGCAGCACAGCAGTGAGGATTGGGTAGCCAAGAAAAATCTCAAGGAGTGACAATAGAATGATTATGGGAATGTAGCAATGACACCTGCTTGAGTTTCTCTGAGTGAAATGAATCTCAGAAGACAGTTTGTGAAAAGAGTTAATGATGGTTTTGCCAGCTTTGGTTTTTATTTTTTGTTTGAGTTGGATTGGGTGGTTTGGTTTGTTTTGGTTTTTTTCCTTTATGTCATCTCCACCTCTCCATTAAATATTTAGGAAGATGATTTGGGCTTGTGTGGCCCATCAGAAGTGTACCCTGGGGCTTGTAGGAATGTATGCTGTGAATTCCAGCAGGTATTCGGACTGGCTGTAACTGCTCTAAGTTTAACAATTTTGCTTATTAAAGGTGGAAAATGAGGCAGTAGGAGGGTGCACCTTCAGGAGTTGTGTTGCTCTTTCCATTGGCAAGGAGGGAGTGAGAGGAAAATTGTACTTTACCTAAAAATGGTGGTGTTCAAAGCTAGCAGGCAGAAGATCCACAAAGTTCAAATTACTGTCAGGAGGCATGTTAATTGTCTTTTAGTCTCCTATTGAAATGGTCTTACAGTAGCTTAAAATAACATAAACCATGGCCCCTCAAAGGATTTTAAATGTGTAGTAGTAATTGCTTGAACTCCAAAAAACAGGGGAGAGTGCAGCAAAAGCCTGCTTTTTATAGCACAGTTGGATACCAAGGCTTTTCTCTTAGTCTGTTCTGGTCTTTCAGTTTCTTCAGAGAGTTAAGGTACTTGCACAGCTGTGAAATAATTTTGAAGTGTATTTATTTAAAATCTTCTCTAAGGAGTAGCCTTTGGAGGTGAGAAATTTGGTTTTTTGAGAGCTCCAGTGGGATACCAGTCATCCAGTGTTCCTTGAGCATCCTTTATCTCAATACAGTGCAGTCTGTATAATACACTGGAGTCTGTTCAACAGCAAAAAAGAACACAGTTTAGAATTGGAACTGCATTTGGGCTACTTCACACAGCAGGGAGAGCTGTTTTAAGGATGCTGAAGTCCAGAGTTTTTAACAGAACACTTGGGAGGCACTGCATCAAAGCCAGGCCAGGTACTTTAAGTGTTTGGGGAAGTAGCAGCAAGTGTCTAACTTGCTGTGAACCTTCCTAGAGAGTGCAACATGTTTTCTGCTCTGTGGCACCAAGTGTGGATGTCCTTGTGTTTTGAGTGCAGATACTGAAATTCTATTTGACTGTTGTGTAATAGCAGAAGATACTGGAGAAATCTTGCATTTGCTGCTTCCCATGAACATTTTTAATGTGTTCAGTCAATTTGAGCTGCAGTATCTTCCCAGCTGTTCCAGTTTGCTTCAGAATAGTTATGTGCAGCACTTCAACAGCATTTTGGTTTAGGAGTGAAACTAATGCAGGCAAATTTCATAAAGCACAAATGAAAAGGCTGCCACAGCTCCGTTAAATACCATAACAAAATTTGAAGAATTCCAGATTTGTATCTCTATGTAAGAGTGCATTTTCTATGACGAATACATTAATTTTCTGTATGCATTCTTGTTCACTACATAGCTCAGCCTATGTATAGTTTGCTATAGATTTTGATATCACATATATAACATATATCACATTGATATAACAGGTTAAGCTGAGAGACACCATTTAAATGCCACTATCTCCTTTTATACCCCATTCTCTCTATTATTTTTTGCTTACATAAGCAAAATGTAGTAAATTGGTGCCCAGAAAAACACCGAGGTAATACACAGAAGTTTGCTGTTCTGATAATTTAAGTGATTTTAACTGAAATTGTTCATCTTACTCATGTATAAAATTGCATAAGAAACACAATTCCCAACTCTGCATATTGTATCACTTGCAAGTCAATAGATTCATGTTCAATTATTCATGTTATTGTCACAGTTGAATACAAATGTGGTCATTTTTGTTATGGTAACAGGTGAACACTTCCTAGTCAATCTGTTGATTTGTTTTGGGGTTTTTTTTTGGTTGTTACTGTTCAAGATGGACAGAATTGTACCACTCAATTTAATAGAGTCTACTCAAGATATATTTAATAAAGACTGTCACAGCAATGCTTTGAAACATTCAGAAACAAATGCATTTATGACAGCATGGTAAAATTGATGAGGGATAACATTTTAGTGTGTGAGGGTTTTCCTAGCAGAAATACTAGAGAAAAACTGGAAAAGAAAATAGTGTAATGGCACAGTTTTTAATATTGATGGTAAATGAAGACCAGTTTGAGGACTAACCTTTGCTTTCTTAGATAATTCAGCTCATTAGGTGGGACCTAAATGAAACCCTTTCTCTCTCTTGGGCGGGCAAGATACATCAGTTGGGCAATGGCTAATGTGTTTGACCCAGTAGCTGATGCAGGGGATTATAAAGCTGGTTGAAATATATTTGCTGAGTGTAGGCAGAGGAGAACTAATTAAGATTTTTAATCCTCACCTGAGTAAGAATTTATCCCTCAGAATTTATTGAATGCTTAAAGTTAACTACAATTTTCTTTGGGGAAAAAAAAGCACATGACAAGCAGAAAACTATTTGAATATGCTCACTTGGAAGCTTTTAAGAAGCAAACAGCCACATTCTTTGTTTGTAGTTATAAAAACATTGATAGAATATTATGGTACTGCTGGAATAAAAAGATGTAATGCAGGCAGATACCAATTACACAAGTTTAGATTAAAAAAACAACTAACAACCCAAACTCAAAATAATTAGGCATACCCAATCTAGCTCTGCATTGGGATCAGTCTGGGCAAAATGTATTTTAAGTTAATTGGTAAATCTAACTTGGAAACTAGCTTGAAGGAACTCCCAGTGACTATGACTCTTTCATTATGAGGGCACAACTGATCAGCTGAAAGCTGTCCTCGTGCTGGGTTCTGCCAAGAAATTGTCTTGACACCAACATGCCTTTTTTTTTTTTTTTTAGATACCTATTGTAAGCCACTGAAAACCTTATGGACTGTCTTCTGTCATCAGTGGAACAAACTTCGTGTTTGTACAATGTAATGAATTACTTGTTTATGCCAATATCATTAAAGAAGTTGGGAGTTTTTAGAATAGAGTTTTTTACTAGTAGGTCATCTTATCGAAGAGAATATTAGCTAGCAGAGGAGCAGTGAGGGAAGAGAGTTTATTGAGCACAAATATATCAGACCTGCTTTGTTAAATACGGCATGTATTTTCAAAGATTTATTGTATAATTAGCTTGATTAGATGAGGAAAAAGTGCCTGGAACTAATCATACAACTACAATTCGTTGGTTTTAATAATCATTATTTTCCCCCTTCTGAATTGCAGGTGCTTGGTTTGAGTGTAAGGATAGTGGTGCTTATCTTCATGAGCTTTGATTAATATCTAATTCTTTGCATTATGGAAGGAGCTAATCAGTTATTCAATTTGCTAATCAGCTTCTCAATTTGGTTAGTAATATACTAATCACTTAAGAAAATCAAATGTGACATATGTTTAGGGTTTTTGACTTAAAGTTACAAGCATCTTTGAGGGTGGGGAGGTAGGAGAGTCTGCTTAATACTACCAAGTTTGATGCAGTGTTAAGTATGAGGCAGCCTGCAGACTCTCCAGGCATACCAGGGAGGGAAGAAAGCTCAGAAGCAGATGCTGTGGAGCTTGATGTTACAGTTTGCACTTGAACTGGTGTCCCTGGTGCTGCCTGCTTTACCTAGTCAAGAATGAAAGTGAGAAAGCAATGTTCTCACTGCTCAGCTGATTATTTCTATTTTGCCTCTTGGAATTTCAGTGGGATTTCCCTTTTTTAGGATTCTTTTTTTTTTTTAAGATGTGTCTTGACAGCAGAAAAATCTTATTTTTAGTATGTAGTTTTGCTTCATGATAAGTGTCTCTCAGAAGGCGGTAACATGTAAAACCTTGTCACCAGAGGTGTGGGATTTTTTCTTTGTGCTGTTGACAGGCACTGCTACTTGGAGCAGTGGGTCTGTTTCTCTTGTCTTCACAGGAGAAGCCTTTTCTGGCCATTTTGTTTCTTTTTTCCATTGATTGTAAAATGTTCTCTCCTCATGAAGTTGTCAAAACTTGCTTCCTTTGTTGTAGTTTTCACGTTTGTCTTTTACCTGATAAGAAGGGGCAGTGTTTTGCCACTGCTTTTGTTGTACATGTGTTGTTTCATTTATGTTTGCTTATTTGTTATGTTCGAGGTGCATTGCTGAGCCCAGACTATATTAACAAGAGGAAATGGCTCTTGTAAACATATTAGAAGTTAGAGTTATTTGACTATCAAGGCTCGATTAATTAGACTTTCTCTGTGCTACAAATCTGTAGGGATATCTGCTAGGCCACAATGGTTGTGTTTAAATTCATATAGGAAAATAAACTAAGGAGTAAGCTATGCTTTGGATATGTTTCCCATTTATAATGTTGTGTATATTAATGAAACCAAGGTCAGATGAGCCATCTATTGAGGACATAAGAGACTGAACTGTGCTTTTGTCAGACAACTTGTTAAAATAGAGAATTTAATGGACTTTATTGCATTCATTGGTCTTCAGTTCACCACTAAAAACACTAAGTAGCATTTTAATTATTGTTTAATCAATATTTAATTTCCACTTAAACACTTTTGTGTCTTCAGCCCTTAGATGGTTTCATCTCTTCCCTTGCCTGTTAATATTTCCAGTGCTGACTGAATGAATATTAGTCCAAATAAAAACAAGGTGTTTGTAGTTGGAGTCTGAAGGTATAATTGGGATGACAATGGTATCTAACTGTGAATGTGTTCTCTTTGTTTATCTAATGATTAGGGAAGTGGATGTATCCCCATCTGCTTCAAGTAGGTTTAATACCAACTGTAGCACAAAATGTGTTTTGAGTCTGTATTTGACTACAAACCCACACATGCTGACCATATATTTATCAAAATAATATAAAACCTAGGATGTGAACGATAAATATTGTGACTATTGCTTTTTGTATGCCACCTTGTATAAGCCAGTGTGAGTTTGGCCTGTGGATGATGGAAAATTGTAATTTTAAAAGGTAGGAACTTCAGTTCTGAAGCAGTGGTAGTCTTCATTTGCCTCTGCCTGAAGTAGTTCAGATTAAAAATTATAGTGCTTGGCAGGCCTTCTCTAGGGAATGAGCATGCAGAATACAAGGACTTATTTTAGTATTTGATGATCATTGAACACCCCTTATTTTTTTCCCCTCTCTTTGGTACTCTAGATAGAAGGGTGAGCCTAAATTTAACCTTGAAATCAGATTCAAAAAGTCTGGGAGTATTTTTATATTGTTCTTGATTTTAGAGTCAGTTGACCATCCTAAGTTGAATAAGACAGAGATAGAAAGGCATTGCACAGCTACTAATGGAATTTCAGAAGGAAAGTAATCTTGTTCTGTTCTCTGATTGAAGAAGACTTTGCTAAAGATGGTGTTCAGATTCATGAACTTTGATTATTTTTTGCCTCAATATCTGTAAAGGATTAGATTTTATGTTGGAACAAAGTTTGGATGCTTTGGGTTTATGACAGAGTTAGACCAAAGGGGTTTTGAGTCCAATGTGTGTCAAGATAAACGTAGGGAGAGAGTGGAGAGAGACTGCTGCTAAGCCAAGGCTGTGTCAAGGACAGGCTGAGTGCTGTTTTGGTTGCGGAAAAAGTATATTGCCAAGCACTGAAAGCAAATCCCCCTTTGCTATGAATCCATAAGAGGATATTTCTCTAGAAGTATTTGTTTGACTTCATGAATATTTAGTTTGTGATGTGTTTTGAATGCATTGCTACAATATTTCCATAATAAATATCACCATTAACAAAGACACAAAAAAGAGGATGGCTTTAGTTAAGACAGAGACAGGGGAGTGTATGTCTTTATATATGCTCAATTAAGCCTTAGAAGCTAGTAATTTATGGCCACACTGACACTAATAATCACAGATGGATAGGATATTGTGGAAAGATTCAGCCCAAGTGGCTGAGGCTGCAAGCACTTGCTTCTTGGGAGGAAAGACACGGAGAGGATATTCCCAGTGTGATTTGGTAGTGCTTGCAGCATGGCAAGTCCTGTACCTTTTAACTGCAGTGTCACTAACCATGAAAAACAATCAATCCTGTGCTTCAGTCCTCATGTTTCTTTAGCCTATTCTGCCTGTCAGTGGGAGTGTAGAGTGCTGATGCTTCTGGTATCTGTCCAAAGAGCACAACAGCTGGGATTCAGACTTGTGCAGTGTCTTGTTACTCTCTTCATTAGTATTTCTGGGAGGAAAAAAAAAAGGGAATTAAAACCTCCACAACCCTTAACAAGAGATCTGGGCGTGTGTCACATGGCTCTTTGGCAAACACTCAAAAGTGTATTCTGCTTTTTGGCACTTCCCTCCCAGTAAATATGCGCAGTTGCCTACTGGTGCTCACGTGGTATGTGGTAATGAATTTTCCCATAGAGATGGGAATGTCATAGCAACCTTCTTAATCAAAGGATAGCTTCTAATAATACTAATATACTCCTGGTAATTTAGAATAAGAAGGATATATCCTATCATGTCATGCTCAAAGAAATGTGAGACACTCACTAGGTTGTAAATAAATCTGCCTGCTCCTTCTAAAAAGCCGGAGAATGTGATAATGGCATTCAAAATGATGCTGACATCAGCCCAGTAGTTCTTGCCATGAGTGAAAGAGCAAATAGTTGCCATTTAATTCTAATGCAGTGAGATAGCCTGGAGCTAAATAATACATTTTTGTTAGTAATTATTTAGCACAATCCCAAGCTGCAAAATAAATTTGCATATGACTTGTCCCTTGTGGATTATCTTGCTTAGAGGTTATATGGGAACACAGGAAGGCAAATGACTCCAAGATGATGGTTTGTTTGCATTATTTCAACTGTTAACATTATCAGAAGCCTTTAAATAAAAATGAAATCTAAATAAGTTACTGGTTTTAAACATTAAGGACTCCTGTATGCAATATTTAACAATATTCCATCAAAGTTATTACCTTTTTATGTGAAAAAGAATGTATGAATACAAAAACACATTCCTGGGTCCTTAGGTATGGAACCCCTGTGGTGGTTTTTATTAATGTTCAAATAATTGAACATATACAGTCGAGACTGTGTGAAATTCCTCCTCCTCTAATTCAGTAAATGGAGAAAAATCAATTAATTACTTACAAATCTTTGTGGATCAATTTAGACATAGCTTTAAAATGCAACATTGGCTCTCTTGGCCCTGAGATTGTCTCAGGTGGTTAGAGCATCATGCTAATAACACCAAGGTCATGGGTGCGATCCCTGTATGGGCCATTCACTTAAGAGTGAAACTTGATGATCCTTGTGTGTCCCCTCCAACTCAGAATATTCTGTGTTGAACTGTGAAATACAGTGAAGGTTTATTCACAGGCAGTGATGTGAGCCCATGTCTGTGCAGAACTGTGGTCTGAATGAGCTGGGTGTGACCAGTAGGGCTCCTAGGGGCTGTGAGAGACCTGGCCCTATTGGAACACCCTCCCTCCTCACCTGTCCCTTGCTGGGCTATTGAGAGCACTCCTGCAACATTATCATTTCCAATGGAAACGTGCTGGAGATCAGTATGCAGTGCAGCTCCAGCAAATCCTTAAAATGACTGTACTGATGACTAAAGAATAAAATTTATCCTCAACAAACTCCCTCAGTGGAAAGTGCTCTTCCAAATTTACACAGTATTGCTCTCTTTTATTTTGTTTTTACATCTCTGTGGTTTGGTTCCTCCAAGACAGCATTGGTTGCACCAGAACTGCAGAGCTTCTCCTGTTGTCAAAGTATCACAGTTCTGCATTGTCAAACTTTGATGCCACAGCGTGTATTAAATAGGATAGTACAAGGTCACTTTTTTTGGGTACCCTTCTTGGACATGGGGCATTTTACAGTCTGACAAGCATCTCTCCTATGAGGAAAGGCTAGAAGAACTGAAACTGTTCAACCTGAAGAAGAGAAAGCTTAGGAGTATCTTACCGATCTGTATAAATGAGCCAGAGGGTGTGAAGAAGGTGAAGCCATGCTTTTTTCAAATGTGCCCCATGACAGGATAAGACACAAGAGGCACAAACTGATACACAGGAGACTCTGTGTCTGAACATCAGGAAACACTTCTTCACTGTGAGAGTGATGAGCACCAGAATAGGTTGTCCAGGGACTTTGTGGGTTCTCTGTCCTTGGAGATATCCAGAGGTCAACTGGACAGGGTCCTGGGCAACTTGATGTAGGAGTTCCTGCTTGAGAGGGAATTTGGACTAGATGAGCTCCAGAGGACCCTTCCAACTTCAGCCATTCTGAGCCTCTGTGAAATCCTTGATCTGAAGTGTTATGGGTTTTGTTTTATAGCAATTTTTCATTAGTATCTGACTTTCAGGCAAAAAAAAAAAAAGAATTAAAAAAAAAAAAAGAAAGCAACATTTAAACAAAGCCAGCAGGCCTTGTTTAAACAGATGGATTGAGAAAGGAGGGAAACACAGTCCCTTGGGTTAGGTGTAGCTGTAAATCTTCTGATTGTGGTGAAGAAGTTAAATCTCGGGCTGCAAATCAGCTTATGGTCTGGTTTGTTGGATTTAGGCATACCCAGCAGTCACTAGGTGGTACTGGAGAGACTGCACAGGGACCTTGGATTGGGAATACACACTGCCTGATTATGACTGAAAGCTACTGAAGCTGCTGCGGTCACCTGCAGCCCTTCCTCAGCAAGTAGACTGTAGTTAAACTGGGGGACTAATGCTTTTTTGAAGAGAAGAAAATGAAAAAAAGGCTGAGATGGTTCATCAGTGAAAAAAAGATGACTGCGGAAATATCTGCCCCTCTTTCTGATACTTCAGGTTTCAGTGATTATTGGTGTTCACAGGTTAAGATAGAAGAAGCAGGATGCTGTGCGCTCAGATAGCACCTCTCAGACTAAGAGGTATCCAGGACTCTTACTGATTTGTAAAGTGCATCTTGATAGATGCTTAAAACCTGTCAGTTTATTACCCACCCCTTTCTAAAGTTGCAGGAGTTTGTGCCTGAAGCTGTTGCCGGTGATAATTTCTCTCCAAATTGAGTACCTTCTATTTAAACTGGAATCGGACAGATAGTGGCTTTTCCGAGATGAATTAATGCAACCTTCACGGTACTGTTACGTAGGCTACTCTGTGTCTAATCAGGGTGTAGGCTATAGGTCTCCCTGTTTCCTTCCTCACCTGGAGCACAACTGTGTGTTGTAGTTGAGTGGATATCTCTTGAATTTCAAGTGAGGCCTATGTGAATGTTTTGTAGGCTGCTTAGTTCTAGTGTAAATGAGCTTTCTAAAGAGACCGTTTTTGTACTTGGGTGCCTTAATATGCAGCCTTGGTTGCTGCATTTTCCATTGGGAGAGGTGTTGATGATACTTTTGTGTTTCTGAGGCATTCTAATATAAAAAAGGTGAGAAGAACAGTAGCAATTATAAATGCTTCCTTTGATGAATGTTCTTTTTATTGGTTATGCTTAAAATTTACAAATGGAATGTTTCTGTGATTTATGTGGTAAGACTTAAAACTGAGCTTCGTTAATAGGAAATTTTATATCTGGGAGAAGACGTTTTAATGTGCAGTCGCTGATTTTTAATGAACTTAATTGTAGCATTAAAATACTCTGTTTACAGTGACAAGAGAGTGCAAATCAAGTTCTAAAGGTTGTCAAGCTGGAAATTTTGGTTTTAAGTATTATCTCAGAGTGGGTCATGCTGAAGCAAATGCATATGAGGGAGATGTTGGATTCAACCACAATTTGGATCTATCCCTGAACTGTGATTCACAGTAAGTAGATTATTAACATTTGCTGTTAAACTATGTGGAATTGTATTCATTTGCATGCAATCTTAAGATGACCTACTAGCAAGCAGTCTAACCTCAGGAAGCTCCTGAGGGTTTCAGAAAAGGGATGGCATTTTATTGTAGCACAGAGGGAAGGGGAAGCACAGCATGGTTCTGGCACCTGTATCATCATGGCACTGGAATCTTTCTTTTAATTGGCTAGCCTGGGATTGAAGTGTTTTTCAGGAGAATCACATTTGGCTAATAAGGGAGCTAGATCATTTACAGATTGTGACCCTAAGCACAGAGTGAAGACCTGGAGCCATTCTCCACTTCGTGGGGGTAGGGCACCCATGTGGAGAAAAGTTGGGAGATCTTGAGGTCTGTCTCACAGTTGCTTTTTCAGTCAGCCACAGTAGTTGTCAGTGGGGGAAAAGGAATTGTTGTGTTGTTTGTTTTTTAAACTGAAAACCCTGGACAACTTAATCATTCAACAGAATAAAGACAAGAAACAATTCACTCTGGTTTGGTCCTCTGTAGTGAGGCTGTGTATTATGACTGACTCCAAGTGTGGACTTGGTGGTGGTGTGCAATCATAAGATTGTAATATTATGGCCTCAACTTTAGCAAAAGCCACAAAGATCTGAAAATGGTTGTTCTTTATGATGGCCAAGTTATATGTTGATAAATGTTTTGTTGCATAGAATACATGGGAATTATTTATTGATTTAAGTATTTTACCTTCTTGAGTTGTAACCGTTTGACACCTTTGTTTTTTTCTGAGATAGGCTGTAATTCATAGACTAATAAACTTTTTTTAAATGGCATGTTACTGGATTGCCATCTAACACATGCTTCCTAAGTACATTATTTATGGAGAAGTATGTTGTTTTTAACCGGTTATGTGCCTTTGTGCATTCCAGCAATGACCTCATAATTAGAGCAAAGTGCATTAGATTTCAATGTGTAGTGAATAGTGCTGTAGCATTAATGGTGACTTACACCGGAGGTGTTAAATCTCTCTTAGGAGTGGAACAAGGAGCTAAATTACTGAGATCATGAGTGACATGCAGTGACCTGAGAAACTGAATTCTCAAGACAGACCTAAGTGACAAATACAAATATGATTTTTATCCACGATACTCTGCTAAAAGTTAAGGAGCTACCAGAAAAGAAATTAACTTCAGTATAGTGGCCTTCTTTCAAGCTGTGCCTTTCAATAGCTTTGGTTGGGCTCTCTGTGTCTAGGCTGAGGTGGAGACTTACCTGTATGAAAGCACTCAGTGGCCAACACCTGCCTCTAGAGGTACAGAAAAATGGCATCATTTATCCCAGGTTGTACCACAGGTTATGGTTGTGTTGTATTAAGTGGTGACCAGTTGTGTCCTCTGACTGAAGAGTATAATCTCTTAAATGTCTCTGCATAGCACTTGCACACGGATAGGATCACCAGGCCTTTATACAGTTGGATTGATTATTCAGTAGCCTGGCTACTAGGAAAAAAAAAAGAAGCACTGAAATTGAGTTAAATGGCAAAAAGGAGATGATACTACAAATATTATAAAAAACCTTGCTTATTTTATAGATACTGCAAATAGAATCATGTGGAAATGGAAATGTGAGTCTTAATGCCTAGTGTGTTTCTGCTAGTCTGCATTTCTGTGCTGTTGTCATTTGAAGGCTGGTGCTCAAAATTGAGAGGAATAAAAACATTTCTTGAGCTACTTTTGTTTGGTTTTAAACTCCCCACACTGCTGCTGAATCTATCCAAAGTTTTAGCTGTTGGTGTTTTAGGATAGTGCAACTGGAATCAGATCAAGACATCATTCTTAAAGTGCATGACAAATCCCTCAGTTTACCAAAAGATGAATTCTTTGAACTGCTAGTTTCAGAGCTTGGTTTCAGGTGATGTCAGAGTAATTAAGGTTATCTACATGAGTTATGTCACTGAATCATTTTCAAGTAACTGTGTTGGAAAATTCTGTCACTTGCAAATATTTGTCTGCCCTGTTTTCTTGCCTGTGCTTGTGCAAAAATACAGTCACGGTTACTGTTGTTTATGTAGTTCTACCTAAAAAAAAAAAATGCATTGACCTGCTACAGGGATTTCTCCCTGTAGAATGTTTTCTGGTCATGCAAATTAACCATTCAAAGGATACAAAAGTGTCCAGCGCAGCCCACAAGATGAGCTTGCCAGTGTAGCATAACTCCTGTCTTACCTGAGTTCTCTTGGCCTGTGTCAGACTGGGTGGTTCCCTCTTCCAACTGAGAAGAGAGCTTGGAAATACAGCAATTGACCTGTCCAGTTACATCCATGTGGGGGGACTGAATGGCTCTTCTCTCTTGGTGGGCAGTGCAGTGTCCCCTCTGGAGGCCCATACCAACCTGTGGAGGGGCTGAGGGAGCTGGGAGCTGCTGGACTTTCTGCACTGAGCTGCTGCCCCCTTCCATGGCCATTCAGCTCCCATCTACCCTCTCATATCCCCATTCAGCCTCCTGTGCTCCACTGTAGTACTTTGGTGCAGGAGGCAAGTTTAAGAAATACGATGAAAACTGGAGGCTGAGGATGAGAAGTGACAGATGACAGCTTCCAGAGTACCCTCTCCAATTGCTGTTGTTTGGGAATGGGAGAGTGTGTCCCCAATAACGTGTTAGCTCTTGTCTGTTCAAGAGCACCCTAAGAAATGGGGACTGAGTGTTCTTGAACCATGGTTTGAAGCAGGGTTAATGTGGTAAAGATTTATTCTCTTCTAATATTTCATCTGTTGACTTCTTAAACATAATCCCTGGGCAGCTGAGATTTCAGTCATTTTTAAATACATTTTATCAAGATGCCTTTGGGATGCTTTCTGAGGTTTCTTGGTAATTTCATTAAATAACTCTGTTGTTATCCCCAAATTCCATTTTGATTGATTTTATTAAATGGGCTTTGACTTACTTGGTATTTGAGTAAAAAAATCTTCTCCTGGCATTTTTAAATGTTCAGGGCTGTTTTTGTTTCATTTTTTGTTTATTTTTTTCCTTTTCGATAATTTTTATGACAACACTTGGAATTGTGTATTGTACTTATTTGAGTATGTGTGCCTAGACCTGCTATCACTGTTTTCCTTTCTATCTCTGTTATGTTCTTTTCTGTACTTAAAATTCTCTGAAAGTTTTCTCAGGCATCTTGAATGTAGCTGTTTTATGAGATTTTGGTAAAGCTGAATTATTTTTAATGGGTGTGTATGGATTTGCACGATCAGATCTCTGCGTCATGTCTAACCTTTAGTTTTGCTTGTGAACAGCACCTCATTCAATTTTGTCATCTATTCTGACTTAGGACTTGTAGGCAAGTAATTTAAATGTCAGATGTGCAATTATTCATTGTAAAAGTTAAAAAAAAAAAAAAAAAAAAAAGTAAGTTTTATGTGCCTGATGATGAACCTGATGTTTTTGAACTCCGTGTTTTCAGCCAATCCCAAATTTAGTGAGCAGCCATGGTTAAAAGTGACAATCCATTGCTGATTGAATTAAGAAAAAGTTAGCATGCTTCAGGCAAGCTAATTATGTGGGCTATTTTAGGGTAGGTATGTATTTTATTTCCCTGGCAAAGGGTCACAGATAATAATGAAGCCTGAAGTGCCTTGATTTTTACCCCAAAAAACTAACTTATGTAAAATGAAATGAAATGAAGTTAGGTAAATATAAAATAAATAAAATATATAAAGAAAAAAGATGATTTAACAATTAAAATGTTCTAAGTAGTGGCAGACTATATTATAGAAGGAAACTGGAGAACAGTAGATATTAGTGGGAGAGAAAAACAGTGATTCTTTTTCCCATCAGCGCTAGATGGAATATCCTTATGCATCACAGCAGGATGGGAAATTTATATATAGGGGGAAAAACCCTATATGATTACAGTAAGAGCTGATTCTGGGAAAATTAGGAGACACTAAGGACTACCAAAATATTGGCAGTGTGAAGATAAGAATTGTGGGCTACATGTGTTTTAATAAAATAAGGGAAATCAAAATATGCTTTGGTTCCTTTTGCAGTGTGTTTGGGGAAATACCTGTTTAAATCTTGTACAATGTTATGGAATAGAGTTGAAGGGAAAACAGTGGCAAGCTTGCTGAAAATTCAATTTGTAGTTAGAAATTCAGCCAATATGCATTTATGTGAACCAATAGGTATGTCTTGTATTTTTTTGTTTGTTTTTAAATAGCATAGTTTGTGAGGTGAAATACCCTCACAATAAATAGGGATAAATGAGGCAACTATAATTCTAATTTTAAACTACCTGCTGACTCTTGGATTGTTCTGGAGAGTATAGCTCCCATCATGTTACAGGAGACTGAGATTTAAGTTTAGATTCCAGTAAAATGTGCTTAACCATATAGATACTCCTGTGATTGCTTGCCTTGAAAATTGTCTGCTAGATTTTTACTATTGTTACTATTATTTCTAACTTATTCTAAAATTCCGTACCTCCTTCTGTTTGGTAAATCCAGTCTTGCAAATGTCCCTACAGAACTTTTGGGGTTTCCTAGGTTTTCAAAAGAAAAATAGATTTTATTTACTTGTGATTTTAAATTTTCTTTCTCAGCTGTTCTCATCCTTATAGAATAGTAGTCCTAAAGAGAGACCCTCTTGAAATGCTTGACCCATGTTCATAAGCATGGGTACCTTTTAAGGACAGTTCCTGAATTTTCTTATCTATGTATCTATCTATCTACCTATCTATCTTGCATTTAAAATATCTTGTAAAATGTATGTATATGATAAATATTTAAGAAGTCTATACCTAAAATTCAAGGTAGACCTTTAATTACTTTTAACATTGTATCAAATAACAGAGAAATGTTTCTGAAATTGATCAGATGGTTTACTATTCAGGTCTTTTCGTCTTGAGACATGCATTTTGTTTGGAAGAAAGCAGAATGTTATATCTATTTATTTGTTCCCCCTCTTGTCTTAGTTATTACAGTATAACCTGTTTTCCCCAGGACTGCCCCTATTCAATATAGTTTATCTTTTTCAGTGCTACATTAAGGAAAAATGTTAGATATTAAATCAGATGAAAAGTGAGGCAGTATTTTTCTTTGTGTTTATTTATTAAATATAAACATTTTAATTCCACGTATAAAAGCTAGAACTGAAATCATGCTGGAGATTTGGAGAAGGATAGCAATGATGAGAATAGCAGTCTAGTAATAAAATTTATTTTAAGAAATAGGTTTGACTGTCTGTAACATGGCACTGAACTTGTATTAGTTATAGGAACTTGGTGCTTTTGGCTTCCTCCATGGTATGGTACCATCTTGGAGTCCCATTGTTTTGAGGTGATGTTTTTCTATTAAAACCTTCCTCTGCTATCATCCTTACCCCATTTTTCTGTTCTTCACTCTTCTGCTGAAAACATTTCACTGTGTAGTATGAATTTGAGAATACACAGATACAGTAAGCTACAATGTAGTATTTTAGTATTTCAGTAATGTATTATTTATATATCAGTGACACAGGTAATGCACAGAATTTCCTTACTGGTGGCTATGCAGCAGCACCCTTTCAGTCTCTTTACATTCATGCTGCTGGGTTAATGCATATTGAGGCAGTTTCAGTGGAATGTGAGTCAGAGATACTTCATGTTGCAATGCGTTATCCGTGTATATTAAAGTGTATATATTTTTTGAGCCTCTGTCCCCCCCCCACCTGTCTTTAAGTTTTGCAGAAAATTTTCTTCAGTATCTCATATAATCATTAACCATTACACTTTCCAAAAAAGCATCTTGGGTTATCTTTGTATTATCTTGGTAAAAATAATCTCCTCTGACTTATTTATTAGTGGTATTTACTGCATTATTCCATGAAACTCTGCCAATAAAAAGAAATTATGCACGTCTTGATAACCAATATCATCATGAATTAAATCAAGATTTTTCACATGAATGAGAAAAGGCAGTATTTGTCCTGTGTTGCTCCCTAAGAAAATGACAAACAATCAGCTGCCAGATTTTCCTCTAGAAACAAAAAGGTTCATCTTAGGGTCTTCTCTAGAGATTACCAAGTATCTCATCCTTTTTGCATCTGAATGCCAGGTATTGTTTTTTAGGAAGAAGTAGAAAACAGAGCATCATCATGACACTTAATGATTCCATGATGTGTCTGTGTGTTCAGTATTTGGGGAAATTCTGGTCTCCATCTTTCAAAAAAATGTGAAGTAAAAATGGAGTTTATTTTATAAAGAGCAGGAAGTATGATCAAGGGTATGCAATGGCTTCTGTGCAAGGAAGAACTAAATTGGCTGCGACTCTTTATCCTGAAAGAAGGAGCTTATTTTAGAAAGCTATAAAATCATAAGTGGCGTGGAGAAAATAGTGAAGAAATGTTCACTGTCTCACCTAAGGAAAGAACTTGCAACAGGAAGCTGCAGATAATAAAAGTTGACATGGGCTTAAGGTATGTTTGGAGAATTTTAAAGAAAAGAAATCTATGAAGCACTATTTTGAAAAAAAAAAAAAAAAAAAAAAAATAAAACCCACAAAATCCCCCAAACAATGAAGCAAGCTAACGACCAGTCTCCCAAGACAACCTCAGTGCTTTGGTCTTGGAAATCCTCAAACTGTTGGAGTTGGGATACTTTAGGCATTCGAGCTACATACTTGTTCTGTTTTGAAACTCTTCCCTACCCAGTGACTCTTGTTGTTGTGGACATCCTGGGTGGGCTTGTGTTATCTCTTATGCTCTTGTGGTCTACCAGCAGATGAGCAGGTAAAAGAAGGTTATTTTTAAATATGTTTTATTTTAAAATAATACTTTGTTTTGGAAGCATTTCTATCTGGACACATCTAAAGATATGTTCATCATGACCAAGTTTTATTTATTGTAGCTTGGTTTAAGCTAGTATGCTGTGACAGGAAGCTGGTTTTCCCAGTTCTGCACTTGTAGCAGTGATAAAATTCTGCTGCTCGTGTGAAAATATCCAGAAATCTGTTTAGGGCTTTATGGCACTTTTAAAAAAGCTTTATAGTTTAATTCCCTGTATAAATTTGGGAGTAAAAGCTGTAAGTTTAGTGGTGCAAAGCAAATACATTATAAAGAGTATATGTTTTGAGAACACAAGTGGCTCCATATACTCCATTTGTATAACCTCTGCTTTTAAGTAACATTTTGTGAAGGAGTTTAATAATGCCATCTCACACCTTCTCCCTCCCCACCCCCTTTTCTGGCATGCTCTGTCACTATATACTAAAGAAATCTCTTTAGTAGCACTTACATTGTTACTGGGAAAAAGAAAGCCTTGTCTTTCAGTTTCCTCCAGCAAAGTCATACAGGCCAGTAGCAAGGAAACCGTAAAGATCTCAAGGCTCTTCTGTTAGGGGAGTGTCCTGGTTATAGTGACCAGGACCAGTTTGTCACTGTGTGGGTGTGGCTAAGACTGTGTATTCTACACCCTCTAT
>JAWWEU010000081.1:37179213-37219109 GCA_035583155.1 Acropternis orthonyx | reverse complement strand
AATTGTAGTTCTGACTTGCAGTCTTTTTGTGAGTTGGGTTCTTTTTCTCCTGCTGGTTTACCTTAAACCAGCACAGGGAGAAACTTAGAAAATAATTTTAACAGTGTTGCAAATGTGCAGGTGTGAGCAACACAATTCCTGGCATTGCTGAAAGTGGCCCCTCTGCAAAGCTCCGGTGCAAGGGCCATTTATCAGGTAGACAGCCCAGCAGATTGTGCAAGAGATGTGATCTCCTGGTCACCTTCTAGTGATAGGAAAAGGACACGAATGTGTTCTGCACTTTGCCCATGAAAAGCATTAGGATCCTGCAGGATTTATTGAAGCAGTTTATCTAAATCAGCATTGCAAGTTTAAAATAACCCCAGTATTTAGTTATATTTTAAGATATATTTGACAGTGGGTCCTGTTTTGTGTTTTAGTTATTTATAGGTTCTTACTGAGTGCCTTGAGCTATGCATATAGAAATCATCTTTGCTATAAAAAGGACCAACTGGTTCCTTCCCAAGAGGGTTTTGCATGGTACAAAGCAAAATAAAAAATTGCTTATAGTGCACATCTGTGATATTGTGTAACTTAAATTTCTCCTGCTGCTTGACATTTACTTACCCAGAGTGTAACTCAGAGAACGGTTTGTCATTGTGGTGACTTTTTTTCCCCTTTAATGAACATGAGTGTGTTAAATTCAAATAAGTACATTAATGTGACATTATTGCGGAAATTTACACACATAAAGTGAATAAATTCAGAATAATGATTCCCACAACTCTCATAACTTGTCCCCTTTCTCATGTGAGGTGTACTGTAATCTGTTACCCTCAGTAAGCTCTTGTGTCTTGTTAAAGACAGAATGTTGCTTCTCTGGTTGAATTACTGCCTTTCTCACATACAGCTTTGGATTTTATTAGTTTGTAATCATGTTATAATTTCCTCAGCAGTAGTTCAATGTCAGTGAAATAAATACGGTGAGAAACCAATACCCTTCAGTCTGAAACCTCTCTCTTTCCTCAAAAATATTTTAAAACAAATCAAGACAGTGTCACAGACTGAATTGTTCAGAAGTTCTGGCCAGGAGAAGGCCAGTCATTAGACCTTCATGTAAGCCAAGCAGAATGAAGCAATTTTGTTTTTTCACCTCCAGGGCATGTTTTGAATTGACATAGTTCACCTTAATATAATAATAAAATATCTCTGCCATAGGTATTTTGCAGCTCCACAGTGTTAGGCTCTTGCAACATGTTCCAGTAACAGGTTATAGCTGACACAGTGATGTTATTTATTTTGGTGAGATCAATTACCACAACATGCAAATGTTCTGGATTCAATTCATTTGAATCTAAATGAACAGTTTTGCCAGGTTATCTGGGTTGGAAGGAGGGTATGAATCTTTTCCTAAGAAAAGCTCTATCAGAAATCTTTTCAGCCAGAGTTAGTACAGAATTTTGGAAATAACAGTTTAAGTCTATACTTAGCTTGCTTGAGAGAGAACTGCAAGTTTGGGAAGACAGGTATTGGCATATCCAAAACTTATCCTCAGAATAACGTGAACTCTTTGGAAATAGGATTTAATCAGCACAAAGCAAATGACTGCAAGAACAGCAGCTTCTTTTGTTTATGTGTAAGTGCAATAAGTGTTTTTACTTGGATAAAATGAAACAAAAAATACATTAAATGCAAGAAACGTGGTCAATTTTCACTCTTGGAAGCTTAGCTTGCTCTATTTCATAAATATCCATCTAACTGGCAAAGGACACAGTGGGCTCTGTAATAACGATGTCATTTTAAGGGCAGGTCTGACAAGACAAAAAATCCTTTAGTGCTATTATTTGGAAATCTTTTTGTTCATAGCAGAGGGCAGGTTTGTCAGGCATTCTAGGTGTCCACAGGTGAATTTTTACAGTGTATACCCACAAACCTGGCATCAGCTATGTAGTTTAGCCCTACATCCTGCAATATTTAGGCTGGTCTTCCCCTTCAAGGTGGCATCTCCACAGAATTCTTTGCATATCAGCAAGCAAAGAAATAGTTTGGTTTCCTGCTTGAAACGAGGCATTTTTCATTGTTCTGGTTTTTTTGCCTTTTTTTTTTTTTCCTTCTTTTTTAGTATCTATGGATACTGTATGTTTATGTTTATCAGTTGAAGTCAAAGTTTGCTCAGTTAATCAAATATTTTGCTAATTGGCTGGTATTCAGCTTGGCTGAGATCTGGCAAAAACCACTATAATGCTGGTTTCATATTGTGTCTCTGGAGCTATCTGTGTACATAGATTCATGAAAAGTAATCCAGTGCATGGTGCATAATGCTCTATAACTTATTTCATGTATATCAGAAACAAACATAAGGTGCTTTATCAAGCATCCTTCAAGTAAATTAATTCTTGAGCTAAGACATTTTATCCTAAGAGTAATTTTCTTTTAATAATTTACAGAAGAGACTCATTTGACAGTTCTTTCACCTTAATGCCTTCTGTTGGTAGCATAAAGCTCCAGTGTAATCAGCATTCTGTACCCAAACCTGCCATCTGCTGAGGAGCTGCCAGGTACATTAACTCTTATCAGCTTAACAGAGATTTGTTTTAAGAGAAGCTGCCTTCTTCATAAGAAGTTCAGATCGAGCCTTGGCACTTGATCTAAATACTGAAGCCACAGGGATTTTCCTGGAGGTAATTTTGAGCAATTATTAGTTGATTAAAGTAGTTCTCTGTGTCACTTTCAATCACGAATTGGCCTTATATGTGTCAGTCAGGAGTTTGTCATGCTGATGGATATTGGTGTGCAACTGAGTGTTTTTCACATAAATTGGAAAGAACAGTTGGGTAATCCCCTTTTGCAAGCTGTAACAAATCCCTCAGAGTAGCTTTACAAACATGTCCATCTAATGCAGTAGTACAAAGTGGCTAAAAGTTAAATGCTCTTTTCACCTCCTGTTTTTATAAGGTAGACTTTTGTGTGTCAAATCAGTTGTGTGTGACACAGGCACATTTAAAAATAAATCTGCATTCTTGGATAATGAAATTTTAAATAAAAGAAGAATCTTATTTGCAAATCATGTGTGAAAATTGTTTTTAATTTTCAGGCTTAGCATAAAATAGGAATTCTAATTTCCAGGAGTTTCTCTTAAGGTTTCTTTTGCAAGAAGTTGCCATTAATTTAGAACCTGGAAAAGTGGCTGTGTAGTAATCACACTTCCATCTGCATTAGCTTCATCAGCACGCTTACCTGACAGTTCTTGTTTAGTTACATTTATTGAGAGTGGCATATAGTTTCGTATGGCTAATTTGGATAATTCAGGAGTTTGCCTTCTTTTCATCTTGGAAAACTGGTATTTGTTAGGGCATGACAGAATATATATATATAAAAACTATATATAAACTATATAAAAAGAATATATATATATATATATAGCTCCATGGATCTACAACTTTTAAAAACCTTAAGTGAGGAGGTTTCTGGGCTTGCCACATCATTAGGAGGAGAGCTGGCATAGGAAGGGGTCTTGCACAGGAATCCCTGTATGAGGGAAGAGAACCAGCAGGGCTTCCTGTGGCCAGCCACCTGGCACGTTGACTTGGACTTGAGTGCATAGCCTGCCCCATTGTATAAAGAGGAAAGTTTCTGGAAAACTGCTGCTGGCTACTGCCTCCTTCTGCAATTTCCCATTTTCTGGCTCACTTGGGGTTATAGTGTATGTTTTGTGTTTTCACAGCTGTGTGCAAGTTCTGATGTAAAGTGTATAAAACCAGGAAAGCTAGCCATCCATGATGGAGGCATGCAGGTCATCTTCAGGGAAACTTTGACTTTTTTTAATAGGTGAACATTAATGGAGCATTTCTATGTCTATTTTCTTGCTTTTAACTTCCTTCAAATTCCTCTTTGGCATTGTTTCTCCAGTGTTCTGTAAATTTGGGGTAACTTCATTGAGATACATGATAAAGCTTATCATACAAGGATGAGAAAGAAAACCATTTAATTCTTCCATTGTTCTGGTGTGTAATGTAGATTTCATTATTTTTACGTTGTGTTAAGAGTTGCATAAATTGTTTTTTTTTTTTTTTCCCTGTCTCTTTTCTCTGTACATTTTGTCATTTCTAGTGTCTGCAGCTCTTCAGAGTTTTTTACCCTGCAGTTTCTGTAGTGTTGAGTAGGAGGATTGGGATTCAGGTTTTTGCACCAGTGTCAGATGAATATTTGATATTCAATAAGTTTTTGTTTTGCATTTTCATTCTTTACACATGAATTATCTTTGTAAAATTTGATAAAGGGAGAAGAAAGACAGAAAATCCTCTGATGAAAGTTTTGGAAGTAACACTCCTGTTTTTATATTTAAAGCTTTCTATGTGTTTCTGAGCTATTATCAAGAAGTAGCTGATGGGGGAACCGAGAGCCTTAAGCAGGGTATAAAGCCTTTTATCAGTCATTTATCATTTTTGATAGATTTCTGTACATTGCTTTCCCAGTTCTGTCCAGAACAGAGTTAATTTTTTTTACAGTAGTCAGGTGCAGTGGCACATGTCTGTAGTCCCAGCTGCCATGGACGTGGAGGGTGATGGAGCACTTGAGCCCAGGAGATCTGAGCTGCAATGGGGGCGGCCAAGATGTTGTGTTATTTGATATTATCTTACATCATTGCCAGGGGTGTGGCAAAGGGGACTTTCATGCTTCCCATGACAGGGAGTGTCCCTTTCTGGTCGAATAATTGTGGCAGATGGAGTGGTGGGGTAAGACTGGTCCCAACCGGAGGAAGAGGTTCAGGTGTCACGGCTGTGATTGTGTTGGGCTTCTGCACTCTCTTTTTTGTACACTTTTGTTATTAATATTGTTCCTGTTACTTTTTGTTTTCTTATCTCATTGCTGTTTCCAGTGAATTGTTCTTATCTCAACCCCTAATTTTCATCTTTTTGTGCCTCCATTTCTCAACTCCATCCCTGGAACAAGTGAGCATTGTCTGGTTTGAGAGAGTCTTGGTGGGGGTGACACTAAACTGGGGAGTGTCATTCCTAAACCACAAAAACTGTGTGGTAAAAACTAACAAAACAGATTCATAGTGTTTATGAAGCTTTATATTTCTGTGATGAACTGTCCTTTAGTTTACATTGTAGACCTGAATCTTCTACTGACTAAAACTTTTAATAGCAATATCTTGCTCAGTCAATAGATATCCATATAGTGAAGTTAAAAACATTAATTTCTTTTAAAGAGAGTTAAGTGTTGCATCCTTTCTGAAATTAAGATGGTATATAATATTATCTGCCTTAGAAAATTATCTTTTTTATATAATGGACGATACGTCTTGAACAACAGAAAGAAATGTGGGGCACAGAGGCACATTTATGGGTTAAAACATAAATTTTTATGTCTATACACTCACACTGTTATTTTCATCTCCTTAGCCTTCTATCCCTTGCACAATCCTTGCACTAATGAGTTCAAATGCAGTGCTGTGAAAGAATGCTCTTGTGTGACTGTGGTTTGTTTATTTATTGTTCTCTTATTTAAATGAATGATTTCTATATATGAAGAAAGCAAGTGTTCTTTTGCAAATATTGGGTTTCTTTATTGGCAAATGATGATAAAGAGAGACATATTTTAAAGGAGACTGATCCAGGGAGGTGCCTTTGAAGCAGTTGTGCTGGTTCTGCTTCATGCCAGCTTTGGGTTTGCTGACCACTGAAGGTTGACATAGTTCTTCTGAGTCTTTGAATTAATGATTATTTGAAACAGGATTAGGAAGAGGAAGGGAAGGGTCAAATTGAAAACTGCATCCATTTGTGTAGCTTCATTCTCAAAATAAGACAAATGAAGCATAAGTTCGTGTTATGGGTGAGAGTAATATTTATCTGTTTCTACTCTTCCGTTCTGGCAGTGTTGCTTTCCCCTCAGAGTAGTAATTTTGTGGCCATTGCATGACCACACTTGGCAGTTTCATGTGGGGAGGAGAACTACATTCTGCTCAGGCATAAAAGGGAATTCAAAACTGCCTTGAAATGCAACGAAACTGAGTAAGTGATTTTATTGGTTAGAAAATAACAGTGAAACTGCTTCAATAAACCCGTTCTTTTTTATCTTCCCCACATACCCATCTTTGAGGATAAAGAGGATCAGTGCCATTCAGTCAGTCTGGAACACTTTGACTTGTGAGAAATACAGTTGGCTCTCAGTTCTTTCTTTAAGTCAGTCAGTATTGTACTTGGAGATGAGCTTTACCTGCTTGTATGTCTCAAATGAGGTGTGAATGAAGAGGATGTAATTAATTTAGAAAGGATGCACTTTAAAATGCAGCTGTATATTTTTCATTAACATTAAGTACATAGAAAAGGAAATTACTTTTCTTTTGTAATGCATCATTGGCTTTAGCATTATAAACTTAGTATCAGGTATTTATTTCTGAGTGTGCAGATTTTTTCAGCAAAACAATCTATTGGGAACTTACTAAATTTGAATGTACTTCTAGGAAACAGGTGTTCAAGACTTCATTTAAAATAAAATTAATGATCTTTTACCACGATCTTAAAAGGTTTGGTGTGATTCACTTTTATTTACTAGACTTACATTTAGATGTTCCCACTCATTGCATTCTGAAACTATGTAGTAGTTTATGACAAAAATCTGTCTTGCTCTCAACACAAGACTGTCAAATTGCACACATATCGACAAGTCAGAAGAGCATTTCGGAACAATGTTTCCATACAGAATATCTGCTGCTATTGATGTTGTAAGACGGAAGTCTTGAATTGTTGACCAGAGAAAGAGTAAATGCCTAACACGTGGTGCTTTTGCAAGCTGTTGGTGTGACCACCTTGCTGTACTCCTCCCAACACCTGCCCAGGCCCTGAAGAAATGTGCAGAAATAATTACAAGGATTAATCCTTCAAGTACTGGGCCTGGTTCTTGGATATATTACTTTTACCTTGTTAGAATTTAATTGGTTTATTTTTTCATGAACTTAAGATGGGAGCAGTGTACTGTGAGCTTGGTATTGGACAAAGTTCTTGCTTAGGTTGTGATGTTTGCATACCAAACTATTGCAATTTGCTTATTCTCTCTACTTAAAAAAAAAAAGCAGAATCTTCCAACTGATCCAAACTATACAGTGATTTTTTTTCTTGTATCTTCCTGTATAATACTTAACTTTGTAGGTCTCATGGAATTCATAAATAATTTAGCCTTATTTACTCATTGTTATAATTGAAGATACAAAAAAAAAAAAAAAAAAGATAATGCAATGGATGCTAATTTGGTTTTAGGACATAAGGAAATGGAATGAAATAGGGCAGGAAGTTCCTATTGGACACGAGAAAAAAATTCTTTACCCAGAGAGTGGTTGGTCACTGAAACAGACTCCCCAGAAAAGTGTTTGTGCCATCAAACCTATCAGAGTTCTGGGACCATCTGGATGATCCATTTAGTCATATGGTTTAGGTTTAAGTAGTTCTGTGAGGACCAAGAAATTAGACTCAATGATCCTCATGGGTTCCTTTCAGCTTGAGATACTCTAGGATTCTAGTTTGATAGAAATGTAGGGTGACAGCAGTCAATAATATTCTTATAAGAAAATGTCAATACTCAGCATGTTCTAATATAACATTTGCAAGCTGAGAATCTAAATACATGTGAAACATTTTTGTGAAAAAAAAGACAGGTGTGTTTCAGGTTTATAACAAAAAGGAAATTGTAGCTTTCATAAAACGATTTTATTTAACTTCAAATGAATGGTTTAAGTCAACAAAAACTGTTCAATATTAGCTTTTCTGTAAGAAGACAAGTATAAAGTGCAAATGTAAAAGAGCTAAATTAAATATTTTCAATGAGTGCTTCTTACTTTGTTCATTTAATCTGAAGAGAATATTTTAGGCATTTTAATTTAAACTGATCTTAGTTGCTCAGAGAAATATTTTGACAGGAATTCTACTCCATGGTTGTTTATCATTTTCATTGCAGAACTTCTGTCTGCCTTAAATCTACTGAATTTGGTACTGGAAATGTCATTGCAAATTGATCCTTGTAAATGGCTAGAATACTTCTAATTACTGTATCCAGCTTTAATATAAATGCTCTACATATTCCAGGTTTCTTCTGCAAAGTAACATGATTCATTAAAATGAACCAGTGTCTAAAAGCAGGACTGAAAGTATGTTTTACTCCATTTCCAAAATATTTCCTAATTGTCCTTAACGAGAGTAATTTCCCTGTGGTAAGTCCCTCATAAACCAGTGTAGGAACAGCATGAAATAATTTTGATACACTGTAAAGGATTTAGTTTCATTGATTTAAATTCTGATAACCAAACATGCTACTATGTACCTGCAAAGTGTTCTGCAGCTTACAGAATCACAGGATGCCCCAACTCCACTCCAATCAGGTGTTTATACAGATTGATGAGATCTCCTCTGAGCCTTCTCTTCTCAGTTTTCTTTGTTCTTCTCTGTCCACTGTTCTTAGTTATATTTTGGTGCCTTGGGTTTGTGGAGATCTCAGTAGATAGTTTTGGAAACTTTTCTGTAATATGTCATGTAACTTTAAATCCTGAATTGACAGGTAACATCATGTTCAGGTTTCTTTAAGCATAGATCAGTGAATAGTAACAACATGGGTAAAAATACTGAAATTGTTCTGACTTAAAAAAATAATTGAAGGAGCTGTTTAGCTGTCAATGATTGATCTTTAATCCTGTAAGTCACCTCAATAACACTGTGTTTTTGCTGTATTTATATGAATGATGCTGAATGCACCATATGATGGGCTTGCAATTACCAGGTCAGTGGTAGTCTTGTCCATTTCCCATTGAGGACTATTGGATCACTCTCTATGTGAACTACAAAGACTTGAAGTGAAAAAAATTTTGATCAATGCCTAGGAAAAAGATTTCTTAACAGTTATTTTTCAGATGATCAAATGTAATTCAGGTTTGTACTACTTCTTCATCAGAATCCCATTCTCCAAAATTTAGAACTTATCCGTACAGAAAGCAAAAGTAATAATAAAGTGGGTGTTTATTTCTTGCATGCAAAGGATGTTTATCTGTCTGCATTGCCAATAGCACCAGGAGTAGTTTCAAGGTCCCATTTTAAAAATACTGGCAAATGTTGGAGATTAAGAGGGGGGAAAAGAAAAAAAATGTTAAAAAATTCCTTAAAAAAGGAATTGCAAAAGCTAAGGAATATGAAATCTGTGGTGCCCAGGAGTATTGTTGCTTCTGCTTTGGATTCACTGAAGCTTTATTGGAAGAGGCTTAAACCTCCAACCAGTGTGCTCAAGCAAGATGACTCCTCAGCCTTTTGCAATTAGTCCTGCAGAAATGTATGAATATACTTCCCTTAGAGAATCTGTCAGCAAGCAAAACTGTAAATATAGCTGCACGCTATAGCAAGTGCATTATGAATCTCTAGCTAAAGCAAAATACACACTAGCTCGTATTTTAACTTGATGCACTGCTTTAGTACTGCTTCCTGACATATATTGGTAAGATATGTATAGGTGCCAACTATAATATTTTTTCAGTAGTCTGGGTTTGTTTTAGTTTGTTTGGGTTTTTTGCTTTGTAGCTTCATCTTTTGGATTTTTTTTTTTTTTTTTTTTGAAATAAATTTTTACTCCATCAGTTCATCATTTTTCCAGGGATGTGTGTACATCACGTAATTGATCAGAGTTGTTGCTGTCTAGAGAAACTCATGATCAAATACCTGCAAGAGCTGGCTTTACATGACATCCAAGTTGAGTCTCAGCTGTAAAGGATTAACTACGCTGATGAGGAGTAGCTGATTTATTCTCTGTCAGGTTTCCTCTGCACTCATTGTTGAGGTGTGTAAGCATATAACATGTATAAGTGAAGACCAATGCAGCTTCAGTTCATAGAATTTAAAGCATAGGTACTGCATGGCTGATGCATTAAAGGATCTATGTAGCACAGAGTGTATGTGTATTGTACACCAGGTTCTTATCAATTATTTTCTATGAAAATGCATTTCATTTATTTCTCGCACAGCTCTCCTCATATTCAGAATGTGAAGTAATGTTTTGAAATATTTTTTCTTTTTTTTTCTTTTTGAGTTGGAAACTCCACTGTGAGTTTGATCTTGGGTAACAGAAACCAGATCACCTTTAGTTTCCATCTTTTTTTATATTTACAGCATTAAAACTTCAGGGCAACTACACCAATAGCCACCAAACAAGGATATTACTCAGAAAATCTACCAGCAAGTACCAAAAAAAAAAAAAAAAAAAAAAGTGTTAAATTTTAAAACAATAAACCACTAACTCAGCTGTCAATTCAAATTTAAATATAATCCCCCAGTTCTTACTATCCATGTCCTTTTGTATAGTTTAAACATGGTGCTCTTAGCACAGAGTACCATAACACACAGTGAAGAAAAGGGAATTGGGATTCTCCATGCCTGCTGTGCAGTGTCCCACAGCACCTGTCACTCTTGTGTCTTGCATTGAGTTTTTTCTTTTTTCTTTTTTTTTCTCCTAGTGCTTTTATCCTCTGTTTTTCATCCCATCCTGCTGCTGGAGTTGTCGTGCTGAGACTTTATGCTTTCCAATACCTTTATCACTGCTGAATGCCTGCATAATTTTTGTACCCAGCTGTGGTGAAAGCATGTGCTATTAAGATACAGAAGAAAGGTGAGATTTCCTTGCTGGGGCAAGCCCTTGAAAAAACAGAAACATTTTACAAAAAGAAATACTTTTTTCCAGTCATCAACAGCATTTTAGATAGGGGGAGAATTTTGCTTTTTTGCTTTTTGTTTTTGGTGGGTGGGTTTTCTTTTTAATTTTATTTTATGATTTTAGTTTATTTAGTCTTTATTTAGTAAAATTTATCTTCCTTTACAAATCTCTTTCAGTGTCACAGTCCTAATTTGAATATAAGTGTTGGGAGAGATTTTACTTCCATACGTTCTGTGAATAAGCTCTTGTTTTCCAAATTCTGTCTGTTTTCAGTACAAGGCTAAGTTCATTTTTCACAAAAGCATAGCAAGGAAATATGAAGGATTTTTTGATTGGTGCTGTATATTTTTTGAGTGACTGGCTGCTATAGAGAAAAGGGAGGTAAAACTATTTTGGAAATCTCAAAAGTGAATGTATGGTTCTAATAATATGGTCAGAAGCATTTCTAAAACTGTATGTATTGAAGATATAACCCATAACACAGTCCAGTTCTAGTGACTTCTGACAGAAGCTTGAAGAAAGGGGACTTAAGTGACCCTGAGCTGGAGCAGAAATAGCAGAAAAAGTGCTTACACTGTGATGTGAGGTAGTCCTACAAATATAGTCTCTGTCCCCAAAGACGGGCAAAATACTCCTTCTTAGCAGATGACTAAAAAAAGTTTCCTACTTGACTGTGGTTTAGCCTTTCATCTTTGGTACAGTCTGAAATAGTATTGTTCTTTTATTTAGTGTGCTAATTAAATGTTCAACTTGTGATATATTCCAGCATTTATATTCTTTACTTGAAAACTACAGTCTAACTGTTTTTTCCCCTTCTTGTAATTGTATGGGTGATGATATCTATTCCTGCCTTATAGGATCTTCTTAACAGGACTTTTCTCCAATTTAATTGAAGAAATTGTTAATTTAAATTTGAATTTAATCTTTGCATCTGATGTGCTTTCAGTCTTTCATGTTTGATGTAATTTATACATGCATTATATCATCCAGTTGTTAACAAAACTAATAAGAAACATTGGATAGAGAACATGTCCAAGTAGAGCCTGTTAATGCATATCTCTCTTTTGGAGAAATCATTGACAGATATGACTTAGTCAGTTTTCTCATAACTTTAACACTATTCTCATAGAAATTTCATTTAGAGTATTTTTTGCAAAATTTACATTGGGAGAAAAAGTGGAAAATTATGTCAGATGACTTTAAGTCAAAAGTTACTATGCTCTTTTCCTCTCTCCACGTGGCCCTTTATACTGCCAGAAGAGGAGCTGAGGTGTTTTTACATGACTGTTCTTGACACTTTCATATTGCCACTTATTCAACTTCTTGATACGTTTTAGGTACAAAGCTTGATTATTTGGGATTTTTCTGCAAACTGAAATTAAACCAGATTGCCTGTAACTCCATAGTTTCCTATGTTTTCATCCCTCCTAGCTTTTAGAAGCATTCCAGGTTTCTGACCACTCAGCTGTCATCTTTGAATTGTGAAAAAACCTAAAACAACTCAGACTGTTGGGGTTTTTTGGTTTGTTGGTTTTCTTTCTTTTTGTTATTGTTTATTGTTTTTTGTTTGTTTTTAACCATTGCAAAGCTTTGTTGTTAGCAGACAAGAGTCTCCTGGAATTTCTATCCTAATAGTGTTGCATATTGGTCAAATTCATCTTGACTCCAATATTTATTTCCCCACTGCTATTTACAGACAGAATAGTGAAGTATTGAAATGAAAGCGCAGGTGTTTGTTTCCTTTTATTTGTTAGTGGAACAAATGGTGGTGATAAGTAGAGCTAATGGGATATGGGCAAGTTTGTTTAGTGGTATACTTCAGCCTCTGACAGTATTTTCATAGTTGTTTGGCAAATGAGGGAGGATTTTGTTGTGCTCTTGCTAGCAAGGAGTTCTTGGATCAAGTCACAGACACTAGATTGCTGTAGTGTTATGACCTTTCTTAATTATATTTTCACTGTATAAGTATTCTCCCCATACAGACTGAGACTGATTAAAGCTTATTTGTGCCTTCTATGTGGTGGCACTGCAAATCATTATGGAGAACTCCCCTCAGGTATATTCATTTCATTTCAAGCCCCTGCTTTGATTGTCAGTGCGGGGATGGGCTGGAGATCCTCCAACACCAAGGGGGAGGTGGCTTGGCTCAAACCCACAATCCTTTCTAAACATTGAGGGCTCAGAGCAAGTGATATGTGTCTTATAAACAGAATAGTATGAGAATGTCAACTGCTCTAAGCACCTCTGCACTGCATGGTTGTAAGTTTTTGCTGTGTCTGAACAGTCTGTCTTAACTGGAAATGATTCCTTGTTTCAGACAAGGACATGTTTCAAAAAGCCCTGTCCCATCGTAGGTTTCAAAGTCTGCACTAAGTGCTCTGGGGACAAGGTCTGATGTTTTCAATGTCCTCATTAGAACATTCCCCTGCATAAAGGACACTTAGAACTCTGGTTGCAAAACACATTAGGTTATTTCTTTCTCTCCAGCAGTTAATTTTTCCCATATGAACTAGGTCAATTATTAAAGCAAAAGAGCAGAGTGTTTGTTTAACTGGGGAGATTCATTCAGTGTCAGGTTCAATAATTCTTTGTGGTTTTTTTCCTATTTCTCTTTTTCAAAATGGTTTTTATTAGTTTCTATTAAAAAAGTGCATTTATGCTTAGTATTTAAATTTTTTCTTACTGAGCAAGTTCACAAGAAGCAGTTCAGTTTCTTGCGAGGTAAAGGTGAGATACTAAGGTGAGTCAAAACTTCATGATTGGTGTAATTTGTTAGCTCAACTGCATAAATTGCATGAACATAGGAATATACCTTTGGCTAAATCCATGAAGAATGCAGCTCACTTCAGCAAGCATCTGAGTGTTCTCTACTCGAAATATGAGCTGAATTTATGAACACTCTGCTAAAACAGATGCACTACGCTGTTCCCTGCAGGTAGTGACAGGTTGAACATTGTCTATGCCATTGAAAATCTCCTTTGAATATCTCACTTCTGATCAAGATATACATTTATGAATGCAGAGGATCAGAAAATTACTAAAAGAATTCTTCATGAGAATCAAAAAGAAACAACATCTTAAAATCTGCCTTGTTAGAAATTTTGTCAAAATTCTGTATTTTTATGTAGTTCCTTCAAATAAAACAATAGATGTTGAAACCACCATTATTTATCCTAAATGTCTACTTTTTTCTATTAGACATAATCTTTGTGATCCATTTCTTAGTGCCACAAAATAATAAACCCCAGTAATAACAAAACCTTCATTATGAACATGCCTTTATTTTTCTTGTTGACAAGTGGCACACATACAAATGTGTATATGAGCAAAAATCGTTTTGTGCAAAAATGTGTACATAAATTTTCTTTTTCTTCATGTCTTAAACCATTTACTCTGCTAAGGTTGAAAAAGGAATGAGATACTGCATGAAATCTGATGAATAAGTTGATTGGGTTATAGTATACTGTAAAGTCTAAAAAGCTAGTCCCAGATACCTGCCTGTATTTTAATGCAGGCAACTCAGTTTTGCCGATGCAGCTTGCTCTTGCAGTTCTGTTTAGAGAATTTCCACTTTTCTATTTGCATGTGTATGTTCTTGGCTATCCTTTCTGCACCATAATGAGTGTGAGCATTTCTCAGTGAGCTGCTCTCCTTAGGACTATGACAGTCCTGCACGCTGCCCATTGAGAAATGCCTCTCCACAAATTAAAATGAAGGAAACTAGGAAATTGTGGTAAATTATAATCACATTGTAATTAAGAATAGGGCTGAAAAAGAAGCTTTTCTGATGTAGGACCAACTAAATATCCCTTAGCGGCACTAAGTTATTAATATGCTAATGATTTTTTTCTTTTAATTCTGACCAAGTTGTAGCCAGCACAATAATTACCAGCATTGACATTCAAAGGAGTTTTTGAATTACTAAGTGGAAAATTGAAGAGAAATTGATGTTTTACAGTAGAGTGAATCTTTGATTAAATGTTAAATGCAATCACCAGCTTTCCTCAAAAGGTGTGGAGTGCAACACACTTCAGAATGTATTATGCTAGTACAAATTTTATACTCCTTATGTGAATGTGTTCTATGGGAACACAGCTAATATTATACTCTCTGGATCACTATTCCCACTTTAATATCACTTCATGTTCTCTCAAAAAAGGAAGAACCGTGAATAATTTGAAGAAGGAGGAACAATGCAACCTAGACCATGTCTCAAGTGACTGTATTGTCAGTAAAATAGTAGGGAACTTGAGTAGTTGAAACAACTAAACAAACTCTTGGTTGCAGAAGGACTCACATCACACCTGCAACTGCAGGATTATACTGTCACATGCAGTTAAATATTCCCAAAGTTTAGTAATTTTCTCTTTATTTTATAGCTTGCTTTTATCAGAAGTTTAATATGACTGGAGGGAGGAGCTATTTTTTTGATTGGTTAGTAAATAATTAGTGGAAATACATTCGAAAAGGGCCCCTTGATTTTTGCTATCCTTAAATCTACAGTGCCTTGAAACTTTCTGCTGGAATACACTTTGTATTCACAAAGATGGATAAAATGAGTTACAATTGCTGTTAAGTGCTGACATAGGAGAATTGATGTTTACTGAGGCATGTTGGATGTCTCTAATACTGAATAATATGAATTAAATTTCTTTTCTTCCTTTTTGACAGCCTGTAGTGTGCCTAATGTGTTTTAAATCAAGTTGCTGGATTCAGAGCAAGTTCATTAAAGACTTTTAAAATGAAATATTAGAGCAAGTGAATTACACTTTAACACATTACAAGGCAAGCCCAAATTTAACAAGATTGTTGAACTGGACTGAATTTAATATGCTCTCCTTATCTTCTCTTGTATGTTTTTGATTTGGAAAAAATTTGTAAATCATATAAAAACACCAAATATGTGAACCCGTGGAACTTAAAGGTAAATGTACACTGGACCCTGAAGTTGTAAGTTTCAGTTTCTGAAGAGGATCAACCCTCGGCAGGGTTCACCAATGTTCACCATTTCTGGGCGTTTCCCCAGTGGAGGTTGGAGATTTTCAGATATCCAGTAAAATTTGGTTACCGAATTGTAGGTGAAGAATTACATAAACTTTTGGAGAGAGCAAGCTGTTAGAAAAGTGCCTTTGCTCCTCAGTCCTTATCTCTGACCTGTATTTCTGTCATAAAAAAGAAAGAGTTAGGAAGCTGGCTTGTCAGATTATTCACTTGCTGATGTAAATCCATGTCTCTCCCTTCTCACTCTTTCCCAGTAGATTTGGACTTTATGCTTGTGATGAGAAACCTGCATGTCATCCTCTTTGTTAAGTAACCACATTTGAAACTCTATCTCTACAAGTGAGCAGAGTTGCGATTTTTGTAGATGATGATGCTAAGCACAGTGGTGGTATTGATTTATGCAGAGTTCAGACAACACAATGGAAATACTGCTTCCAAGTACAATTAAGCCTAATTCAACTTCTTTCCTTGAGTACAAACAATAAGCAATCATTTATAAAAGGAACTTTCTATCTATTGAGGGCCTAAAGTAATTCAGACTGGGGGAACTCCTGATTGTGATGTACTGGGATATACTCTGTGTGTGTGGGTGTGTTGGTCTTTGGTAGATGATATTGACAGCATTGTGAGTGGAGTTTACTGTGGGATGGAAATGACTGAGAGGAGGTCAGGGAATGATTCATCTGCTAATCCATCTGCACTTATCTCCTGCCCGGGGGCAGCACGGTGCATGGTGGGTAGGGAGAGAAATGAGTGCATGGATACCATAGATCGTGATTCCTGTTGTGCAGCTAGTCACCTCTTCATTTAAGCAGAAGATTTGGCTAGTCTATCTGTGTGTTGGTTGTAGTTTTAAAACATTAGGAATGCTTTCCCTGTTGTAGGGCTGCCTGAGCTTACAAAATCCTGACCTTAACTCTGGTCTCTGTGTAGGCAGCTCAGGTTTTCTGCATTTTCTGAGCTTGCCAAGATAGACACAGTTGTTCCTCAACTGGGTTGAGGAACATCTTCAGGAATATTTTCCTGAATTTAACCAGTGAAACAAAATCCAGGGAAACAGTGTAGAAGAAATAAATAGTTTAGTTTTCTAAATTTCAACCGTAATTCACATGGTAAAACATTTCCTGTGAAGTACCTACACTCAAACCCTTACTCATGTACAATTAACTTCTCAGTCATTTGATAATGGCCAACTGTGACACAGTTTTTTAAAAGCCCATATGACTACTAGAATGTGTTTACGTTTCCCTTATATAATGATGCTTTTATGATTGAATAGTTTTTAATTATTATATAGTGATTGCTTTTTTAGAAACTGCATAAATACCCACATAATTTAGACTAAAACAATGAAGAAAGGATATTAATTGCAGGTGTTCTGTTTTGTTTTTAGGTTCAATTTGGGCATAATTTTGAAAATCTTATCCCTTCAGAAGAGATGGTACTAAAAATACAACTATCTTGTCAAAGTTTTATTATTGGCCTAAAAGATATCTCTTCAGCAGGTACAGACACTCTACAGAATAATACCAATCATAGCAATTATTGATTAGTTCCTTAGGAAAGACTGCTGAGACTGAGGAGTAAATCACCTTTTCAGAAGAGTTTCTATGTCATAATTTCAGTTTTTAAAATATTATATCCAAAGTTCAAATAGTAACCTTTATCTAAGCATATGCCTTTTTGTGTTTGACACATTCCTAGGATTTGTTTTTCTTCCTAGATAGGAACCTCTAGATTACAATGATCATGAACTTATCTGCCATTTATCAGGGCTATTTGGGGTATCTTTTCCTGCTGAATTTCAAAGTGGCAGAAAATCAAATAGACTTCTAATGTATTTTCTCCTTAAATAGTAAATAAAAAGGGAACAAGAGGCTATGAATTACACTTCTGAACTTCCCTTCGTTTTAGATGTAACATCAGGCTAACAAATATCCCTCTTATATTCAAACAACTGAAGTTTTATTTTTCAGTTTCCTTTAAATCATAATAACCTCTGAAAAATAAAGTCATGGAGAAAAGGGAAAGAAGAAAAGCAGAGAAAGGTTGGAAAGAAAGTAGAGAAATTGTCCATTAGCCTTAGCACAGATTCTAAGTTAGGAGACCTGAAAGCATGAATTCAAGTTTCACTTGTCAACTGCATGATTGACTAAAGTGTTTTTATCCTGATGCAGACAGGCATTACACAAGATTTGCAGATACAGTAAAAGGCTTTCACCAAGGTTGCTGCTTGCAGCGTTAAGTGTTGTTCTGTAAGGTATTTTCCTTAAATTCCTACAGGTAATAAAGAAAATTTAATAGTGCATGCATCCAATTTTTCTAACTTCACTGCTATTTCCAGTGCTAAAATATTATAGTGCTTCATGTTATCTGCATCTTGATTTTATATTCTAATAATGTTTAAATTTAAAGATATTTCTGCTATATTTGTGAGTGCAGAAAGATTTGGTCTCTCTTGTCTGTGTTTACACCCTTTCCAACCCATTTCCATTTTTTCAGATGGTGCATGTTTTGTTCCGTGTACTTAGAGAAAATAATACCTTTTGGAATGGCAATGAGAGATCTTTGGGCTCTGCGATAATGCAATTCTAGGCTAAATATTCTTTTTCTGCTTCTTCTTTTCTGTCTGTGGTGCTGATACAATATTTAAAGTTGTGAATACGGTAAGACCGTTCATCTTTAAAGGAGGGTCCTTCTTTGTGTGATGCAGAGTTTCTGTGGTGACAAGCTCTGTGTGATGAATCCACTTGGAGAAGGGGGATTGTATCTCACAATATGGAAGCTATTGGGGCTGTTGGAGTAATTGGAAGCATGGTGGGACAGGGCTGTTCTGTAAACAGTCAGTTCCAGATGAGAAACCAGGAGGATGAAATTAGTGCTTCAGGAATAAAGCTGTCTTTGCAGTATTTTTAGGGGAAACTTCTGTGAGTGATTAGCAATATTGAGTGGGGACAAATCAGCTTAGTGGAAGTGATGTAAAAGTAGAGTGAGGAACAAATGTGAAAGTCAGTGTGGAAATAAACATGAGAAACTAATGGGCTTTGGTGTGTTGCATAGCTAAGAACATGACATTTGTTAAAAATGTGGACTGCATGGTGCAGCCTAGTTTAATGCAAAGCTGCTCTTAAGAAGGAATCAGACTGAGTACCTGCAGAGACACAACCCATGAGTCTGTCAAGAAAATTAGTTTTGACTTCATGAATTTTCTAAAGCTCAGCCTTATGGTGCTCTCCTTTCTGTTAATTCCTTGGCACAGTCCTGATGTGTGGTTCAAAGACCTGAATGTCCTACAATTTAGAGTTACTGCTATAAAAATGGACACCAAACCCCTTACCAAGCTGACATGTACAACAGTGAAGTGGATTGCTTCTAGTTGCATTTCTTTATATATATGCGTGTGTATACATAATATATATATATAAGTGTATACACATGCACACAATCATTTTTTGGTTTGGTTTTTTCCCCTTTGTCTTCACTGATGAACTGTTAGCAGTGTTGGTTCTTGTTCCACATGGTGAAAACAGAAAGCCATTGAGGACATGCTTAGAAATGTGATTAATTATGGAGGTAAGTAACATTTATAAAGTGGCTGCCTCTGGGTCCTCTGCTTCTTTCTTTCCTCCTGCAACTCAGTGAACACCAAAAGTTCATATCAGAAGGATCAAGTCTGCAAAGTCAGCATGAGAGGAAAGCTCAGGGTTAGAACAGCTTGGATTTGCTATGTTGTTTTATGCCAAAATTTGCCATGTCTGACTGTACATTTTTTCAAGGTTGCTGCTTTTTCTCTCTGTGGTGAACAAAAGGTTCCTGAAGGCAGAAATAAAAGGTTCTTGGGTCATCATTTGTCAGCTCATCCCTTTGTTGACAAAACGCTCTTTCAGGAGAAAATCCTGTGCTATGTTCACAGCTGTGACAAAATACTGTGCCACTGTGAAACTTACACGTATCTTGGGTGTTGGCTACTCTTTTTAATTTCATACTTAGCTACTGGAGCACTTTTGATTCTAGTAGTCTTGCCCGCAGAGGAGATCCACCCACCTTCTGATATCTCTCTTCATGGTTGAAATGGCAACAGAGGAAGGGTGGTAGCTGCTTCATTTCCCACCTTAAGACCTGTTAGTAGGTGATTGTGATACTGGCAGTGATAATTGACTGTAATCAGGCACCAACCAGGTGGCAATCACATGGCATTCAGGTGTCCAGCACATGGCAATCATGTGGCAAACATGCATCAGGCATGTACCTGGCACATGCCATTCACACGTCCATCACGCAGCAATCATGAGCCCAACGCTTTTGTACAAAACAAAATTTGAAATTTAGTGACTTAGTGTTCCTTGAGCTGGAGGACTCAAAGGCTGTTGCTCTTTTTTCTCATTAAAATTTAGGTTTGTGCAGGGAAATTTGAAAAACCATTATCATTTTGTTTGTGATAAAAATCTTTATTTTTGGCCAAGTTCTTTGAGAGAAAATTTCTAGTAACTTTGACCCCAAATTATTTCCTTAAATAACCCTATTGATACCTCTTTCAAAAGCCTTGCTATGGATATCCGCATATCTATATGAATATATATATGATTTAATCTGTATAAAAGTGCATGCAGTAATTGACACTTTCCTGTCCTTCTTGAAGTTATTTATCCCACACAAGAGTTGAAGTTAATTGGCAGGACACAAAGTGTGCTTGGATACAGATGGTATTTCATGAAAACTCCTTGCAGACTCCCAAGTGGTTGGTGGCCATTCAGAACAGTTGCCTTCCAGAAGCCATGTGGTTACTTATTTGTGTGTTATAGATCTTTAAATCTTCAATATTGATATTGAAAAATGGTGTCTGTTATGAAATAGTAAAGATAGAAATCATAATGTGATGCAAACATCCCTTCTTTCTTTTTATTCTGGGTAAAGATTTTGCAACTGTAAGGGACAGATGAATTTTATTTAAGTAAGTGCAGACCCCTGCAAAAAAGCTTGATATAATGAGAAGTATCCAGTGTAAAAGATCAGTGCTTTGGTTTGTGTGTGAATTCTCCTTGCAGCAGAAGTTTCAGAATTTGCTGCTGCAGCAGCAAGAGAGCAATAATGTGGAACGAGGTCCAGTCGATGAAGAGTGATAAGTGTAGTGATCAATAACCAAGTGATTTGTGAAAAGCAGTTGATGACAGTGAGTGTGTGTGGGTTCCATATGTGTTTGTACTGTAGGAGCAAGGCATACTGAAGGGGATAACACTGCTGTGCTGCAAGGTAAACCATTCCCATTTCATTCATGACAATGAATGTTGGTTGCAAATGGTATTATTGGGCCAGATTTAATTAGTTTAAATAGTGCTAAGTAGAATAATGACTGTGTCTAAACCAGGGAACTGAAGGGTAGGATGGAGTAGTCTGGAGAGTGTGCAGTGGCTTAGGGAAAGGTCACTTGTTTAGTTTTAGGCTGTGTTTCTGGTGCTTTGCTTACATGCAGTGTTTACTCTTCATATGATTGACAAAACAAAAACGTGACAAAGATTTCAAATGGATTGCCATGAAAATGAAGCAAAACTAAATGAAATGTCTATTGAGAGATTTTTTTTTTTTAACTTGGTTGCCCAAAGTTTGACAAATTTTCTTCCATTAGAGAAGCAACTTTGCAGGGAATATAGAGGTTTACAATTGAAGTTCTAATTTAATATTTTTTTGATTTTTATTACCTTACTGATATTCTGTAATATCTAAAACAAACTGAATGGTCCCATACGCATTGACTGTTCATTTAATGAATTCCTGCTTTGTGAGTCATACACTCAACAATGAAGTTTTAGCTACTGTAATCTTTTTACTTTTTAATCATTAAAGGTTTCCCTTTTCTGACTTTTTTCATGTAAGAAGTTCTTACTCATGAAGGTAATCCCATTAAAGTTCTCTGAGACTACTAGTGTGAATAGTCTGCTAGTCTGGGTCTATATTAATAAAGGAAACTCATTTTTATTCTTCTAGAGTTGAGGCATATCAAACACTGAAAGTACTTTAAGTGTTCTTTAATCCAAGATGTAAAAGATACCAAAAATTTAAAGAGTGACGGTTTCTGTAATACATAGCAAGAATAGCAGAAATTATGGTGGCTGCTGAGATGTTGAAATGACTGTATGAATTTCCTTCAGTTAAAAGGAAAATGGGGATCTCATTCTGCTTTTCTTGCACCATTTTCATGCCAACGTAATGCCACTGACTTCATTGTCTCTCTGTCACCCTGTACATCTGACAAAATACTCCCACACATATAGGAGTATATTTATCTTGCCACTTCAGGAAAACAGATCCAGTTAGATGTCTGGGAGTTTTACTGGAAAGAGCACCATATTGTAAAGCTCTGTCAATAGCTAAGGGTCACCACTGCCGTTGTATTTAACACTTTAACTTCTCTGAAAAAGTTCATTTAATTCAAAGTTATGTACGTGTCCAGTGACCTGCAGTGTTTTAGATGATGAGGTGAATCAGAGAAAGTAATTCTGAGATAAATAGCTTTGAAATACCGGACAGTTTAATATTTTTTAAAGTATCCTAACCTTTTACCGTAAAATTATGTTTCAAATGAATTAATCCTGAAATCTTAATATATCTATATATATATATAGATATAGATATATTTTAGCAGTCTTAAATTACTTTTAGTGTCAACAAACATTTTAATGTAAAGTTGAGCTGTTATTCTGAAAAATTAGGTAGTTGGGCAAATCCCAGGGATTTTATAAACTTGTTTTATGTTTAATAGAGTTTATAAGCTGCTCCATCTGAATCAGCATGCCTGAAGGAGGAAACCTCATAAGTTTTCCTGAGCTTTGAATTCTACCATGCGTGACTTCTCAGAGGTTTTCAGCGTTTTCAGCCTACCCTGTCATGTTGAGAGAGGTTGCAGATGGCCAGTTGAGCTGGAAAGGTTTTACACACTCAGCAGCAGTCGTTTCTGCAGCTCACAGTGGCTGAGCAAAGTGAGCAGCAGTTCTGGGTCTGCGCTGTGAGCACTTGCTGAAGAGAAGTGCTGCTGTGAAGGTCTCCCAGAGAAGACAGGAATGCATCGGCTGTTTTACTCTCTCTGTGTGCAAGGTGTTGTTCCCATGCTTTCCATGATTCTTTTTCAGAAACGTGTTGAGTCATGGGAGGATGTTTCAGAAATAAGCACTGATGCCTTTTACTTACTAGCAATGTATCCTATATAAAACGTAATAGAAAAATAATATGGTGGTAGAATCCTGAAGGTGGCCCAAGACAACTTTGCACAGAAAAGATGTATAAAAATATACATATTTCTGCAAAATTGCAAAAATGTTTAGTATTTTGGAAGACTGTTTTTTAGTTTAGCATTATTAAAGCTAAATTGATTGATGTGTTCAGTGAGCTCCTGGGTCTCTTTGGTATGTTTTTAGATTTTGGAAGATAATCCTGGAGTACCTTGTACAATCTGTACTTCCAAACAGGGGCTGATTTTTACAAGAAAAGTGAAGTAGCAGTTCCTGCTCTGGAGGGGAGGTATGGGCCCTGTGGTCTCTAGTTTGTCCATGCTTTCCTATATTTTCATGTTTTTCTTGTTGAACTATATGTCCAAGTTGCAAAGAGGTAACATATTTCAGAGACCTTGGATCAATAAACCCTCCCCTTATGCTTACCTTAATAGCTATTTTCATATGTGTAGCTTATGAAAAATATAAGCAAATTCTCTTGAATATGCTCTACCTTCATTTTCCACACAATGCAACAGAAGAGTGAATTATGCTCATGGGAAAGCAATGCAAGAAAAAAGTTAGGGCAATAAATATCTCATTGCTCAGTAGGTCTTCTTAGGTCCTCATATTTTATGATATATTTTCCTGGATGTACACTGGCACATATACTCACCCTGTGGGATTATACCAATCATGCCTTGAAAATATATTTGCATTTGCTAATAGTGAATCACCTGAACTTATTCCCCCCAAAAATAAATCATGCCGGTTTCTCTATTCAGTAATTAGATTCCTTTTGCACATTTTTATTTTTGATGCATAAGCATTTCTATAAATGCATTACATCTGGGTACTGTGATGAAAAGGTTATTAGAAATGTGACACAGACAGATAGTCTTTGTGTTAAAATAATTCCCCAGCTGCATAAGTAAAGCTCTGCATTGGCCTTGTGTGACTGTAACAAAAGATTTTTACTGCTGCTCTAGGACACTGTGTCATCCCAAGGAAACATGAATAGGTCCAGATCTCCCAATTTGTCTTTCAGATTTTTTTACCACTATGTGTCCAGAATAGTCTGGTTTGCTATATGTTATTTTTATATCTTTAATATTGATGAAGAGATTGAGGTAAATGTACAGTTGTCATGCAAAAACATTGTATCAGCCTTAGAGATAATAACAAAGATGTTATCTGTCAAGACATGACAGAGAATACGTTCTTTAGGTTCTATACAATATGTTTATACTTCTCAACTAAAACTGCAAAAGCTACTCCAAAAACCACATGCTAAAACTAGCAGAAATTATGTTCATATTGCCACAAATGCAGTACCGAATGCATCCTCTTTTTCAAAGAAAGTGCAATCCAAAGGTTCAAGGATAAGATAAACGACAGTAACTTTCACAGTCACATGCAATAACATCTGCTAACCTCTCCAAACACAACAGACTTTCACCTTGATGTGTTTGCATTGCTTGGAAAATGATCTGCTCTCCATTAAATTCAACATTAAATGGCCCAGTGGGTGTAATGAAGCGATAACGTAATAATAAAAAAGAAAAACCTAAAATCCCCTATAACTAAATGCTGACAGAGCTACTAGAATATTTTATAATGAGTAGATAATCTGAAAAAAACCCCACAAACAATTTCCTTCTGTGAAATTTAAGTGATAATATTCCATCTTAAGTCCTAATTCCTCAAGTTATTTTTTTGTTTGTTTTTTGTTTTGTTTTAACAGAGGTGTTTGTAGAAATGCATTTACAGGAAGGCAAAAGTAAATTTTTTGTTTAAGCTGGGAATCTCTTGCAAAAGGTAACTGATTGAAGCACTAAAATAGCTTTTTGCATCCTTTTTATTTCTTGTGTTTTAAAGGTTTTTGGTTTAAAAATATCCACAGAGTAGTTCCCTAAATCTGAAGTATACCAAAAGGGAGGGGGAGATTGACTTCTAACTTTTGGCTTCTTAGTGTTTTTATATGTGGTAAACATTGGTATTTCCTAGACTCTCAAAGGGTTTTGAGAATTCAAATTATGGAACTCTGGAAATCTTTAGAAATTGTCTTTCAAAATGCAAGAAAACAATAACTTCTAAAATTTTTTATATTAAAAGGAAAAAAATCACAGACTTTTGACAGTTGTGTTGAGTTGAAAAGAAAAAAGGTCAGAATTTTGAGTATGTCTTGCTTGTAGCTTTTAATTTCCTCTTCCCTACTATCACTAAATTTATTGCCAGTTTATTTCATGTCTGAGCTGCATTTTTTTATGCAAAGATTTTAGGTCTTGAACTGTCTTTCTGAAAATAATCATTCTTTATTCTGAAATGTCATTTTTTTTGTGGGGAAGTGGTGTTTTCTTTTTCCTTTTATTTTTTTTAAACAGAATTCCTACAGAGCTTATTCATGTGGCTTGCCTTTTAATTCTTTTTAATTTTGTAGATGTATTTTCATCAGCATATTACCCAAATACTTAACCACAGAAGAAAAAAAAGTGACTGTGTGTCTAAAGAGATAACCTATCAACAAACTTGTCACAAACACCAAGTGAAACTTAATTTTAAAAATTGCCTACTTGCATCCAGGAGTAGTTAGTGATTGTACTGGAGCGTTAAAATATGGAACTTGCTAGTCTGCAAAAATTAGTTGCTCATTTTGCCCAAACAACTGTTCATGCTCGCTCTTTCTGCTGAGGTAAAGTTTTGACTGGATAGTTAGTTTCCAGGAAAACTAAAGATATTTAAGGTGGAATGTGGCACTTATAGAATGTCTGGATGACAGGTTGTAGGCTGATTTCACATCTGGGAGTTGGCCCAGAGAGACTGAAAAAAGTGATTTTAATCTGCAAAATGAAATTCTTTTATCAGAAACAGTGTGACCAGCAGGACCAGGGCACTGACTGTGCCCCTGTACTTGGGCACTGGTGAGTCTGCACCTTGAATCCTGTGTTCACTTTGGGCTCCCTCATTACAGTAAAGACATTGAGGTACTAGAGCATGTTCAGAGAAGGGCAGCAAAGCTGGTGAAGGAGCACAAGTTTGATGAGGAATGGCTGAGGGAGATGGGAGTATTTAACCTGAAGAAAAGGAGGCTGAGGGGGGACCTTTTTGCTCTCTGTTACTATCTGTAAGGAGGTTTTAGCAAGTGGGAATGGGCGTCTTCTCCCAAGAAACAAGTGACAGGAGATGTCCTCAAGTTGTGCCAGCAGAGGTTTAGATTGAATATTAGGAAAAATTTATGCACCAAAAGGTTGACAAGCATTTGAACAGGCTGCCCAGGGAAGTGGTGGAGTCGCCATCCCTGGAGGTATTTAAAATATGTGTGGATGTGGCATTTGTGGACATGGTTTAGTAGTGGTTTGGCAGTGTTGGGTTAATGATTAAGATCTTTTTCAACCTAAATGATTCTAATTACCTATTCTACTTTTTGTTTTTACTTCCCTTTCAAACCCATACTGACTGCCTAGCTTCTCAGAAATTTGCTAAAATCAAGGTTTTGTGTAGCAGAGACAGACTGAATTGCAGTTGGGTGTTTCTGTCCCTTCTTTTTGAGCCCAGTCAACTCTGAGTGTTGCTGACACGAGTTTTGAGTCTGTGAGTACAATTTTCAAATATGGATATGAATAATATGGAAAAAATAATGCCCTTCAAGTTGTTTGACAACAACACATTTTCTTGGTAGGCAGAGCCCTCATAGTTTTGCTAGCTGTGCCATTTGCCATGTTAATTCCTGCCTCATGTGCAAGGTCTGTACCATGATATACTGCTGGTGGAGAGGGGAAATAATGAAACCCAAAATGCTCGCTCTACCTGCATGGGAAGGACATCCCTAGGACCTGAGTACCAGACACATAGCTGAATCTGCGTCTTTGACTTATTTTATTCATAAGTCTCTGTTTTGACAGGGATCATTTCTGAAAACAGATTGAACACACAGCAAATGAGGGTATTTTCATGGTTTGTAAGTCATCACAGTACTGCTTCTCAGATTTTAGAAGCTGATGTTTGCAAATTAATTACTTGGCCTTTAAATAGTTCCAAACCACCCAAAGTGCTCCATTATGTTAGCACAGGCTTGAGAAATAGATATGTATTACTATCTAATTGAATAACATATGGTGTTGATTAGTGCTTAGTTCTTTTTATAGAACTCAAAAAACTGACTGCAGTCTATTTTGAGACTAAGAGATGTCTGTTGGTTGCTTCTGGCACAAGTGAACTGTTGAACCAAGAAAGGATGAACTTTCTCTGTTTAGTCCATCTATAAGTTACTTTAGGATCTCATGGTGCATGGGGATGTGATGGGAGACAGGCCAGGGTTTGTTCATTTGCTGTAGTATTGAAATGCAGCCTTTCCTGAAAGATTTAAGTGCTCTCTCAGCACAGCGAAACAAAAGCCCAGGCTTTTATTTTCTGTGCTATTGCTCAAGGTATACAAATATACAGTGAGCCTATTTCAAATGGGTAAATATTCTTACAGAATTCAGTTAGCAGAGATGTATTTCTCAGGAGTAGTCTCAGGACACAGACTCAATCTCATTTTACCTCATTCCACCCCAGCAATAAACATGTGAAGAAAATCTGCATTTAATTCTTTTGCTTGCAGTTTTTGTTTAAGAGATTATTTTCCTCTTAAACTTCACAAAAATCACCTCAGATGATGGTGATTATGATTTTCGTATTATTCAAATGGATCATTGAAGTGGTGTAACAGCTAGCAGCAGCCATTAGACAGGGAAGGGCTGGAAGGATAAGGAGAAACAATAAACAAGAAAATAAGATGGTTCTCTCTCTGTCTTCCCCCCCCCCCCGCCCCCTCTAAGATACCTCTTCCTTTGTATATTTTGTGGAATTTTTATAGGGAAAATTTGGAAAAATAGTGGCTTCAAATGTGATGTGATCTGCAGTGTATGAATCAGACAGCAAGAAGAAATAGCTTCATCTACAGTTTCATCACTAACTAGTAATTTAGGTCTTGGGTATATGACCTGACAAACTCTTCCTTGCTTTTAAGAATCAAGTGATTATTCTTGCAGTCCTAAAGCTCATAGTAGAAGAGCCTTCCAACAGTGTGAAATTACTTAATGCATATATTTTCCAGATTTTCAAATCAAATTTTATTATATACTATTTTGTGTTTAAGTTTTATCTAAAAGGCTCAGAACAAAGGAGGTTCTGAAAAATCGATTGTTTTCTAAAAAGCATTTCGGATCCCAGTAGATCCCCATTTCACAATAGCTCTTCCACTGAAATGACATTCATTCATCCATCCAGAGAAAACAGATGAGTCCTGCAGTGTATCCTGAAGGTTGCTCAGGTCATTTGGGAGGGAGCTGCGTTTCAGAGATGCAATGCTTTCACCGTGGGCGACCTTTCAGTGCTTTGCTGTTGTTAGTCCTTCTCGTTGTATGTTTGTAACTGCCACAGTAGTGATGTGCAAAATAGACCATTTATGACCTAAATCACTCTGGGCTCAAAACCAGGAGTAGGTGCAACCGTGATCAAAACCAGAAGGCTACAGAGTCGGGATCACATCATCCAGTGATAATGGGGGTGGGAGAAGCAAAAGCTACTTTATTTTCGTATTCCTGATCCTTCCCGCAGGCTGTCCTGCCCACCTCCACTCTCCCCACTCCCCCCTCCTCCAATGCATGTATAATAGAATAGATGGCAATATGATAACTTTAAGCTTCTCCCAGGAAAAAATTTCTAGAGCCAATATTTTATTCAATGAGATCAATTAAAGGTTGCAAAGGGAAGTTAGCTCTCACTGGCTTTTTGTTAAAGACATCACAAGTTTCCAATGCAGCAGGGGGTTTCAAGCAGCATAATGGGTAAACAAGAAAACCTTAGCATAGAGATACCAGTTTTGGGAAGGCTCCTGTCACATAGATTGGCTTACAGTGTGAAAGAGAGTCTTAAATGCTGATGCAAAGGTGACCCTGCTACCATGACTTTCATCAACCGGTAATGTCCTATCACATCAAAGATAGAGCACCAAATTTATGATGTTTGAAAAGATATGAAGATTCCACTTATTACCAGAGGTGTTTTTCTGTGTAGCATGCCAGTAACATTCCTCCAGTATGTGAAAACTGACAAGGTGATGATTAGATAGACGATATTGATAAACTTTTCTCTCTTTTTCTCTTCTTCTTTTTTTTTCTTTTTTAAACATTGCACTAACCACAGTGTCTTGAAAACAGCTGATGCATGTCAATATCTGTTTTTATCAGTTATCTCAAAACTGAGTATTATTATTATTACTACCTGCTAAAGTTCAGTCCTTTTAATGTTTAGAGAGCTATTATTGCAGGCTAAGCAAGATTCATCCCATCTAACTTTAGATCTACTTGCATAGACATCTACACATTTCTGAGAACAAAACACTTGAGTTCATGGCTTAGTCTGTTTCATAGTGAGATGACTCTCTACAGGTTTCTTGGTGAAATTTACAGTAACTGTAGAGTCTAGGGATGATAGCTGAGATGGAAACATCTGAATCTTTGATGATTGCTACTTAAATGTCTTTCACAGTTTTGAAAAGAAATATTAGAAATTCCTCAATATTGTAATTGGTGAACTTTTGTCCTTAATATCCTGTCCATATTTTCTATCCTTCATCTATTACAAGAAAGTATTTGTTGTAGCAACCTGTTGGGAAGTGGGCAAGGAGATATTCTTTAAGATGTACAGAATCATAGAATGGTTTGTGTTGGAAGGGACCTTAAAGGTCACCTAATTCCAACACCCCTGCCATAGGCAGGGAATGTTCCACTAAACCAATTTATGCAAAGCCCCAGCCAGCCTGGCCTTGAACCCCTGCAGGGATGAGGAGTCCACAAACTCTCTGGGCAATCTGTTCCAGTGCCTCACCACACTTATCACAAGGAAATTTTTCCTAATATCTAATTTAAACATATATTCCTTCAGTTTAAAGCCATTCTCCCAATGTCCTGTCACTACAGGACCTTGTGAAAAGTCCATTTCCAACCTTCTTGTAAGCCCCTTTAAGGTACTGGAAGGTTTCCCTAAGGTCTCCCTGAAGCCTTCTCTTCTCCAGGTTGAACTGGGTCATTCATCAATAGCAAGAGGTCTGCATTCAATACAACTGACTTAAGTGCGTAGTGGTTTCTTGATCTGGGGTTCATCTACTCTGTTGGCCTCTTGAATGAACCCAGCACACTTGAGTATTATGTACACAGATTCTAAGATACAGTGACTGGTATACTTCCTATGCTGATAAAGCAGTCTGGAAACAGAACAATTAGTTGTAATACAAATGAGTAAAGTTTCCTTCCTATATTCTTGAACAGAAAGCATGCCATTGGCTTGCAGTTAGGGAGGTGAGGATTGTTTCATGGGAAGGATGTGATTTCTAATCCCTTATATTCAAGCACATTTAAAAAGAGAAATCCCCAGGCAGTAGCTGTGTTATCTAAGCCAGCAAACACTACAAATTGTAGCTGTGCTGGTTTTCCACACAGGACAGTTTTCTACTTCACAAAGCTATAATGTCATGCAAAGTTCAATTTACTGATAAGCATCATTGAGCCAAAATTGAGTTCAAAGCCCTAGGGAAAATAAAAATAGGCATTTATCCAGAGTGCTATTTAAATTGGCTTGAAATTTTGAGATCTTGGTTGCCTTGTTCTCTCCTTTCTAGTTCACTGCAGGCTTCATTAGGGCCCCTAAAATTGAGAAGCTAGCTTTCTTTTATTGGGGTGGAAAATCTGATGACTTTAAAAGATACGTAGCCAGTACAGTCAACATGAACTCTATAATATGATGGCAGGGAAAGAGGGTTTTCATTTAAAGCCTATTTCCACATCCGATCAAACAAATAAGATGCTGATAACAACTAAAAATTACTTTTAAAATTAATATTACAATGTTTTCTTCTTACTGTATTCCATGTAATTTTCCAATAGGATAGACTAAACATTCTTTTCCTTACCTTCACCAATCAAAATTCTGCCTAAACATTTCTCCCTATGAAAGAGAAGTATGCAATGATGCATCCATGAGCTGAGCACCTGCTGCTCTCAAGAATTAGACTGAGTCTGTATTGGTTTAAACACTGGTGGATCTTTAGAAGATTTTATGAACTTGGTTTTTTTTTTCCCCATATTTCTTTAAGTACTAATTGGAGTACTAAATTTTATTTTAAATGCATGACAGCAAATTATACTCAGCTATCTCCTCCTTCTTTATCCCTTGTTATCTTTATTTGCTTGTCCATTAAAAAATATTGGGTAAGAATGACTCAGGATGTTTTAAGCCTAAACTGTCTCTGTTTTTGCAAAATTTTGTCTTCATGTTTGAAAGGTTCCCCTCCCCCACCCCCCCCCAAAAAAAAAAAAAAAAAAACCCACCAATCAATTTGTGTCCAATCAACATACTGAGTACTGCTATGTAATGGTGGGTTTACAAGTGGTTTGCACAGGTGTGTAATATTTCACTTGTGTCCTTTAGCAGTGCCATCGTATATTCAGAAATCACTGTGTATCTGTAAAGGAAATGGAGGTGGACTGTAGTGTAATATCTATTTCTGAAAATTCTGTTTTTCTGGTTGTTACCTAGACTGCAGTATTGCAGCTTTAATGCCATTACATCTTTCTAATGAAAGCACATGTTAGATGCTCAAATCACTTTTTTCCAAGGTGGAATTTCTCTTATTATTTTAGTGTGCCTTTATTGAGCATGCATTTTGTAATTTGCTTTCTGGAATAAGATTAGAATGTGAGACAGATTCTATATGCCAAAAAGAAGATTCTCATGGATTAGGCTGTGTTGACTGGAACATTAGAGTGATGTAATAATGTGCTAATACACTTTATTAGGCTGCCAGTTTATCTGTGTAAATGTTTCAAAAGGAATTAGACATATGTGTGCACATAGTGTACAATACTTAATTTACTAGATTACATTTGCTTACGAAGTTTTACATCTTGGTTGGAAAATCTGCTTTATTATAGTAATCTCATGCCTATATGGCTAGCACTATAGGTCTAGAAATGTATTGTACTTGTAATTTTTAATTCATACTGCTCTCTAGTGGGGAATGCTTTCAATGCAAAAGAATATATATATATATATATATTAATGTGCAGCAGGTATATGAACTGGGATTACTGAAAGGTTACTGTTGTCTAGAGCAATTCAGTAAAACAAGTACTATTGTGTTAGCATTTTAATCCTTGTACTGCTTTGATTAAAGACTGAATTTGTTAATTTTAAAATATTTTAGACAGATGAATCCATGGAGTAAACAGCATCCCCAGCAAACTCCAGAAGGCTGAGAGAGTTGATAGACTTATGCTTCTTCCCCAGGAGGAAACTCCTCCTTCCATTAGGAGAAATATGCTATAGATCTGCTACTGGAAAACCTCGGGTTTTCTCCTGAACACCCATTGTCTCAAAATGTCTTAAGGAACAGTGATTTGTCTATAAAAGTTCCTATCATCACTGTTGGTATAATAGGCTTTCTTTTAATAAATAACTACTTTTATGCTGATTGGTTTTTTTTCCTCTGTTATTTTGCTTTGGAATTAATTGTTTACCCTGCTGTCTCATCCCTTGCTTTTGACAGGTACAATCCTAGATAAGAGTTCACTATACACAAAACCTGAAATAATACTGACAGAACTAGTGGAATAAGGTTTCAATCTACAGCAAGTGTAGAGCTATTCTCAGACTTGGGTCTGTACTTTCTTAAATTAAATGGGCTTTAGTAAGAATAAAAAACCACAATGTTAGTTAGATAACAAACATATCTGAAAACTGAGATTGAAACTTATTTGAGTATTGCTGAATTTTACATTTGCATCTTTAGATAGATTTGCCTTTATGATTCAATCAGAAAGCAGTAGATGTCTTTAAATCATTGGAAGGTCTGGCAAAAAGTTTAGCTAACATTTAAAACATTTGAAGCTATCTGAAGAATGATTTGCAGCGTTTTGGTGTAATCAGACCCAAATAGGAAGGCTTGTTTAGACTTGTTTTTAGATACTGAGCCTTGTCTGGATCTGACATTAAGGACATATGCAGACCATTTTCTTGTGGTGCTTTAATAAACTTTTCTGTCTCTAGGTTGACTGATTTGTCCATTAGACACCAAATAGTATCATCCTATTTAAGGCTGCAGTAATTTTGTCACTCAAAGTATAGGTTAAGATTCTTTGTCTAGACCTTCATTTATTCACTAAGTCTGGGTGAGCACGCACTTTAAAAATTTATATGGTATAGAAAGGTCTCATCAAAATGCTAAGTTGGTATAACATATTGCACTCCTTGAATAGTAAATTAGGTTTGCAATGTGCAGAGCATTTCTTCACCTGTGCCATTTCTGCTCACTTTTAATTGCAGAAACTCATGTTTACCTTGGCTTCACTTGAAGTTCTGCAGGTGGGATTATCTTCTCATTTCTGTAGTCGTTACTGTCTGGTATTAGCTGAATCCAAGTTAACTATCCTTCAATTATAAACCTGTGAGGCTAAGATAAGAAACTAATAGAACATGTTTATTTGTCTTTGAGCTACTTTAAATGAGAAAAGTTATGAAATGATTAGACTTGTACTTGAAAACGTTCACAGGAAGTGGAGAGGGGGTGACTCGGGTTGCTAAATACTTAAGGGTGAAGTCTGTGCGCTTCACTTTACTGAACTAATGTATAATGGAGGTTATTTTTTTCTTTTGTTAATTATGCCTCCTCCCCCTTTTTTCTCACTGGCTGCAGAGCTGTTTGTGTCACATTTTTTCAGCTGCTGCACAGTGTTTTTAGCCTTTCTTAAATAAATTATCACAGAGGTGCCACACCCATGTCTGATGGGGTCAGCTTTGGGCACTTGGCTGTGAAGTTACTTAGGTTACATAGCAGAACTAAAACACATGAACAGAAACCAAAATACATGAGTGGAAATATGTTAAAATATAAAATGCAAAAGAAATATTTTTTCGTGTGTATATTATTTTGTGTTACTCGTCAGTTTTCTCTCCTATGTTTTTTCCCACTCCAGAAAATATGAAGAAGCCCTGGAGCCCAGATTTACCAGTTGACAACCAGTCATACAATTCAGATTTCACATCTATCCCAGAGAGGGAAGGTGAAAAAGAATTAGCACCTGATGGCACTGAAGAGAAGAAGGAGAGAGAAAAGAAACACACCAATTTCACTTTGTGTAATGTTTGTAACATTCAGCTGAACTCTGCTGCTCAGGCACAGATCCACTACAATGGCAAGTCCCATCAGAAGAGGTTAAAACAGCTAAGCAACGGGAACCTCAAAAGTGATAATGGTAAGCATTATAACACATATATGTTTGCCGTGGTTTGATCTAAGAATTGCAGCAATGTGCACTAATGTCACTATAGTCTAAATTTTTTTTATTCTGACAACAAATTCTTTGAAGTTAAGGCAAAGGCTTTTGATGACTTCAGAGTGCTTGAGGTCATCGCTAGAATAAGCATTTGGCAAATTGCTAAATGTATACCATCTGTGTTATTAAAAAGGTTTTCATTTTATAGTTTGTTTACATGATGATGTTGACTCAGATTCTTTCTCATTTCATTTGCGTTTTGATGGTTTTCAGCATAATCAGTGATATTCCAGATTTCAGTCTACTAGAAAGGTTATGCTTGTTAGGGCTGTGTTTGCTTTTAATGAATGTAAGGTGGTTGTGAAATAATTGAAACAAATGCATTCCCAAACTCGTTTCACTTTAGCTTGCTCAATCAAGGTTCAACCCATAGCTAATGTAAGTTTATTTAAAGATCATGACTGAAGTCAAACAGAGATGGAACAAAGCTTATTTTGATTTTAATCAATTCCATTGATAGCTTTGGGTGTTTTGTAGTAGGTGACATATTTTCCTATCATCACAGTGAATTGTGCATCTCAAAGAAAAACACATTAGTGACTTTGTGTACAAAACCAGATAAGATAGTAGAGGCAAATGATGGTCCCTGTCAAGAAAAAGAGGATTACTATGTTATAATTTTCTCAATTTCTTAACCTACTTTTCTGAACCATGTGTAGAATTGTACTGCATTGTTCTATTTGTTTCTGTGCACCATGTCAGATTGTCTTAATATGTTGTGCTTAGGACTTTAAGACTTTCTCCAGATCACACATGTTGCTTGATTTTGTGCCATGAGTTACTTCCTGCTCCACCTGCAGAAGGATATGCAAAACAATAATCTTTAGCTAGAACATCATATTATTATTTTAATAATCTGTGCTTTGCCTTGGTTTTAAGAGTGGGGAATAACATTGATATGTTGCTGAAGTATGTGGGATCTAAGTGCTTTTCTTTGTATAAGGTGTTGCTCATTTCCATAAAATAAACAACCCCCCCCCCCCCAAAACTTTGAACAGCACAATTAATTTTGTCTTTAAGTAGCAGGTCTATAGTGTTTGGCAATGTTCAGTGTTCAGGAAAAGTTCTACTACCATTAGTAGGAGCTGTGGAAATGCATAACGAAAGATTGATTTCCTAATTGATTAAAGGTGCAATATGGTTATCCACAAATGCATTCTTTATAAAACTAAATAAACACAGTCTAATGTTATTGCTATATTTGGTTAGGGAGAAATTGTGTTATTATTATTATTAGCACAACAATTTTGCTAATGATAGAAAGTGTTTTTTGCAGTTCATTTTTCCACTTTAATCCATTATAATGAAAGAATTACTAATTAAGCAATACTGAAATTAGTATCAAAGAGCTTTAATTACGCTTCAACATTTATATTCTGGAGAGGCTCAAACTAGCAGTACAGCAGCATATTTCTTATTTCCTCCTTAAAAGTATCCCTATGTCAAGGGTAGCTGCATCTATTTGTAGTCAGAAAATTGCTGATTGACTATCTAGCTCTGAAACTTGAGCATTTTCAAATCTGGCAGATATGTGAATATTATCAAAAGTAGCTCTCCACTGAGAGAATAAGGTTGGGTGGAGCATAAAGAAGTGATTTTTCTCATGTCACCAAGTTCAGTTCTCTTAAAGTGCATGTTATAAATGAGAGACCATTATTAAATATTTCTTTCAAAGTTGGAGCTGAATTAGAATTGAATGTTTGAGTAACCATCCTCCCTGTACTTTGAACGGAGACCCTGTTTGAGATCCCTTTTCTAAGTGAAGTGGAAATCAGAACCTGAGCCTTTCACAATAATGTTTTGTCACAACTCGTATATCTGAAATATGAGCAGTGTTTTTCAGACAAATGATTGTTTTGTTGATGAGACCCCAGCAAGCTCAACTAACATATGACCATGACTAAAAAAATTATGATGACCAGTTCAGTTTGTTATGTACATGGAAACGGTGCTTTTTGAAGGTCACTGACGTAACTCTTAAACATGCAGAGTACTGTTTATTCAGTGTATATCAGTAGGATACTTTATGAGAATGGTATTTCTTGTGTAGAAGTCTGATTGTTAGAGAAAACAGCTGTTATGCTCAGTGTCCAGGTTGATGACATAATTGTTCCTGAGGCTAAATTCAGCTGTAAATTAAAACTATGTAAAGGTTCTGCTTTTCGGGATTATCTTCTAAGGTTTTGTCATCATAGTTATTCATTACATCTCATGTTGTATGAGTGCAGCGTCTGCACTATGCACAAGAAAAGTCCATTTCCAAATACAATGTTTCATAGGTTGTATTCTGAGTTGTATATGCCTCTGAAATGTTGTGTGCTCACTTGGAACTAATGTTTAGAAAGGCTGAGAAAATATTGGAGTTGTGACTTCTTTTTAATCTCCCACAAAGCAGGACAATTTGTGTGTTCTATATCACAAGGGAGCAATACAAGTGGAGGATTGGTTCATATGAAACAAAAGCCCGTGTCTTGTTCCAAAATAATTTGCAGTGGGCAGCTGAAAAGAGTGAAGGTTCAGCTTTATCAGCTTTTGACTGTGTAATTAGAGCTGTCATGCTACAGTCATCATTTTCCAACTGTGTGAAGTAGCTTTTATCTCCTGGATGTGAATAACAGAGCATTTACTGTACTTGAATATCTCTGCCTAATTTCAGAAGGTAAGTTGCTTATGCATAAAGCCTGCTAACCTGTGCAAACATACAATCAATAAATAATGTGTACTGTGGGGTTAAAAGCAATGTTTCCTTGCTGCTCTGTTATTATCTGGACTGAATTTGAATAACTCATCAGATATACTTAAAGAAGTTTTACTAGTTGCTTCTCTCTCTGCTTGGCAGCTTTACTGTACAATACCCACGTGGTTCTTTCCTGGGCAGAGCAGCCCCAGACCAACACACTGCAGTCACAAAAGGGATGTGAACTCAATGTTTCTCGTATTGTTTCTTGGCACAGTGATTTGTGATAACTTAAGACATAGTGAGACATCAGCACTTCTGTTACTGAACTGTATGTGCTTCGGAGTAACACAATTTTCTGTGTTCCTTTCTCCTAATAATTGCCTTTTATGTCACTTAAAAAGACTTCTCATGCTTCCCTCATTACACCCTATAGTAAATTCTTCTTACTGATGATTTTTTTCCTTTCTGCTCTCATGCGTGCAGTGGCAAGGTGAAAAGGAAGTCAGTGGAGGTTTTGAGATTAACAGAGGGAAAAATCCAATTTTTATCTGGCCTGCTGACACAGCACTACTTTTTTTATAAGCAGCCCGGACATTCTGGAAAGAGGTGACCTGTTGTGGGAAATCATTTATTCTGACCAGTAGGAGCAAAACTCACGCACCTAATGGAAAAATAACTGTGGATGCAAATGTGTAGCAGCACCAGTGAGAAAGCTGATATTTCTAAAATTTTATGTTAATCAGAATTTTTCCTCTTCTTCCTTTTGTATAAATTGTTGAATTGTTCTGAATGAACAAGGCATGGTTAGGACAAAACCTAAAACTGCTTTCCTCTGCAATACTTTCTACAATATGTTAGATAAGAACTGGGAAAATAATGAAGGAGAAGAGCAATGTCACAAAATTCATACAACTCCTTTCACTTTAAAAATTGATTTCTGAACCATTATTCTTTTGAAACACAGGAGCCAGTGAGGCATTTGATGATAGTTTCTTTATCTAGCTCTCTGAAATCATAACCTAGACAAAAAACTATCCAGTTTATTGTTTGCCTAAATTTTTTTTTTTCCAGTGAAATTTCATTGAACTGAAATTTTTTTTACTGTGAACAAGAACATTGATTGCATGGAAAAAAGAAGCAAAAAGTATCAGATTTCCACCCCCCCCCCCCCTTGTTAATTGCAAAAAGCAAATATCTTAATTTAGCACAAGATATTACTGAAGAACAAATAACAATTTGATTGTTATGGTTATGCTGAAATATGCACTACAATATTGGCAAAGTTTATTTCCCACATTTTATTCTTTTTTTTCAACCTCATTTGATGGTTGAATATAATTTCCCACAAAAAAAAATAAATCTTGAAATGGCAATTTTCATAATATCTAGGCAGTAAATTTTTTGCACACTGGTCAGAGAAAATGTTTCATCTTTTACAACTTTTCTCTCGCATCTAAATCCTGAGATTTTGCTGCTCTGCAGATAGGAAATCCAGATGATTCACCTAAACCACTTGCAGAGTCTCCTTCCTTGCACTTTTTTGTTGCTGGTTCTTTTCTCGCTCTGTGCTGCTGCTGCAATTTACACCTCTGCTGTCATGTTTTTTGAGCATGAAAACTGATGGCTTTGGGACAGTCACAGGCTTTCTTTTAGGTGGTAAACTACCACATTATGACTTTCAGGGAAATGATGTCACCTGCTCCTTTCAGAGGAAGAGGATTGAATGGAAATGGAGGAAGTCTTCAGAAGAAGAGACTTTCCATTAATTTCCTGGAAAATAAGAATGGTCAGATCAGCTTGAGATGCCCCTGGATGTCATGTCTCCTGCAAACTTTTTTTTTTTCCTTAGTGTCATGCTCTGATGCAGAGGCTCTGGGTCAGTTAACAGTAATACCAATATGCATTATGCTCTGTATGTAAGTGGGTCATAGATGCCTGTATCTTGTAAAACAGTAGAGTACCTGGTAATTGGTCCTTCAAATAGCATGACAGCATTAAAAAAAAATTACAGCAGCCTAGAGAACTGTGATTACTAACTATGGATAATTTTTCAGAGGCTGGGGGATAAGTAGAAATTTATGTCTGAATATACTTACAGTATTTTTGAAGTTTGTTCTTCATCAAATGCATTTAAGAATACGCTTATGTCTTTCATTGAGGTATGGTTTTGGTCTCCTTTCTTTACCATCTTAGTTGACAATTAAATAAAATGTGCTGTGGCAGTTTATTATGAATCAAACTGTTTAAGCTGTATGAAGAGTCTCAACCATCAGGAACATCTTTTCAGAGTCTAAACAAGCCTCTAACTGCAGATTGAAAAAGTTACAAATAATTCAGTTTTCTGCCTGAATATAAGACTGTACAGATTCTCTTTTAATACCCCCGCCTGAATACAGTGCCCTCCTTTTGGTACCACCTTGAAGCAAGATGCTTAATAAATTGTCTTCATCCAAAGGACATGGATGTTTGTCCATGAAAATTTCTACAGTGTCACACAGCTGAAAAAAGTTTAGAAGTGGGTCCTTACTTTGCTGCCTTTTAACAAACCTGAATAGGATTTCTGAGAGTTGGATTAAGACACTGGGGGATGAGGTACTTGGAGGTGTATTATAGACAGCACACAGAGGCTGCTGTTCTATGCAGATTAGAGAGTGTAAATCTTTCACTGTGTGCCTACTTTCTACATCTTCTTAATCTTCAATACTCATAGTTCTTACTCTGCATGTTCCAAAGGTTGTTCTGTGACAGTTGGCTTGTCCTTTTTAGACATTTATGACTTCGTGTTTTCAGGACTTTATGTTGCTCCTTGGGGTGCAACACTTGCTTCCATGTTTAACAAAAATTGTCCTCTTAGTCCTCAAATCTGTGCTTAAAATATACTTGTGACAAGTAGAAAAGCTGTAATCTTTCTTATTGCACTTGTGCTTAGCATCAATGTAGCCTCTTTACAATCACTTTTTTCTTTTCTTACAC
>JAWWEU010000081.1:37153614-37178471 GCA_035583155.1 Acropternis orthonyx | reverse complement strand
TTAACTTTTTTCTTTTGTTACCCCCCCCCCCCCCCCCCCCGCCCCGCCCAGAACCTGCCATACATTCTGTTTATCTGAACTGGTTTGTCTCTCCATTTATAAGTTAATAATGTTTTAGGCAAGTGATGTCTTCATGTTTTATCTGCAGCAGGAATACTGATAATACTAGCTGGATAAGGTTCAGTTATTCTGGGAGCAGTCTGTGTCCATCTGTATTGTTTCTGAACTGTGTGAGGAGTTGGTGTGCCATTCTTTGCTTCTCCCTGAGTGTGGCACCAGTCTCATTTCTGAGAGCACTGGCATTTGATCTTGTATGTACAGCTAATAAACTGTTGAAACCTGTTTTTGCAGGCTCTCCATTTAGTTCTGCTTATATCATTAGGTCCAATATAGATTATGGTGACCATGGCTTCCTTCCAGACCTTCTCAGTAACTTGTCTTTTAATATGATGGAAGGTTTTTTTTTCCCCCCTGCACTGTCATCTGGTAGGCAACAAATCTTCTCTGAGTCATGACAACGCACTGTTTATCAACATTTCCTGGTGTTAATTTCCTAAGAGCTAGCTTTTCCCATATTCAGTTTTATTTTTTCCTTACTTCAGATATAGGTCTATAGTCCTCATTGAGGCTGTAAAATGATAATTTTGAATATCTCATGTAGAATTGTTGAGTTATATCAGAGTAGAAGATTAAAAAAATGAAATACCAAATGTGAGACAAATTTCAGTAATGCTGACTTTTTCTTATTTATGGTTTTTTATTCCTCAGATTCAAAATACACTGTCTTTTTGATAGTCATGTCACTGAAATCTTAAGTTAATTTTTTATCCTTTGACATGTTTCTCAGTAGGGGAAGTATATGTCAAAATCAGAGTTTTAAGACCAGCTCCAACAAAATTAGGTACAAATTCTGATTGATTTCAAGAGGAGGAGGCAAGTTTCTCACTTTGTTGAGGAAATTATTTAATGATAGCACACATTTATGCTGATTCAGTATAAATCATCGAAGAAGCCCCAGTTCTCACCTACACCTTTGCTACTGTGGGAGTGGGTTGATCTGTATGATGTCTTTCCTTTGTTTCTCACATTAATACTTACAGGTTAGCCTGGCTGGAGTCCCCATACAGACAGAACTGTAGATATATAGACATAATCGAGATTCCCCCCCAATTTTTCCATAAATATGAAATTAGCTGGAAAGATACACTAGTTGTAAGCATATGTTAGGGTAATATGCCTTTAAATGCAAGCCTCCTTAGTGGGGATGGTATAATTTATTATATGGCATGTAACAACTTTTTGATTATAAAAGCAATATTCAGTGTTTCTTTTTACAGGCTTTAGCAGCATAATGATGGTTAGACTAGAACCAAAACCAAGATGTAGTCTCCCTCTGTGCTGAATGGAAAAAGAAAGTTAATGAAGAATAATTTTGTGATCCAGCATTTTGTGAGCTTTAAGCAATTTCATTCATAGTGAAGTACAGTGGAAGTAAAACTGGAAATGTAAAAAGTACTCACTTTGGTATTTTGAGTGGAGCTGGTTAGTAATTTTGTTGAAGATTGTTCAGAAATGGTGAACTCTATCTGATCTAACCTTGAAATTAGTTCTACTTTGAGTAAGAGGTTGAATAAAGTAAATACCAGAGATACTTTTCCACCTGAATTGTTTTATTGTTTTTTAGAAAATGCCCTGGGAAAAATTCAATTTTGAAGATTCAGGGGCCTATTTCCTTAATTTACATCAGCCAAGAGCAAGTTATATACAGCCAAAGGCTTGGTTTTTTTTTTTTTTTCTTCATAGCTGTGTATTTACAAAGAAAAATCAAGAAAATTTCACTTTGAATGTCAGAGTGCTGATGTTATTTGACAGAAGCAAAGCAAACAGAGTAAAATCTATATTCTTTGAAAGGCTCTGAGATGTAAAACAAAGTGTTGAAGCCTTTTTGAGTATCTTTATGTTTGTTAACAAATTGCCTGTAGCATATAGTCAGAAATGCTGTTGATCCATGTTAGAGTCTATCTGGTTAAAGATAATAAAAATAAAATTCTTGTCCTCTAAGAGAGGATATCTAGGAACAAAGCTATTAGTGCATGGATTGTTTTTAGACCTTTATTTCTGTCTTTAGTGATGACAGAGGGAAGAACAGGTGCTGCTGGATGCAGTAAAGAACAACAGATACCATGTCGTTCAAAGATGTATTGACAGAATTTGTCTTCATGGCAGGCCAATATTAATAGCCCTTCAAGCTTTTTTTTCTTAAAATAAATTAACTTTTAATGTAAACCATTGAAGATTTCAACAACAGACTATCATGATCACTGGAGTGATCAAACAACTCCATAAAAAAATTGTCAAGTAATTGATATTGAATTTGTTTGTGATTTTTTTTTATTTTTTATTTTGTGTGGTGTTTTATTCTGTCACTGATGACATCTCATCATTAAATTAAATTATGATTAATTAAAAACTAATTTTGTTATATTGAGAGAAACACACTTTTCTGCTTAGAATCATCAAGGAAATCTAGTATCAAAAGTATGACACGTCAGAAACAGAGTATTCATCATGTTTTAAAACCTTCAAATGTTTAAGAATAAAACATTGCCATAGTAATTCACTGTATTATGTTTGATTTTATCACTGACTCTTTTGATGTCAGTGACCCTAGCCACAAATGGATGAAATATGCTTGAGAAAGCCAAAGAAAAGATCCTGGAACTGCCGAGCTTTAAAAATTATGTATTATTCAAAATTGCTGCACTGGAATTTAAATACTTACTACTGTGAAATAATATCTGTCAAGAACAGTGGCAAACCTCTCTGATCTTAAGAACACTCCAAATTAAAAGGTTTTGGAAGCAAACAATGTTATAGCTAAAGAAAGAACAATTAAATAAGCTTATTGCTGTCATAGAAATTTCAATACTATTCAAGAAAGAATAATTTTTATTTTACCAACACTGCTTCCTTTGCAAGCCAGAATACTTTATTTCAATGGATTAATTATCTAAATTTTCTCTCTCTGAGATTGTACTTCTGTTATAACTGACTTTGTCTTTTAGTGCAGGCTAGAATTTGTAGAGTAGGTTAGTTTAATCTGTTATATGCCTGTAAATCTGTTCTAAGGGAAATAATAAACTTATTTTGTGATTCCTTTGATACAGCACACAGCCCATCCTACCAAATCCATTAACCGCATTAGTAAAAATACTACAGGTTCAGATTAAATTTGAATGTGTGTGCTTCTGAGTACAGTGATTTGTCTTGCATGTTGAAGTAATTGAAATTCTGATGAAACCTTCATACACACATATATATGCAGAAAAAAAGGGAGTTTACTCTTAGTCTGCACAGAAATTTGTTAGCTCTTGGCTAGTTTGGCAGAAAATTCCAGTGCTGTGCTTAGTAGGGAGTGCACTTGTGCACCATCTGCTGATTAGCCCAGAGTCCTTATGGTAGTCAGCAGTGAGTTACCTTTTAATCTTGGAAAATTGTGGTTCTCTTTTTTTTTTTTTTCCCTCCCCCCTCCCCTTCCCTAAAGAGCTGCAGTAATTTATTATTTAATGGAATTCTCCAAACAGCATGTGTTTATTTTGTCAAATCAGAAGTCATATTAATGGTGATTTCAAGTGAACGAATGGCTCTGGAAAGCTGAGTTGCATTTCTTCTAATTCACTTTTATGCACGGCTGCTGCAAGTTTAATAGTCCAGAGAACTTACTCTTTCACAGTGTAATGTAATGTTTTTTTTTTCTTAAATATTTATATTTTTCTGTTCAATAAACTCAAGAAAGCCTTACACACATGTAAACCAACCGCAAGAACAGGTGTTTTTACTTTTGACAGATGTCTAGGATTGTATTAGTTGCTGATAGGGTTAATGAAACATCCTACTTATAAGCAAGAATTTCTTTTTTCCACTGGGAATATGGAGATGGATAATTCCTATTCTGTGCTATTAAGGTATCCCTGGTGTATTTTGGTAACAGTAGGTATTTCATTCTAGAGCTACTCTTTTTTTTAAAATTTATTTGGAGAATGATCTTCATAATATTGTTTTCTTCATTTGCCAACTAACTGTGAATATTTTATGAAGTCTCATCACAGAAAGCTTGAGTAATCTTAGCCAGTCCCCAAAGTTACCCAGAAAGAGACTTGTCACCCTGAGTTACTCTTTATGGATATCCAAAGGGTTTCTGGTTAATGTGTTCTGACAGAACTCTCCATGCGCTGCAGTTCACCTGCTGTAGATGTTATACCATTAAAACATGCTGGCTGAAGCATCATGTGCAAACACAAAATGGCAGAACTAGTGAGTTTATAGAACAGTTTCTTCAGAAAGGCAAGGGAGGGAAAAAATACATAGTATCTGCTTCATCCTTTATATTCCTTTGATAGTAAAGCATTTCACATTTTTGAGACCAAAGCTGACAGGGATATATACACAGAGCTCAGCAGGATTTTGAAATGTGCTCAGTTTGCTTATTTTGTGTACAAAATGAGGTGCCTAAGGCTCCTTTTCTCTTGACACTGTGTAAGGTTGAAAACCACCCACTGTGACCCAAAGAAGCCCTATGGAAAAGGCGGCATATTACACATAGCGAGGGCAGGAATCAGGCCAACAGCCGTTTCCTACCAGACCATTTTCCTGTAACAATATGTGAGGTTAGACTCATACTGTTTAATCTTATGGAAAACTTTAGAAAGCCTGGGTTCCCATGGAGAAGTGCTCTCTCTGGTACTACAGTGTCCTTCATAACCCCCTGTTCACAGTGGCACAAACCTTTGAACGAACTTCCATTTATGCAGGATGAAAGGTGAAAGGTGATCAATGCTGGGGCACGAGGAGACCGACTAATGAGGGGATAGTAGGATTCTGATGGGGCGAGGTCAGTGCTTTTTCATGATTTGGTGGGAAAATCAGACATGAAAATTCTGATTTTCTTAGGATGGATTTAACTTGCAGAGGTAAAAGCAAATATAGACAATTATTACAGTGAATAAATTAACAACTCTGGGGATGACTACAGGACCAGGGGAGAGAACTGTTTGTCTTACATGTTGAAGTAATTGAAAACCTCACAAAACATAAGATGTATTTTGCTTCCCAACCATCTTGAAGTCATTAAGGAAATTAACACAACTTTCCATAGAATTCATATGTCACATTTGTTTGAATGCCTGGTGCATACATTTCCTACTCAGATGGTGGGCTGCTTCTGCCAGATGCCGTCAAGTTGGTGTAAATTACCCAGCAGAAGTTAAAATGTTCTTTCATTGCAAGCTGACAAAATGAAAGAAATATGCACAAAACCAATACTCTTCCCTGACCTGCCAGTCTCCCACATCTTTCTCCTCCTTCTTCTTCAAGGAACTCTAGAAAAAGAATTAGTGATCCTTATCCGAGGAAAACTACAGGGAAATGCTCGTCTGAGAACAGCTTGATTTTGAGCAGTTTAGACTTCAAAGTTAAACTTGGCATTTGTTGACTTTTTGAATTTATGCAATATTTTCTGCTGTTTGTAATCCAGAGTTGAAAAATAATGTTTCCACGTTACAAACCTTAAAAGCAAAAATAAAGTTCTTAATAGTTGGAACTGTTTCAGGAAAAGACACTTCTGCATTATATTTTTTACCCCATATAAATACTAGCAAGACAATACAATGCAAAAAAAGCCTTTCTGCCTGGCTCAACACAAGAAGGATTTATCCCAATTTAGTTAACATATTATTTGAATGCTGAAGTACTGAGCAATGAATCACACGTTTCCTCTGATGAATCCAGGTTTCCTTGCACAGAATGTTAGATGAGTCTTGGAAATTTTCTCATGGAAATACAAAACATACCTGATTCTTTGTACTCTTCTAGAGGAAAAATCTCTTAGAATATAAAAAGAGACCCATAGCATATTTGTTCTGCTGCAGTATCATCAGTTGTTCTTCTATCACTAGTTTAATTAGATCATGATGTGTGTGGAATTATTTAATACCATATGGTAACATTATATTTGTTATGTTGGCAGTCCTCAGGATGGAGATTCTGTTACCCTTATCACTATGTAAGGCAGAAGGAATGTGAAGACTCCAGAGTAATACTATGAATAGCACAAAATACTGGTAGCATCAAAAATTAAAATTAAGGTTTATAGGGGATTTTTTGGGGTCTAAATTCACTTTGTACTATGCAATCATTTTTCCTCCTTACTTTTCTTTATTGGTGAACTTTGCTATTCAGACATTACTTTCTATTTATCAAATTTAATTGCAAAGAAATTATTCCCTCAGAAACTCCCTTTCAGCTTTGTTCCTTGCTCTCCCTATGAATACTGAAAGTATTGGAAGCTGTATTTTCCTGATGTTTACAAAATTGCTCAGAAGTTTACAGACTTTTTTTTTTTAACCTTTTCTTCTTTGTCAAGATCAAAGTAACAAGTTTTCATTGTTCAGCAGTTGTTATCATACAAGACCTAATATTCCCACAGGTATGGTAAGTTCTAACATCCTTGGATTTTTGCAATTAGAAAAAAAGCCCTGGTGGATATTTAATTTACCTGGCAGTTCACTGGTGTTTGAAACAGCTACTGCTGAATTCTGGAAGGGTTTATTTCCTGAGTAAATGCTTGGGGGCTTGGTCTGTGATTTTTAAAATGCCTTTGGGAGGTGAGATCAGATGCATAAGAATGTGATTGTGTTTATTTTTTTACATGAATCCCACTGCTAGAATCCTTAGGGATTTGCTGTATCAAAGATATTTATGAGAATATTGCCCTTGGCTACAGTTTGAAAGGGAGCGACATAGGACAGGGACAGATGAAGGGTAGGCAAGCTGGTGACTCTGGTCACAGAGAGTGTTGAGTCTCCCAGGTCTGGTTTACCCTTTTTTATGCATAACACTCAAGCAAAATTGGTGACTGTGCAATATTTTTTAGTCACGTTTCCCCTTCAGAGGTCTGCTTGTGTATTACAGTTCCTGAGTGATCATAATTTCAGAGGAAGCTGAGCATGAGCAGGATTAATCGTGTGGTGGATGTATGGATTCAGAAAATTCTGTTGTCTGTGCATGGTGTGATCTTATTTGGAGAATGATATCTTCAGGCGTATGACCTGTGTTTAGACTTTGGTGTGAAACAAGTATTTACTGTTTGGACATTTGACCTTCTCTGTTCTTTCAATTTTCCTGATTTAAAGGGAAGAATAGGGCAAGAAGATGGTTATAACATTTGGCAGGTTTTTCATAGAAGTTCCTCAGCACGTCTAGGTTTAGATTTCTCACAAGTGATAGGTAGTAAAAATGATGAAGCAAGAAGAAAGAGAGAGTTACGAAATCAAGTTGTGTTTGAAGTTTCACTGCAGATGTATTGTTCTAGTAAGAAGAAGGAATTATTTGCCCTCAGTTCAGAAAGAGATCTTGAGCATTACAGAGAACTGCTGGACTCAGTGATCTTAAAGGTCTTTTACAACTGAAATGATTCTATAAACTAGCCAAAGTACCATTTAATCAAATTAGGAAATCTAATATTTATATTAATATTGCTGACAAGAATAGCCCCATAATCTGTTAGTAATACACATCTACTGATTTATGAAAATAAGTACATGTATGCACATGCATACAGAGGGTTTTACTTAGTTGCTGAGAGACTGTATAATTCTCTGCCCCTTTAAATTTGCTGATTGAAAAATTAAGAATTCCTGCCCTTTAAATGTTCGGCTTTCACAGAGGTTACAGTAAATCTCTTAATCTCCCAAGCACTTATTCTCTTCTGTGTTTTTCACTGACATTTATCCACAGGATATTCATTTCCAATCTGTATTTAAATCCAGGAATAACTGTGTGGGCTTTGAGCTATCTGTTTTCATGCACTGCTAATGGGCTGTACCACAGGAACTCTGGATGAGCTGGGGAAAAAAAAAAAACCAAATATTCAAACCCAGTCATATTTGGCTTCTATTTCATCTTATGCTGAGTCTCTATTTATTCTTGGTGAAGAAAGCATTAAAGAAAGCAATTATTTAGGGCTGCGGGAAGGGCAGGAAGGATCCACAATAAAGGATTTATTCTGGCTTTAAAGAGAACACCAGCGTATCAGATTTTTGGTCTTACAATGGGAAGTAGTTGAACTTATCTGCTGAATGGGGTGTGAGGATATGAAAAAAACCCCTGAATTTTTGTCAAATACATTCAAAAATTTTCATGTTCCTTACAGAATTTGTAGTCCAGAATCTTGGATATAAATGGTCATGGTTAGAGCATGGTGCTAAGAGTAACAAGGTTGTGGATTCAGTCCCTGCATGGGCCATTCCCTTAAGATTTGGATTTGATGATCTGTGGGGGTGCCTTTCAACTCAGCAGGTTTGTGATTCTGTAGAACTTCACATTGTTTTGTAAATACACAGTAACTCACAGTAACATGTCTTCCCATTAATTAGTAGGTGCTTTGCAGTCATTATGCTGAATGGCCAATTTCTGTAAGAGAAACTTAGTATTAAATATTGCATTGTAAAAGAAAACACAGAAACATAGTGTTCTTTTAAGTAGTTACAAGGAAGTTGCCTCTTGATCTTCTGGCATTTTCTCTCCCACATGTCAAAGAATTCGTTTCAGTTTGATTCAAAGCACACCTAGAGAAAGTGAAGGAGACTGAAACAACATGTGCTGAGGAGACCTTTAGTTCTTCATTTCCAGCCTATGTAAAATAACTCAAATTTGAAAACTATGCTAAGATGTATCCAGAAATAACGTGTGGTATTACAAATGAACATAAATCCTTTAAATACTTTTTTCCCCATCTTCTCTTGTTTTCTTGCCATCCTGTTTTTCTCTCCAATATTGTTCTCTTCATTATGTCTCTTCTGTCTCTGTTCTGTGAGCCTCTCCCCAGAGTACAAATCCTTCCCCTTTCTGTGCACTGTATTTTCTGACAGTTCTTTACAAATTCAGCTTTACTTTGCTGTTTTGGTATTATAAATGTACTATTTTATCAAAGACGACTAAATTACTTTGGGTCAATAATAGCAAGATGCATTTCTCCTTTCCTGATTATAATATTATATATACTCTCAGTATTAGTATTATAAAAGTTTGGAGAAATGCTCATTATATTCTGGTAAATGTGGACAAAGTTTGAAATTTTACCTTTGAAAATATTCTTAAGTAGGGAGTGATGAAGAATTGTTTGGGATAAGAAAAATTTTTGCATTTCTCTCTTAATTGTGTGTCTTGGTCTCATGTGGATCTCTAAGCACAAATAAATGGGCTAATTAAACTGTGATGCTTATTAAATTGGCAAATTCAGTTAGACCCTGTTTTCTGGTGCTGGAAGAGTCCAACTGAAATGGTCATTCATAGCATGAGTAAACTTCTGGATGGATGGAGATTAGGAAAAAAATTCAGGTCATATCTCGTGAGATACTGCTTAACCTCCTTCAGCTCAGATTAAAGAGCTCAGGCCAAACAGTGCCTTGAAGGGAAGTGATGGACTCACCCCAGTATCTCAGCCTCTCACAATAGCACAAAAAGGACATTGGAAAGGAGTTGCTGACTTGTACCAGCTTGAGGTTGGACTTCTTAATTTATTGATATGCCTAACCTAAAGAACAGACAATAATATGGTCTAATAAAATGTTATTGAGCTATTTAATAAATGGTTGCCTAAGCAAATTTGCTTCAAACCCTCTGGTGCTAGGAAAAGAATCGCATTGAGTCTGAAATTTACTTTTTACTTGTCCATTTATTTTCCCTCCTTAAGGAACCAAACCTCTGTCCAGCAATTCCAAATCTGTCTCTGCCTCAATAAATTTATACATTGGGGGTTTTCTAACTCTCTTTTCTTACCAAGCTAAGCACTTATAAGAGAATGCACAGTGTAACCAGGGAAGTATTACTGTATTAGATTATTTAAACATGAAGTTCTTATACTGGCCTGTGTGCAACAACCTGTCCTCACACTGCAGATTCCTAGCTAAAAGTAAAAAACAAACAAACAAAAAACCCCCCACAAAACAACAACAACAAAAAAAACCCAAACAAAAACCAACAAAACCCCCCCCCCAAACTCCAAACAATAGAAGTGTTCAAGGTGGAATAAAGAGAAAACATGTGGGGAAAAAGTAATAAAAAAGTTGGGTAACTTTGAACTGGGAGTTTTCTAAATCTGGAAATCAGTTCTTTAATAAAGTCTTGTTTAATCTGTTCTTTTCAAAAACCATGAGTTTTTGATCACACCAAGTTCTTATTTGTTTTAGATTGCTGCATGTTACTGATGAATTGTGTGCTTCTTAGCAGTAACATTTCTTGATAGAATTGACCATAGCAATGAAGAGAAATTGTCTGTGAAAGAAACTTGTTTGAACTAGCATTTAACTTGCAAGTCATAGAGGTTTATGCTAATGAATGGCCCATTTAAAAATCAGGGGGACTGAAGGTCAAAGGATTCTCCTTCAAAACTTACTGAACTTAGTTTTTAATATCTTAGGCCCCTGGATGTTACAGCCTTTCTTTTATTTTTTATTTTTGCAAAGTAAATTTAAGGAACTGGGATGTAGCTGTGCTCTTCAGGATTTGAAACCTTTGCAAAACGTGATTTTTGTTTCTCTTATTGCAGAATTTACAGATTGAAACAAAAATTTCTGTCTGTCAATTAGTTTTAATATTTGGCATTTCAGCTTAATTATTTTTTCCAACAATTAATAACTGCATTTAAGTGAAACCTGTTTTGATGAGTAATTATTGTGAATTTATTGCTATCTTGACATTACACCAATGATAACAGTAAAATCACTTAACTTTAGTGCATTTTGAAGTTGTTTGCTTATGAACAGTTTATTCATCCTGTTTTGCAGGAAAGCTCTGTGACAGTAGGGACTGCAGGTACTCAGTGTGCTGCTGTAAGAAATTGTGTACATCAGCTTCTCATCTGGCAAATTATCTGATAGTCCAGCAGGCATTTTCACCTACTTGTAATACCAATGGGGAAATTTAGTATCTAAATAAAGCTTCTCAGCCAACCCAAATGCAGGTGTGGAATATGAGACACGCGTGCTTCCTGACTTGCTTAAAATCTTGCAGTGAGTTTCTGGCAGCCAGAACTAGAACGAAGGGTATCTGATTCCAGTTGTCATGGCATGCCCCTCTTCTGGTATTTATACTCTAAATTCACTTACCAGTTTAAGTATTTTCATCAAAAACTGTGGTACCTCTTTTTCTTTATCCACAGATCCCTGATGAGAATCAAATATATGTTTAATTAAATATTTTGAAAAGCAAGATTGCAAATCTTACTTTTGTTCAAGAATTTTTATCCTTTAATAAGTTTTCTCTGGTAATAATTTTTGATTATTTGGCTTGTAATATATATTTAACTTTGTCTTAGCTGACCTGCTCTCATTAGATTCTGAAGAGAGCTATGCTTATTTTGATATATTTCTAGGATTGCAAATGGAATGGTCAACTGGAGAAAATAAGTCATTTTAATCCTCCTAGGACATCAGAATAAATATTATTTTATGATACATATATTGTGTTAAGGATCATAACAAAAAATAGGAAGTGGTTTCACTGAGAACAAGAATAGAAATTTGTAGCTACACCATTTCTTAGTGTGCTTAATTTATAGGATGTAAAGATAGGGTCACGAATTTGGAGTTAGACAAGTTTTCAATACCAGCCAAACTCATAAATTGTTTCACTCCTCTGAAATGTAGTTGAATTCATCAGAGGCTGAAGCAAACATGCCAAGAAATCATCAAGCTCATGGCAGTGAGCGGTGGTTCCACTCGTGTCCATCAGCCATTCAGAGCTCTGTTCTCTGAGATCTTCTGAGGCTGCAGTAGGCTCCTCTGCTGTTAGTGTCTTTTTGCTGTTTGTTTTTATCATTACTTTTACGTAGCCCATTTAGTTCTAATGGATGGATGGATTTTAAGACCATCTGCAGCTGCTATTAATATCTCTCTTCAGTGTGTGTTTTTCCACAAGCATTTGGTAACAGCTGTTTGAGTGAAACACTTTTTGATTTACTTCCTGTCTAATTTTACAGTGCCACTTCCTTTTCTGCTCATTTTAGTAGTATTTGACTATCAGAAAATGTCAATCATAAAATTTTAAAGTCCTTTGCAAATGTCCAGTGATGTATTTGAATTTAAAAATAAATATTTTGTGTACATTTTATGTCAGCAATTTAAAATCAACACAGTCTATTTTTGTGGTATTTCTGGCAATAGCTTATCAGAAGTTTGAGTGTTACTATAAAGCTCCCTTGCTTAATTATATTTAAGTATGTTCTTCTGGCAAATAAATTATTTACTGTAAAAGTTGTACTCAGCATGTATTTATTTGAAAGATTTAAATCCAATGTTCTTTCTTCTTTATTACTAATTGATGTGTGATGTGTACATCTAGGTAGCAGAAAAGCTTCCTAATTAAGTAAAAGATTATAAAAACTTAAGAGATATATAAGTTTTAATGATTGGAGATTCTTGCTGCAATTATACATCTGTGGAGAAATATCTTGCCTGACAAGAATCCCTTTTCTGTTCTGCAGGAGATGCCTTCATTTAATGTTCTTAAAACTTAGGATATGCAGGAGATATCAGTGGCCACTTTAAAAACAGTTCACTGAAAATAATGGTGCTGCTTACGTTTGAAGCAATAGAATATATTTGCCCCTCTTTCTATTCTAGAATGACTTTTGATAGTTTTCTTTAAAGTGACTCATTTTCTGGACATTTCAAGCAGCAGTGTTAGTCCCCAAGAGAAAAAATAGGTCTCACTGTAGTCTTCAGAACCATGGTACACAAGAAAAAAAAAAGTTTCTGGAAGTTTAAAGATTTTCAGCAACTACTTTGGTTCCACAAGCATCATTGTTCTTTTTGACTGAAATGGGATTCCCAAGCTCTACTAGATGCAGAAGTGCTTGGTTACCATTACAAGCAAGGGGCAAAGATGTTTTTCATTCTTTTTTGTCATGCAATATCTTTAGATAGTTTAATCAATATATTTTCCATTTACAATGTGGTAAAGAATAATACAAAATTTTCAATTAAAAACCTTCATCCTTTAGTGAAGATTGTGACAGTTAAATTAGTTCTTAATGTTACAAATCCAATTGATAGTAATTAAAGCTCTTAAGAAATAAAGTGAAATCCATCTTTTCTTGGCTCTGTAAAGATGTTTGGTGGCTCTGCCAATAGGGTCATACTGATCCTTCTTCCTGTGTGTCTCACCACTTGGTCGCACTGTTGTTTACAGATTATCTGATGTTCCTGGTATTTTTCTTTTGGCATTCAGGAATTTCTAAATAGTGCACTGCTTAGAAAAGTCCTCCTTTAGAAAGGCAAGAAATGTGGGGAGATCATGTTCTGATTAGGTTTTACAGCTGCATTTTTAGAGCAGGACTGTGTGTCTTCTGAATTGTATTTGGAGACAAGACATATGATACTTTTAATGTTTTGAGATAAGAATATATGTTTTTCTTCTGCTGCATTCAGTGTGCTCACTGGCTAAGGCTAATTCTGAGTCAATCTTAAGGATGTGGCTTTACAAATCGAAAAAACTTCCAAACAAATAAGGCATTTTTGTGATAGGTCAGTGAGTTCCAAAATAAATACTCTGGGCTGTGCATTCTGGTAAGTAATTGGTTTAAATGGCAGCACTACAGACAGAGTCTGGGGAGGAAGAGAGCACTGTATTTTACAGTCAAGCTTTGTAGGATACAGCCATGACTCTGATAGGCATTGTACTCCTTCAGCTGAGGAAACTGCCCCTGCTGCTTTTCCATTACCATTGGTAATAAAACTTCTGGATTTAGTACTCTTAATTTTACTTTTAATGCTAGTCAAAAGACAAAGGAATGCAAGTTCTTCATCTGAAGCCATATTGTCTGTTTTCACCACAGGAGAGCCTGTATCTCTCTGAAAAACCAAATGATTGTGACAGGGTATCTTTTTGAATGTACTATCAGATGTTGCCACTTCTCTTACTATAATAATCATAGCTACAATTAGTGAACACCAACACTGAAGCAAGAGTTGATTGTTTTCCTAAATTGGCTTTTCAGCATTGCTTGTATGAGATGCTAACTCATAGTGCTTCTTCGAGCCTGATCTGAGTTTCTTGGGGATTTGCAGATGTATTATATTAAGGTACCAGCCAGACTACGTTAAAATGAAATACATGTCTAGCTTTTTTTGACAGGTGAAGTGCTTAACCATTCTACTTTCTAGTCCTATCATTTGAAAGGATCAAAAGAAGCTTGATAGTCTGAAATTTAGCGCTATGTGGCTCTGAGGAGAAAGTAATCTGTTTTTGTGTCACCTAAAGCCAAATAATCTGTGACAAAACTGGAGAGACAAAGTGTGGGTTTTTGTTGTTGTGGTTTTTTTTTTTTTTTTTTTTTTTCTTTATTTGTAACATAGAGAAGAAGGATTGCTGAAATATTGTTTGAAAGGCTGACTGTAGGAGATGCATTTCTGGAGCATAAGGTAGCAGCTTGAAAAATGTTGTCTTGGCTAGCTTTAGCAAAAATGTTAAGCCCCTCCAAAGACAACCTTTGATGACCCATATGCTAATAGTTCCTGGCCAGCATTACTTCTGATTAGAAAGGAATCTAATAACCTTCTTTGACAGACACTGCCATGTTCTCATGTCACCACTGACAGCAGTGCTGAGTGAGTGGGTTCATGGGAGTCTTGCACATTTTTGCACTATTCCACAAAGATCTGCCCTGCATGGTTTCATTCAGTGTTTTTTGGGAATGTGATATTATTTCTTGCCTCACCAAATTTTAAAATAATATAAGAATAAATACTGCAGTTTAAATGTTTTATTTTGCTCACTTGCAGTGACTTTTTGTGACAGTTTCTCTAAGGGTTCTGGAAATGGATGCACAGACACATAGGAGAATTTCTCTTTTTGTAGTCATACTTCAATCTTGTGGCAGGATCCATTCACATTTTATAGTTTGTTATTCCAGCTAAATGTCGATAGCATTTTTTTAATATTCTTATATCATTGTTTTAAGAAAAGGCTTTTCTGAAATGTAGGCTATACTTAGGTTTTTGCTGAGCTGTGATGTCCCCATTAGTACATTTGGGAACTATCTTCTCAAAAGTATTGCATTCAAGAACTACTTTTTTGTGTGTAGAATTGTGTATGTCAAAATTCCCAGAGATAGCACTTAGGGAATAACCCCCGCACCCTAACCCCCCAAAACCCCAAAACCCAACAACACAAACCCCAAAAAACACCAAACCCAATTAAGTCTCCTTATTTGTGGAATTTAAACTAGTTACCTTGAATATTTCCAGAATATTTCTTCATCTACCACAGCAATTCCTCTTAAGATACACTACAGGAAAGCGAACAGGCTAAAGAATTGAACTCATAGTCAGATTTTGAGAAGTAAGAGGAACTCCCTGCTGAACTGCCTTGCCTGTTTTGTTTTGTGGGGGGGGGTGTGTTTGTTTGTTTTTTGGGTTTTTTTGTGGTTTTTATTTTGTTTGGTTTTGGTGGGTTTTTTTGTTTTGTTTTTGTTTTTCTTTTTTTCAATATGAGGAACATGTGAAGGCTAGGTCATGGTTTATGAGAAGTCACTTGATACTTTCTTTCCATTGAATACTTGAAAGGTTTTGCCAGAGTATCACTTGCTCTGTACGCTTGAAGGTGTTTTCAAAGTTATATTTTATGCCACAGCATAACATTTACCTTAAATGCTTCCAGTAGAGGATGAAGATGTTAATTTTGTTAGATTAAGTTTTTCTGTGAAATTTAGTTTTAAATAGCATCAATGAGACATTAAGGGGATCTGTATTAAATCTGAAGAAGTTTACAAATTGTTTGTGGTCTCCTGAGGAGTCTAATGGATATAATTTTTTGACCTAGTCTATTCCTGTTTCTCAATTAAGTTTCACACTTGATATGTTCATATTGACCAACACTTGACATAATGTTGGTGTTCTCTTTAGCTTCAAATCCAGATTTAATTAAATGCAGGTGCAAGACAGAGTAATATCTTTAGTGCTCTGTTCCCACACAACAAAGCCCCATGTCACTAAGAAGACATTTGATGTCTGATGTGGTTTCCTGTCTCTTTGTGGGAAACATTTTCCTTAGGAATTAATGTCTTATGGAGAACCAGCTGAGCTCCAATATCTGCCACAGGTTTCAATCTGTTGTCCAGTGCAAGAAATCTGATCTCTCTGTAAGTGTTGCCTCTGAGTAAATACTGTGACAGATACTTAAAGAGCAAAATTCATACCTATTTGGGATGTAAAACATTCTTTATTCTTTCCCCTTCATAATTTTCTAGCTGTTCCCCCATAATCTGCAGTCTTTCAAACCTGATAAGGTTTCTCTTGCAATTCATTGAGACTTCCTTGAATTAGCTTTGAAGAGCGAATCAAAGATCCCCAGATCAAAAGAATGAAAACTCAGATAGAACCTCAGTACCTATGTACGTGGAAATTACTTAAACCTACTCTGCTTTCCATAATTTCATATGAACATTTTATTTTTTTTTTTTAATTTATGAAAAGGAAAACTTTGCCTAGTGTTTTGTCTTGCAAGCATGTGTATGGCAGAGAATAGTCTTAATATTTTTTCAATAAATTAGAAATATTTCTGCTCAACTTGGCTAATCTTACTGTACTTTTCACTAGACTGAAAATGTTTATTTTTCTTATCTGAACTTTTGCCACCTTCCCTGTTTCCAAGAATGGTTCATTTCCATGAAAAGTAGAAAGAGATCTTGTAATTGCAAGAGGTCTTGTAATTGCAGTTAGTGAATCTGGTTTTGGCACCTGAATATAGAATTAAATGAAAGACTACATTTTAACTTCTTCATTACATTTTACTTGTTTTTTAGCTGCCTGCTGTAGACTTTTTGTATTTGAATGTAGGAAACAAATCAGTGCTTAAAAAGATTTCCAGAAATAGTAATGCCAGAGCATTAGTTGTAATTTTCCCACCTTAAGTCTGAGATAATAAATTTTTTATGAAAAATCAATTCTCTTCCTTAGAATAATAATACTTCAAATTGCTACACAAGACACTTTTTAATACGAACTTTTTGCAAGAAAGTTGTAATTCAGTTTCCCTATCTCTGATGAACTTGCAAAATGTATGTTGAAAAGAAACATAACATCAAGAGCATCATGTCCATAAGAAAAAAAGTTTAAAGGTGAGATTTACCTGTCCTGTTTTTCAATGAGTCTAGAAGTGAAAACAATTGTACTTCTATTTCAAACTGTAAATATTGTATTACTGATTCTGAAAAACTTTGCTAAATATTACAGTATTTTATAATATTATATATAATATTACATATTATATGCATGTACAAATGCCCATGCACAAATATACATGTATAAATGAAAAGCATCTAAATACATATGTTGCTCTAACTGCGCAATATGCCAAAATACAAAATGGAAATTAGCACACTGAATAACTGTGCCTGAATTTGCATGTGCTACACAGAGAGAAGCCTACATGGTGATTAAAATAAATAAAATATCTTGTACCTTTGCTGCTGTTTTTCATTTCACAGCCTGCTCAAACGGCTTAAAAATTTAGTCCCTCAAGTGCCAGATGTTCTGTCTTTTAACTAGGGGAGTAATTTGATCTATTTCTGTTATCATGTCAGAAACTTAGTTTCCAAAAAAGAAAGTTTTAAAAATACTTCCAATTGTGCATATGATGAGAGTTGCTTTAAATATTCTACATTGAAAAATGATCCAAATAGTAGACTTGCAATTGAACAGATCACATTTTTCTACCTGCAGTGGCACCCAGTTGTTCATGTGTTTATAATAATGCAGATTATGGGAAAAATTATGAATTACAGAAGACTGCTTTATCATTTTTACTTCTATTATGTTCTTACTACTTTGCTCAGGATCAGTAACAGTTGGTTCAAAAAATGTTTTGTTCAGTTTTTAGTGAACAGTTATGTCAGTGTTCTCATGCTGTTTTGTTAAATTCTTCGGTGCTTTTAAAATTTTGGAACTAAATTTAGTTTTTTGTAGAAACTGATTTCTTTCAAATTCTAAACTCTTTACAAAACCATTATTGCACTATATCCAGAACTGCAATTAAACACTTTGATGTTCATAAAAGGTGACTCCATCCTGTTGATATCCTGGTGGTTCATGACAGGTACAACATATGCAGTCTAGGGAAGGGGCCAAACCTGTGTTTCTCTGCTGGTTAAGGGCTGTGAGCTTTTATGCAAGTATAGCTTTGTTGTGTTCCGGACTTACTATTAAACTTCAATTTTTGTTTAAAGGCATTAGCGCTTCACATGAGTATTTTGGCTATGTTTGGTCATTTGTAGATTATTGTATTTTTTTCCTCATACACAGATCTTAAAAATTCTATTTAAGCAGATTTTCTTCTCTGAATAAAATAGTATTTATCCAACTAGATATGTTGATTGTCCATCATAAATATTTGCACAGTTTTGATAAATATAATGGTTTCCTATTGAGTTTATTAGTTCTTTCATTGCTTTAAGAAGCTGAATTTTAAAAAGACAAATCTATTTATTTCTCCAGAGTAGCTGTAGCTATATAACTTGCTGAAAGAGTTACTGTGGTGTCTCCCAGCAAAGAACACAACCTGTTGTATAACACGGCCTGTGAGTGTGGAATGGCAAAAACTGAAATAGCTGGGACCTGAGTGTAAAATAACAAGAAATTTGTGATGATGAATTGGAAACTGAAGTATCTGAGAGGAAGATTTGGCCATGAATCACTACCCCAGAACAGTTTTGAAACACTGCCTTTATCTAGAATTCTGTGGGTTCAGTAATGACTGTGGATAGAAAGTTGAACATTTACAGGAATGACTGATGTCAGTCAGCTGCCTTTATGAAATCTTTCCTTGTTGTGGCTTTCTAGCTGACCCGTTAGATCTCGGATGAAATTATGTGCTCACAGTTTTGGTAGTGTCACTTTAACCTGTTAGGTGTTTTGTGTCCATACGAGGGCACTGTAGCATATATCACAGATATGGAGACAAGCTCCATGGAGGGGCTGAGACAAGCAGCATGGCTTTAAAAACATAGCTGAAGATAAATCTACTAAGTATCTTGTCTTATTAAATCCCAAAACCAAGGCAAGATACATTTATTACTTTAGAAATATGAACAAGTGAAAATATGCAGGGACTTCACAGCAATTTAATGCTAATACACACTTTGCAACAATTAACAAAAGAAGATAATACAGACTTGAAATATCACCTGTGTTGTATTGCTGGCCACTAAAATTGTATAGGCACACATACTGAAACAGTTTACCTTAACATGTCAAGATTGGGAGTGGTGTACATGTATGGGAGCGAAAGTGAAAAGAACACATTAAATGCCCCCCATCCCCACCACTTTATTGCCCCCAAACTCAGTGCAGAGTAAAATAGTGATTTTTCACTCTTCCTTAGTCTTTCTGAATCCAAGGAAACAGTCTTAAAATGCAGAAGCTAAAATTCAGATACTGTAAGTTCAAATTATAGCAGCAGCTGCAGAACTAGCTTTTCTAGATGTGCAAATTAAACCTAATAACATGTCCCCAGCCCCCAAGGGATTGCCACAGCAGTGCCAGACACAGGCAATTTCCATACTTGGGGCTTTAAAGAGTTCTGCTGAGGTGCAATTGAAGCCAGTACCTGGATTTTTTCCTGATGCTTTCCTAATACTAACTGTCTAGAGAGTATGTTAAAGTGCTGAAGCTTAAAGGCTTCCGTGTTTTCAGTAGCTGGGAGGCTATCTAATATGAGAGTGTTATTTGCACGCCAACCCAACTGTTTCAATAACCAATTTATCACTGGGGAACAGAAATGGATTTTTAAAATTTGAAGATAGATCAGCACTCTCACTCTCTAAAAGAAAATTCATGATTCTATTAGGAAGATGGTGTAGATACTTGATGGTTACAGGATTTAACCCTACTGTTTTGGGTAACATTTATTAACATGCTTTTATAAATCCTCTTATAGTTGCAATATTACCTGTTCTGTGCTATGCTGTAGTACAAAACTGAAATCTGAGTAAAAATACTGGAAATTTTCTTATTACTCTTATTAGTTTAATGTGATAAAATTGTCTTGTCCCTACCCTCAAACTTACAGTCTACTTATTAAACTACCATGAAAGCCTAAAAATCGCATTATTGTCTCTCAAGAGGTGAAACAATATCTGTGTTTGTAGTGCCTGGTGCCACTCTTGCTCTGTTTCAGCCAGTTAATTTTCTGCATGTGTTTATATTAATTTGGGCAGAGCAGGAAGTATATAAGGTAATTGTCTGAAAAATCTGAAATATTATGTTACTGCATATCAGCGTAATAGGATATTATTTTGGAATTTTTTTTTTTTTAAATAGCTAATTTGTATTAACTGCAATGAGGAAATGTACTCATCTAGAGTTGTTTTTCTTACCCTGAACAGTAAGAATTCACAGCCTGTTTCAAAGGCATTAAAATATGCCAATCAGAGGAATTTAATGCATTGTTTTGAAAACTGAAATTTTATAGTTCCATATGGAGTGATCAGGGCAAGATAGCAGCTTTTATACCTGGCACAGTGTGCATCTCACAGCTGGGACCATCACCCTAACCAGAAGGGTAGAGGCTGCTTCTAGTTTTCCCTCACATGGGCTTATTCAGTCAACTTCTTGTAAACCTGAACTTTTTGTTTCTCCTGTTTTGGTTCTAGGTAATTAAGGAAGATTGAAAAGGTGGGTGTTAATGAGTTTTTCTGGTTTTTTGGGTTTTTTTGTTCCCTCTAAATAGATTTCCCATGTCAGTTTTCTTTTTAATTTCTGTGGACTGTTACTACATTGGGAATATGGAGGAACAGCTAATTGTGACTGGCTTGCTGTAAGAGCTGGATTTCTGTATAGCTTGTCATATAGCTCTGCAGAGGCATACCTAAGATGAGTTTTGTTGGTGCTGCTGCAGGGCTTTTAAAATTATAATGCAGTGCTCACTGGAAGGCTGATGAATTTTGGTGACATATTCAATAAATCAGACAAGATGTTTTCAGCTGTTCTAAATTTGATGCCTTATTCTTTGTGGGCTTTGGGCATACAAAGCACTCTTTTAGAGGGAAAAAAAGTGGCTGCAGTTCCACAATTCACAACATTAAAAAAAAAATAAAAATTGAAGGCTTTGTATTACTGTTTGACACATCCTAAAAAAGTTTTGAAGCTATCAATTCCAGCATGTCAATAATTAAGGGAATGGAATGGAAGTAGGGTGAATTCTTCAATAGGTCTCTAATACTTATCATGAATCACTTTGTTGAGTGTGTCATCCAGATCGTGGGCTATAGAGCAGCCTGTTGACAACAGTTCATGTGTAGAGCCATGTGGCTTAGCAGAACTTGGCAGAGAGGAAAAAAATAAAAGGAGAAGGATATTTTTTGTGTTTGTTTATTTTCACTTTAAGCATGAAGGGATTTAATGTGATAACTGCTTCATTCTGGGTAAAAGAAAATGGAGTGAGTGTCCCTAATGGGACATGGAGAATTTATGGTATGGTGTTGAAACCAAGATCGTGACAAGCAGCACTTCACACTATGTCTGTGGAAGCAGTTATGTTTTCAAAAAGGATGTTATGCAGAAGGTCATGTCTTTGCATCCCATCTAGATTCTTGTACAATGCAGAATGCAATTTTAAAATTAGTATCAAATGTTGACTGTTCTGAAAGTGTGATAGCTGCTTTAAAAATGATGACTTCAGTTCCTGTTTCAGAAACAATTTTTCCGTAGTTGCAGACTCCTTGAATCATACTGCCCAGATATAAAAAGTATATACACATACTTCCAGTTAGTTGACTGGGAAATATTTCATAATACTGTACAATAGTTTCATTTTACACAAATGATCTTGTTTACCTGTCATGGTCTGCTGCGCGCATTCTCATTACAGCCTACGTACAATTAGGAGATATTGGTAAAATGATGTCCTGGATTCAGTATCATATCCAATCAGTTATGCTACATAATTAAGTCACTAATTTTCCCCAGTTAAATGGCTTTCATTGTTTAATCCAATGTAGCAACCAAGTACCATGCAGCAGCTTGCTCTGTCCCCCACCAGTGGGACCAGGGAGAGAATCAGAAGGGTAAAAGGAAACTCGTGAGCTGAGAGAAAGACAATTTCATAGGGAAATCAAAAGCTGTGCATACAAGCAAAGCAAAGAATTAATTCACGGTTTCCCATGGGCAGGCAGGTGTTCACCCATCTCCAGGAGAGCAGGGCCCATCACACATAACAGTTACTTGGGAAGACAAATGCCATCACTCCAAATGTGTCGTCGTCATCACCCCCCCCCCGCCTCCTCCCTCCTTCTTGTTCCCACTCTATAGACTGAGCATGACACCTTAAGGTATGGAATATCCCTTTGATCAGTTGGGTCAGCTGTCCTGGCTGTGTCCTCTCCCAAGTTCATCCCAGTCTCCTTGCTAGTATGACAAGCAGAAACACCTTGGCTCTGTGTAAGATCTCCTCAGCAATAACAAAAACTTGTCTGTATTACCAACTCTGTATTCAGCATAAATCCAAAACATAGTCCCATACCAGCCACCATGAAGAAATTAACTCTATCTCAGCCAAAACCAGCACAATGGCTTCATAAATATTTTGATGAAAATGAAAACAAAAAAACCCCTAGTGATGAAATCATGTCTCCATTAACGAGAATTTCACTTTATTCATATTTGAGTTCCTACACTCGTGTCAAGGCTGGATAAGTAGGTAGTTTTTATGGATTCCAATGCCTTTGTACTCACTAGTTTTGGGGTGGATATAAAAATTCTTTGCATCTTTGAAAAAATAGCCCAGTTTAATTTCTTGACCTTCAATATTAACACCAAATTCTGCCCACTTTAATGTCTGACAAAAAGGCTTTGATTCAGTTGGTAAGTTTCTTCATGTCACAAGGCTGTAGAGACCTTTCAGTTCCCATGTCCAAATTCAGGAAATATTTTCCTAGTGTGATATAATTTAGACCAGATTCAACTGATACTGAATATATAATAGATTCTTGTGTGGGATAATTCTTCATCTTGTTCACACTTGCTTGTCCTATATGATACTCATAATTTCTACTTTAATATACTGAAATATATTTATGTGTAGGAACAGCTCCATTTCTATGTTGGATATGTAGATTCTATATTTAGAGAAGTCTTTCAGGGTGCTTCCTGCACATCTACAGTTTGCTTATAGTAATAGACCTTTTCTGAGATAACCATTTAATTAAGCTTAGGAATTTCTTAGTACAACTGACAAATATGTGGACCTTTCTCTTCCTTTGCATTCTAGAAAAATGATTGAGAAAATATTTTCCCACGTAAGTGCTATAGAACAATTTGGTATGGGTTTTTCCATTTTCTCCTTTGTCAAACGGTTTCATTTCTTAAATTTGAAGAATAATTACATGATTATGCTAAGTATCAAAAGCCCTTTCTATTCAAGTGAAATAAATTTCCTTTTCCCTCCTGCTAGAAAGTGAAAGGAGGTTGTCAGTGGTCACCAAGCACTCTGAATTTGCCCATAGTTCTGTATCACAATTTATGAAGTTAGCAAGTTGATTCAACATTGTTATAGAGTCCTGTATGTCCTTCTTGAATTTGTCTGTTCCTGTATGTACCATGATAGTTTCATTTATTGTTTGATCCTGTTATAGGTTATTGAATATCACAAGATCTCTAGTTCAGTATTTTGTTGATTGTAGCTGTGGTCTGCTTTTTGCTCTGACACCTGATTTTATTCAGCATCCATTGCAGGGTACTGTTGTCCTCCTGTTCTTCTGTGGTGTTTGGTGTGCTGGGCTGCTTATCTGAGGTCACTGTTATATATTAACTTTGGCACAAGATGATTCTTCTCTTAAAAACCAACCGACAAACAAACAAACCCCAAATCATATTTGAGAGAATTTTTCTTAGATTTCTCTAGGATTCACATTAGTGCAGCTGGTCCTGCACAACCCTGGGATTTAGTGGCAGCAGCAAGTTGAAACTGTTCTATGGGCTGGCAGAAATAAAGCCATGAGAATGACAGTGAAGTTCAGTGTGCTGTGATTCGGAGGTCCTGTCATCACCCAGTGGTGAGTCCAACAGCTGAAGTGATACAGAGGACAAAAGCATTACATCTTGCTATGAGAGGGTGGTTGAAATGGTTTAGGTGTGTTCCCAGCTGTTCACTCTTTAAAGAAGACTCCAGAGAGTGAACATAACTCCCAAACCTCAGCAAACCTGGATACAGGATAGGAGTTCTTTGTTTATTGCAATTTTAATTTTTTTCCTAGAGAATGAAGCCAAAATATTCCTTTACTGATTTTCATGTATGCAAATGCTGGTGTATTTTTCATTATACTTTGTTCTTTCTGTTTTATTTCAGTCTGTTTCATGGTCTTTGCCTTAACATTTGCCAAATAGAATACAGCTAGAACGAACTGCTCTACCCAAATATATGATAAATGAAAATCATTTGGAGTAGAACAAATCCCTGTATTTTCACTTGTAGACAGAAACTGTTCATCTCCTTTAATCTTGTCATAAGGTATTCTACTCTTAAGTGGGAAGCCTAATATCCTAAAAGAAGGCGTCTTAGTGTTCTTTGTCATATTGACTGGAATGAATAATTATGAATTTGTGTATTTTTTTCCAATTTAACTGTTATATGTAAGATTTTTAGTTTGAAGCGTTCATTGCTTATAATAACATGTTGGAGTGTAACTGACTCTCCAGTTAACTGGATGTGCTGGTTTAAGGTAAACCAGCAGGAGAAAAGAATCCAACTCACAAAAAGACTGCAAGTCAGAACTACAATTTAATAAAAAGATCACAATAAGTACA
>JAWWEU010000081.1:37102190-37153514 GCA_035583155.1 Acropternis orthonyx | reverse complement strand
ATAGAGGGTGTAGAATACACAGTCTTAGCCACACCCACACAGTGACAAACTGGTCCTGGTCACTATAACCAGGGCACTGTAGTACCAGAAATAATGATAACTACAGTCAGACATAAATTCAATAAAGTCTAATTTTTCATTTGGCTCTAGTGTTTCTTTTTAACTCAATGTAAGCCTGTCCATAAACACTAATTTCACGTTACTAATGGTGTAGAAACTTTGAAGTCAATCAATAAGCACAATACAAAACCATGGAAATTGATCTGTTCTAAAAATATCTTCAGAGTTATCACTTATATATACCCTAATTTGCATGATTTTGTTAGTCTTTGTTTTTTGTTCAGTTGACTGGTTGATTGTTTTTTTGGGTGGAGTTGGGGGAGCTAGTAGTAAAGTAAAGAAGAGGGTAACTTACAACCTGTGCTGCAGCAATAGTAATAGCTCACTTTTACAACAATTTTCAGCGTTAAAAAGGACCAAGTGCAAGTGTATGCAGGATGTGTAGGAATCAAGTTAATGCAGTCATTTGGTGTGCTGTAAAAATATAGATTTGTAACAAGTATGAGCCCCTACATCATCTTTAGAAGTTCATAAAGCTAGCTGCTGACAGCTTGTACCTTGTGCTTGTGCCTCATTGGCATGCATTGTGTGACAATAATTCTATTTTCATGAGCCTATGTTTTGTTGTTTTTCCACAGGGCCCTTGCCTCCTTTAGAGCCTCAGGATAACCAGTGCTCATATTTAAAAGGAACTAAAACTTACTATGCTTTTCTCTTTTTGCAGTTTTTTTTACAGTATTCTAAAATTAACATGTGTAGCAATATGTTCAGACATTTTTAAATTCCAAGCCTAATGACAATACTGAGATGAAAACACATCTAGTTCTTACCTTTAACTGATTTCAATATGTATCATAAAACATTTTGTTGCATCTGTGAGTTTACAGTAGAAATGAAGAATTTGTGAATTATAGGCTCAATTACTGTCATTGGTTTCTGAGAGATAAATTACATTTCACCGTGGTCAATTTGTAGTGTAAAAATATTAAGTGGGTCTTTGGTGCAAAGGTTTTCCAATATTATGAGAACAAAACTCTGTTAGTGTTAACTCAGACTAGCTTAGAAATAAAAGACATCATCAGCAAGGCATAATGGGCACCAGATATCCTTCCACTGATTTCTCTAAGTTTTGTTGCAATTTCTGCTTGCAGTTGATAAGAGGTAGTTTATGACTGCTTTTACTTGAGAAGCAAATTAAAGGCACCAATAGTAATCAGAACAGGTGGAACAGAGAACATTTTCATGCTTACAGCACCTTATGCTCATTCCTGTGTGTCTGTAGAGGTGGTCATAAGACCTGGAGGCTTCATTGTTTTTTCCCACATGTTTACAGTGAAGCTGATGAGAGCTGCTGCTTTTCCATGGAAAGCCAAGGACAGTTGAAGAGGTTCCAAGCACCTCTGTGTTCACTGCTGGTCACTACTGACCTCCTAGTTTGGATGCTGCCTTTGGTCTACTGTCCTTCAATTCCCCACGCTATTAATAGGATGTGATCCTCTATTAGTAAATTGCAATAATCTTAAAGAAGAGGTGGCGTCTAGCAGTGCATAATGTACATAATAATCTGGAATTCTTAACCTATCTTTTCTTTGTGTTTCTCAACGTGCTTCTCTGTTTGGTCTCCCTGCACATTCTTTAAAGCATGGCACTTCTTATTTTTGATGCGGAAACAAGAGAAACAGGCAGGAAGTGGAACAAAAATGTTAAGATCCAATGCAAAATAGTTGGGGGATTTTCAAAAATAAATCTGCTGAATTCTGTAGGGAAATCAATGTTTAAGTTATTTCCCATGGGTTACATTTTCCACTTGGCAAGAAACATGAAAAATAAGTGTAATTTATCAAATTAGACTGGCAGTAGTACAGTTTAAGAAATCTGATTCAGGCCTTATTATTCATATGTTCACATTTGGAGTTTAAGGGTTAAAATTTTAGTTACATAACCAGCTATTTGATAACAGCTTAACATGTGAACAACAGGAGGAAAAAAAATGGATGATTGATTTAGTACCTGGTTACGTTAGATTTGTTATAACCTTCCTAAAAAATAAATTCTGTGCTGGCAAGAGGTGCCAGGCTGACAGCTCTGGAATCTTATTAGTCTATCAAAAGAGAATGTTTCTGACGGCAGAAGTTTGAAATCTCTCTTACTGTCCCAAAACTCAACCTAGCAGGATTCAATGCAGAAAATAAGGATGCAATTCTGTCCTCAAACCATTCAATTGTTGTTTCTCTGCAGGGGTTAGAAAGTTTTAGCGCTGCATAGGGAAGGCACAGCTGTGTGAAAGGTGTTGAAGTTGTGTGATGGAAGAGCACCTGATTATGATTCTGCACGTGAGTGCTGACTGTGCAGCAGAGTAAGGGACATTCCAGAGCTGCACCTGCATCCTGACCCATAGTGGCTTTCCCAGTCAATACAGGAAGGGGACTGTTCACTTGCAGAGATATTGCCCATGGAGTACCATCAGACTTTGGGGAGAGTGCAGGAGAACAGCTGAGGAGCAGAATAAAGGCAAGGGGTTGCCAATCATTTTCCTTTGTATATTGATGCTCTTGTGTTTTTAGTAGTGTAGAGAGGAGGGTCAAGTCCTTCTGCAGATAGTTCACTGCAACCTTTGCTGAACTTGAGTGGTTTTACGAATAAGAATTTGTATTCTCGTGTGTAAGACAGTGTATATGACCGCTTTTCTAAGCTAGTGTATTTTAACATCATAGTTTCTTTAATGGCAGAAAAATGTTAGCAATCTTGGCCTAGAATCTCTGGCTTGTTTTTATGTCTCCTAGTGATTTACTTCAGCATTGTGTTTTCTACTTGAGATTCTTCAACTTCAGTTTTGTGCATACCTATTTCAATGCACTTTCATCCTGAACAGCACAAGTGTAGTACACTGTAAAGATGAATCATGGCAGTGCAGTCTTCAAAACACATGGCTTTTGATCTATCAGCATTCTTGCAGATGAAGACTATTTTCAAAAAGTGCTGACAGGTTGTCCTGGCTCGATCAGTGTCTGTGGAACACCCAGTAGTTGTGCTTTGAGTAGTCTGTGTCTCTGCATAGCCTGCTGCTGTACTTTCAGAGTTGACTATTGGCTTTGAGTTTTGTATCCCATCCAAACAAGATAATACAAAGAAGTGCAGAAGGAAATAACATTTCCATCAGTGATTTTATCTGAACAGTTGAAGTTTGAAAGAAGTTCAGAAGAGCCTTTAAGATTTTATTTTCAAATGTGAATGATTGAGATATGCAGATAATGTGGACTTCAGATAAAGCTCAGCTGGACTGAAATGTATGTAGTTCCGTGATAGTACTAGAGGAAATGGATGGAAAATATTTAGATTAGATAAGAATTAGATAAAATGGCAAAATATATTAATGCTCTAATCTTAAATTGGCAGAATGAAATAGATGACTACTGCTGATAAGTTATTTATTGGATCTACATACCTAAAATGTGCAAAGAGTTTTCTAAAATTTAATTTTGCATTTTTCCAACAGGATTTTGTGTGAGCACTCATTTCTACTGGAATAGTCTCATCAAGTACATCCCAGAATCCTTGGTATTTCAACCTGAGCTTAATTAGCACTGCAGTAGTGACCAAGATTGTCCATAATAAAAACGTGGTGCTTGAGGCAATGGAAAAGCAACAGCAGATTTAAATCAGAAATTGGTTTTGTAATTTGGCTCCAATAAAGAAAAAAAACGCCTTTCCCCCCCCTCCCCCCCCCCTCTCAAATGCTGGCTTTTCTATAAAGACTGTCTGTCTCTTCCAGAGCTGTAGTAACTTCAAAGGGTTTGTCAGCATTAGCACAGCTCAGATAGAAACAGCCAACAGTACATGGAATGTTTGTACAGCCTTTTTAATTCCATTTGCTGTTTTATATTGAAATACAAGAGATGATAAGATGAAAAGAAAGGATAATGCAAAATATATTCTTCATGTGTTTTGCACTGAATGTGTCAAAGCATTGCTAGTCATGGTTGAATGTAACTGCAGGACTGAATACAAGATTATTGGTTAAATTCAAAGCTGAATGGAAGCCAATCAGACTGAGTTTTTTTAAAACTTTTTGTAGGTTTTTTTTTAGCTTTCTTTGTATTATAATGCAGCATGTTATGTTGTCATAATGTAATACCAAAGTTGTTAATGATGAGTGTTGCTTGTAACATATTAGAATTATATATACCTAAAAATTTAGTTTGTATAGCATGGGGTCAAGAGTATGACTATTCAGCCTGTGAAAAAACTCCTCAATGTAGCCTTAAAAGCTACTTAAATAGGGTTTTGAAAGGGGGAATACCATGACAGGGATCTGTCTATATTTTTTTACTGTATCCTGCTAAAGTTTACTGTAACTGGTTTATTTTTCAAATTTACGACCAGAGTAAAAATCAATCACTTTTCCTAATCAAAAAGGGGAAAGCAATTGCCTTGCTTAAACACTTTTTCTCCCCTAGGCATTTTCAAGGGGATGCCTTCAGTCTGCAAAAATCTGTTGTTTCTTCTAAGTAAGTGTTTGATCACTAAGTCGTTTCAATTCTGGTCAGTGTCTTTAAATATCGTTCAGGTACATTTAAAGGTGTTTTGTGCTATTTCTCCCTAAATAATGATTTCTCTATTTGTCTAGTATGTTCTTTTGGGTTTCGTTTTGTTTGTGTGTGTGTGTGAAAGGAGACATATTTGTTTCAATACATTAAGGTTTCCCATGGCAGAGTCTCAGATGGCTCGTTGCATAAATCCATTTACTCATGATGCAGAAACACAAAAATAGCCTGAGCTGGTGCCCCCGAGGAGGACCCACAACAAAGGAACCTCATGGTTTTTATACCCTCTCAGTCTGCCCATGTGCCACTGGTCTTCATCTTTTTTTTCTAAAAGGTCTACAATTCCTGGCTCCTCCTGTGTCTCAGTGTCCATTCACCTGGCTGGCATCACCCATCTTCATGCCCTTTGTCATTGCAAAGGTTGGCAGTGCACGGCCTCTTTTCTTGGGCTCCCACCCAGAGTTCAATCTTCATCTCAGTTGAGATCTTGTGAGCCCAGCTACCTGGACCAGCTGTATTCTTCAACATAGCTCCTCAAAGGGATCCCACTACCTGGATCCCATTGATTTCACAGGGAGATAGGAACTTAAATCTCTCTGAAAATGATCATCTGGCTTACTCTGAGGAACTCACGAAAGGTCTATGGTAGACTACTGAGTTACAAACCTCAGTCTTCTAAATCTTGCCGTATTTCCCTGACTACTGTCTTGCCTTTCTTCTAGGGAAGTTTTAATGTTTTTCTTTAGACCCACCTTTCTCAGAGACAAATACAAAAGGAAGGCTTTATTGCTCTCTCTCTCATGCAAGCATCTGGGGGACTGTGTGGGATATGGTGGGGAGCGGGGAGAAAGAAATTCTTTCATATTCCCCTTTTATTTTAATTCTAACACAGAAATCAAACTGGCTGTCTTCTGCAGAAGCATATGCCTGAGTACTTCACGCCTATCTTTGTCAGAGTTCATTTGAGTTAAGCCTCAGGGCAATGCTTTGCCAGCAGTTAGTATACTTAGTATTTCTGTGACTATGAAGCAACCTTCTATAAATATCTTACAGCAGTTGTACATGGCTGTCTGAAGAAGTCTGTCTATGAAGATTTATTTGCAAATGTCCTTTTACCCTTTTCCTAGCAAGCAGCTTTCAAAGGCTGTTTATATTTTTGGCAGAGCTGTGAGCTTTCTCTCAGGGCTGTTCACATTTCAGTGGACAGGTGACTTGCATACTTTCTCTTTATAAATTATGAGTAAATCACATTGCCAGTCCAGTACAGAGCAATCATAGTTGATCATGCTGTTTAACATGCTTTGAGTTTCTTGTTGGTGTTTATTTATTTATTTATTTCACTTGGAGACCTCAAGAGTAATTTTGCATGTTTTAAATGTTGTTTTCAAACACAGCTTCTGTCTTTGTATCTTAGTGGGGTTTTTTTGTATTTCATATGTATTCTCTGAAGGGGATAATTCTTCTGTATTTGCTTAAAATAATTATTCCCTGCTACTAAAGGAGAACACACAAAGTTTGATAACAAATGATACATGCAGAAACACACAGGAAATCACAAAGCATCTTATCAATCCAAGAAAATGAACGAATTTCTCAGCTGATTAAAGGCTGTAGAACTGATTAATTTTAGGATAGTTTTTAGTTTGTATTAAATTCTGAATTATTTGGATAGAACTTTTGAGGAGCAGTCTACACTGTTTTGTGGCTCAGTAATGGAAAGAACTTGCCTTGTGGGGCCCAGGGCTTATTTCCCTTTTGGAATCATCTGCTTGACTTTGTTGAAATTATGCCAGTTGATAATTTGGCACCCTGGTATTCCAGAAAACAGAAAAATGGATGCTGAAACATGCTAAGATCACTGGACTTTAACCAAATATCCCTTACGAAGGGAGTGGAGAATGACAACATTTTTTAAAGGAATGATGTGTCTAACTCCAAGGTCGGGTAAACTGTCTTTTTATATTTGAGTACCAGTCAAAGCTTACTTCATAAAGGTTTCTAATACTTACTGTTATCCTTTAGATAATACTAAGTATTAGAAACCAGAAAGGTGAACAACACAAATATAAATAAAAGAACGGGTGCTAACAGTGAAACAGAGTTGCAAAATGACACTTCATACAGTCACCCGAGAATTCAGATGCTTGCTGAAGGCTGCTCAGCTCCAGAACTTTTGCATTTCCCTTTCACTGTCCAGACATGCATCTTTTTTATTCTTTGCTCAGGCCCTGACCTCTCTCAGAAGGTATCAGCTCCTTTCCATACTATGATTAACTGCACTGCTTCTGACCTGATTACACACAAGTCGCATTCTACACAGGAAATGTGCCCATGTCTGTGGGGAAAATCTCTGCATGGCATGGGTGTCCAGGAGAAAGCCCTCTGCAGTCCCTTCCTCTTTCCCTTTTTCAGGCTCCTCAGGCCTGACATGGTAGGATTCCCTACTTCCCTTACCCTTTATAGTGGTGGTAGCAAGAGAAGCCAAAGTAGGCAGGAGTTAAGCCAGCAGCCCTGGCAGTTTCTTCCCTGGATTGCAGGGATCCTTCTCAGCAGATGCCTCTGCCTAAGAGCTTTCAGTGACCTCTCAAGCCTGTTTTATAGCTCTTCTCCCTGTCTTCAGTTTCAGAGGATGAGAGGCTATGAGACCACAAACTGTGCCTGAGAGTGTCAAAAGGGCATAGGGTGCTCAGGCCATTAACAGCATTGAAGATTAGAATCTTAAAGCAGAAACACGCATTGATTTTGTGTATTCTAATCCTAGCCTTGGTACAGTTGTGAGAGATCAGTATTGCAGAGATCCCCAGACTATCAGTTTGCTCAGAATTGCTTTTGTTTCCTCTTCAGAGCTAGACTTCCTTATAACAAGAAGATAATAGCTATTATCCTGCTATTTATACCATAGTTGCGATACCAGTGCCTAATGGGAAACAGCCAGCATGCTGGCAGGACTGGATTTTAAGATAACTGTAATGGAAGCTACCAGTGTCTTCAGAAACTTGAAAGGGAGAAAAGCAGAATTCTTTTTATGAAGCAAATTTTTCATTTGTAGACTATCAAAATACCCCAGATAACATCAACGTTTTCAGTATTCATGTTTAGAATACATGTAGCAAACATATTGATGAGTCAGTTAGTAATACATAAAAAGTCCGTAAGTAGCCACTGACAGTGTACATCTTAAGAGTTTGGGCATTTTATAATTGCATTTCTTGATAAAACACAAATGCACCTGGTAGAAGGGAATGGCTTTCAAGGTCTTTATGCAGAGATGCATGAATAAAGCATATGTTTTTAAAAGTGTGCAAATAGTATATGGCCCAAAAAGATAAACCATGGTAATGCTTAAAGAATTTTCGACTATATCTCTGCACAATCTGCTCACAATAAATAAATAAATGCATCAAACTGGTTAACAGGTAACAAATCCAGTGCTGGAAGGCAAATCCATATGTCACTAAATTCTGTTTTGAACTTTGTTTTTATGTGGGTGTGTTGCAGAGTTGCTCAAAAACAGCTGCACGAACAGGTTTAGAGCAAATCAGTAAGGCTAATGTTTTGTTCTATCCCCCAAGCACATATGTGCCTGGTTCCTTCTGTGCATTAACCTTGGAATATGCTGTCAAAGACCATGTACAAGTGCTTTGTGTTTGACTCATCGAGATTGAATCCAATAGTTGATTGGTGAGCAAGTGTAAAACATCTCTTCCTGACATTACAAGCAAATCTTGCATCCATGTATGTTCATAGCATTATGGGGTTTCTCACATTATCTTGAGTCTGTAACATAAATCATATTTTTTCTTGCTGTCTGTCACATATTTACCTATCTGTTAGGTCAAGTTATTTAAACTGTCAGTTCCTTGAAGTGTGTACCAACCATATTTTGCTGTATGTGTACAAATTTGTAGTGCAAAGGCACCTTGATCCAGCTGGGATCTGTAGTCTAAGTAGCTATTATGCAAATTTTAGCCTTTAATATCCTTGAATCATTGCTTTCCAGTAATATTGATTGGCAGAAGTTATCTGTGGTATAGTAGGTTTTTATCCTGTGAAAAGGAGGAGGGTAATATTTAGACAAATCTTGAAAGCGCCCTTTGGATTTGTGGAATACATACAAACAGCAAATCCAGTATATTGCTGAAATGCAGTAAGAAACATTGCAGCTCAGTTGGATGACTTGTTATCCCTGCCCTGCTGTTTGCTTGGCCAGGGCTGACATTCTGAAGTGCTCTCAAATTTGTGTGATTAATATTGTAGGTCTTATTTTAGCCTGTAGTGTATTTATAACTTAAATGGAAGTAAAATTTTGTTAAAGTTTTGGCAGAGATTTCAAAATCTAGAGAAAAGGATCTGAGTTTAACTGCAGCTTAAATACCTCTTGACTTACTCAGTGCACATGAAATCCTATAAAGAGTATGTTTTCCCCTTGTACATGCTAGGGCCATCTTGCCCTGGCCTGTGCTGAGCTCTGTCACACTGCTGCATAGCTTTATAGTTCAATTTTTTATTTCAAAGCTTATGTGCTGTATGACTGCTGTATGAGCTGTTGAAAAGAACAGAAGTGTTGTGAAACTGTTCAGGAGGTGAATCCAGACCATGCCAGTTTCCAGTGCCTGCTTATTTCAGCACAGTGTTTAACATAGCTTCCAAGAGATCTCCTGAGCCTCAAAGCAGCATCAAACTGAAAAGCAGCATGGTCAGGGTAGCACACTATGTTTCCTACAACTTCAGAATACTATTTTCTTTTCAACTTCTCCTCCAAGTAATTGAGTCTCTAAACTGGCATCATGCTAGGTGACATGCTTAGGAGGGTACATCACTAATAGCATTAAATTGCTGATTTCTCTTAAAAGAAATACAAAATAAAAAGAAACTAGGCAAAAATACAGAAGTTTACTGGTGTTAATGGAGAGTAAAGTGTAGAAATAACTGCTTGTACAGTCATTATCAGCTTTGACTTTCCTTCACCTACCACCATTCTTTGGAAGCAGTTAGAGTTTGTGGTTTCTTGAGAAGTTGTTTATATATTATGGAAGCAAAGGGATACAAATGGTCTGATTGAAAGTCCTTTAATGCAGTACCCTGTTACCCTGTGGTAATTGACACACCCTTTAAAGTATGGAAAGATTCTTGTCATAAATGGAATGTTGATGTCAATGCAGAAAATGAAACCTTTACTGTGATATGAATATTTGTTGCAGGTGGATTCTGTATTGTTACCATCCCCGTATTTCCCCTTCCCCAAAAACCCCTGCTGTAAACCCCTACCCCATTGGCCCTTGTTAAACCCTATCCCATTGATCCTAACCTGGGTCCCCTTTCATAGTAAAATGACCCCTCCCTTTAAAGCTCTGTACCAGCGAAAATAAACCCTCTTTGTCTCCCCTCTCTCCGTGGCTCTCTGTCTCTGTGCGGCTGCCCTGTCCCTGGAGAACCATGTGTTGGGGGGGAAGGTCAGAGAGAGTCCCCCTGGGTAATGAAAGCAGTGCCTGTGCCAGGGGGAATTCCGTCCACCGTTACAGTACCCTGGAACAGTGCTATGAGATTCAGTTTCAGCCTTTCAGCCCCTCTTATGGCCATGGTTTATCCTACAGACTTTAGTCCTGCAGTAGAGGGTGAACGTGGGGTCTTCTATCAGAATTGTTACATGCAGAGACTGTCCTAGTCCAGACCCCAGGGACCCAATTTCATTTTCATTGTCCAGTACTTTAAGATTAGGATGTGATACTTTCTTAGGCCTTAACTTCAAACTCCTATGTTTATCTCAAGGTCTCATTTCCTATTTCTCTTTACCATTCTTGTCTTTCCATAGGAAATAAATGAAGGATTAGTTTCAGCTTCACTTCAGGTATAATAAGGATAATCTGACATTAAAAGCTGAAAGGAAAAAACATCTTCTTCTAAGAGAATTTTGCAGTCAACGTATTGGAAGAGAAATTGTAACCCACTGGAGATGGGTTAAACTTGCTTGAAAAGAAAATTTGTCTGTAAGATGGAATACAAGAAAATTTTCTTCAAATAACTTAGAAACAATGGTGTCTTAGCAATGTTTCTGAAACAAGTTTTTTCCCATGAGTTTTAGTGGGCTTTGGAAAAGTACCCATGCACGTTAGGACCTCAGAAATTCCAGGTTGTCATTTTTTCATACTTGCCAGTATCTTATTGGGAGTCAGAGAAGTAGAGCCTTATCTGTTTAGCCCCTCATTGTGTTCCTCTTTCATATGTACACATTTTTCAGTACAGTAAAATCTCTCCCAGTTAAATTTTATTATTTTATCAGTGTGGTAATTTCCACTAGTCACAATACTCATACAACAGTTTTGGGTCATGTCCCCTGAGTTTAAAAAACAAGTAGCATTCATGGAGAAGTAGCAAAATATGAGTAGCAGTTTCATGGGAAGCCCCTCCTAGAGGAGTAAAATGATCCTATCTGACCTCTGCAACCTGAAAATCTATCACTTTTATGTTAAGGTATGTGTATACAAATCATTAAAGTCAAACTAAAGTTGTAAAAATTAATCATCTAAATTATGTTTTAGTGTCCTTTTGTTGATTTCATTAGGCTTTTTTTTTAGTATTATCTTTTATGGATTTGATAAATGGTTATACAAAAGTTTTCATAATGGTATGGGTAGATGGGATTCTGCAGCATTTTCCAAATGTTCATATTCTTTTTTTCCCCTTTTCCTTAATAATCATCTTTTTATCAGTTACTTTATTAATTTGTGTGCTGTAAAGGTACTCTGTCACAGTAAAGGTACTCTGCTCCTTGTATTTTGAGACACAACAGAAGATGCTCCTGTGCAGACAGCTGCTTGTACTTTTGTGAACTCAATTAAAAGCATTTCACACTGTTTTTTCCTGCTGTGCCCATTGCTGGCGATGAATTTGGTGCTGAGATAATCCAGTTTCAATTGCCAAAGTGCCTAATTTTATCTGGTATCCTAATTTTAGTGTGTTTATCACAGCCAAGCCAAGAAATGGATGTAGCAGCACTTGGATTTGTACAAATAATAAAAAGACTAAATAAATATTTTTATTTTTATTTAGAATATTGAAGAAGAACTTTAAATGGGAAGATGAATTGGCCTGAGCAGAAAAGATTCTTAATGTATGCCAGTTATTTTGTATGGATATATAGCAGCTGTTATTATACATGGGACTGAAGTATTGTTTGACCGAATGAAAACAAATGCACAAGAAAAATAACAAGTGTACCCTTTTGTCCTCTGATATTTGGCAGCTCAGGGACTGTCAGAGCCAGAGTTGTAGCACCTTTCAGAGAAATTTTTTCTTCTTCCCTGCTGGTCTTTTCAGCCCCCCTTTGAACCCATGAACTCCTTAAGAACCCACAACATTTCTAGGCCAGGAATTTCAACAGTTTAAATGTGCTTTGTATGAGGTACCATTTTCTTTTCTTCGATCTTGCTGCTTGCTTGCTTTAAAATGTCTTAATTCTTGTGTTGGAAGAAGCAGTCAGACATCTAGCACAATATTTTAGGAAGGACAAGCTCTCCTCATGCGATTTCGTAAGTTGTACCTTGGATACCCGAGATAGCTAGAGAGATAAATACCCTAATCCTTTATAAATATATATGTCCTTGAAATATCTCTATGAATTAGGATGCTATTAAGAAAAAACAGAGAGAAGGCTGTGTCACAGTTTTTAAGATGGCTAGAGACACGGATAATAATAATGAATGACTTCCCTTCCAAAAGCACATAACTGTCTGATTTTGCCATCTACTCATTTTGGTTTTCCAAATACTGATGTCTTAGTTGGCCATAAAGTGTCTTGTTGAAGGTTAACAGGTATTTGGTACTGCAGCAGAAAGTTAATATGAACTCTAGGATGTCAGAGTTGCATCTGCAATAGTGGAGCATCATCTGTCTTGGCTATAGCAAAAAAGACTCTTTGAACTCTGTAAGATCCAATTCCATCTGAAAACAGTCTTGCATTTGTAGCCCTCAGGACTGCTTTTTCAGGGTACCTCCAGCATAACTGAAGCAACATCTGTATCCTGCAATAGCTTAGGAGCATTCAGAGACAATACTTTATTGCATTTCTATGTGCTTTTCCTTGTCTGTACCATGACTTGCTATGCAGTTTCACATACGATGTTCTACTGATCACTGTGGTCATGAACACAAGTGGAGGAGGAGCTGGAAGTGTTCAGGTGCTTTTGGTAGGGAAGAAAGGAACACATACTGTTCATGCTGGGGAAAGTACATTGGCATTTTGCAGGGCCAGGGCGTCACCTCATCTTTGGGGCAACTGACTGTCTATTCCTTGCTAGTTGTTCAGTGCAATGCTGTCAGACAGGGAGCAGAAACAGCTGGACCACAATGCTCCTGGGACAGTCATGCTTTTCAAACTTCAAGTCTCCACAAATGCACAGTAGAGAGTATCCCTGCACATGACATTTTCCTTCTGTCCCTGATAGGTGAGGGAGCTGATGCTGCTATAGTTTGATGCATTCAATTTTTACAAAATTTTCTAATAAAAGGGCTATTTTCTGGTATAATCCTGTGGCATGAAATAAACTAACACCAGGGTGAGTCAGATCTAAGCTGTTGCAATCAAACAAAATTCTTATGTGCTTAAGTTTAAACAAGTACAATTTGATAGACATTTTGCAGTCCTTGTGGTTTGTCTTATAATAACAATTCTGTCAGTCCTTTGAAGTGTTTCCTTAAAAATCTGTCCAGTTCCTATAATGGTGATTATATTTTATTGATTTAAATGAAAACCAGAATAATCGAACTTGGTATGTTACAGTGAGGCTAAAGGTACATTTTTGAATCAAAAATAATGCTGATATTCTTTTAATCAGAAACATGTTCTACGTATAACCAACCTCTTCCACTAGTTCTACAGGATCATCTAATTTTTTAAAATACTTTGAAAATGCTCAGGTATCTGGCATATTTCTTAGGTAATCTGATCATTAAATGTAAATGGCTCATCTGCTTTCTATTTTGAACAGAAGAACAGTAAATAGGCTGTTTTAAAAGGTTTTGCACATCTATACCAGTCCTAGCAGAAGCTGTTATATTTTTGATATATAAAGTTGTTATGAGATTAAAATAGAAGTTATAGAAGACATTGTCTTTGAGTGGTCTTGCCTGAATATTAACTGTTGTATAAATGTTGTGAAAACTGTGTTATACTAAAGAAGTTGAATATATAAGACTTACCAAAAAAAAAAAAAAAAAAAAAAGCTGTTTGTGTAGGTAAATGGCTGCTCAAGATAGAATGAATCCAGGCTTAGCTTGCTCATGCATGTGAGGACGCTCTGGACATAGAAAGGATGAGGTACCTTAAGTATTCACAAGGAAGGAATAATTAGGAAATTATTAAGGAGGGATAGTCGTTCATATACCAAGCCTAAAATTCCTATATTTTTAATTTTGGTACCTTAGTAAAATGTTAAATTATATCTTTTGTTTAGGTGCTAGTGTAGAAATGACTTGATTCAGACTACCATATCCAATAGAGCAGAAACTGAAAGAGAGATGTCATGGCCTAGTATGGAGAAAAGTGCTTACGAAGCACATGGTGTTCCTAAGCATTACAGGTCAGGGAAGGGCAATGAAATTGTACCAAATACGCATAAAGGAGCTTTCTTCTTCTGCTCTACTCATGTTTTTGTAAAAGCTGTCAAATGGCAAAATAAGGGCTATGGTGAATTAAAGAGCAGTTTCAAAAGGGGAATAATGACAGACTTAAGGAATAGTATCTGGGCCTGTTACAACTATTAGCTAGAGTAGGCTCATCCAGAAGTTTCATTAAGATGAGCATATAGTTTTCTTTTAAAAATAACCTACCATTATATTTTCAGTGTCATTCTCAAATGGTACAGAAGTATCAGAAGTTTGTTCTGTATTTCTCTGCCACTGCTCCTCAAGGAGTCTTTAAAAGAAAAACTGCAAATACATTTCCATTCCAGTCTGTTAAGAAAGGACAGTGTAGTATACTGGAAACTGAGATCTCAAAGTAAAGGAACATGATTATTTATCTCCCAAAAGCTGATCCTGCAGTTTTGAGGATTGGTGAGGACTATGAATTTTCTAAGACTAGAAAAAAAAAAAAATCTCTGAAAGATTAGAGGAAGAATATAGTAAGCAGCCCTGCAGCTACAATCCACAGCAATTTAAATTCGTAGAACAAGCACTTCCTCATGCACGCAAGGATACTCTTCACATAGAAATGAAAACATTCATGAAAAATTCCAGAGAAGGTAAGAATTAGAAAATACTGAGTTAATTCCTACTACATATTCTTGTGAAGAGAGCAGTCACAGTTTCTAATAAATGCTAAACCAATGAAAGAAACACTATTTAACAGGATTTGAACTGTTTTAATTGTCTTTATGTGTGGGTAGCATTAGGTATTTGACTGTGTCCTTGATCTTGGGCAGTCTAAAGCCATAAAAATCCCAAGATATTTTCCTCTGACAACTACACCATGAACGCCTTTCTTCTCTCCCTCCAAGGCATTTCAGCCTTGGTGACTGGTCCTTCAAACTCAATTTCTGTAATTTGTCAGAGTATGCTGCTGAAAGAAAATGTCAGCCACATTCTCTTGAGGTTCATGACTGTCGTACAATATTAATTTCTCAACAGTACATAAAGACACTACAGTTGAATTTAAAGGATAATAATTTTGATATAACATCGTTCTGTCATCGTCAACAAACCTTTTTTTCCTCTTCATGGGAAAAAGAATTACTTGAGCTTTCTCTGGTGAACCACCACCTTAAATGCAGTATTGCCATGGGACAATATATTGTTTTAGAAACAACTTTTGCTTATCATTGAATCATGTATGTTGAAAAAGACTTTTGAGATAACCAAGTCCAGCCATATATCTAACAATGCAAAGTCCACCACTAAACCATGTTCCTAAGTGCCACATTTTGTTAGGTTTGCATGACAAGGTTTTGGTAGTGGGGACTACAGGGTTGACTTCTCTGAGAATCTGCTGGGAGCTTCCTCATGTCCTACAGAGCCATCCAGCTGAGTAGGGGAATGATAGACCAGCTTTGGTGGGCACCAGGCATCCAGCCAAAATCAACCTACCGCACATATCTACGTTATTTCAAAATTCATGTTTACCGTGCATTCCATACTGGTTTTTAGAAAGTATTTATAAAGTCAAGCTTCAAACTTCACTCAGCTATGTAAAACGTTTCCCATCAATAATAATTATCAAGCTATCAGAAAATTTTACTTAATTTTAATTTAGCTGCTTATGTGAAAGATTGTAGAAAAACTTGTCTTCAGTTCAAAAGAGAATTTGAAAAATATTTTGGAACTTTGTGGGGTTTTTAATATCACTTGTGTAATTTCCTTGTCCAGAGAACATTTCTGGCCCGGTGGTGAGGTCACTCACTCCCATCTTCCAGTCACTCTATGCTAACCATTTTAACAAGCTCATTTTTGGGATCTGGACTGAGGGCAGTACCCCTCTCACAATGGGCTGTATGTAGTTCAATGGTTCTGAAACTCTTTTGACAATCTTGATTGACAATCCAACATCAGGAACTAATGTTCCTGGCATCCCCAAATGCTGTCCTAAGTTTTTGGAGATGTGTCTGAACCAGATAACCAGGCATGGGTATTATTTCTAAAGCTCTATTTGATGGTGATTGTCAGCTAAGTCTCTGAGGCCAATGACAGAACTTTGGAAATGTTATGTACAGGATAAAGTGAATGAGTCCTTTACACTTCAGATATTAATTTTTACCTTTGCATTCATGTGTACTATTTAACAAATATTATTTTGATGTACATTGTTCATTAAAGGAATATTGTGCGGCTGTGAAGTTGTGGGCCACAACTTTTATCTGTCCTTTTCTTTCTATCTGACGTATGCTGGGTACCTATAAGCTGAGTACCCCCCAAATCACTAAGAGTTCTTGAAAGTGGTTTCTTTCATGCTTGATATACCTTGGAATACTTCACAGTGTCGAAGCGTGTATTAACAGTTCTTTATCTGGGCAGAAATTTGTGACATGTTACTTTGAGATTAAATTAGTTCAGTCCTTGAACAAATCATGAATCAGAGCTTTCAACAGGTTTGCTGAAGTTCTGTTCATCAGAAGTTCTTTCCTTTCCTAAGATTCAGCAGGTTTTCAGACAGGACTATTGAACACAATGTTGGCTCTTCAGGGCAAGTCTTTCTACCTGAAAACACCTGTAACATAGGGTTTCTACTTTCAAAACCCTGAGTAAACAACTGATTGTACCTAATTATTATTCTCCCTCTCCATGGAAGGCATCAGAAAGGTTCAGGCAACTTGTGGCATCCACTGAGCACCTCTTTAGCCAATTAAAACTAGTTTTGAAGGATATCTTACTTTGCCTGTGTAATACACCCTGTGCTTGTGTACTCTGTCAAATCAGTGTGATTCTTAGTTGTACAGAGATGTTTGTGATGACAAGCTTGTTAAGTATCCATCATTTCACTGTCTTGCTAGCATGTCTTCTGGGTGCATGTTATATGCAATTCAGACTAAGTTAATTGGAGATGCTTAAGCCTTGTTCTTTTTTCTCATTTTCCTGTGCATAATGCTAGCAAGCAATGTTACCAAATCATAGAATCATTTAGATTGGAAAAGACCTTTAAGATCATTGAGTCCAACTGTTAACCCAGCAATGCCAAGTCCACCACTAAACCATGTCCCCAAGTGCCACATCCACACATCTTTTAAATGCCTTCAGGGATGGTGACTCAACCACTTCCTTGGGCAGCTTAGACCTATGCTTGATCACCCTTTCAGTGCAGACCTTTTTCCTAATATCCAATCTAAACCTCCCCTGGAGCAACATGAGACCATTTCCACTTATCCTATATTTTGTTACCTGAGAGGAAAGACTGACTCCCACCTCACAACTTCCTTTCAAATATTTACAGAGAGTGAGAAGGTCTCCCTTAAGCCTCCTTTTCTCCAGCCTAAATATCCCCAGCTCCCTCAGCTGTTCCTCATCAGACTTGCACTCCAGACCCTTCACCAGCTGCGTTGTCCTTCTCTGGACACGCTCCAGCACCTCAGTGTCTTTCTTGTAGTGAGGGGCTCAAAACTGAACACAGGATTCAACCTGTGGCCTCACCAGTGCTGTATGTGGTGGGACAAACACTTCCCTGGTCCTGCTGGCCACACTATTTCTGATACAGGCCAGGATGCCACTGACTTTCTTGTCCAGCTGGGCACACTGCTGGTTCATGTTCAGCCAGCTGTTGACCGACACCCTCAGGTCCTTTTCTGCCTGGCAGCTTTTTAACCATTCTCCCCCAAACTTGTAGCATTGCATGGGGTTGTACAGGGCCCAGCAGTAGCAGAATCAACCTGATTGCTGGTGGTCCCTAAGTAAGCGATTATTTTGTAAGTGTGTGGGAGCTTGGGCACTGATTCTCCTGACCCTGTTCAGGTCTCGTCAGGTTGTTGCTCAAGCTGTGGGCTCCTGCAGGGGGGTCTCTCAACTCTCCCTGGTTTGGGAAACTCCACTGTGCATTACCCTAGAGCTCTGTGCTGTGGATTGTTCAGGCTCCAGATCTTCTTGCCTCAGTGACTGACTGTCTATAATGTCTTTTGAAAAACCCAAATAAATATTTATGGCGAAGTCTGTTTTTTAATTTAAAACAATTTTATAAACGTTGTTTCAGCTTTATATATGCATGGAAGGAGAAGAAAAACAAATTTGGTCTTGTAAAGTCTTAGAGGAAGATATTAAAATCAACTTTGATAGTGTTACAGACTCTAAAATCATAATGAAGGAGAAAGAGTGACCTGTTGACCTATAAGTGGTATTAGGCATTTTATTACCTTCTTGCTAGCTACTTGAATTGGACATCTTTATTAAAGATTGTTTACAGATGTTTTTGGATGCCACTGGTTTTAATTTTAAAGCACTGACAAGATGCCATTAATGTTCCTAAATGTAAAAGAAAGTGATAAATTTTAAAATCATGATCCAAATGCAAGAGGAAGAAAGATGAATATAAAACAAACTTGTACATTCTTCTTTGCCAAGAGTCTTTTTATATGCCAACATGTTTGCCATTACTTTAACAGCTTTTATCAGAGTAAACTGGAAAGGAAAAACATTAAAAGAGTAATTCACTGCATAAAATGCTTCTTAAGAGTCACATTAGGAACAACCTCTGATTATGATCTTTGCCTTCATAATGTATTTACTGCTTTGATATATTTTAAGATTATAAAGATGCTAAATGGGGATGGAACATTTTTGATTATAAGCATCATTGCTCTTGATGAAACACTGTAGGTATGACTTAGGTTTAGTGATAAAGCCAATGTTTGTGATTTCCTTGTATTGATGACTCCGTTCTCTTCACGGCTTCTGCTTTTCCACTCATCTGCTCATAATACAAATGTGGTGACTTCCCATGAGCTACTTCAGTCCCCTGAAACCTTTTTAATTATAGATTTTGGAAGATATGTGTAAACCAGAAAAAAACCTTAGTAAGCAGGAAAGGTCAGAAGCACAGAATTCTGGATTTTTTTTTTAATTTTCATTGAGAATTCATGGACCTTGACAGAAATACTTGCATCCATGGCCAGTGTGTAATTTGGAATCAGCAATCTATATTTTGTTCAGACTAATTGAAATTAAGATGTTGGTACTGGCTATTTGTGCCGTGTGTGGATTTGAGATTTTCCATCTAACAATAGCTAGCATTAGATTGGTTATTTTCAATACCATCCATTGATCAATATTACTAAATATTGATTTTAGAACACATTTTGGTAGGGGAGCTGGGTTTGAAAATTCTTCTTATCCATTTCAAAAAGATCCATCCAAAACCTGCATGGGCTTAACAAATTATCTGTATTCGCTTTCACCTCAAATAAATTAGTGAGTATAACTAGAGTGACACAATAATAGTTTTTCGTAAATATGAATTCTCTTACAATTATTGTTAGCAACAGATTTTAGACTGTAGCACAACTATAAAAGTTGTTTTTGTTTGTTTGTTTTATAACAGCTTCCTTGAAGTTTAGTTTACTACTAGGTCATTGATTTCCTCCAAACCATGACAAATGAGGATGTTTTTGTGTGACTTGGTGAAGACTCTTTTAGTCTACTTGAAAATGCTATGAAAATGCTTACTCAAAAGATTCCTGTGCCCTTGGGTACAATATGTCATGAGTTGTCTTTTATTACTAATGTATGTGGTGCTGGAACATCTGCTGTATATTTGGGGAGGTGTAGAAAAATTCACTATTCAGTAATTGGATAATAAAGCTACTGAGCTTGAGATAATTGCTTGTGCTAGACTCTAAATTTCTTTCGCTGCAGGCCAAATCCTCATTCAGATCCTTGACCCATCTTTCTGATGAATTGAATCACTTTGAGTTTTACTAGTACTATATTGCATGTTGGTAACTGTTGCGTTTTGGTTTGATAATTTACTAATAGCTGATGATTTGTGTCAGCCCTAATTGATGTTATTGTTTCCTATTAAAATGTAAGTAGAAATACATTTGTGTTTGTTTCAAATAGCCAGTACTCCTTACACACTCTCAGTGTGTGCAGTAGTTCTGTTTGGTCTTCAGCGATTTTTTTTTCTTTCCATGAAGTTTGCACAATAGATGCCAGTTCTCTAAAATTATATTTATCATTCATTAAAAATTCATTAAGTTTTCAGGACAAAGAATATAAGGTTAAGATTTATTAGCAAGCTGTTTGCTTTCCCTCTACACAAGTCAAAAATTATTTTACTGGTCCTATGGCAAATTAAACGCTTTTGGAATAACAAATAAAATTATTTAGAATCAGTAATAAAATTCGTAGTAGGTAATGGACTTCCTAGGTATTTTCAGGAATGCCAAACAGCATTATTGTGACTGAAGAATATCATAAACCCCTTCAGAGCAAATTCAGTTCAACAGATTGATTCTGGAGGAGGATTTGTTAATTCCTCACTAAGTGGTCTATGATAGCAATAAATATTGTAATACAAAGTTTACAGTATCAAAGTTTGTTTTAAATAGACTTCAGTGTTGTTTCCTGCAGGGCTTCTGAGAAAAAGAGAAAGTGAGAGCGGAGCAATCCTGTGGGGAAGAATAAGCGTTCATTAGAAGAAAAGTACACTTTGTTAGAAAAGGACTCCTTGTTGTAGCCCACAGCAATATTATATAAATTACTTTGTTCACTGGAATATATTGAATTGTTCTGAGCATTTTTGTCTCCATTTCTTCCCTGAGGTGTCTAACTGATGTTTCTGCTTTCATTAGGATTGTCCATCCCTGCGTGCTGCAACACTTTTCTTTTGCCAATGGTGACTCACTGACCCTGCCACAGATTTTCCTGCTATATCTGCCAAGGCTGATAATTATTTTAATAACAAGCACTAGCTCAATAATATTTAGTTACTAAGGCCTCCTCCCTCATTATTTTTTTTTCCCTGGGGGGCAACTGATCTAAAAACTCTATCTGTTCTCACCTGGGGCTGAAAGATATGAAAATTCATCCAGATCACAGTTACTTTTCCTGCTATCTTCTTGATTAACAGTATGGTGAGCTGAACTGAAGTTTACAGGAACAGTTGGCATAAATGGTTTGCCCACTTGCAGCCTACTTTGAAGCCAGCTTGTTATCTGGCTTGCATGAGGCAAACAGAAAAATGGAGCATGAGTTTTAATTACATGTACACTTAGATACCATGTTCTAAATATTGCTAGTAAGCTCCATTGCTTACTTTAGTCTAAGGAATGTGCTGCCAGAACTGCTCACTTCTTTTTTTTCTCATCTCTCATCAGGAGGCTTTCAAACCTAGCCCAGGAGCCCAGAGGATATTCCCAGTTGATGGTCGTTACTGTCACAACCACTGGGGAACACAGCTATGGACTGCAATAGTCTTTGCCCCAAGAACCTTACGGAGAAGTGGTGAAGTTGCCTTAGAGTAGCCCAATATTAATTAAAATCTCAAAGAGAAGGGAAAAGTTTAGACTTCTCAAGATCTCAGTGTCACTTCTTCAGCAAGCCAAATGTGCTGTTTTTCAGCCATCGTTCAGGGTCAAACAGTCTGATGAGCTAAATGTTGCAGAGACCCGTGGTATATAATATAGCTAATTTTGGAGGCTTATGAGAGGGACATTTACCAATATAATTTTATTAGTTAGTATGTTTATATTTGAATGGAAAAAAATTATTTGAAAATGCAGCATTTTCAATCCCCTCATTCTCTGGTGTGAAGTATTAGTGTCAACAGTAGTAGTATTGATACTGGATTTAGGTAACTATTGTAATGAAGTGTGGTAGATCCAACAAATAATGCACTGGACAGGAGGGAAGAAACTGCTCTGACTCTCTCTGAAATAACAAATTCACACAGAAATTTTGGTACTACCAGCTCATTTCAGGAGGTTTGGACTAGAGGACCTTTAAAGGTCCCTTCCATACTATTCTGTAATTCTACAAAGAAGGTGTTGGAAGATGAATGGGAATGTTATTGGTGTCAATCTGTAGTTAAAAAAACTGTATATGTCTGAGACTGCTTATTTTTTCTATAGTAATTTTAATATTTTGATAGCATTACCTAGGAGTCCCTTAGGGTGAGAAAAATGGGTGCTTGTGAGAAATATCTACAAGTCTACTTCAAGGCAAGTTATTTAAACAAACCTATACCTACTGAGGGGTGGCTCACTGCTGGAAACTCTTGTTCCAGGTACATGTGATGATATTCTCCTGGCTAGACATACAGTGAAGAAATCACTCATTGAGCACCATTATCCTTTTGAAGGTGGAGCTCTGATCAATACAATCAGTAGAGCCAAAGGTAGAATTCACCTCTGTCAAAAGACCATAACATGAATCATATTAATAAGCTATGTAGATCACCCTTGGCAACGGAAGGGACTCAAGGTGATGGTCATATATACATATATATATATGTATTAGGTGTCTAAAGATAGTAAAACCTCTGCAAAACTAATAATGAAAGCAACTTGTACTCTGTGTTGCTATTTTGCAAGACAACCTTAAATCAGGAAGGAAACAGGAAGTTAAGTATGAGGCTACAGATCCCACTTGCCTATTTTCCATCAGATTTTTTCGGTTTGGTGGTTTTGCTTTTTTGGTTTGGTTTGGTTTGGTTTGGTTTGGTTTGGTGTTTTTTTTATCAGCATAAACTCTTTTACTTGACTTAGCATTTGGAAAAAGCCCAATGTGTCTGTTGTCAGAAGCAATGAGGGACAGAAAAACTGCTTGTCAGACCCCAGCTGGCTCTGGCAGTTCAGTCATACTTGATTTTAGCTGACCTGGACGTCCTGTAAATAAGGATATGAAACTTCATTCTATGCATTGAAAGAAGAAAACTGCTTCCTTTATATAAGCATATTGACATGAAGTTTGGGGGAATGCCTGTTCTGTGTGAACAGGTTTGGCTCCCAAGGTTTGGCATTTATAAGAGGTGACAGAAACTTCTCTAGAAACATATATTTTAATATACTTTTGTGCTTATTGTTATAGTACTGAAGATCATGAAATTTAGGCTGCTTGGTAGTCTCTTCATAACACTGAAAATGCATTCTTGTGATCAAAATTAAGCTTGTGTCTGTATGCTTTTGCAGAGAACCTTCGTATTTCTGATTGTCTTTGATTACAGTTCTCAGTCTTGCTGTAATCTACCTCTACCCTGCTGTTATAATGTCTTTCTTAGATTGAGCTCTTTCACATGAAATTTGCCTTTATGTGCGGTTTTATCAGCACCTGTGATTCTTTTTAAAAGTCTCTAAATGTATGGCTGTGTCGTCCTCATGTCTTTCCAGATAAAATATCTATAGATATTAAATCTCTTTGGGCCTTAAACTTGTACATCCTCAGAAAAGTCTCTGGATGAAAAAAAAAAAGTATTGGTTTCCTGTTACATATAATAATGCACGTTTTATATTTTTAGCAGTGCAAGCCAGAAACCATAAATTACAATTTCAATAAAAAATGATGCATTAGTCTTCCTCACAAGGATGTCTCTCTTGATGGTGAAAAAAGTTCCACTTTTGTTATTTATCAGTCTTTCTACATCTTTACAGAAGTGAAAGGTTCTGTGTTTTCCTACTAACAGTGTACCTCACGTAGGTTGCTGTTTTACGTAATCCAGAGAACTGAACGTATCTTCCTATTCTCCTTCTCTAAGTTCATAAATGGCAGGACCTGAGGTTCTCAGCTCTGTTCTGAATTAGGGACTTAATTTTGAACAAAGTTGAGGAAGTACCTGTTGCTAATTGAAAACTGTAGAAGGATACAGCACTCATTTTTATTAAAATAGAAAATACAGGTATTATACAATTATCTTTTGGTTCTTCCTAAGATGTTCTTTCTTGCTAATATGCAGAACTAATGGTTGAGTATACTTTTGAGTAAAGGGGGAGATTTTCTCTTTCTGGAAAATTAGGTCTTTATATTTGGTTTTTTATCATTATACCTGGTACACCTATGCCTTTATAGGGAAAAAAAAAATTCAATTTGCCCTTACTACCTATAGCTTTCCTTATTTTATTGCTTACAGCTCCTAAATTGAAACAGGATCAAGAGTCAATTAAACAGCTAATCTTATTTACTTCTCTTTGAGGCCTCAAGCATAAATTTCAGAGATGTTTTATGTTATTAAAAATTAAGATTCAAGAGTAAAAATGATGATATTGGATATCAGCCAGTGAAACTGCACAAAACTATAAATTGGATATCTCCACTTAACTCCAGAGGCTGCACAATCTTTTCTGCACAGAACTTTGTCTTTTGGTAGTAGAGTAGTTTTATGTCATGTAGCGCTGAGTTCTTGCTCATTTGGGTATGGGCAGACCAGTCAGATTCTGAATGGTTTGAACAGTTTTCAAATGAGTTATAACCAGGAAAATGCTTATTTTACTCGGTCTTTAGGCTGAACTTGGTAGATATTAGAAAGAATGAAAACAAATGCTCTTAGCTTCTGTATGGGTCATGTGAAAATGACTGGCCAGGATGTAAGCATTAGAATCTAAACTTAATTGATATCTGCATGATTTTCATATATTGAAAAATAAGTATATTAATTCAATTTAATATGTTTTATATACTAATATATATTCATATAAATGAACATATGAACTCATATTCACATGCACATATGAATGTATATGTTTCTCAGAGTTTAATTCTAGGGACAGCACTCTTCAATCCATTTATAAACAATCTGGATGCTGGAGCTGAATGCACCATCAGTAATTTGCTGATGATACCAAATCGTGAAGTTCTATTTACTCCCTTGAGGGGCAAGATCCCTTGCAGAGGGATACAGTTAGATTGAAACATTGGACAGTGATTAATGGGGTGAAATTCAACATGTCCAAATGCTGGATTCCGCACCTCAGACAGAGTAGCATGGGGCACAAGGAGAAATTGGGAGAACAGCCTTGCAAAAAGGGGTCTGGTGGTGCTGGTCTCCAGTGGGCTCAACAGGAGCCAACAGTGAGCCTTGGTAGCCCAGAGGACAAATCCCATGCTGGGGTGCATCAGACACAGCATCACCAGCTGGTCAAAGAGCTGATTATTCAGCACTGATGCAGACTTACCTGTAGTACTGTATGCAGTTCTGGGCCCCACAATTTGAGACAGTTGTGAAGGTCCTTGAATGTGTCCAGAGGAGGCCAATAAAGCTGCTGAAAGGGCTGAAAGGAATGTCCTGTAAGGAACAGCTTAGTACTTCGTGATTTTCTGGTTCGGAGAGTCAGAGGCTGAGGGGTGACCTCATTAGTTTCTCTTCCTGAGGAGAGGAAGTGGAGAGGGAGGTCCTGATTCCTTCTCTTTGGTATGCAGTGGTAGGATGCATGGAAATTGTGCGAAGCTGTGCTAGGGGACCTTCCTTTACTAAGAGGATGGCCAAACACTGAAACAGTCTTTCTAGAGAGGTGGTTAATGCCCCAAGCCTGTTCTGTTCTGTTCTAGCTGGTTTTCATGTCTTTGTATTTATTTTTTTAACTGGAATAAGAAGGACAGAAGCACAGTGCTGTAGCAGGTATCTCTATGAGTAAAGAGCTTCAGGACTGAAATGAGTGGTTGTCAGGTTGCTAGTTTCTTGGCTGAGTGATGTGTTAGATGTCAAGTTGTAAGTTGCTTTATTGAGTTTCCCAGCAGAGAAATAAATCAGCAAGGGTTTTTATAGCATTTGCAATGATTGAGCTTGAGTGGGTTCCAGCAGGAGAACATACAAGCAGATTGTAGAAGGATTAAGATAACCTGAAATATTTTTATTGGACTGTTTGTAACACAGTACCATTGGGATCTCAGCAATCTACTTTACAATGCATGAAAACATATTGGATTTACTTTGGATGTACTTGGATCAGAGACAAGCAACTAAGTAATTATATACTCAGTATACAAACTTTCACCATTCTATGTATATTGGGTAATTAACCCCCTCTTCCCCCATTTGTTTCACTCTGGATTTTATTTAGGACTATATAAAACATGCCTATATTATAATGAGAATATGTTCCTCCAAGTCTTAGAACCCTGAGGAGGACGACTGCTCTGAAGTACTTTGCTTCATGACAGAATTCAAAGCTTTTTGTGATTATGAGAATGCATTGGTTTGCTTTATAAAACACTCAAAGGTTCATATATTTGGAAAAATGAATCATGCTAGCCATGTGAATAAATATATTTCTATTTTGTCATCTCTATGGAAATATGTTTGCTATAGTGCATTGATTTTATTTCACTCCTTCTTGAGTATTGACTAAAATGTCTTTGGAAGTGTAATTTATGTATTGCTTTTGCAATATGGTTTGTGCCATCTTTGGCATGAAATTTATCAGTGACTTGATAGAAAAGTGATACAAACTTGAGTCATGGACATGCACATATATAATTATTTGCAATTCTCCTTCTTAAAAAGTTTTTGTTAATCATTCTACTTAAAAAGGAATTGGAATGAAAGTTGTCTATTGTCCTTTTCCAAGCTAGCAGCCAATGAAAGATACTGACAAAAGGATACAGAAAGCAGTTTCTAAAGAATCTGACACAAATCCTCTGACTGCCTTAAAAATAGTTTTTTTTGTTTTGTTTTGGGTTTTTTTGTGGCATGAGAAAAAGCTACCTAAAATAAAAGTGTGATCCTCTTATGGCTCCTCTGCATTGAGAAAGAATAAAATGTGATATACATGTTTTTCTTCTGCTGTTCCAGAGATCACACTTCCAGTTGAGGCAAAACAGCTTTCAGTTAAAGCTGAAAGTTAAGACATTGGGAACAACCTGCCTTATATCTTTTGACAGAGGGAGAGGAAATGGTCTCTTATTCTTCTAACAGTAATGCGAATTTATTCCTCCATTTCCTTTGCTCTTAATACAGGTGTCTAGTATGAAATATTACATTCCAGGTCAAATAAGTAATCTGATCTGAAACACTTTTTTCCTGCCAAATTGAAAGTAGGAAGGACTTGTGTTTTAGATTGATGCGAACTGAAGCATTCTTATTTTTGTCAGAACACTTAAAATGCTCCATGTATTCCAGCCAACTCTTTATATACCAATAAACACAATTAAGGGTGGATTTTCTCCTTCTTTAGGTTAGTTATTGAACTGCATTAAGATAGCGTTATCATGTTGCTGAATAAATACATACAGTTCACTTTATTCTAGCTGGCCAGTGCTTCCTCTCCTGTTCTGGTATTTTGTCCTTCCTGGAGCACCATATCCATTTGGAGGGTTATTGAATGAGTCTTCTCCCTGGTTCTTCTCTTTTTGATCTTCTTTAAGCATGTTGTTAGTGTTGTGCCTGCTTTACTCCTTTTGTTATATCACAGGTTTCTGTCATAAGATATAAACGAAAACCTAAAAGTCTTCACTTAGAGAAGTCAGGCTATCCAGCCATGATCTCTCTCTGTCTGTATTCAGATGTACTGATGTAAGGTTACAATTAATGTTTCTTAAGTGTTTACTCCAAATAGGTTCTTCCAAGTAAAAGGGATAGAATGACTCTCACTTTTTTGTTGTTGTTTTCCCTCCAAAGAAAGATTTATTTGTTTCTAAGGTGAAATACCAGTGTGTTCTATATACCTTTTCTTTGTGGGACTTCTGGAGATGGTCCTTGTAAAATTCCTCCCAAGTCTCTTACTATAATTTCTTGGATGAGAACAGGAGGAAGCTGACAGTGGTGGAAATCTTGGAAGCTTGTTGTTGTTTTTTTTGTTTTGTGTTGTTGGTTTTTTTGTTTTCTTTTTTTTTTTTGAAAAGGTGGTGTATGATAGTGCTTCAGAGGTGCTGTTTTATTTTCAGTGTAATGAAATGTAGTTAAACAGAAATTGTGATCAAAATTCTAAAAGCAAATTTTAAAAAATCACCAAGGAAAAAGTTTTAATAAACCAAATTATGACAATTTGAAAGACACAAATAGGTGGGAGTCTGTCTTTTCTGTGACAACAGTCAATGATCAGCTGGTGCAGTTCCAACAGAAAATGCAATGAAGCAGCTAGAAATATAAAGTGAAACTTCTAATTTAAATGCATATTTGAATAATAGTTCTTTAGGTTCTAATGTTTTATTTATTATCAGAATCAGTTTCTTTGCTGCCCAGGTACTTTCTAACAAGAAAAGGAAAAAAGAGGAAAATAAAAAAAGGCATCAGGAAAGACTGGAGTATTCCATATGGCCTAATACATTCTTGCAGTGGGACCTCTAATACCAGGCTTCATTATCACTATTTGAACATACAGTGCTTGTTGTAGTCTGTCAGGTGCTCTGGCAATGTATGTGTCAGGATGAATGACTGAATATTGAAAACGTTTTCCTCTCATCTTTTAGATACAAAACATTTTAAACTGTTGCTTCTTTTTCAGTAAGAGAAGATAGTCTGTGCATATCCAAACTATATATCTATATTTAATGTGTGTGTGTCTGCATATTTATGTACATATATGTACAAATGAGAGCCACCCCTTATTTACAGGAGCTAGGAAAATATTACCCATTTTTTAGGTGTTTTTCCAAATAGAAACCCCATGCAATTAATTTACGGATCTCATGTTTTTCTCCTATGGAGATGAAGATAGTTTTTATGTCTCTTTTCTTCAGACTATCAGAAAATCTGGTTTTAAAAACCAGTCATTTTTTCCTAGATGCCTATTTTTCATACCAATAATCAAGTAAATGTTATTGTCAGAAAACTTCTTTAATTTATTCCAGTGAAATTGAGGAAAGAGGCAAAAAAAGTTGCTATCTCCTTATATGATTTGCAGCTGATATCTATACCTACATACCAGTGGAGGTTTGGATCTAGTCATTGTCCTCTTGAAAGTCAAAGCCCATTTATTTTCCTCAAAGTTTAAAAAAAAAATGAACCTGTAGGACTTTCCTTGTGGGCTATCACTGATCCACAGCATATAATAAAAAGACACTGCTCAGACTACTGCAGACACGTAGATCTCCTTCTGTCCTAGTGAAATCTGAGTAATTTTACAGGAGACATGAATACAGAAGGAGGCTAAATCAGGTCCCACATGTTTCAAACATTAAATCATGGGCTTAGATCCCACATGATTTTCCTTTTCTGACTGTTCTTTTTCTCTGTAGTCTGTCTGTCTTAGGTCATGGTTCCATAATGGTTCAGGACACAAAGAAACATCAAAGCTTGATCATAACTTTTCTGGATTTGTTTCTTTCTGGATTGCTAACAAGTGTAACTGATATTCAGGAAAGAAAGTGTGGAAAATGTTCTTTCATCCATTAAAATTTACTTTTCCTACACTGGGGGAAGTTTTGCTGCTTTTGTTCAGGGGACCGCTCTGTTCCTGCCCCTTTGGCACTGGAGAAGTAGCCAGCTGCTTTGAGCTGCTTTGAGCTGCTTAGTGCTGGACATTGTGCTAACTGCAGTTTTGGATGAAAAGATTCTTCTTTATTGGCAGACCAACTTGTGCACTTGGATTTCTTCCTCACCTTTCCTCTGCAGCCCAGGGACCTGGTAGAGCAATTACATTTCTCTGCCAGTTTTCTTCCATTTTTGGAGCTCCTTTCAAGGCCTTGTTCAGTATGTTTAATACTCTAGTAAGTCAGAACTGAAAGTGAACTGGCAGGTGGCATTTTCTGGAGGATATCAGAAAGAATCTTCTGTAGTAAGTAGATAACTCTTCTATCCTTTGGCCATTAGCCAGGGAAAACACTGTGCTCACAGGTGGAAGAGGTGTTTTCCTAAACTCCTGTGTTGATGAGGTGTCAGGCTCTTCTCCCAAGTAACAAGGGATAGGACAAGAGGAAATTACCTGGAAGTAATTGCACCTGGGAAGACTTAGATTGGATATTTAAAAAAAAAAAAAAAAAAAAAAATCACCACAGAAAGGGTTGTCAGCCATTGAAGCACGAAGCCCAAGGAAGTGGTGGAGTCATCATTCTTGGAGGAGGTATTTAAAAAATGTGTAGATGTGGTACTGGGGACATGGTTTAGTGGTGGACTTAGTGCCGGGTTAAGGGTTGGACTCAGTGATCTTAGAGGTCTCTCCCAACCTCAACAATTTATGATTCTATGATTATTAACACTGTGTCAGCAGGTGGAATGGAGAGAGATGGATGTTGATGGATGCTGTAGTGTTTATGGCATTGTCAAGCGGTGTGGATTACAAAAGAAGGGAGAGTTGTATGGGATGAATTGCTGTCAGCTTCAATTTCAGTCATGTATGAAGGTGTGCTTTCATGTATGCAAATCACACATGGTGTTGAGGTAGAGACTTAATGGATTCATGCCTTGGTAGATTGAAGATAATCCATAGAGAGCACAATAATGGTTATTCTTTCTTCTGAAGCTTTGTCTTTCTATATTTTCTACTTCCCTACCAGTCTGCCTGATTTAAAGAAAATACTTTAAATGGAGACCTTGTTTAAAATTATTCTAGTTTTCCTTTGGTAACTACTGCATTAAGGACCTCTTGTTCCACCTGATGTTGATTGGCAAACTCAGTGTATATGTACCTTCTGCTGTGAATTGGTATTTCTTCCCTTATTTGCAGCTGTTAACTGAAATGTAGTTCACAAGAAATTTTAATGTATTTCAAGTTAATTTCTAAACCGGACCATGAAATTCCTAGTTTTTGAGTCTTTATCTAATTATTTTATATTTATATATATGTAGGAAGAGAACATTAGGAAAATACAATTTTATGTAGCTTATTGAATGGATCATAGTGTAATTTTTAATTCAGAAGGTGATTACACAGGTTGATAATGAGACTTCATAGGATACTGATCTGTAGAAGACCTGACAAAGTGTGATGAAAATACATAATTTTAACAGACATCTTTCAGGAATGTAACTGCAAAGAATACCGTATGGCTTTGGTATCAATTTGATTATTTGCAGTATTTATTTTTAGTAATTCAGTGTGCTAAACTAATAAAATGGAAATTTAACAATATTGTATTCTGTTATCTTAGAAACTATAACTTATGAAATATTCTTTTGTTCAGAGGCATTGACTCAATTTTTTTCTTCAGTATCTGTGTCAAAGCTGAACATCACTTCTCTTGAGACCTGTTTCTCTGAGTTTTCACTTTATTGCAAACATTCATCATTAATGCATTGTCGTTAACAGTTAAATTAAAATCTCCACACAAAAAAACCAAAAAACCCAAACAAACAAACCAGAATAAATAAAAAAAAAAAAAAAAAAAACCAAAACGAACCAACCAAAAAAACTGGTTAGGTCAGTTGAAGAAACAGAGCTATGAAAGCCTAGACAAAGATGAACAATAGTTGTCTTTTAGAATTGAAGGTTCACAACTGTAACAAACCATCATTTGAGTTGCATCAGAAATGTAAAATTGCATATTCTGGGCAATGCTAAACTACAATAGTTCAGCAAGGAACCTCCTGTTTTAAAGATTGAGAGAACCTTAATCCTGTAACTTGTAATTTTGCAATACTCATTTCAGGCTTCATCTTTGTTTTAGAAGATTGAGTGTCTCATCTATGGAGAAGCAGGGAAATTGTAAAAGTGGTGGGCTCTAAAAAGATGATAATTCTGCAGTAGTCCTTCTTGCACTGACATTGCTGTTTTATTGCTTAGGTTCTACCACTGTAAACCAATTGTCAGAATTTCAGTCTTCACGTGCCTGCTGCCCTTGGAGAATTCCACTACCATAAATGCCAGTCACTATATTTGTAGGTACATAGAATAATTAATCATGGGCATGTCTTATCAGTAGAATTTTTCAGTTGTTGTAATTACCACCTGTACTTTTTATTTTAGTAGCATTATTTTTTGGGTGCCACTTATCAATGTCATTCACTGCACATAATGGGATTAAAGTAGGGAGAACCTTGTCATGATACAAACCATCTCTTTCATTAACAGTGTATAACAGTGTGCTTTGGTAATTAGTTCAAGAGACTGAGATATTTGATATCCCGGAGGATAGCTAGAACATGCCACAATTCATTTTACAGTTGCCTTGTTTGAAATGATTTGGGCTTTCAAGTCGAAGAATGTTTCCACTAGTTGGTGTCACTAGACCGTATGACAGTAAGACAAAAATGGGGACTTGAATAATAACTAATACCAGTATATTTCTTTTTCTTCTTGTAATGTTGTTTCATCCATTCCTTCACAAAGTTTAGTCGTTATAAAGTCTTTTCCAAATTGTTTTCCCACTGTAATGCTCTTTTTGAATGTTTTGCTTGCGTGTGCTTGTTTTATAAGCACAGATAGACAAAGTGGAATCTATCATAAATTATAGCAGTTACCAGTGAGAATAAATCAAAACTTGAAAAATAATTCAGTGTGCTCCTGGGAACAATTTGGATGTGATTCACTGTTGAAACCTGTGGAAAATAAAGTATCATGACTGCACTGGAGATTAAATCATTTTTAGTACAAGTTGGAAACAGAAATATTTTATTTAATGTTTCTGTCTCTTTTTACCTTTTGTAAAGGAACAAATATTTCCCACTTAAAAAGAAAAACAAAACTCAAACTCTGATTCATCGGAAATAGATGTCCTATGTTAAAACTGAAGTAATTTATCTGCTGATGACTACCTTGTTTGTTTTGTGTCCAGGGAACTTGTTTTTAACTTGGGGTCTTCCCTCGTATGCTTGGCTGTTACTCCTGTTTGGGCTAGAAAGTCTTACAGTCTTAAAGTCTTCATGCACTTTCTAACCCCCAAAGACAAAAGGCTAGGTTTGGGCTGGTATTTATCAATCTACCTTTCTTGAAATTAGTGGAATTAAGAGTTTGTAATTATGCAGAATTTGACATGAGGGATATGGTACATGCAATGCTGAGATTGTGAAATGAAACGCCCTAAAGACCAGGAAATGACAACTAAAAGGCTTTAATGCTACTGGAATGATATTCAAATTCCTGCAATAAGTTAAGGGATGTGCATGAGTATGGTCTTGAATAGGAAACCTTTTATCAAACTGTGAGCTTTTTTTCTTGAGCTAGACATGAGAAAATTATCACTAGATGCAATTCAGAATGGTACGTATGGAATTTCTTAGTGCTGAGCAGGCATTCTCAGGAAACAAATTAAACAAGCTGGAATATAGTGGTATGCCACTAACATGAAAAACAGGGCAGGAGAGAGAGATGGGATTTTTCCTCCACAATATTAATTAACATTTATGCTGGTACTTTGGGATTCGTATTTTCACCATTATGGCTACCTCAGTCAGAACTTGTGGTGAATTATCCCTAGATATTAATTTATTTTATCTTTGTTTTTAATGAAGTTATGTGATTTTTCTGTCAAAGTCTAAACCAAAAACTAAACAAGTATTCAAATATTAAAAAATACTTTAGAACATTTCCATATCCTAGAAATTTACTTTCCTGTTTTGCTGACACTGCCTCAGAAAGGCTTTCACAGTTAGGAGTGCAGAAGTAATTGTAGACACCCACTTGACACAGAGGATGTTGAAAAAGTAGTTATTTCTATAGGACTCCCTGTGTTTCTCTGGCTTTTATAGCTACATTCATTTTAGGTATTGTCATAGTAACCACTGTATGTAAATCTGTATATTTACTAAATCTTTTGATGTACTGGTGGACATACTGGATGTATGTGTGATGTGAAACTCATACTTTGTTTAAAGTCTACATGATATGACATATGTATCATACCATATTTTTTGGTATATACATGTGTCATTATGTCTATGTACGTGCACACATCCCATGTTTTATGTACATATTTTGTAATGAAGAAACTTGAAACTTTGTTCCTGTAGCATGTAATAAGGACTATTGTGATAATATTTCCAAGTTAAAAAACAAAAAAACCCAAACCTCTGTGCACCAGTTACTATGACAACCTCTTAAGAATACCTATACTGTTTTTAAAAAGGACAAAGCACTTACTAAAAAGAAGAAATTGTAGTATTTGATTGAAGTTTTAATAAAAAGGTCATGCTTTAAATAAGTAATTATTTGCATTTTGATGATGTCAAAATTATATATATATGACATGTAGGAAGCACAGGAGACATTGGTAAGTATAATATGGAGTTTTACTTGCAGGAAGTCAGGCAGGCTCATGAGAAAAAGGTCAGTGAGGTGTTTGGTGAAGCTGAGTGTGCACCACAGCAGCCCAGTGCTGGGGTGTTCAGTATGGTCTGTGGCAGAAAGGAGGCAAAAATACAACTGATCCTGTCTCAAGTATCTTCCTACTCTTTAATTGAACTTAGTTTTAAGTCCAGATCTTGGAAAGAATAGACAATGACAATTTTCACATTTGTTTGCTGATAAAAGAGCCATCAAAGGTATCAAGGTATTTGGTTTGAAAGCCATGACTGATCTATGTTTAAGTAAAGGCAGAGCCTTTCCCTGGAAAGTCAGTATATCTTAGTATTGAGTTGACCATCAGACACCTTTGGAGGGTTTTCATTACTGTTCAGAGATTGGAAACACTGGAGCCATTTCCAAAAGACATGGAGCAGTTGAGTTGAATGAGAGGCTCAAAGATTGATGATAACTCACATTAATCAAACTGATTTGCTGTTTGTTGAAATTGCTGTTGCATAATAATGTGATTGCAGATCTTGGGAAAATAATTTCCTCTGTGGCTGCTGAGGTCAGTATTAGGATTTTTTTATTAGTCATATTCCTCCTACAAACATGATATAAAAAAAAAAATTAAGAACACTTTTTAGGAGATATCAATAAATGTGCATTTGAAGGTGCACTCATTGGAGCACATTAGGAAGTGATAAAAGGTAAGTTCTCACAGAAGGTCAAGGCTGTAGTTTTTATCCATGGTGAGAAAAGATCTGAGCAGCTGTGTTAACATGTTGGGGAAGTTTTGGCCATAGCTTTAGGTTGGTTTTTCAGATGTGCGCCATAACATACCTTCAGACAGCAGCTGTGTGAGTGCAAAAGCTGTACTGAAGGACTGAACTTTTCCTTATAGCTAGAGAACAACTATTAAGATGAAATGATTTCTTAGGAAGAACTGGATGGTCTGTTCACCAGAATTATTTTCCAAGTGTTACTCCTGACATTCAGAGTAGTACTTTTCCACCAGAATTTAGAAATTTATTTTCTTGCTTTTATGATTGAAAATACATAAAATGAGATTATTGTCATTATAATTCACACCACCTAAATGATCTTTTCTTAATTAATTAAATTACCAGATAATTACTTAACTGTACTGATTAGGAAGTAGAATATGTGCCATTTGCCATGTAACTAAAAAAACCCCTCAGCTGTATGGTAAGGTGAACTAAATGCCTTGCTTATTTTTAGAAATAGCTTGAAGGAGATCTTAATTTCTCGCCATGGTGTGCTAAAACTCTGAAAAATGTTTAATTTCTTGTGTTTTTTAAATAAAACTTGTGTGCTTTTCATCTGCTTTAGGGAGACTACTACATGCCTTTTTTCCCCCCCCGTGCTGCTTCATTTGAGATGTAGTGGCCTAATCTTACTCAAAGTTACTGCCCAGGTTTAGAAAATAAGGGGGAAATGTAGAAGGAAAATAGAACAAGAAGAAAACTAGAAATGAGACATCGTTGACAATTTCTCATTCAGAGAAAGCTTTAGACAAGGCTGAGATAGTTCATTTAGCTCTGAAAACTTCCAGCTACTACCACAAAAAAGTTAAAGTAAGGTTTTCTTGTAATAATTTTAACTTTACTATCACAGAATTGCAAATTACTTCGCATGCAGATCTTTTGAGGGGAAAATTAGTAATACAGATATGTTTTTAGTAAAACAAGGCAGATCAGGAGTCACAATCAGCATAGTTAGGGAGTATATTTCAAGAGGGGAAAAAAAAAGGCTCACAGAGATATGGAAAATCTGCAAGTTAGACTGAAAAAAATATATATGTTTAAAGCCCTTTGGTGACAGGGGCTCATGTTTCATTTGTGAATGCTGACAGTTTCAGAATTTATGGCACTGTAGTATTACAGTGGTCATGTTGACAGTTGCATTGTAAAGACAAACCTAAGTGTTTTCTCTGAAATTATTACAGTAATTTTTATTGTCATTTTGCTGTGGGTGAAAAATTATATTTATTGTAACTAAAATGACACTTTTAATCATTGACGAAAATCAGTAGTTAATATATGCAGCAGTTTATGTCTTTCAAATGGAGGGAAATAATTTCTTTCAAAAATATGCTTGATTTACACTGTTCTTTGAAATATTTTTAAGGATTATATTGATGCTGAAGCATTGCACAACCTCAAATCATACATCCTTTTGAGTAATGAAAGGCAAAGGAGGTCCCCTTGTGCAATCATAAAAAGAAATGCATGGTGTTGTTCATTTAAAAAAAAAAAAAAAGGTACAAAGCAGCTGATAATTTAAGCCCATACTCAGAAATTAAACACTATCTGCCACTTGAGGAAAAAAAGGAAGGAAGATTTTTTTTGGTCAGCTGAACTGCATTTTAATGTAACAAGAAAAATTATTAATATTTTCTCAGAAGAACTTTACAATTTTTCCTGTCTAAACTTTGTGCTTTCTTTCTGGTGTAATTTACTTGAATTTTCACTTTTCTGTTTAATGTTATACTACACTTGTTTTCCTGATCTCTTTTATTCTTACACCTTATGTGGAGTAAAAAAAAATATGGCTACTATTGAAAGTGGAAGACGTTGTAAAGGAATAAATAGAACTTATCAAATGTCCATATAGTGGATCTAAATAGTTTTCTAAACTCTTCTTCCAGTGACAGTTTATTATAATTTAAGTGTTACCTAAATTAAAATATTTCAGCTGCAGAACTAAGTGTTCCATGAACTTCTCTGTTTTACTGTTCACCACCTTCAATGAATGAGGAAGCAGTGCAAAATAGTCCATTAGTATGATATTATTTATAGCACACTAATTGGGAATCTACGTACAAACCCTCTTTTGCAAATAATTGAGTCATCCTTACAGCTGCAAGTAAGTACAACTGTGCCAAACCCCCACTCAAATTCAAGAATGGCTTTTCGAAAATTTAGCCTCCTCTTTTAAATAGTTGGTGCAAAGGCTGATAATTCAAACTGTAAAGGAGGCAGCTGACATTTATATAGTAATAAATATTTTTAAAATAGTCACAGGTTAGAGACAGAAATATCTTCATGCAACATAAATGACACTTCAGGATTTAATTGTAACCACAGTGGTAAAAATTTGGGATGGTGAAGTCTGACATGTGCAGTGAACCACATGGAACAATTTATAGTTGTATTTCCTGTTCTTTTATAGTTAGATTTATTTGCCACAGTCCTTGCTTAAACTCAGTGCTGTCACTTACAGAAAGTTGGAATCCTACAAGCTACAATATTTAATGATTATTTATAACTGTATGAATTCTAATTGGTGCAATATCTCTTTCTGTACTTTGATTTGATCTGTCCATATCTACCCTGGACACATGTGCATAAAACACTAAAGGAGAAGAAAGTGAATCTTAGTAAAATATACAATAATAACATTTTCATAATTATGCAGGCTTGTTTTTCACCAAATGCTTTACATTTTTAATTGAGACCTGTAATAATATGCCATTATTTGTGTTTCATAATTTTTATCTGAATCATAATTTTTGACTATATAGTCTTTCCTGTTATACCTGTTGGTGTAGACTGAGTAATTCATATACTAAATTCAGACTACCAGAACTGTTTGTTAGTTGGTTTCTTGTTATTTGCTGTGACATACTGCTTTGGAAAAAGGCTCAGGGGCTTATCCTGTATTTCTTTAAGTAAGTGAGTTATTTTTTCATGATGGAAGTTGATAAATCTCAGTTTGCTTCCTAAGATTAAGTCACAAATACTTGTTAAATATAAATATGCACCACACACACGTAGACAGATCTAATTTAATATCACAACCAGATGGGCTTGCAGTGAGATAGAGATACTAACTGGGCTGAAAGTTACAAAGTTCCTTTTGAAAGCAAAAATTAAAATAGTCAACAAATGCTTGGAATATTGTTTGCATTTGATAAAGGCCACTGTGGTCTAGCACTGCACAGTGTGAAAAAGTATTCACCTTATTAAAAAGACACTACACATCAAAAAGGAGGCACAGAAGATAAAGACTAAATCTGGTGCCCTATAAGCCATCAGGTCCAGGGCTTTTATTGTCTTGTGAGACACTGCAGTAATCCAGCAAGTGGGATCATGAGAAAGGTGTTTGAAGAGATCTGGGAGACAAGCACCTTTGCAATAAGTATCCTGGGAGAAATTAAGAGTCCTGAGACAAATGCATTGCATCCTAGGCTTTCTTAAGTAAAGAAAACACTGGTGCATTTCAGGCAAAAAACTTCGAAGTTATGACATAGTTCATAAATTCATTAAAGATACGTTGAACTTTTGTCCTTTTAAACTCCTTTACATGGATTTGAGCCCAAGTCATCTCTCCAATAGAGCTGCACAGTGAGAACCTACGAGCTTCTTGGAAACCTTTTCCCCCTTCTCCCCGCCAACCCCCTCCAAACATTAACTGTACTTCCTTGTATGTTTACTCTCTATTCTTTGAGATTATTCATCTATGTGGTTTCTGACTCTAAAGATTCTAAATCCTGGCCTTTATTTCCATCCTTATATGTGTTCCTTGTTATCTTCAATTTAATACTGTAACCCTTTCATTTCTAGTTACTCATTCCTTCAACTGCTGCGTGTCTTCATCTATTTTAATCATTAAACCAATTTCCTGGTGTCATTCCTGTTCATGCTCTTCACCTTCATTATGGAGGTTTTTTGTAATAATTATATATTCTCTATCTCCTCTTGTCTGCTTGCTTGTTCATTAGCATAGTTCTACCCACCCTGGATGCCTGTATTAATTTTACACTTATATCTGCATCTAATTGCAAGAAGCGCTTCAGCTTGAAGTATCATCTCAGAGTTACAACATTTACTCTGATCCTCCTCCATCTTTTTCCTCGACACTTTCCAGAGCTCTGAAAGAAGCTGACTACCAAGGAGATGTCTAAATTGAACAGTCTATTGGAGATAGGCAGGCTTGTTTATAAGAAGGTTTTTAAAAAGAACAATTGAGCATTCAAAAAGTTGAAAGCCATCAAAATGAACACACATCTGTGTTACTATGCTAGACAATCACAGTTTGGTTCCTCCTGCTCCGATGCTATCATACTTTCTCTCGTTCCTTGTCTTGTTGATGCTTTGTCTCAAATCATAGAATATGATTTGTGTCCATTCAGGACAGAGACTGACTTTATTTACAGACTCACTCCCAAGAGACCCACAGCCTTGATTAAAGACATTAGATGGTAGAGCAATACAGACAGTGATTGCAGTTAAAGTTCTAAACCAACTCCTTAGAGGGAAGACTATCAAACAGCCAAGTCTTTTGTACTTTTCCTTTCTGCCACATTACAGATTCAGTCCTGTGAGGGTATGAGCTTTCTGCAGCTGATTGAACTCCTGATTGCACCTTCCAGAACTCTTCAACACAACAAAGGATAAAGAGTCTTGTTTTTATTTTTGTTTTCAGATAAAACCTGCAAGGTCTGAAAGCCATATTCCAGTAGACTTAATGTGTTGAAATAGGAGTGATTTTTACAGAAGAGGTGTTAGAATATTTGTAGCACTGATCCAGGGAAGAGGAGAATAACACTCGCCTTTGAAAAAAAAAGTCCAAAAAAGTAATTTTTAGATGGCATATGTGCAGAGAGAATTACAGCATAGTGCAGAGTGGTAGGTTACAGTGTATCTTCTTATTGCTTCAGTATTTAACATCTATGAATAATTTTGAATTAAAAATAAAAATATAAAATCTGAAAGGTCATTTGTGATGTTCTAACTAAATGAGCAAATACTTTTCCTGGTATAAGTGGCAGCAAAACCACATTCCTGTTAGAAGAGTTTGACAGATTTCATCCCAAGAAGTTACAAGAGCTGAGGCAGAAAAAGGAGAGATGCTCTTGTTATTTAAACAATAATAGTGAAGGCAATGTGGTGTAGCTGAAAGAAGGAAAGCACTTTAATGTACATTAAATTTGCAGCACTGACTTCATATTGTGTTTTTGCCAACTTGGCAGACAATATTAGACTCATATTTGAAGGAAAATATTCTAAATATGGTTGTTTCTTTTATGTTCTTTGGGATAGAATATTTTTTAAAATCTAGTAATGTTGTTTTGACACAGTTGCAGGATTTTCATTTTGTCTACATAGGATTTGCATAATCACAACAACATAAAAAGATAGAAAATGTAAAATTACACTTTTTATAAATAAGCACATCTGGTGGAGGAGACAAAAATACAAGATGGTCTAATGTTTCCATTAGCTTATCAAGTGCTAGAATGCTGCCAGTGTTACCGGTAAAATTCATAGCTTATGTTTATTGATCAGATTCAAAGAGTACCTTTTCTCCAGAATATGTACACTTTTCCATTTACATTAAAAACATAAAAGTAATTTTACATTCTGTGAACTCAAGCTCAGATTGAATCTGGCTGGAGGATGCAATGGGATGAATTAGATAGACTGCCATTAACCTTGTGGACCAGACGAGTTTATGAAACAGTACAGATGATCACAGGTAATATAGTAGAAAGGACCTCTGATGTAGTTCTATATATTGTCATTGCCAGAACAAGAGGTCACCTCCTCTGCCATGTTCCTCCTCCCTTAAAATGAAGAAAATTTTCTTCAACAGTTTACTAGGGAAAAGAAGAATTTCTCTCATACTGTTTGGTTTTATTTGCATTTGGACCAAATGGTACTTGCGTTTTTGTATTATGTGCTACATTTTCTTCCTTGTGTATTGGGAACTTAGCCACTTGCAGTGATTAAAAGGAAAACTCTTTCATGCACTTAGATAAGGAAATAAATGTATTGCTGGCAAATCTGTCACATACTGTGTAGCAAGGGCATGCATTACAAAGAGCTTTAGTTTGGTTTGTAAACATCACAGAATATAGTTTGTCATGAGTATCAGAAAAGGCCACATAAGAGTAACTGGCCAGTGTAAATGTTTCCAGCTGTTTGTGCAGTGTATGCACTGTAGTGCAATTCATTGCTGGTGCTGCCTTACTGTCATAGAATCAGAATTGTTAATGTTGGAAAGACTTCTAAGATCAAGTCCAGCCATTAGCCCAGCACTGCCAAGTCCACCACTAAACCATGTCCCTAAGTGCCACATCCACATGGTTTTTGAAAACTCCCAGGGACAGCGACTCAACCGCTTCCCTGGGCAGCTTGTTCCAAAGCTTCACAGAGCAGTGAGGTCCCTGCTGAGCCTTCTTTTGTCTAGGCTAAACAACCCCAGCTCCCTCAGCCACTCATCATAGGGCTTGTGCTCCAGACCCTTTACCAGTTGCACTGCCCTTTGGACACACTCCAGTACCTCAGTGTCTTTCTTGTAGTGAGGGGCCCAAATTTTCTATTTTGTTTTTGTGTAATGGCCACAGCAAGTAGTAAGATTTTGCCCCAAAATATTTCAAAACTGTGACATTTTTTTCAATTCTTCCTCTTTCAAGTGTTAATAAGTATCATCCTGACAGACAGATTTTGTCTTGTCTAAGGGTTTTTAACTGTACCAGAATGGCTGTTTAATAACAGAAACTATTATAACTATGATGTTAGTCAGTCTCTGACACTGAATGCCAAATAGTCTAAGCAAACATACAAATATTTCTTTTTCTAAGTAATAAAGGTAAAATGATTAGTGGGACTGTGTTCCTTATGTAGTATATATGTAAGATATCTAGTCAAAACTGGTTTGAGAGATTGGAAACAAGATTTTTTCTATTTATGCTCAATGTCAGTCTTTAAATCATATTTTCAGTAGAAAACTAGTTGAAGCTTAAAACATAGGCAAAAGTACATAAAGGCTGTGTTGCATCTTGCAGAAACTCTGCAGAAGTGGTGTTTTAAGCATAAATAGTCAGCATGATAAATAGTTCCTTTTTTTGAGAAACCTAAGACATGAAAATTAAAACTGCAGCTGGTGCAAGTGAAGCTGTTACATAGATTTCCTATTAAAAACAAAAAACACCCCAAAACCCAACAGAATTCTTACTTTTTCATTTTACATTTCAATAAACACTTGACTATTTCAGCAAGTTAAAAATGTTAGTATTTTAATGGCATGACTGCCAGTTTAGCTTGACTTTTAGACACTTCACTCTTCCATAATGAACAGAGTTATTCTGTCCCAAGGCAAGCAGAACCACGTGAGAGGTGAATGAAAAACACAAATTCTATTTCATAGAGAAAAATCAAAATGTAAATATTTGGCTCTAAATTAGAATGAAACTGGAGTTCAAAATATGTTCCATAGAAAATCAATGAGTATTCCAACTCCCTTGTAGCCATAAGCTTTAGTAATGTTTTAGCTGGAGAAAAGATATTCACCTGGAAATTAATAAAAATTACATTGTTCTAGCATTTGATTCTACTCTGCATAGGTTAGAACCTTCTGCCTTAATTTTCAATGGTTGGTAAGGTATGGTTGTTAAATATTAATGACCTCCCTTCAAACCTGCTAAAACTTCTTCCAAATTAAGACTTGTAAAGTGTTGTTTTAGACTAGTCAAACTGTCTATATATTGATCTGTTGTAATATGCTGCTGGGTCTGAGGACTGGGCAATCACCAACAATATAAAGTTCAACAAGGAGAAGTGCCGGATTCTGCACCCAGGATGGGACAATCCTGGATGTTTGTCCAGACTGGAGAATGAGGTGCTGGAAAGCAGTGACAGGAAAGGGACCTGGGTGTCCTGGTTGATGGAAAGCTGGATATGAGTCAGCAGTGCCCTGGCAGCCAGGAGGGCCAATCATGTCCTGGGGTGCATGAGGTACAGCATTGCCAGCTGGGCGAGGGAGGGGATTGTCCCACTCTGCTCTGCACTGGGGCAGCCTCACCTTGGATATTGTGGGCAGTTTTGGGGATCATAATACAAAAAAGATATTAAGCCATTAGAGAGTGTCCAGAGAAGTGCAATGAAGATGGTGAAGCGCCTTGAGGGGAAGATGTATGAGGAGAGGCTGAGGTCACTTGGTCTGCTCATCCAGGGGAAGAGGAGACTGAGGGGAGACCTCATTGCAGTTACAACTTCCTTGTGAGGGGCAGAGGAGGGGCAGGCACTGATCACGTCTCTGTGGTGATCAGTGAGAGGACCTGAGGGAATGGCCTGAAGTAGTGTCAGGGGAGGTTTAGGTTGGATATTAGAAAGAGTTTCCTCACCCACAGAGTTGTTGGGCACTGGAACGGGCTCCCCAGTGAAGTGGTCACAGCACCAAGCCTGACAGAATTCAAGGATGGTCCTGGGCAGGGCCACGAGCTGGACTTGATAAATCTTTGTGGGTTCCTTCCAACTTGGCATATTCTGAGGTTCTCCCAAGACGATATGTATTTAAATTGAGCTGTAATTTCTAGCTCTACATTCATAATCAGAAAACTTTGAATTTAATCTCAGACATTTCTCCTCAGCTTATGAGGGTTCTTGTTGGTATTTCATCTGGATTTAGTGCTCACCATGAGTGTAAGCAGGAATATTTTTTGCTGCTAGAATAGATGTATCTGTGTGTTGTGATATTAAGCTCAAAAGATGTTGCACATTTGTCAGCGATTGTGGCTCTGGGGAATAATACATTGCTCTTGTTCTTAGTTCTGAGAGCAGAATATCTCATAAAACCAGGAATGTAGTTTTCATTTGTTTTATCTTATAAGGATTAATGTTTATAACACTCTTGCAGTTTGGATGTTCTACCTGGGAAATGACATGGTTACCGTGTGTTTGGAAACAGTTACCACAGTACTCTAGATTGCCATGGTGTTTCCCTATAAATGGTGCTGCTAATGCTTATGGCCTGATACAAAAATGCTCAATTTTACACATTTTCAACTGCTCCTGTTGTCACTGTATATATCAGGAACTAGTTATAAAATTCTCAGGAGATCTGGAGTTGTTAATCTGTGAGTTTTATCAGCTGTAGGCATCAACCCTTATACTAATATTCAGAGTTTCCTATTTCTTTCATCATTGTATCAAACAATCTGTCTAATAATTTTAATGTATGTTTAGAATAATGCTAAATTAAACACACTAAATAAATATGTGGTGGTATTTATGCTTTGGTGAAATACTTGCACTCAAGAGAGTTCAGGATTTTTCTCGAATTCACACAGGACAAAAATAATATTGCTTTTAACTTCCAGTTGGTATCCATGTTTGTGACAAAAAACTGGTAACTACTGACAGAATAACATCAGAGATATTCTTTCTACTAGATAGAAATAGCAAGTAAATTGGTACCACACAGTCTTATATATTCTGCTAAAAAAATGCAGTAAATCAACGTAGTTTGACAGTTGCTTTGGGCCAGTTAGGTTATTGATTTGCAAAGAGTAAAGAAAGTGAAGGAAGACATAGATTAATCTTTTTGTTAAAGTCATTGGCAAAGTATGCATACATTTTGAACCTGAAGAATACCTCAGATATCTTAGAAGTATGCTTCTCTATAGACTGCTTTAATTTTTTTATTTGTATTTGTTAAGAGAATTAGAATTAGGAGGGCTTAAGCTATGTTTTCTTCTTTTCGTGTGCACTAGTGGTTATTGTGCAGACAAAGTGGTGGTTATCCTTTGTAACTGAGAGCCTGAACTTAGAGTTCTTCTAATAGAGTCTTCTAATATTTGAGCATGGAAGTCCTCTTTTTGTGTTGTGTTTTGGGTTGTCTTTTGAGTTTTTTATCCTGTTATTTTTCTCATTTTTCATGTTCTAAAGCTTTTAGATTTTTGAGGAATAAGAAAGTTTGGATGGAACCATAGATAACAACTTTAACATTCTGAACCACGGGCCCAATCAGAGCCCTAGGAATATGTTTGTGACATTTGCATATTGGAGGGAAATTACGTATTCACAGAGCAGTTACTGAAAAAACATCCCAGAGTGATTGTGCAGGTCCTCGCTCTTTGATTGGCTAATGATAGGTTTTAGGCAATCACAGTAAAAGGAATAGTACATTATGCACTTATTTAAAATCAGACATGTATAGTCAATCAGAATGCAAGGAAGTAGATACAGTTCAAGGAAAGAAATAGTCAAATTATTCCAGTAAAGTAACAACCCTTGTGATTGGAAGCAATTGATGTGTCTTTTCTGAAACTTTTAAAAAAATCATCTTCCAAGAATGAGAAAGGATGGAGAATATCAGTGTAAATGTTAGGCCAAACTGTACATAAGAATTTTTGGCATTTGGAAAAAGATATGTCATCTTTACCAGCTCCATCTACATGGCTGCTTTGACTGCTGAACAGGAGTTAGTTTTGCTGTTGGTTCAGACTCTAAGATGTAAGCTGAAAGGCTTGGACACTATTTTTTGGGATGGGATGTTCTCATGGTGAAGAAACCATTTCCCTTTGTCTCTCTATTTGAACTCATTTATGTTGTCTGAAATTGTAATTGGGATGAAAAGTCCAAATAGCAACTTGAGCTAAGCAGTATACAGATATTTTAAATATTTGATACTGCTGCTTTTTTTCACTGACCTTGTATGTGTGGGTAAGATCAAAGAAACGGTGGGTCCTAGAAGCTGCTCTACAACAGTTTCAGGTTGCTAAAAACTGTGAGGACTTCATTATCCAGTCTATTGCTAGAGAGCCATAGAATCAAAAAGAATCTTATAGGTGCAAAAACATTGATTAGTAGGTGCATTCCAAGAAATGTTTAGCAAACATGTAATTTGAAGGTTAATACATACACACAGGAATTGACTAGAGATTGTTTTTATTCATATTGTGTTGGTCACATGAAAGGTGATTTAAAATTACATTAGAATGTAATTTATTATTTCCTTTAAATCTTTCCTAGAGAACCAAGATTGGTTTATTTCCAGACCTTTTTCTCTCATTTTCTTGTTCACAATCTTCTTCAATTTTGCTGTCTGTTCAATGCATAAAAAAAAAAAAAGGCATTTATTTAATTCATCCCCTCTGCGGTTCATCTTGGAAAAACAGTCTGCTGCCTCTAACTGATGGTAAATTGTTTGTATTTTTAAATGCAAAAACTTTAGAGGCTTGCTTTTTAAGTCCTACCCACTTCCTATTTAGTGGTGCTGCCTATGTAGGGATTTTTGTGTTATTTTGGTTAAATGGGCTCAAAAAGAATAGCAAGTTTGCTGATTTAATGCTCTCCACCTATTTGAATCAATTGAACATCTGGCCCTCTTTGGTGTTTCACTTGATGATTTTGTTTCACTTTTTGTTTTTGAGATATAGCTCTACCAGAAAATTCTGCCTGTATCTGAATATGCAAGTAATGAGTGAATAATAGAGAATTTCTTGTATGTAGACTAGAGACAGTGAATCTCACCATGTTATTAAATACTAAATGTAGCTGCTGTACTTAATATACTTTCAGAGTTTTGTGTGGGACAAGACTGCTTTAATGGTTAGACTCCAGATATATGATCCAATTTTAAATATAATGCTACAGGAACATTGTGTTCCTCAGTGTTACAGAGAGGCTATGAACTAACTATATAACTGATCTGAAAAGTAAATCTAAGCATGTGGTATAATTTGCTGTCAAGAATAATGATTTTCCAATATTTAGATGAATAAGTTCTGCATGTCTATACTGAAATAATGTTCATAGATATGCAAGAAAAATTACACACAATGGCTAATTACCCATAAGCCATTACCTTTACTACACTACAAACATCTTGCAAAATACTGTGGTTTAACCCCAGGGGCCAACTAAGCAGCACACAGCTGCTCGCTCACTCCCCTGCAGTATGATGGGGGAGAGAATATCAGTGAGAAAACTCATGAGTTGAGATAAAGACACTTTAATAGGTAAAGCAAAAGCCACATGAGCAAAACAAAGAATTCATTCACCACTTCCCATGGGCAGGCAGGTGTTCAGCCATCTCCAGGGGACCCTGGCTCCATCAAGCATAACACCTACTTCAGAACATAAATGCAATTACTCTGAATGTCCCTTCTGTCCTTCTTCTTTCCCAGCTTTTATACACTGAGTGTGATGTCATATGGTATGGAATGTCCCTTGGGAAGAGTTGGGTGTCAGCTGTTCTGGCTGTGTCCCCTCCCATCTTCTTGTGCACTCCTGGCCTATTCTCTGGTGGGGTGGGGTGAGGAGCAGAGAAGACATTGATGCTGTGCAAGCTCTGCTCAACACTAATGAAAAGAATAATGAAAAGCACTTTAGCCATTTTTTACTATTTTTTGTTCTTGTCCTTTTTTTCTTCTCCCCAGAGTCCTTATGGATTCTTTTTCAACCTGCAGAACACTTGGGCAGTGTAATGGAAAGCACTCTGAATCCCAAGGACCTGAGTTTGAGTGTCAGTGAGGACCATCCCCATGGCAGTTAAATGCCTCCCTGCCATCCGATCCCGTCAGATCTCGGATGCTCAGCAGGGTCATCCCCAGTTAGTACCGGGTACTGTAGAAAGTCCTGAGGATTTCACTGTCACTGTCCGAGCTCACTTGGCCGTGGCAAATGGACCTTAGGACTTAAACGGTGAGGCCAGTTGTGTGCACGCTGTGCCTCACCTTAAAAAATCCACTGCTCAGGCTGGAAGGGCACACCCACGGGGGGAGAGCCCTTCCCAAGATCTTCGTTCTCAAAGTCTGGCCATACATACATACATACATAACACTTGGAGTTTAGTGCTAATGTTCACAGAAGGCTCTAAATCTTCCTGCTGGGAAGAGTTGGGAGAAGTAGCACAGTGGCGAAGCATGTGTAGCTTTAGGTTTCTGAGAATGAGTCCTCCTTGAAGTGTCACTGTGCTACTTTTGGGAAGCTAGCAGCTAGAAAGAATTAAGTACAGGAAGATTGCACAGAAAAGCTGCATGAATTAGTTTATTCTTTCATCAGGCTGTCTTTGGGACTGGGTTAGGAAACATAATTCATAGATATTTTTTCTAAGTTGTCGTAAAACCATCCTCTTATTTTTCTTTCAAGCCCTATTCCATCAAGTAGAATATTCTTAGGACTCCACACTCCTCCCAGTATGTCCCATAGTGTTGCTGATTACACTAAAGAAGAATAAGATCTAAATCTTCCTTCATTTCCAAGCCCAAACTACATCCAAATTAAGTCCAGTTTAGTGGCATAATTTGGCAACAGAATTTGTACTTTAAAATATTCTTTCTCTGCATTTTAGATGGATGTTTTATTTACTTAAAAACATACAGAGTACAATATGTTGTACATTTAATTATATTTACCATGCTGGAATAGCATGAATGACTTTATTTTCTATATTCCCTTCAGTGTTTTTATTATCAGATGTCTCCAGTGAACATGTGTTCTGTAGATAGAGTGCCCATCACAAAGAGTTATGGCGAAAGTAACAGGAAGGGCAAATTGTGTTTTTCTAGCACCAAGGAGATATGGTCACAAGTGACTTGCTTTGAAGGGCTTAAGTGACTGGGATAGCTTAGAATCAATTGCTATTTTAACAGTGCAGAGGTGCTGGAATCTGTTCCCTAGCATGTCCTGTAGTACAGTGTAGTTCAACCTCCTTTGCAGTGAACTCTGCCATGAATGTTCTGCTATGAAGATATTAAATAATGACCCAAATTTAATTACTATTTGAGTGGCACTCAATTGGCTGTGATTTATGCTGGAAGAGTTTCCTATTTGTAGTCCATCAGTTGTCATCATAAAATGTTCTTGTACTGATTGGCATTTTGACCAACATTTGGGGAGGTATTAATGCTGTGTTTTGCCACAGTATTCTTGTGGATCAGACTGGTAGTCCTCTCATCTTGTCTAGAAACTAGATAATTCTCTTGCCTTTGGGTATTGGAGAAACTAACTCCTTTCAATTTCTGAGGTTTTTTGTATGTAACATAATGGACTAAAAATGAATGATTCAGGAATGACATGAAAATTTTGCAAGATGAGGCTTATTGTAAAGAACTCTACAGAGAGATCAGTTTTAAATTAGAAAAATATCCACGCATGAAATTTCTGCTTCTGCTCTTTCTCTAAATATTCCTGACATGGTTTTATGGTAAGATAGTGTGGCAGGTAAAGGCACAGGCCTGTTCTATAGAGATGTCAAAGAAGGAACAGCAGTGGAAATTGTGAATAGTGCCATGATTATTTGCACAAACAAAAACAAATAGTGTCAACAGAAAGGGATGAAAGCATTACATGAATAGCTGAGTAATACAAAGCATGAGAAAGGAGCATCAATAGGAAGGGTGGGTGTCTAACCCAACACTAAGAGACATTTTTGGTGTATTTTTTGATAAGTTGAGGGAAAAGAAAGGCACTATTCTTGTCAATATTATCTTTGGTTCAGATGACATCATGTTGAAATACAATCAAAATATAACTACCTTTGAAAAGAAAAAATGAAAGTCTGTTTCTAGACTAGGATTCATTATAAATAAGTTAAGATTTGTTAATAATACAGACTGTACTTAAATTCATTTTCATAGCTGTTCCTACTTAGTTTATTTTTGAGTACATAGAGCCTTTATTTCAATGAATAGTAAGTAAAGTCATGTTATTTGTAAAGGAAATTCTTATGCATTGCAGCTAAAGTTTAAGCTTTTTTAAAAAAAAGTTGTCATTGCATAGTTGAAGAGAACATAGGATGCTCAATATTTCTAATTATCAAAGACAAATGCCAATTTCATATATCAGTTTTTTTCATCAGCTATCTACAGTGAATACAAGATTATGGAAAAAAATAATGAAGGCAGTATGGATTTATCACCATTCTTCTTGCTTATTTCATAAAGTAGTCATTAGAACTTATTGTCGTTAGACTTATTGTCACATTCTCCCTCTACTGTTTGTGACAGCTTAAGAAAATCCTCTCTGTTTTGTTATTTAAAACTCCTTTATATGTACGTTTACCTACAACAAAAGCAAGGAGTGTAATTTCATTAAAATATGCCATATTAGATGTCAATTACAGCTTGTAATAAAGCTTGAGGGGGGAAAAAAACCCCACCCACCATTTACCACGTGGTGTTCTACACACTAAATGCGCATTTTAATGTAAGAGGGAAGAGCAGAGAGCTCTCCTGTTCTTCAGTGACACCAAACCCAGGGGCTCCAACACGCCGCAGCCAAATGCCTCGTAGAATGCAACATGAAAAGCTTCAGATTAACTGTATTTAGATGCACTGGTTTGATGTAACAGCAGCTTGCTTGAATTAATGTCCTGTGACAAGCCCTTCCTTGCAAACCTGTAGAAGCAAACTGTTTCTTTGTCTACATTTTAAGCTTGGCTACAGTCTCTGGTAGATTCTGCATTGTTTCTCACATACTGATTTTTGGACAAAGTCGAATCATCATCTATGAAGGACTAACTAGCCAAAGGGTATAAACCCAATTGCTAGTGGTTTATTCAGCTTTGACACTTCTCAGTGTGTTCCTTACTGCCTTTTGTAAAACAAGCAGACAAGGGAAAGACTCCAGAGACTTTCTCCTATTTATTCTGTAATAGTTTTCTTGCCACGGGAGGCTTAAGAAGATTTGTACTGCCTGCTTTCTTTTCATTAGCAGTGAGTGCAATGCTGTTGGGTAAGTTAATGTGTGAGATTATAAAAAGAAAAGTGCAGGAATTCGAAAGAAAACAAAAAAGGTGTATTTTTCTCATTAATCCATTTTTAATGTTATTTTTCTTGATTTATTCTGCAGAGAAAAATAAAGTAACATGTTAGAGTTGAGGTATTTTCAGTTGTTCTCAGCCAGACAGAGAATTAGAATCTAGCTGTTTCTTGAATGCAATACTATGCTTCACTGCTTTTTGGCAGCAGCATGTTAAAATTCTTTTTATTAGACTGACAAAGAAACCTGATTGAATTTTCAACACAATCATACTTCCTGTCATGAAATGTAATAATATTTAATGATATCTTTGTATTTCTGTGTGCAAAAAAAATGCGTCAAGCTTTGAGCCTTACTTTGACAACTATTGTGCACTAACCTTCTATACTTAAATTACCATTAAATGTTTTACTCTGCATTTCATTCTGAATATTTACTTTAATGCAAATTGAGCACATTTGTTGATAAAATCCCTTTTGATAAATGGATTTATACTTTCCTTAGTACACTAGCTATTTGCATCAGATTAAGATTTGCCTCAGCATTTTGTTAGTCAGTTTTGTGTGTGGTGACAGTTAATGTGTAAATATTGTTATGGATATATAGAATAGCATTTTTAAAAAAACAGAAGAACATACCATGATTTATTTCCCGGGGGGGGGGGGGGGGGGGGGGGGGGGGGGGGGGGGGGGGGGGGGGCGG
>JAWWEU010000081.1:37028661-37101161 GCA_035583155.1 Acropternis orthonyx | reverse complement strand
TAGGACAGCTCATATCCTAAAAATGGCCCTTAGTCATTAGAAGTTGTAAAGGGAAATAAATCTAATTTCTCAGAGAAACAGTTGGTTCTCAAATAGAATTTATTATAATTTTATAAGATGCGGTTCTTTTTTTTTTTTTTTTGTACAGAAAATATGTCTTTTCCCATATTTGATCTTGCTGGTATTTTATTTTTGTTGCCTAAAATAACTTAGTGATTTGGAAAGGGGAGTTTCTTGCTAAATCTGAAAGTCTGTTTGGTGGTGGTACAGGGGCACTTACTTTGTTGGTCAAATTCTACCAGATAACTCCAAGATCTTGTTCCCTAGTATAACAATCAGAACATCTCTGTATAGCAGAGTGAGCAAACACATGTACAAGCAACACATAAACACAGTTTAATAAATTTAATATGATTCATCTGTTACCTTTCTTAGGAAATGTACATTAGGGTTCTCACAGCTATTGACTTTCTTATTCCGCTTCCTTGTTCTGTGTGCATAGATCTATCTCCATTAAAAGTTTTATCCCATGATAAGCATGGGATAAAACTCTTGTATCACTGAAGTCAATATTGACATTTAGCACCTGAATAGAGTCAATTTGTCACAGTATCAGCTTTATATAAAACTCCAGCTGCAGTGTGGAAGTCAGAGGAAGAAGGGAAATTTGCTAGTGATCCAAGCTTAAAGTTTTGGAGCCATACCCTGCAGGAGTGGCTGTATACAGAGTTAAGTACACAGGGTATAAGCATACAGAAGTACTTGAAGAGAATTCAGCATAATTTTGATTTAATTCACCTTGCTCTACATTTCAAATATTTCATAAAGTATTTTGCTTAAAAAAATGCAAGAGGTACCTTGAGAATGCATTTGTAAACTAATAAATACAGTAGGTGCATTTCTGCTGTTGCAAGCAATTGAGACTTTTTTTTTTTCCTTTTAAAAGAAGTTCTAGCTACATAAATTTTTTATGATGTTATATTTATGTTAAAAAAAAAAAAAATCATCTGTGTGGCCTTCCAGCAGAATATAACCGTAAAAATTATTTTCTAGGGACTATTTTAACTGTCTCCAAGGACTCTGATCAGCATTCTTCACTGAAGCTCCCATTGACTTCAATAGTCATTTTCATGACTAAAAGGACCAGTAAGGAATGTTGAGAAGAGCTAGTTTATTCAAATGCAAGCAAATCTTTTAGACTATGTTTTCACAGGGGAGTTACCAATCTAGATATTACACACAGAAGAAGCTTAAGCTTTTATGTGGTATTTGGGTGCCAAAACGATGGCATCTGATTTGAGAGTTGTTTGTTATTTTGAGACTGTGGCTCCAGGCTACACTGCACTGGATAAAACCTTAGTTTTTACATAACAAATAATGAAATATTGCTGCTTTGCTGTCTCTCTTCACATGATTAAGAGAGGTTAAATTTGCTTAACATCATTTTGCATTAATTCCTGATGCTATACCTGCTATTGATTCCTACTGTTGATTTTTGAAATATGCGTATAGGATTTTTCTTGTCCCTATAACACAGCCCTCTGCTGCACGATGAACTAAGAGCTAGTCATCTTATCAAATGTTATCACACCATTTAAGGGAAAGAATAATCAAGAAATTGACAAATAGCCTGGGAAAGACTTCCCAGTGTTGAACTAAAATTTTCAATGACAACAGGAACATGCCAATATTCAGATTTCAGACTTCTATCAAAAACTGTCTACCAATCTGTTGGATATTCTTGCACAAGCAGCCTTTCTTGACTTGCATAATTCACTTAGGAAACTGTTTTGAAGATGGTAAGTGGTGATCAGAGGATTGCTTGGTTAATAAGGAGACTATGTCGCTTGCTGAAAGGTAGATAGAGAGGATGCTGAGGAGGAATACTAGTTAAGGGTACAGTGTATTTTCATTGTTCAAAAACATAAAATTTGGTAGGTTAAGAAAATTTGCAAAAATTTTGGAAGTCTCAAATATATTGAAGGAATTTGCCGTGTAGAGAGAAGTTTCATGGAGGAATAAATTTTCCAGACCATATGAGAGAGATTTAATGAAAATCTCTGTAATTAAAGGCAATACATCTGTGGTGCTTCTTGAGTTTGACAGTACTGTATTGAAGAGGAAAGAGTTCTTTCATTTACTTTGGGGCATTCTGCCCCATTGTGATTAGACGACAATGCTGCAAAATCCCAAATTATTCCAGCATATTATTGGGATGCTAACTTGACCTTTGAGAATAAGACAGTTCTTCATACAACTCCTTTTTATGTAATTTCAGCTCTCCCCAATAATGGTGTAATTTGCTCTTCATCTGTACTGAGGTTTCTGTTTCAGAGCTCCTCCTGGCCTTCTCCTAGCAATACTGTAAGATGGAGAATGTTTATTGTGTTTATGAACAGGCCTCTGCTTTCTGAGATTTATTTTAACTCCAGCTGGAGACTACTTTTTCTGTTTATCTTTTTCTGTTTATCTATCCTTATTTCTTGATACTTCCTCAAACACTTATTCTCCAGCAGGTTGTTTCTGTCTTCTTTTCATTCCTCTAGTACTGCATATAACAGCAGTTTCTGTTGCACATTCTCCTTGTATGCTGCCAAGTGCTGAGAGTAGCATAAGTAACTTAGAAACATAGTTTATGGGTTTAACATTTGGGATCAGGCTCTTATATGCTGTACCACGTAACAGAAAGAGTGCAAAGGACTAATATGTGTTTCAAACAAAAGTGAATGCTAATCAGCACCAAATTCAAAGCTGAAATGTATCTCTCATGAACCCGAGTCCTTTACATGAGAAGAAAATATGACGTGTGTGTGTGTGTATATATATAATGTAAAGAATATATATGTCTCATATGTTTTAGATACCAAACAGGAAAAATTGCTAAGAGTAACTGTTCTCACATAAATAAAGTTCTATGGAGAACTTCACTTTGTAGAAAACCACTACAGTTAGGTCTGACAGGTCTCGACAGTTGGTTACATGGAACTGTTGAGATTCAAAGCCCTATTATGTTGAGCTGCGTTACAGCTCTAGTGGCATTCCCAGATCAACAGACACTTCTCTCACAGGCTTACTTGAAAGATTTTAGCAAGGTGTTTATCTGTGATAAGTTGTTATTGCTTCTGATATGGGAGGTCCTTGGTGACCAGCCAGAGAATCTTTATCTAAGTCGTTTGTCCTATTCAAGCGTCTTTCTCATCAGCTCTGTTGAATTCAATAGATTTATATTGTTCAGGCTTGATAAGTGGTTCATTGATCAGTTTTCTTTCTATGAAGAGAGAACGCAGTAAAAAAGTTCAATGTGTGCTACTTTTACTTATGTTGATTGAGAGTAATGCAGTATGATACACCTATTTTTTTTGTGATGTTTCCATAGGCTAGACCTGAGTGGATATATTTTATGATCCATTTGGCATGCTCTGTATATCTGTTCATACTAGAACTGATATCCTTTTTATCAAAGTCCATCTTTCAAGTCACTATATAGAGTTTTATTTTATGATTTTTCTAAAGCAGAAAGCTGGAATGGTACCCACTAACACAAAAGACACTTCAATTTCCCTCTCATTAGACTGACTTGGCTCAGCACTTCTTGCATGCTGTAGATGTATAAATCTTTAACCTCTGTAGAAGTACCCTTTAAATCAATAACAATATTTGAAAAAAGGATTAATGTCCTGGAATAACTTGAGAATGCTTCTGTTCCTGATGTCAAGCAGCTAATAAATGTCTGTGGTAATTCACATATTTAATAAACCTTTACTTGGTTTTAATTAGTCTGTTTTCAATGACTTTTCAACACACAGAAAAACAACTGTTTCACCTGCTCCATGAGGTAGCACAAATTTGTTGTATTATATTATTGTGGGTCGAGCTTTTAAAAGCTAGGGGTCTCAACCGAAGAAGACTATAAAGTATGGGAGATGACCAAAATTATTAGCATTGTTGAGGCTTAACTCATTGCTGGGCTTTAGTAGATGGTGACGTGCATGTTCTTACCCAAACTGTACACTAAAATGTAGCATCTTAAAAAACATTCATAGACTTGGATAAGGATTATTTTTATATGTGCCATATTAAGCACCTGACTTCCTATACAGAAAAAATAGGTTTCTAATAGTTGGATTTGGAATTCTAGGTCAGTGTCAAGGAACTGAATCCTCTTACAGTTTACTTCTAGGCTTTAAACACTGACCTGTGCTAGGAAAGAATTACTTTGTGTCTATCAGTTTCACTGCCCAAAGTCCTTGTGGCTCAGAAGGATAAGGCTGATAGGTTGGAGGGAAGGCTGTTACCTTCTCACAATTCTGAGATGGATAAAGTTCAAAAATATCTTGGAGCTGGAACAAAGTAGAAGAATTTCTTAGCATGTTCTGAAATTTATTCCAAGTATTGTTTTGAAGTATAAATTAGTCCCCTGAAAATAACTGAGAGCTTTCACGGCTGGGAGAAGAGCAGGATGACCTTCATATATGTGTGTGTGTGTGTGTGTGTGTGTATGAGCAAGCGGTAGGCTTGCTGAGTGTGGAAATGAATGGCACCTAGAGAATCTGCTCTGAAGAAAATTAAGACTACACCTAGTTTGCCATCACGACAGGTTTCTGGCACTGTTACCACTCTTGAATGAAACTGGTTTTGTTTGCTGTTAGGTTGTATTAATTAGCATTCATTTTTTCTTTAATCAAGACATTTTCTTCTTGATATATCAGAAGTACTTTTACTACACAGACATCTTGTTGTTACAGTCTCCTAGCAACAGAAACATTTACTAAGCTGACATTTGCAATCTCAAGAGTTCTGTGTCCAAATTACTTTGAATAGCCTTAATTTTTCAGAGTTTCTAAAATTTAATCAATCCTATCTTTTGTTAGTTTGATTTTCTAACAAAGGCATATGATTAAGTTATTTCCTGAGCCTTGATTATAGTATCATCTCAAATGTGAGTATTTCAGATCATGACACAAAAAATAAAAAAATCTCAACCCATTCTGCCTACATCTTGAATTAGATATGTTACTAAGGAAAGTTTCTTAAGAATGCTCAGAATCACTGATCTTGAAGAGAACTTCAGTGATTCTTTTAACTGACAGAGAGCCTCCGCACTTACTGTTAATCAAAGCCATTGATCATGGTTAACAAATTTTGTACCAGATGGTCTCACTGCTTGACACTTGCAAGTGGCAGTGGAAGCAAAGTTGAAATATCTGTTTGCAATATTCAGAATACTTTATGTGGTCATGAGTGCTCTGTTACCCAGCTAAATAGATAAATTAAGAGGCAAAATTTGGAAGCAAAAAAGACACAAAGTATTTGTTTATGCAAAAAAAAAAAGCGTATCAGTAGAGAATGGTGACAGTTACGGATCCAGATCATACACAGCACATCAAGTGGTCCTCTGAATACTCTGCAGACAGTGAATACTCTGGCTTTTATGATCTGAGATTGACTCCTACATATAGCTGCCTGGGATTATAGATAGACCTGAAACTGTTGGCATCATCATTAATGTGTATGCAGCAAGTACATGTACAGTATATCCAGAAGAGTTGTCTTGCACCATGAGGTCCTAGTTGTGTGTGCTGTGGTCATGTCCAAAATTGACTCTTATGCAGTAGCCAGATTATGGCACTGGTTTTGCAAGGGTATCTAATGTTTAGATACTCTGGACAAATGTCTTTTTCAAAATATTCTAGAATCAGTATTTCAGGAAGAAAAGAGCTTGAGTATGGGAAAATTTAGATACATGCTAACCCTAGAATTGAATGTCCTCATGGTGATATCTGACTTCACCTCAGTTCATTGTGATCAATAAAGCCATTGAATGGCTGAATTGGTATCTTGGTTGCTTCTTTCTTCTGGCCTCTAACGGTCTTTATGCCACCATTATTTCTACAAGATTTCTGTTGTGGCACGGAGTGGGAGAGCAGCGACCATAGGAATCATAACTGATTTAATGAGCCAAGGAGTATGTACTTCCAAAGTGCAGATCCATTACTTCCTATCTATCATTTTATATACATATATAAGCATATAAGCAAGTACTTACTGTAGTACTGGACATGAAGGGGTTGTACTTCTGCAGATAGGTTTGTAGGTTTTCATACACTTTCATTGCTGTGGTATAGACAGGAGTGAATTTTTTTCCCCATCCCTTGTTAAATTTCTCACTCCTCAATTAAAAAAAATAAATAATTTTCTGGCTCTTTGCAATTTTGTCAGGAAGTAGTTGCTAGCAGCAGTAAATTATGTGTTTCCTCCCCATGAATTTGTGCAAACCAACAGGTATTTTCAGGAAAGTGGATGTAATACATGAAGTAATTATGACAGTATTGTTTTTTTTTCTCTAGACATTCTACCTGCTTCATCTCTGGGTTCTCCTTATTTTTTAATTCAGGTGCCATACAGTCTATTGCTTCCCTGGGATTCTGACAGCACTTTTGGTCTCCTAGGCCTGGTTATAATCCATGCAGCTTAATTTATTTTAATACATACTGCAATCACAGTAACAATTTATTGGTTATATACATTGCATAAATACCACTGTTTTATATAATAAGATGCATTATGTTCTGTATGTAGTGGGGTTGTGGTAATACTCTGTGGCTTTCTGAGTCAAAATGTTTTAATGTAAATTGGGAGCAAGCTACCTGTGAAGATGTGAACATGGGAGTGAGCTGGTTCCAGGAGAGTCAACAATTATTTTTTACTGGTGGCTCTTTGGAATAGGTTTAGAATCACATGGGGATGAAATGCAATTATTGACTTGTGGGAAAACCTGCACAGTTTGTGTCCTAATTCCTACATTTTATAACTTTCTTGGAAGAAAAGGAGTAGAAATGTGTTGTTGCAGACCTTAGTTTTCCATGAGGAAATGTAGAAGGAATGGAAATGAGTGAAGTTCACACTTTTATAGAGATCAGGAGTTTCAAGTTCTTGGTACATTCAGAAATTCTGTGATGCTGAAACCAGACAGCATTGTTTAACCAGTAAGTGTTTAATAATGAGATGGCTGCTACAGATGAAAGTAGATTAAGTATTACAGCAGATTGACCCATGAACCAAATCCCTCAGGCCTACTCCTTTCTCACAGACTTTCATTCCTCATGGTTTCTTGCAACACCTCATCTCTTGAAAGGTTCTTTCTCTCTGACCAAATGACCACTTCATTTCTGATTGATTTTGAGATAGCCCTAGATTCCATCCCCATTTTTACATAGGTCCTCTCAGGACAAACTGGATTCCTGATAACTGTTTCAAATGTGCACAGGAGACTTACAGACCACGTGTATAGTACTTAGGAGAGAACTCTGTTTCTGAGGCCGAATTTCTTGCCTATTTTGCCTGTGGTACTGTTAACCACATGGCCAGGATGGCAGTATCCTCTAGAAACACCCAGTCATCATCAGAGCTCCACTTCACATTTACCTCTTCAAAAAATCCATGGCATAAATAGAATGCACATATGCCAACTTCCTTCCATAAATTGTCCAGATACTCCTAACATTTAGAATTTATTAAATCTTGATTTTTGGGGTTGATAGGTTTCTTTTTGTTGTTGTTGGTTTTAATTAATTACAGAAAATCCAGCAATACTAATGTGACCATTCTTTATATGGAAAAGATGATCTTTATCATATGAAGCGTTGAGGTTTGAGCCTGTAGAAGTATGGAAAAAGACACAAGTGGTGCTTATATAAATTCAGGGAAAAAATGGTTATGTAGTTGTTAACACTTATATTTAAGTACATATTTTTCAATTTTGTTGTAGAAAATAAATTAGATATTGGTTTTTGATCCAGATATGTGTTTTCTCTATGTCTTTCTTTTTGAAAGTACACTGTATACCTTAGGAGTCAGAGTAGGAATTCACAAAGGACTCTCACGTTATCATCTGTATAAAGAAAAAATTAATGTAGTCCTTGCAGAAATTAGTACTTAATTTATTGAAAGATAATCTTTCTCATGGAAATGAACATCTGACAAAGTAATCTGATAAAATCAACCATCAGTTCCTGAAATATATGGTTATCTCTTTATGCCTGACTTCCATTTCTGCTATGATATTTTATTTCCTTTTGAAGACATGTAAAAGAATGAAAAAAAAAAAAGTAATTTTTTTGACATTTTTCTGAGAAGCTTTATTGGTTTTATTGTGAATACTGTTTTAAAATTTTTTTTCCAGATCTTTCTGAACATCTCTTTTTAAGCGCAGTGATATTACAGGTTAGCAGTTTAGGTGTTGTTTTGACCACGAGTATCTTCCTGTTGTTTTCAGTTCCAAACAGAACATTGTACTGTAGGTATCTAATCTGCTACTTGCATTGAAAACTAACTGTGAGATGGAACTGCCAATCTGAATTTGCCTTTAGAAGTCATGGGATTCAGACAAATATCCGTTAGAAACTTTCTTTTTTGAAGTACTTAGTCTAATTGCTACTTATATTTGATATAGATTGCAGATAACATAATAATTTCAGCTAACTTAAAACAGGCTTGACAGTTGCAAATGGCATTTGTGATTTTGCTTTTTATAGAAAAGTTGGTTATAATTAATTTTGCATGATGTGTTTAGAAGCACTGATTTAACCAAGTTTTAAGAATTCTAGCTTAAAGTTAAAAATCAGGACTTCCCCTCTTCCAATATTTAAAAATTAAGGTTCTTATCCAACAGAGCTATAAACCAAGCAATTACCATTATTTTTGTGAGTAGTCTTACTCATTTCAACAGGATTTTTCTTATAAATAAGCATATGTATTTGTAATAAGCCCATATGTAGTGCATGAATCGCAATATGGCATATGGGGTAAAGTAATAGTTGAGTTACACTCAGTGGTAACTTTTATCATGTCATAAGTCACTATTTGGAATTCTTGACTGCATCAAGAGAATTCTGTCTATACACAAAGCATTTTTAAAAAAGTATTACTGTTTGGTGTCATAGGAGCCCACATGCCCTAATTTTGGCAAGTTCATAGAATCACAAAATGGTGTGCGTTGGAAAGCACCTTAAAGATCATCTCATTCCAATGCTCCTGCCTTGGGCAAGGAAACCTTTCACTAGGCCAAGTTGGTCAAAGATCCATGCAACCTGGTTTTGAATGCTTCCAAGGATGGGGTACCCACAGCCTCTCTGGGCAACATGTTCCACCACCCTCGAAATAAAGATTTTTTTCCTAGTATCTAATCTAAACCTAGTGTCTCCTTCAGTTTGAAAACATTCCCACTGGTCCTGTCACTACATGCCCTTGTAACTTTATCTTTCTTGTAGACTCCCTTCAGATACTGGAATGCCACAGTTAGGTCATCCCAAAGCTTTCTCTTCTCCAGGCTGAACAGTCCCAAGTCTCTTAGCCTTTCCTCATAAGAGAGGTGGTCCATTCCTCTAATCAACTTGATGGCCTTCCACAATAGTTCAATATCCTTCCTGCGTCAGGGACCCCAGAGCTTGGTGCAGCACTACAGGTGGAGTCTCACCAGAGCAGGGTTGGGGGACAGAAACCTTTTTTGCCCTCCTGGCCACACTGTTTTTTATGCAGCCCAGGACACAATAGGCCTTCTGGGCTTCAAGCCCACATTGCCAGCTCATGTCCAACACCCTCGAGTCCTTCTCAGCAGGGCTACTCTTGATCTGTTCATCCCCCAACCTGTGTTCATACTGGGAGGTGCCCTGAGCCAGGTGCAGCACCTGTCACTTGGTCTTGTTAAATCACATGAGATTCTCATGGGCCCATTTCTCGAGTTTAGCCAGATCCCTCTGAATGCCATTTTCTATGCTTCATGTGTGTTAGGAACATGACTCAGCTCAGTGTGATCTGCAAATTTGCTGAGGGTGCACTCAACCCCTTTATCTATGTCATTAATGAAGATATTAAGTAACACTGGTCCCACTACAGACCCCTGAGGGTCACCACTTGTTGCCAGTGTCCATTGGGACTCTGAGCCATTGACCACTACCATCTGGATGTGACTGTCCAACCAATTCCTTACCCATCAACCACTTCCTTACCCATCTAAGAGTCCATCCATTGAATCCGTCTCTCTCCAATTTAGAAAGCAAAATATTGTGGTAGACAATGCCAAAGACTTTTACTTAAACTGTTAGAAGACTTTTTACTTAGGCTGAGGGGCCAGTTAACCAGTTCAGTAAAGCTTATATGTTTCACAGTGTGCTTGAAAAGCATATTTTTGATTTATCCACTCTTGGCACAGTTAGGGAAGAGGTAAAGTATCCTATGAAGTTCTTGTGAAATACACCTTCTTTGTCAGTGTCATTAACTGCATTCTGTGGTGCAAACTATAAAACTGTTCAAAGCAGTGATGTACTTGATTCATTGAGAACATGGCAGTAGCAGGTGCTGTTGATTAAAATTAGCATCTCTGATATTATTGTCCTTTTTGTGATACTATAATTGATTATTAACTTGCCAAAATATCGGTAAGGCTGCTATGAATACATAAAATATCAATATCTTCTGAATAAAATATTTAAAAATTGAGCCTCCCTTTTTGTAGCTGCAATGAGGACACCCAGACTTGGAACAGATATGATTTTTTTTTTTTTTCCCCATATGAATCACCAACTCTTACGGCACATTTTGAATTGATCTGCTTATGTGGTCCTTTATATTAAGATCATGCCTTTCAGCTTGTACAGATTATCCTGTTACTCAATTCAAGGAAAAAAAATATAATAAACTATAAAGCTTAAAAATACCAAGGAATAGTCATAATTAAAGTTATGAAAGCTTAGCAAAGTCCTCCCAAGAAACAGGACAGTAAGATTGGTGGGTTTTTTTTATATTCTTCTTCCTTTAAAATCTGTAGGTTCTTATCTTGACTAGAAGACCACTGTTCAAACTTACTATAAAATATGCCACGCTATCAAATCTTCAGTTTCTCTGGAAGGTGACATGAAGTGTGGTCATTTCCCTGTATCTCTTTATAAATGCATGTTGACTCAATCTGTCACTTCCTCTACTATAAGAATATCACTGTAATTCACAGTGAAGATACTATTGGTAGAACTGCGGCATTCCTGTGTTCATACAGTTCTTACACTTCTGAATTTCACATCTTAAAAAAAAGGAATTCACATAAAACTTCATGTCAAATGTATGAAACTATGAATATTCGTGGAAGAAAAAATGTTTCTAATTTAGAAGAGATTTTGACTGAAAAAAAATAGATTCTCAAAATGAACCTTGTTTATTGTGTTGTGAAAAATGGGATTTTATTGGTGTCTTAGTACTTACCTTTATAGAAACAAAAGGCCACTTTATGTCCATGGTCTGTCTCTTCATAGACAAAAAATGGCTTGTGCTTTCATGTTTTCATTTCATATTCAAAATATTGGGTTAATATTTCTATTGTTGTCAATGGTATATATATATACTTCATCAATAAAATAAAAGCACTCCTTTTACTTCTGTGATGACATAAAAAACTTGAATAGCATTTCAAGTTTGAAGGCATATGATATGCCTAAATTTGGTGCCCTGAATTTTGTATTCTGCTGATTAAGCAGCAGGCCTACAATTACCTGACAGAGACTGTGTTGTTGACATTTTTCAGCTTATTTTTTATCCTAAGTAGAGCTGCGTATTTTGAATAAGATTTTGATAATCATGTAAACTAGTTGCATCACTGAAGTATTTTTATTTCAAATTCAAATACATCAAGGGCTGCATACATGAGCTTAAAATAGATTTTGCAAATCTTCTCATCTAATATCCATCTCCATCTGATTTAAATTGTTCTTGAATCTCTTTCCTTCACCTTCCCTATCAAGGCAAAATCTATTTAAATATACAAAAATATCTGCAGAAAATTAAGTATTGAAATAATGTATGATATTTAATTGTACTTTCTTTTCCTCTTTTTAATATATGTACTGCATCATCACTCCCATGTTATGTTCAACATTAGACAGAAATATTTGGAACAGCTCTGCTAAGGTAAAGCAGTGGGATTCTTCCAAATGGTTAATTATTTGAATAAGTGTTGTAAGGTTTGGTGTCCTTGGTATTGAGTTTCTGGTACATTTTTCTCTGAAAACACCAAGTACACTCTAAAAATGACGTACAGTCCTTGCTAAGGGTTAATGCTAACTGCTAGTGAAAAACTCTTTTTCCTGAAATTCTGATGCAGGATCCTAGAAACTTCCCTCAGTTTTGCTTTTTTTTATAGGATCAAAATACAGATTTACTGAAGTGTCAGATACTATAAATGACAGCTGTATATCATTTGTAATTCAGCTCAAGCCAAAGCATTTGATGTATAACATAGTGCCATAGGTTGTGCATGCTCAGAAAATTTTATAGGTGTGTATTTGTCTCTCTTCTTCAGCTGTCAGCCTAGATACACCATCATATATCATTATCACTTCTACCAATGACATTGGAACATCTTGAGCAGTAGTATACTCACTGTGCACATATAATATATGGTAGTAGCCTCCCTATGGGGAGTTCCAAAGGTGTAGGCATGTCATTTAAGACTTAAAATACGTTACTTCCTTCTTAAATCATAAAAAAGCCAAGTTTGTATTGGTGCTTAACATGAACTCTCATTGTGGGAATACAAAGGTGTCCCCATACTGCACTGAGAGCAAAAGGCAACCTTTGTCTATAAATATCCTTTAGAAAAGGTTGTCCTAAGTTAGTAACAGAAGAAACATGTACCCAGGGAATTTAAATTCTCAGATTAGGGCAGTTTCATATCTCATAAGCTGAGGAAAAGAAAAACCAACGTTTTCTAAATCATGCATTTCCTAATTTTTTGAAAGAGTACCAGACACTGCAAGTCAGGTTTTGGAAGCTGTTTAGATGCCCAAATATCCACCTTTGGGTTACAAAAGACACTTAGCCGCTTTGACAGGTACAGAAGGAGTTGCCTTTGAGTTTGGGCAGACATCTAACTTAGCTCCTTATTTTAATTATGCAAAGCATTTAACTGTATTTTGGAGAACCTATTGAAAGGCATTTTAAAAACTTTGCTTTTAATCTCCCCATTTGAAACCGCTGTGTGTCCTGCTAATGTGTTTGAAAATCTGGTCCCTGTTACAGTCATTGAACTGTCAGGAAAATTGCAATCCATTTGCTAGAGACTCCTAAGTGTACTCCAGCACACTCCAGGGTAATGTTCTCTGCACTTGAGCTGTCTTTGTGCATATGGAGGTTTGAATGAATTGTAAGTTTTTTGAAATGATCAGTGCTAATTCTTGGTACTACAGGAAAGAGAATCTTGTAGAGCAGGTAAAGCTGTCACTAGAGGTGTGAACTATTCAGTATTTAAACATTAATTTTTCTCAGTTACTGCTGGGTGCAGAGGGTTGTTGGATTTGGTTTAGAGATAATTTGGTTGCTTGTACAAAAGATACGGGGTCCCGTGGTGTAAAGGAGAGCACGCTGGACTCTGAATCCCAAGGACCTGAGTTTGAGTGTCAGTGAGGATCGTCCCCTGGGCAAGTTAAATGCCTCCCTGCCATCCGATCCCGTCAGATCTCGGATGCTCAGCAGGGTCAGCCCCGGTTAGTACAGGGTGCTGTAGAAAGTCCTGAGGATTTCACTGTCACTGTCCGAGCTCACTTGGCCGTGGCAAATGGACCTTAGGACTTAAACGGTGAGGCCAGTTGTGTGCACGCTGTGCCTCACCTAAAAAATCCACTGCTCAGGCTGGAAGGGCACACCCAAGGGGGGAGAGCCCTTCCCAAGATCTTCGTTCGCGAAGTCTGGCCACACATATATACATACAAGAGATACCCAAATAAAAGCATCAAACTGATTTCCTATGAAATAGCAAACAGCAGTTAAATAGCAAAGACTATGCAATGGTAATAGTTTGTCTGACACACTACTGTAATGGTAATTGTAACAAAAAGATAACAACATTTAATCATAAAAATGCATGTATGTTAATTGTAGCTATTCAAGTATTGATAAACAGCTGTAATCTTAATTTCTAGGTTGTTTTTCCATGATTGAACAAAACAAAGGTTTATAATCTGTAAACATTTTAGGAACCAGAAATTTTATAGTTTGAAGTAAAAGCTATACCTGTTTTTCCATAATACCCTTTATTATCCATATATACATTTCTAATGAGTACAAGATATGCTGAACAGGAGAGAATGAAGAGAAAAAAAATCACTTCGTTGGAGCAAAAATGTAGTTCCTTAGGTCTTTTCTTTGTGTTTTTGTTCAATCAAAGAATAAAGATTAGAACTAGTAAATCAGCTTTGCAAATATAGATGTAAATAAATATGTAAAGACAGTAAATAAGAAATAGTTGACTTCTAAGATAACATAGAAATTAGACAAAATTTATATGCTTATATGTAAGTGTAGTAAGTCTTAGAACCTAGTTTATTAAAAATTTAATTACTTGGGGATTTTGCTAACCCTTCATTTGACCCTCTGAAAAATTAGAAGTATGAAACCTTTTCCCTGCTATGATGGTGGATTTTCACACCTGTGTTACATAATACAAAGTAATTTTTTAAGCTCAGTGAGAGAAAAAAAAAGTAAATTCTTTCAATTATCCTTCATAAAATTATTTTTCTGGTGTTCTTAGTGCTCAGACTGACAAACTAATATAAATCTGTTCATGTTCCTGGGGGACAGCATCCCCACATCTGGGGGGCAGGGGAAACCAAATAGAAAAAAAACTTAGAGAACTAAATGAAGTGAAAAATTCCAGAATGCATCTTAAGCATAATAAGCCAAAGATTTAGATATTTCATTTGTTTGACAATTGAAAGTTCATAAAATTGCCTGAGAGAGTGAGTAAAGCTTGAAAATTTAAATTTAAGAGAAAAACACTTAATTTGATGGGGCTTTGAAACGGATCACTAAAAACTAAGAGCAAAGAAAATGTTGAAGCAATCTTAACAGTAAAATTTGTTAGGCTGTCTTCCCATAAATGTATTTGAGGTTCAAGGAAGGTGGGAAAGGAAAATAAATGTAAGTTTTGAAAAGGAAGCTGAACAGCTCCATCTTTTCATTGAAATAATTGGAAATCCAGGCTCTACAAAGACGAGTTAGGACAGTTAAGCAGGTGTACACTCAAGCAGTCATTGGGAACTCACAATTGCAAAGCAAAAGCAGTTAATCAGCTGTTGTGTGGAGATGTCTGCCATTAGTTAACTATAGAGTTAGGCATGTGATTGATTGAAATAGTTTTATTAAATTATTTTGATTATAAATCCAAATCTGAATCTTTTTACAGAAGACACTATCTTCAGGACAAGGATATGTTTTCTGTAGTATTTAACAAACATGAAGGTCTGAAATTAAAGCTCAGCAGAATGACATCCATGTGTCCATTTTTGAAAATAAAAATCACATTTTGCATGGATATCACTGGCTTTCTTCTAATTCAAGTATTTAGGCAGTATGAAAAAGGAACTAAAACTAAGGCTAAATGTTTTAAATGGTTGAAATAATACTCATGGTGGCCTACTTTGAAAATTATTTTGATGACTTTCCCTCATTTGGTCTTTGCCTGAATAAATGCAGTAGAATAAGCTGATAAATAACAATCTAGTACAAACAATAGCTGGCTGATCTCAGAGTGGTAAATAATGCTACAAAACAGCTGTAATACAAATTGCAAGGAAATAAATTAGGAACAGGATGAGATTTATTTACTTTTCTGTGAGTATTCTTGCTTATGGGATATATACCTGACGTTAATGTTTTGCAACAGCCACCTTGTATTTCACGGAACCTTAATGTTTAGAGATGGTAAGTGTACTCATTTTAAGCTGTGAGAATTTCAAGACAGATGGATATACAGAAAACATCACTGATTTGCATTCTTTGAACACCATCTGGTTAAAAAAATACTAGCAGGACAAAAGTAGCATATGTTGCTTGGCTGGCCCTGTGTCTTGCTAGGAAACACATTAGACTGGCACAGTCCAGGGGATGCATACGCTCAATTTCAGGGACAGTGAAGATCTTCACAGGTGTGTGAAATTCTTACTGGCAGTGGAGGCAGCTATGGGAATATTTAAAAGTGCTGCTGAAATCCCAAGCAGCTATTGATCTCTGAAACTCACATGTGTGGAATGTATGATTTCTGAATTCTTCTTGCCAAAACTGAGTGCATCCACATTCCTGTTTAACTAACTGAAGGTCAATTTTTCTCACCTGTATTTGAAAGAAGGAAGAAGACTTTGTCTGAATTGGTAGAAGAAAAACGTGAGTTAGACTGTCTAAGGCAAACTTTTTTCTAGCTTACTTCTGCTCTCCACATCACGGAGTCTGCTTCCCTGACAAACCGGAACTGAAAACAAAAAGCAAAACATGTCCACGTGGGAAAAAGATGGATAAAGCTGGTGCTTCTACTGCCTGCTTCATTCCATGCTTTTTCCTCATCCTCTTAAAACTTTATGCAAAGCTCAAATCAGCACAGACATATTGCAGCCCCCACAGCACAGACATGGCTCAGTGCCCAATGCCTGGTGGCACAAAGTGAGGCGAAGTCGCCTTCTCCCTAACAGATCACTGGGAAATTCATGCCCAAAGGTAAACAAGTCTTAGCAAGGGTGTAGAACAAGTGTACTCATTTTAAGAGTCTCTCGCTAACTAGCGAGGCACTAACATCAACCTTTAGTAGGCACATTGGATTACTGAGGAGAGATGTGTGAGGTCAGCTCAAGACAACTATTTCATAAGAGTGTGATTTGATTAAGGCCAGGCTATGACTCAGCTAGAGGGGGCCAGGGATGGTCTGGAGAGTTTTGCCATTAATTTAAGTGGGAGCACAGTCTTATGCCAGCCTATAATCTTTATCACTTATAGTTTGTGATTTCATTATTAAAGCAAGCTGTTTGCTGAAGCTCAGAGGCAGAATTTTTATTGATTATTATATAGCTAGCACTTTATCTTGACTTCTTGTATAAATATAACCTTGTTTATTAGCTGTCAAGCAGCCATGAACTCAAGTATGTGAATAGCATTAGGAAAAAAATACATTTAACTTTTAAAAACCTAAATCCACTTCCTATGTAGAAATAAATTTGCTTTGAAGATTGTTAGTATTGAGTATATTAAGCTGTTTCATTTTTGTCAGGCTTTCACTTTACTACTTTTTTAACAAGATAAAATATCCATTGAAAGTACAATCATAATGAAATGACCCAATATAAATAGATGACTTTCATCATAATGCACTGTTTTTAGAAATGTTCATAATTTAAAAAATTATGTTTCTTGACTTCTTGCCAATTAAGTTTGGTCATCTATGGGCTGTGAATTTTAATGAGAAAGCTGAATGGTCTTTTGCAGATAAAATCTGTTGGCAGGAGCACAATCAAACAGGGGAAAGGTATAATCTCTTCTTTTTCCCTTATTTTTTTAAGTGCCATAAAAAAGATAAGAGAAAAAAAATTAAGTGGCAGGAGAAACAAAATAACTGTGCAGAAAGTGCTTTATAGCTTTATGTAGATTGAATATATTTAAAAAATCTTTGCTTACTAGCCCTTAAAATCAGCATGATAAGTTTAAAATATACAAGAGATGTTAAACACGCCCGTGAGAAAATTAAATTGAGAAGCAAACCTTAGCCAATAACTGTTACACTGTGATTATTCAGACAGCTCTAATGAACCTTTTCAGAAAAATTTTGTATGCAGAATCATAAGGAAAAAATTAAATAGGAGTGACATTAGATACTTCAGATGGGAAACTGTGGTCCATGCATCTACCTTTCAATGGACAAACCAGAATCCCCCTGGGGATTAGAATTAGATTAGCTAAATGCCTAACAGCTGTCTCACAGGCATGAGACTAGATAAAGCAACCAAGCTGTAAATCTGTGCAAACTGCATGAAAGACTACATAATGCAAATTGATTAGTTTAGGACTTGCATTAATGTGGTTGTGAATAAAAATAACCCACCAACAAATCCTCTCCTAATTTTAACAGCTACTGAAGAGAAAAACTTAACAGATGGATCATTATGAGGTATGAGTCTACAATGAATTTACATTGTGATCAAAGAAAAAACCTGAATTACTAATCCCTATGAAGAAAGAGTTCTAATCTCTCTGCAGAAAGACAAATATTTGAGGTTTTAATGTGGATTATTAGGTGGTTTTCATGGAATACCAATGCCCTCTGCATTTTTTTAAGAAATAGAAAATATGAATGCTTATTCATTTATAGTCATGGCTGAAATGTCTGATGTGGTACACATCTCAGTAAATAGATCATAAACCATTGAAATGTAACCTAAGGTAACTATTAGGACTGATTAGTTTTCTGCAGTTTCGAGGTTATAATATTTAAAATCAGTGTTCTTGCCATTCTTAATTTAACTATTTTAATTTCTTAAATCTACAGAATCTGTTTCATAATATTTCTTGTCTACTTAAAGTGGCATATCTTTTATTCAGTTGAATTTTATTATGGAAGAATAAATACCATGTAATGAGTGCTTTATTCGTAAGACATTTGCTAACTGTAAAATTTTATGTCATAATCAGTCAAGAGATAATAACCATGAGATGATGAAAATACAGTAAGATCAGTGACCTATATTTTTTTCTTTAAATGCTTTCCCTTCATATCATCTTACTCTTTATCTATGGACTGCTACATGAATATTAATGTAGATTTGTTCTGTTCTGTATACTGAAAGGAAGAGAAGTTTCATCAGATTATGGGGCTCTTGGCTTCAGTGAGACTAAAAGCAGCTTCCTTGTATAAAGCAGTGAGTTCTCAAAGGTTTGGAAGCCAGGTAGTATGCCTCTGTGATGTTTTTGAATGCATATAGATAGAAAACTATTCTACTTACTTTTAGAGTCAGAAAGAAGCCATATAGCCATAGTTTGCATTAAAGTAAAGCCCAAGGTAATAGGTGACATGTACTGAGTCAGGTGTTAATGGGCCTACATAGGTTCTGACTAGGTAAAGTACATGCAGAATAAATACGTGTACAGGCTTTCTCTACACTGTTCCCTAAGTGTCCACAGCCATGGAGTACATAGTGACCTAACTCTCCCACATGCACTGAGAATTCACCATCTAAGAGTTTCTCTGCTTTTATCCCTGAGACACCTGATATGTGTGTGATGTCTTTTTAATACAGGGCACTGTTGTAATAAAGTACTTGTAAAGCTAATCTGCTCTGTATATGATACTTAAATGCTCATTTGACCCGAATCAGATTTCCCTCAATGATAACTATAATCACCGGTCTATAGAGAGTCCTGCTCTCTCTATTCCAATATTTCATTTGTTTGATGTGAAGAAAACTACAAAGCTGTATTTCAACTGTCAAAATTTCTTTCAGTGCTTCTGTGACATAGGAAAAAACTGTTAATTTTGGATTGTAACTCATGAATGAAAAGAAGTTACAACCTTATTGAGGATGATAGTTAACATGCACCAAATCTTATTCTAACCTGTTCGTTTGATTATTGTGTACTGTAATGACCTTGAGGAAAAAAATGTAGTCTTCTGCTTCTTAGTGGAGTGTTTAAGCCATCAGTACATTAGGTAACAACTGGGTATGTGAAGTCTTGTTTGCTGCATTTTGGGGAGAAATGCAAGTAATTCAAGAATTTGGTACTAATTAATGAGGATAGCTCATGCAGGTAAAGCTGAATTTTGGCACAGAGTTCATACAGTTTGGCATTCATTGCAAAAAAAGCCAAAACCAACCAACAAAAAAAAAAAACAAAACCCCAAAACAAACAAACAAACAAACAAAAAAAAAAACCAAAAAAAAACCACAAAAAAACCCAAAAAACACAACACCAAAAAAAGCCCAAAACCAAAACAATCCCAAAAAACAAACCAAACCCATAAAGTGCTGTAGCCTTTTGCAGTTTTACCTTACTTGACTGTAGCAGTGAATTACACAGGTAGATATAGCTCATAGATTATTTCCACCCCCACCTTTCCTAAGTCAGTGGTCTTTTTTCCCTGTTCACAGAAGCTGTCTGTCTGTTACAGCTGTATATCATCACTGCTTTCTTCCTCGTTAAGCTTGTTGATCAAGCTATAGGAAAGTAATAGAAAACTACAGGAAACATAATCCCATTGCAGCTGCCCATGTCCTGAGCCTATAAGGCATTCAGGACATGTTACAAAGAAATTGAAAGTGGACTTACAGGAAGTTATTTCCTAATACAAGGCCCCTTTACATCAGTCCTTCTTTCAAGGGCATGTTGATGGGTCCCAGCAGCAGACTGAGATTTATAAGTGATAGGAGGTATCTCATCCCTAGCAAAGGAAGCTAAGGGAAAAAGGAACATCTAATGTCATCACTAAGTATTTCACTAGTGAATGAATGCATTTGTACTCTTATTAGGTCTCTTATCGTGCTGAAGTCTACTGTGACTTGGTATTGGGGAATCAATCAAGGTATCACTTGGGAAAATCTGGAGAAAAACACAGATATGTGTATGCACTGCTTTTTAAAGTTCTTGTTTGCTTAACCCAATACTATAAAAACCCCCAAATACTTTAATGATAAGCATAGTGCTGCAGTGAAAAAGTGTGCTAAATGACAAATGAAAAAGTAAAGTTTGTCCTTTGCTGAAAGTGAAGGACATGGAAAGGGATTATTCAGCCATTGTACTGGCCGCTCTTGCCGTGTGCCATCGGGTCTGCCATTGTGGCAAAGTTTGAGAGGATGGTCTGATGAATGCCAGCTCTGGTACCTGTCTCCTATCTTGTTAAAGGTAGTGGTATTCTAGCGTTGACTTCAAAGGCTGATGAGTTAAATACCAGACACACCCTACTGAGCAAAGGAATCTTGGTGAAAGAGGGCAGCATGAAAGGGGTTCCTGCTGGTTGCTTGATACATTCATTCTATACATGCTGACTGCTTAGAACAGCAGTTTCTGTGCCTCAGATGCTTGTTAGCTAACTGCTTACACTCGCAAGTCACACATACCTTAAAGTGACAATTTATGGTCAAAGAAATAATATTTACAGAGCCTCTGAGATTCCTCCCATCCATGTGTAGCTTTCTGTTCTCTGTTAGGATGACTGTGAATTCACCTCTGGGAGTTGTCTTCTGTATCTGAATATTAAAGCAGATAAACCTTTTAGGAGTGATGCTGAAGTTATGAAAGAATGATTGTGTGAAAGACATTGATAGGAAAAGGAGAATGTGACTAAATGAAAGGTTCTGTTCTGCAAATCTGTTTATCAAAACACATGTCAAATGGTGATAGATCAGAAAAATTGATGTACTGGGATATATTGAAATATAATAGCTTTGACATTGTTTCCTTGTGCATGCCTATCTGTAATACCAGGTAAATTGCACAGATAAAACTCACATACTGTTTTTTATGACCAACAAGTTTATGTCCCCTCCCCCTTAGTAAATAACTTAATTGTTTGAAACAATCCAATGAAATAAGTCACAATTGAGGTGACATGATTCTGCAAGGAATGCTGGGATGTTTGAATTTTTGATTTCTGAGATTTCAGACAGATTAACTTCACTTGTATCTTGCTTTACTTGCCTATATTTAATTTATTCTCTTCTACAGATACTGCGACTTCCCAATATGCTCTTGATTATTTTTTTCCCAAGCTGGTGGTTTTGCATTTTTTTTTTTTTTTTTTCCAGAACAGAAGTTATAAATACTACTGATTGGATTTACAGGGGGGGGGGGGGGGAAACCCACAAAATCATAATGAAATGTAATTGTTGCTTCCACTGCCTTTTTTTTTTTTTTTTTGGTTGGTTGGTGTTTTTTTAATCTTGAATGCTGAATCAGCATTTTGCTTCATTGCAGCCAAAGAACAGACTATAAAATTAAAGGAATTTGTGTGTTCAAGCTTCCTGTTTCCTTCTGCATGAAGTACAACTTCCACATGAGGTTCTCTCGCAGGAGAGAAACCCCTGGAAGAGTGGGGGTTTGTGACAGGTTAGCATTACGTTTTATGACTTTATGATTTCACTTATATGGAAGCCTTACTATGGACTTTCATTGACTATCTGATCCAGTCTTTATTTTTAGAACAGTCTGGGTTAGAAGGGACCTTCAAAATTCATAGCCCAAATAATGAGGATCAAAGTCTAGTAGTTCTGGACCAAGGTTATCTTTAAGCTAAAAAAGTTCCATAAAGGCTATACCATGTGTCTAAATTAAGGATACCTACAAGTGACTTACTTACATGTGGCTTAACTATTTTGTGATTCCAAGCAGTCAGATATTCCCCAGGATGGTTTATTTCAGTCACTGTCTTTGCTAGGGGTGCAACATTGTGTAGTGTAGAGAGAACTGTCAGTGCTGTAAAATAATACGGAAAGCAAATCACAGCCATGATGCAGTAAAGCTTGCAGATACAAGTATTTCATAGTGAGCAAATCCAGAGGTAGCCAAATTTAGAAGCTTTACTGCAAGATGAATTGTCTCGGGAATTAGACAAAGCCAAGAACGCTCAAGTAAATTAATCACAATATCTTGAGTTGATACAGCTGTAAGAATGAAAGCGTCTTGTGTATTCTGTGGTGGCCGGAAACAGAGCAAATCTGGGCCACAATTGGAAAATGTCTTCCTCTTCTCTAAAAAATTAATTTTATCAATTTGTAATGCACCCTTCATCATACTTCATATGGCGATATAAAGATTTTTTTTTTTGAAAATGTGGCTGGTGAAATATAAGATTCATAAACTTCTGAAATTATTCATTTTCTTATAAAGGTCTACCTTGACTAAAATGCTAAGATTTTTTGAAGTAGTAATTTGTTTTGACACTAAAATGTTGAAAAGTTTTATTTAGAACAAGTAGATTTTGCATGGCATTTAATGAAGTGATTAAAGATGCTGCCTATATCTGCTGTTACTGGAAGGGAAAAATAAAAGGTATAAATAAAACCCTCCTCCTAAAAGAGCTTTGAACTCCCAGCCTTCAGTGTGTGTGTATTTTGTTTATTAGGCTATACAATTAAACACATAAACAAGTGTGAAGATTTTGGAATATTAATTTTGCCACTGGAGGGAGCCCATATTACATAAATGCTGTAGGGGGAAAAAAAAAAAAAAAGGAATTATAATTTTTAAAAGGAAAATACAAAGTGCTTTTGCAATATAATAATTTTTTTTCTAGTGTTGACTTTGCATGTATATAGGATTTTATCATACTTATTACACTGTTCATTTTTACTACTTCCACATAATATGGAAATTAAAAGTCAAAAATCAGAAAAACAGTTGCATGCTTTCAATATAATTTTTTCCAAAAGGAGATTGTTTGGAAGAAAACTAATTACTACCTTAGTTTTAGGACTGGATTAAACAGGTACAGAACCAGACCGCTAGATCAATGCAGCTCCAGAGTTGGCAGTGTCTTTGACTTGTGTTTGAAGTCTCTGACTAGCATTAAGTTTCATTTTTCATAAAAATAATTATCTTCTAATCTAAATGGACTTACTAGTATGATTTTTCATCTTTTGAGACCTCTGACTTTTTAAATATGATCTTGAGTTAATCTGTTCTAAAGCAGGGTTCAAATGTCTAGAAAAGTTACCAGTGTAATGCTGTTTGTCATCATCTTATAATAACCAGTCGACAGGCAAAAAGCTATTAAAGCTTTCTTCTCCCTTGAGGGTTATTTGATTTGTCATTCTCCATTTTTGCAGGCTGTGTACTCAAACCAATTTGTGATAACACCACCAGAAAGCTAAATTCAGTAAAGAGTTCATGCTGACATTGTTATTCCACACAAGAGGCCCAGCAGGGTAAGATAGCTCTATAATTCAGATAACATGGTGAAATGAGATCTTGTATCGCAAAGTCTTTGGTGGATCCAGAAACATAAACATCTCCTCCTTTTATATAAATTAGAAGAAGATGTGAGTTTGTACTGAAGTTGCATCTGCTATTTTTGTTTAACCTTTTTTAAAGAAAATTCAGTTGAACTGAGGTCTAGGGAAATGGCTGATTTACAAGATGTTCACTCAACACATATCTTAAGAATTTAGATTTACTTTGGTAGGTAGTTTTTATTTCAAATATTTGAAGTAGGTCAGAAGAAAAACATGCAGTGAGCTATATTTATCACAGGGGATAATTTAAAAATAAATTGCATAAGCCTGAAAAAGTTTTAAGTTTCCATAATTAAATTGATATTGATTTGTTGAATATTTTAAAGAACTATTTTTTGAGAACATGGGTCAGCTCTGAATAGCCTTGCTTTCAGCAGTGAAATCACAGAGAGTAATAATAGTTTATGGTAGAAAAGTTAATTTCCTACCTATTTTGCAACATCTTAGTTAAAAAATTTTGTGTTTTCAATTAATTATACAGCATTTTTCATCCTTATATTTGAAATGAAATATTTCTGCACAATTTTTTCTTATTTTTATGTAAAGGAAACACAGCCTTGCTAGAATTGAGGTCTGTGGTTTTGCAGGTGTGTATTGCACATTGGTATCTGAATTGAGCTTGCATATTATACTTTTTTGAATGTAATTAAAAAAACTCTGTATTTACATGAAAGAAAATGTAGGAAAACAAAGGTAATGAAAATGACAGTAGAATTTAGGGTATTGAAGAGATTATCTTGTCAAACCACATTGAACTGAGGTCAGAGATATGTTTTAGATACTATCATTCTGTATTGTCAAATCTGAGATTTTTTTCTTGAAAAGTTTTTTCTGACAAGTCATAGGCAAATAATTCCATTCTTGATAGTTCATTCTGAAAGACATGCACTGAGATGAATACCTGCAAACTTTAATGAAGAAATTTGACAAAGTAAGAGATAAAGAAAAGTAAACTGTACCTTCATTAAAAACAAATGAAGTTAGTATAAGTATTGACATGGAGAGTATCTGAATGTTTCATTGGTTTTAAGATAAACAATGGCTTGAAAGTGTTCTGTTTGCACAGTTAGAAGCCTTGCTGCTTAGAATGTGCTATTAAACACAAAGGAATTCCATTTCAAATAGCTTTTTGACCTCTTCTTCCTATCAGGAACATTCATCCTCAGAACAGCTCTTCAATGAAATTTAAAGTGAAGTAAATAGAGTATTTGGCTTCTGTAGAGTTCTTTTGATGAAGGCATTTCAAGCAATTCAACCAAAGAGGTTTTTGTTCATTAGGACCAAGTAGAGAATCTGAGTTGTAAAGCTGAAGAAAGCCCAAATCAAAAGTAGTATTTCCAAAATCCTAATCCAGCTTAATTCATTAGTCTGCTTATCTTGGTCACCATCTCTGCATCCTCACATACTGTGGAAAATCACAAGTTAAACCTGCTTAAGGCTACTAGGGCTTTATATCTCTAAAAACTCATTCCTTTTATTACAGCAAGTCATGTCACTCCTCCATGTCAATAGTGCTTTTAGTCTTCCTTCCTTACTGGATGTATAGAAAATCAGTACTGGCAGTATTTTCAGTATTGTTTATATCAATGCTTCACAAGTATTTTATCAAAATATCAGTTCCAAATTGAAAAAAATGGATGAAATAGGAAAAAGTAGATGGTGTACCAGAAGTGGTCATTTTTTCAGGTAGGAGATACATGAGAGGGCCCCAAATTAGGTGTTCCAGAGGATTTTCCTGATTGAGCTAATGACTATTCTCCAGAAACTTGGTGTAAAAGTCTTTCTGTAATTTGTAGAATAACTTTCAGGGTAGAGCATGAAAAAGAATTACCCATGACAATTCAAAAGAAAGCTCATATCAAAAGTTTATTTCTAATGCATAAAGTGTTTAAAAAAACTAAATCTTGCTTAACTCCTCATGTGGTTGACAAACTGAGCTTTCATCTTCTGGGCAGAAAAACTGGGGGGGAAAAAATCAAACAGATTGAAGAAACTTTTCCTTGCAGAGAAACAGAAAAGGAAAAGACTGTAGGGACTGTATATCCCCAATACCATGTAATCACAGTAAATACCTGTTAATTAATTAAGTCTCTTAAATAGAAAGACTCTTTCAAATTTTTTTCTTATCCCAAAAGAAATTCACTTTCATATTTGTCTTTACAGTTGATACATCCTTGAGAAATTGTGATCTCTCATATATTGCAAACAGTCAAAGAGTTTTCAATAGTTTCCTATGTACCAACTATTAGTACTTTGATCTAAGCCCACGCATCTTTTGCTGGTCCCAAACACTCTTTGAAGATAAAGGAAAGATATCCGTCCCTTGTGCTCCAGATAGTTCTGTTTCGTTTTTGTTTCTGTTGTCTGCAGTTTGTGAGTATAATTACAGCATTAAAAAGACAAAGTGCCAGACATTTATAATTTGAAACATGGGAAATTTATTTGTAGCAACAAATGTTGCAAAATCAATTAGGTTCTTTAAAAAATTACAAACTCACCCAGATTTTCTTATTAAAACTAAGAATTTATGCATCTATCCTAGCAATTAATTAATTTACTCTTGAGCACAGACAAAACAAGGTTGAGGTTGGCTGCACAAGAGGAAAGGAATGCATTTTTCAAAATTTCACCACTATCTATACTTCAATGACTTTATGAACCTTAGACATCTGCAAGGTCTGAGGGTCTCTGTTGCCGAGATATAAGACACTTCTTTTTTTTTTTTTTTCCCCTCCAAAAGTATTGTGCCCCACACAAGAGATAACAAGTGCACATAAAGGCTTTTGGTGCATTGTGAATTGCAACACTTTTTATGTCACATAAAATTCAGATTTGAGCCCAGTATGTTTTTTGCACCTTTTTTTTTTTAAAACATTTAGAATAGCTAGTTACAGAAAAAGTATAAATTACTTACCCTAATTTGAATCTAATATGTATTTCTTTAAAAATTACTTAGGCCCTGTACTAAGTGATGTGCTGTGGCAAGAAGATCCCAAAGAGAAATTTTAAATAGAGGAGAATGCATTGCTTTGTTTGGGAGGACATCTAAATGGCCTGAGAGCATTTAGTAGACTATGTAAGTGGCAGGAAATTTTCTTGAAATTATGGAAAGATACTTTGGTTTTGTTGCTGGTTGTATCACTGAATCATAAATGGGCAGGTCAGAATCTCTTTGTGTCTGAGTTTTGTAAAATTATTATAAATATCTCATTCACAGATTAAGCTAATATTTGGAAATGTATTGAAGTGTTTAACTGAACTGTTTCTAAAAATAGAAAGCATTAAAATAAACTATGTGAAAATGTAGCTGTTTAAGATAGTGTTGAGAATGTGTTGATTTGTGTTTTAACTTGCAAGAGAGGGAAAAAGTAAACAAAGGTTATGTAAGAAAAGAACAAAATGGAAATACAAATTATGCAGCCATCTGCAGAACATATTTTAATGACATATTTTTACAAGCTGGCCTTATTAAGTGACAGGGAACGTCTGTGTCTTTGGTATTTAGATCATTGAACACAACAAAGCCAGTGTTGCTTAGAGGTTTAGGAAGCTATATGAGCTTTGTGACAATGAAGTAAGTATTATATAAAGGAAATTATTATGGCTTTCTATTTTAAAGAACACAAATTAAAGTGTGAAATTAAGGTGTTAGATATCTAACTTCATGGAAATAAGCCGTTTTCAAAACAGTAATAAGATAATAGAACCTTTTAAGCTCATGAGTCTTTAAAAGGACTGCGGTATAAATGACAGCTATATGATGTGCTTATTAGCAATCTAACAGAGCCTTTCTCTGCCTTCAAGAATTATCTGTTTATTTTTTTATCTGACACTGCAATACAGATAATTTTTAATAATAATGATAAAAGTCTCTTTCCTTAGGTCTTTACAAAAAGCACCAAAGATCACTATGTAGACATCAAAGCAAAAATGGTTTTAGTTGGTTGGAGCCTGGTAATAATAACACGAGGGTTGTGCGTTCGTCCCTGTATGAGCGATTCACTTAAGAGTTGGACAAGATGATCCTTGGGGGTCCTTTCCAACTCAGAATATATCTGTGAATTTATCACTGAATAACCCTGTCTCTCAGTGACTGAGGCCACCACCTCATCCCTTCACAGAGTAGGGTTCTGTAGTTTGCTATAAACTGTACAAAGATAATGCAGAAGGATAGGGGCAGAAATCAAGCTGGCCTTTTGTCCACAGACTCACTGAAAATGTATTTTTCACCAAACAGCACTTAACTTTTGGTTTAATTAATTAGGCAATAAAAATATTTTTTATGGCTAGAAAGTGTTGATATTGCTAATTTAGAGTGCATGATTTAATTATGTGGCTACTCTAAAGCACTTACTGTATCAACCAGGATACTAAGAACTGGGTTTTATGATGTTTTTAGAATGTCTACTCAGGTTGGAAACTTCATTTAGATTACAGCACTTGCTGATCTGGGTCCCACTCGAACGAGACCATTACACAGAGTGTAGCAAATGGTTTGACCTTCCTTTTGCACATCTACTTCAGCTAGATACTGTGTACTAATATCAGGTTTTGTGCAGTCCTGTGCTGTTCTGGGTCAGGGGATTGACTTGACAGAAAATGAACAGCTCTTTTGTGGTTTGCAGGTTTATAAATTCGCCATTCCATCTTGGTAATAGATGTGATGAATACAAGCGGCAGAGTAAGGGAAGCAGCAGGGGTTAGTACTGAGAGAGGAGATTAGGAAATAGGAATGTGAGATTGCCTCCTTTTACAGAAATACAGGTTGTTGGAGTGACTGCTTTGCATAGAACCAGAGCAGAGAGGGCAAGTACAGAAAGTTAAAGAAAGTGCAGAGTTTCTGTGTGGAAAAACTGTTAGTTTATTTTCCCCTTAACATTTATTGAAAAGAACTAAAGCAATTAATGGTAAAGTGGGGTTTCTTTCACTGCAAAAACAGTCTATTTGTAGCAAAATTGAAAAAAGCTTTACCAAAACTGAACCAACATTACAACACACACATTTGAGCTTTCTTCACTTCAAACAGTTCAAACAGCCTCCTTTTTAAGAATCATGAGATTTATTCTTCTGGAGGCAGCAATATAATTTTCTGTAGTTTCTCTGTATGTTTAGACTGTCCACATGATTAAACTTTGGTGGCTTTCCTCAGAATAAGGGTCCTTTCATGAAATTCCCCATTACTCCCTCAAGTCTTTGCTATTAAAAACACACAGTAGAAAGCTGAAGTGTTTGCAGCCAGCAGTGTAGTAACTGTGAGGTCCTTTGGCATCCACTGTAGGCAGGAGTTCATAATTCCTGTCCTCCAGCATGGGGTGATTTAGTGCTCTACTACCAGCAGTAGTAACAATAAGAAATCTTCAAGAAAAGCCCTGCTGTGTCACAGCCATGACTCTTGAGATGTCAGGAGGATACATGTACTAATGCGCTTGATTTACCTAAGTAGCAACAGAATGAAGAAACATTACAAATGTGACAAGAACAAAACCACAAAATATGACATTTTTTAAAATGCAAAAGAAAATTGTCTGCATTAAGAAGCATCAGAGGATTTAAAAGCGATTCAATGTCTTTTCCGATAGCCCTGTCTTTTCAGTGTTGTATCGTTAAGCAGTAAATAATGGGATTTTTGCAGGAAAGACATCTTACACTCTCAGATCAGTGTCATAAATCTAACCATATGGATTAGGAAGTCACCCTTATCTATTTACAGTCTAATCTGCTGATGATAATGTGTTCTGTTGTCATTTCTTAAATATTGTAGGAGACGAAGAATTCATCAGTCATTTCCAGATTACCTTCAATAAGGTTTCAGAATGCTTTTTTAATGAGGTTTATTTTTAATAGAAAATTGTGTACAAGTGTCTGACATGGGTGATGAAAGTCCAATGAAGAAAAACACTTAACACAGCCGTTGTAACAAGAGCCTACTTACTATCAATTACACCTTATTCCTCATGTTTAGTCCTTAGTCTTCACATATCAGAAAAATATACATCTGGAATTTCTGCATATCAACAGAAGCATTCTCATCTGAATAATTAAGAGTTATTGATAATGAATTCAAATATCAAATATAGGCAAATAATCATATTAACCTGCTTGAAAAATACGAGTGCTTAAATGGCTTATGGATATGACTTCTTGGCAATAAATGCTGTTAATATTTTGCATAACTTTTGATCTTGTACAACTTTCTTTCAAATATTTTAAAGTGATTAATGCCTCACATGTGTGATTGTACCTTGATGTTTCTGCTGCAGTTGATTTTTCACTGGTTGCTACATCGTAAACTTTGAATCGTTCCACTGCCATACAGTGCTTTTTTAATAGAGTGAATCAATAGTACAATACATTTGGGGAATTAACCCTTTATAATGAATCTGAACAGTTTGAAAACAGACTAGAAGAGGAGAAGATTGTGTTCCTTTTAGTAATTTTTATTCATTTCCTTTGTAGGTAAAGTATGTTGAGGGTGTGAAATCCTGTTTTACCTGACGAGTTGCATGAAAGAATGGTTTATTAGGCTTGGTACTTTTTAGCACTTGCTGTGATTGTCACAAAGTTACTGATATAAAACAAAATTAAAAAAAAAAAAAAGACCAATTTTTCTTATAAAAATATGGACTTTTTATATTAAAACAGTGCTGCATTACAGTAATAGCTTGAAGCATTTTTCAGTGTCGAAGGTAAAATCTGAGATATCTCTCTCTAACAAATAAATTCTATATAATAACTATATAGCATTAATTTCTGTAATGGTGTTGTGACTAACTCGTCAAGATTCTTGAGTATTAAATAAGAGTAAAAAGCAGGCCCCTTTCCTTTCAACTTTGTTCTATGTTGATACATGTTTTTCAATAAATACTTGATATATTAACTGTGACAACAACAATAGCTGCAAAGGTAGCAGAGAGTTAAGAATATAAACACAAAAGATAGCAGTGAATTGATCCCATATGTTTCCTCATGAGTATACATTCTGTCACTTAGATAACTCTACATTCAGTCAGTTATAATTTATAAAAATAAACTATTTGATGTCAAAAAGACTGTATTAATTGAAGTGATAGGGCTTGGCACACAGCAAAATGTGGGGTTTTATTATATCTCTGATTTCTTTTAAAATCAGCTAATGAGCATATTATCTCATCAGATGACTGTCTTGTTAGTGTCACTTTTCATGAGCCAAATGTGAAGGTTTTGACATGTTTTAAAACTGATATATTTGTATGTAAAAGGAAAGAAAGGGAAAAAAATCTCCCAGAGAGAATGAAAACCTGACACCCCAATTTTCAGAGTATATCAGTATATTGATGCCCTACCTAAATGCAGTTGGGAATGGTAGCATAGATGACTGCACAGAGGATTAGTTTCTTAATTATTTTTTTTTATTTAAAGGGAGGTAGACAAAAGTGAGGGCGTTTTGACATTGTGAGATTGGGTTTTGTGCTCTGTTTTGAAGAGTATGATGTTTACCTTACTATATGCAAAATAACATTGTTTGTGTCATTATATTTACTTCCTCTGAAAATAATTAAGTATATAAATAATTACATACATACATAAATGTAGTAGCTGTTTGGAAATATCCAGATCTAAACATCACTGAAGAATTCACTCTTCTTTCTTTGTGGTGCTTTGGAGACAAAGAAGCTCACACTAACATATCAATAAAGTCTGCATCCTAGCGTTATCACTTTAACTTCTCTCATTTGTCTCTCTTCATCTACTGTTTGTTTACATTCATAAAAATAAATGTGTTGGCAGAATATAAAAGTTTGCTGAGAGTTGAATTCACCATTCATAATCAGCACATCTGTTAATAGCTAGATAAGATATAGTAGCCAGCTATAGAACTTTTATGGACTTCCTGGAAGATAGTTGTATGTGGTTTACTTTCTCATATAAGCATGTTTGATGCAATAACAGAACCTCAGGAATTTATCTAACCTCAGACAGTGTCAGAAGGCTGTTTTCCAGGCCGACCTGCAGAACTGAGAGTTTGGATTTGGAATGGACATGTAGCGTAACCTCTTGTACTCAGACTGAAGGAACTATAACAAGACTCTCTGTTTCAGGAGCTCACTATGCTGTTCTTAAGAACCTATGGCTAAGTAGATTCCTGTACTTTACCTTCTTTCGGTTTTTAATTGCTGTAATCATTAGAAAGATTTTTCTGGTATTTGTCCTAGGCATTTTTGCCATATACTTAAATGATGATTCTTCTCCTGCTTCTGTAGACTAACATGGGAAAATGTCTCTGACATGAGGAAAGAGCTGATGACAGTTCTCTTAAGATTTTATGATGAGGAGATAAACGGCCATGTGTTTTCAAAATAATTTGATTGTTTGCAAATTCTAAAAATCCCAATTCCTTGAACTTTTACCAGGACATCTCTTGCAGCTCCATTATTTGGACAAAGAAGTCTATCAGTAACAAAATTTGACAAATTTCGTTCCAGTCATCGTGAATTGCGTGCCCATTAATAAATCCAAAAATAATGTTTGCCTTTTTGGAGCAGCGTTGCATTACTGATTTGCATTCATACACTGCTCACTGTGAAACTGCAGTAACTACCAATTTTTTCCCATTTGGTACTTGAGCATTTGTCTTCTCTAGATTTGCTGCTCTCTTTAGCCAGACTTTTGGTGAATGGTTTGTTGCTTCCAGGACACGTCTTCAGCTTGCCAAAATAATTCAAAATTTTGATCTTTTCCTCCAGTTTCTCCTGTTTTGGAGCTACTGACATTGTGAATGTATCTATTTTCTTGTTTCCCAGTGGGAGCTGTTTTGAGACACCTTTTGTATACGGCTGTTGGACACTGGTAATTAGATTTTTGGTGTAATTTCATTTTTCAGCTTTTGCCTTTGTCTCCTCTAAGTGGCCTGCATACCTAATTTCTTTACCTTGAATACACTTCTGGTGGAGGACACTGAAGTCTCACTGAAGTTTCTGATCAAATGCCACAATATTCATTTAACTGTTAGCTATTAGAGGCAGAGAAGCTTGATACCCCAAACTAATGCTGATAAAAGTCATTCAGTACCACTGCCTCTGCCTCCCTTGTACATATCATGTGTAATCTTTTGCACATCTTGCTGATGCAGTTGTCAGGCATTCTGCTTTCATGGTAGTGCTAAAAGGTATTTTCACTGAATTAACATCTCGCAGATCAAAGCTTTAATACTAGCAGAGGTTCTTCATAATGGGCTGCAATCACTTTATACCATTAGTAGACATCTTGAACTCCCTCAGGATTTGCCTTTCAGCTTTGGGTTATGAATCAAGTTTCACTTTCAGATGGAGTTTTTTCCTTGGTGGTCGAAGTGATGGTTAACATGCTTATGTCCTGCAATTTGCTTTTGGCATTGGTATCTATTGTGTAAGAACTCCTTCATGAATTAATTATAAACCCGGAGAACTAATCTTAAGAGCAATCTACATTCAACTTTTATTATTTTTGTATCTGAGGAAGGAACAATGACATTTAATTAACATTTTAGGGAAAGTTGTTGACTTGAACCATTACATTAGTTTCATAATGTTGGCACCCAAAAAGCATTTGCTAAATTCTTGAAGTGGAACTAGTGTTCCATTTTGATGGCACAATAAAGGGACCAGAGTTGTAATATATAAAGTTGGATGTCATAGGGGTCAAAAGGCAGAAAAAATAAAATTTTGTCATATTCTTTTATATTGCTTTAATTGGGATGTTTTGTTAAAGTGGTAGACAGAAAAAAAGTTTAAATGGTGTCTTGGAATACATGTCAGAAGGTTGTTGGTAATCACAGGTGAATAAGATTCAGATCTACTTATTTGTCTGCAGGTTTCTTCGACCAAGGAAGTGCAATAAAAGATGTGTTCACTCAATATTGAAAGAGATGTATTTGTCGGTTTTTGTCTATTTTGTCTGCAATTTTGCAATATGGGGTATACAGAAGATATACAGGGTGATAACTGGATGTGATTTTTTTTGTTTGTTTTTCTTTTTCTTTTCTTCTCTTCTCTTTTAACCTGTAAATGTATTTTTCCCAATATTTACCACTTGAGATAAAAGATCTTTTTTCATTGAAATTTCAAAAAAGTAGTTTCAGCAGCAATGATTCTGATTCCCTGGCAGCTAGAGACAGGCAGCTGCCAGTTCCCCACCCCTCCAGCTGCCTCTAGAGCTGGGCCGGGTTTAGGAGAGGTGTGGTGCCGTGGTTGAGAGAGGCAACCAACCACGATAGCTTTGCAAAAGCCTTCTGTGGTTTTGGAAAGCTGCAGAAGAGCATTTCATTCTAAGACTAGCTTTTACAGCTTGAAAAAGTCTGACTAAAAGAGAATGTTCACCAAGTTTTTGTTCTATTTTATATTTGTTGCTAAGAATCTCATTGCTAAGCTGGGTGTGACATTCAGAATGCAGAAAGGAACAAAATATTAATTAACAGTAGAGATAGCTCTGCTGCAAGCAACCTTGGAGCTTTCTAAATGAGTATTTTCTGTAAACAGCCATAAAAGGCAATCAGATCTACAGCTGGGGGGGACTGTTGGCCTGGAGTGATTATGTGTTCTTTAGTGGAGAACACACCACATATTTGGTTCTTGAGCATTTTTCTTTTCAGTGGAGGAGATAATAAAAAGAACTGTATGCTTGTACCTTGATTGTGACTAGAAATGAGAGTATGGGATCAGCACAAAGGTAGTTGTGTGAAACAGGTTCAGAAAATGGGAAGGTGGAAGACACGAGTTGTCATTCAGATGTTATTTTGTTGGGGATGTCTCTCATTTTGGAACTGGGGTCAGCTGAGAAGCCATAGAGTTTGCGGAAGTGTTAGGTGAAGGAGACTAAAGAAGTCAAGGCTGGCATGGATTTTGCTGTTAAAGTTTGGATAATGCCATTTCTGTGTATATGTGTAAACTGTTCTTTGTAGTTTTATTATTGTTACAACATCATCGTCCCTCAGAAAACTTTCTTCTTTCCCCTGCCTTCCTGGCTGTGACGCTTCAGCTCCATTCTGTTCATGAATTGCTGTTGAATAGATCTGTGATATGACTTTTCCAAATCTCTCTTTACAACCAGAAAGCTCATTGTCTGGAAAATTCCAGTCCACTATAGCTACCTCTGCTTCCCTGGCATGTCTCTTCCATTCACAGTCTGTCATTCACCTCATCTTTCCAACATTTCCTGATGCAGATGTTAAATGTGGAAATAAAAAAAAGTCTGTAAGGAATGGAAAAATTCTAATTAGGAAATAAAAACTGGCAGTGGGAGATGAGTGAGCAGAAGAAGGAGTGATTTCTGGGAACCTTCTCACACCTCTGCTCCTTAGCAGGTTTCACCCCAACATCATTTTACTATCTTTTTTGCTGGTTCATTTGGAGAAACACTGCTGAGATCCAGGTAAGCAGAGGATATAAAACCATCGAAGGTCAAAAATCACTGGCATAAGAGGTTTGGAGCTAAGAAGGCAACATCAAATGATAGAAATAATTGGGTAGTTTCTCTTTAGAAAATGAAGCCCTTCTCTCTGTTTAAAAATTGCAAGAGCCCTCTACCTGAAAATATTTGTCTGGCTGTCTGGAATTTATAGGCTGTAGTTCATTAGCTATTGAGACCAAGATGAACACTGACATTTTAATGAAATGGTTTTTAAAGGTATATTTTATTTTAATGCATTTCCTAAGCATGAAAGAAAATGCCTTAATAAGCAAATATAGTAGTAGATCGATATGTGTTCTGTTGTATCGTGTTAAATACTGAACTAAAATTAAGTCTTCAAAGTTCAAAAAAGAAATATATAAGCCTCAATGTGACCTTAAATATGACACTGCCATCAGTGCCTTTATGATAAATTACAAAAAGCAATAATCTGTCTCCATAATCAGATATGGCTGCAATATCTGTGGAGTTACATTTCTGCTTATGCAGAGGGCTCCATTCAGTTCATTAAAAAAGTGGATTTAAAAGCAAAATGCAATCTGTTAAGATGCAAGACCTGGCAAGTTTTGTGTTTCTTCACTAGTATAAAATCTGAACTGCTTTAGTTGTTGATGGAATTGAACTTTTCCCTAGATGTCTGTGATATTACTTTTTCAAGAGGCACTAAAATCTGGCAGGCAGATAAAAGAGGAAAATGTTTTTAAATATTTTACTTTAAAGTACAAACGTGTGTGTGTTGATGTGTTAAATGGATGCCTGTGTGTTGTTAACTACCAGAGTTGGCAAGTACCCATCTCTGTGAGTTTCATGTTTTTAACCAGGTTTTTAAGTTTACGAATTAGTTACAGAAGGGAAGAGTGGGCATCTGCAGAGGAAACCAGAGCTGTCTCTGGTCTCAATCTGAGGACAAACCTGGGAGACATTGTTGCACCCGAGAATGCTTTCATTTGTCTAAGGAAGAAGCCAGATGAGTCTCCTGGTAAATAAATAAGACCATAGTCATTAGGATAGTAAGGACAGCAGATATGCTGTATAAATCTGACAGAGTGTGCGAGGGTTCTAGATGTGAGTCAGACACAGCTGCTGAAATTGGGGGTTACCCTGGCAGATCTGTTCTGTGGGAACAGACAAAGAAGAAGGGTCAGTTCAAAATCTAAAATTATACATATTTTTATTATTATGTTTCCATTTTTATTGAAGTTGGTAAAAAGACTAATTTTATCTTGATGTCTTTGACTGAAACAAAACCTTCGGATCACATCTGTTAAAATGCATGAGGTATCTGCTACTGCAGAGCTCTGATCTGCTTTTCTTTTAATTAATTTTTAAGAAGTAGTAATGATTTTATTTCTGCTTTGATTTGCTACAGGAACTTAATAACAATTTGATATTGGAAGGTTTTGAACAAGTTTATGTCAGATCACACAACACTTTAAAATTTGGATTTGTATTTTTTATTAATTGCATGTTATATGGAAAAAAAAATCTTTTTGAAAAAAGAGTGCTCCTTTTTGTTCAGACTAGGACTTAATATTAGTAATTAATTTATGAAGTACAGACTGGCCTGAATTCTTTTTTCCTTTGGTTTTAATGTTACTCACGATGGATAATAAGCAAACCTGTGTTGCTGTTGAAAATTTGAAGTACTTAATTATAGAAGTAGTCATCTTCCTGTTTTAAAATGGCACCTTGGATTTTTGGACAATACTGATGAATAATGTTTCTGTTTAAATGCATATGCAAGGTGGAGGATATCTGTCTGTATGCAGCACAAAGTACTCATTGAACTGAGGCTTGCATTGAGTGCAGCAGGTCCCTGCCTAAACAGCTTACAGATGTATTTACATCCATGTAACTTCAGAGACAAAAGCACAGAAGGAGAATGTTGATGCTTTGGAAGTGAGGAAATGAGAGTGGGTTGTTTTTTTTTTTTTTAGAGTCAGGCATCATTATTTTAAAAAACACCACCACCAAAACCCAAAGCAAGAGAAATGAGTTAGGGTAGGTGTGTGAGATTGCTTTGAGTTTCTTGTATCTAATTCAACAACAAATTACTTTACAATTTCTAAACAAATTTGGAAAGCTGTCTGAATTGGCTACCATGAACTGAAGGTGTGCCTACCCTATTCTGTATATGTTAAAGCAATTTAGGATTTCATGATGTGTGAAAGCATTTGTAGGACATTGCAGTTAAGAAACCATGACATTCAAAAGCTATTTTGTGGTTGATATGTTTTAAATTGTTGGAAGTTATTTTAGAACAGGGCTGTTGGAGGCTGTCTGAAGCTATCTGTGTACATTGCTATTTTTTGCACTGACCCTAGTCCTTGTAGAAATAGACTTACCCGTAAACAGTGGTAAGTCTTTATATTAAATGGTCTAGCCTATTTCTGTTGCCTTAATCTTATCCTTATGAGTTTGTATAGATCTGTTTCCTTCATTGTTATGCATCACACAAAAGGTACTTAAAATAACTGTTAAATTTTTTTTTTTTTTAGTGCATACTGAAACAGAGACAAAAAGATGGATTTTTTTTTTTTAATGTAACTCCTGGTGGGCTAATGTTACTGCTTTTTAATGTCATTTTATGTCAACATACCCTGCTAAAGCTGTAGCACCTTAAATACCACCCACACAAATAGTCTCTGATTCCTGCAAGGAGTCATTTTCCTTAAGTATCTATCCAAAAGATGGATCACATTTTCCTTCTACAGAAGAAACAGTTAAAGTAGGATGAAGCCACAGGAACACTGTATTAAAACATAGTTTCGGTTCATATAACTTGCTATCTTCCTGTAGCTTGCATAGCATGTTGAGACATTAGTGAACTTCCTTTTTTAGTAGCCATAAAAATGTTCATACTGTGTTGTGTTTTCCTTTGTTTTAAACCTCTTTTCTGGCTTGGAAATTTATTACAAGGGACTTTGGTCTGCACCACCATTCTTAAATTCAGATAAGAATGGGAAAGGGTTCTGTTGCTGGGCTGAATCATTATTTCGAGAGACAGTTCATGGAAAAATAGTCATTCAAGCTTCGACCTTCAAATAGATGCAAGATGCTGTGATAATAGCGCATGGGAAAATGGAGAAGAGAGTTACTACTCTGTAACTTTGATAGGTGTATGCCTAAATAGATACTATGCCATTTGTATGGAATTTTTTGAGGAAAATTTTGCTGCATTTTTTCCCCTGTCACATATGCAGGATGTCTGGACTAGCTGCGTGCACTTACCCTTTTAGTCAGCAAAACTGCAAAGTCCTGATGTTGATAATGTCTTAAAGACTAGACTGTGAAATAGATTTTTCATGAGAGAAATGTTGGGAGCAAAGCTGAGCTGACAATAAGTTCATCATAAATGAAAAGGAAGTCTTGTTTTTTAACCTGTCTCATGGCTCTGTAATTCTTCTGTTTTCTTGCCAAAAGTCATTTGCTGTTAATGTAACTCCAAAGATCTTGGCAAGCTTTGGATTTTTTTTTTTCCTTGTTGCAAGTTCCCCCCAATGTTTTGATCAGGATCATTGCTGTTATTAGATTGACAGTATATATTCTTGCAGCTGCTTTGGGTATTTTAAATAAATTTTGGGTTTTGAGGCAGTACATTTTAGTTAGCAATTCACCATGTATTAACTCTGTACTGTTAAAACTGGTTTTAATTAAACATAAATTAGTCTACAGCCTGCCACTTTGGGTCTTCTAAGCTAACATCTAACATAGGCACTAGCTAAATAGACAGGAGTTTCCCAAGACAGAAATACTGTTTGCAACTAAATAATTGCCAGGGCTCGATACATTATAGTGTTGCTTCTTGAGCAACAAGGCCTTCTTCTAGGCCTCATTCTAGTGACATACAGTTAGATCCATTATTGTTAATGTTCCCTGGTGAAAATGAGGGAAGATCAGAACCCTTGATCCTTGAGGAGGGCAGATGAAATATTGGAGCATGTGTACCTTAGGGGGAACATACAAAAAGTGGGAATAAAGTGTTAAATTCAGAGTTGTATGGGATCAGAGCAGGGCCATGGCCAGCTGGGGAAGCAAAAGAAAGAGGAGTGTAGAAGAAAGTGAGAAAGCTGTGGAATGCAGGCATGAAGCAATAATAATGTGGGCAGAGATTTCAATGGAAGGTGAACAAATGGTGGGTTAAATATCTCCCCATTTGATTATGTGGTAATTTGTATTCTGGATTAATGGAGCATGGATACCTGGAGCACACCAGGGGTGTGGAGTCACTGCACGGTAATGAGGGATAAAATACTGCTCCACAGTTATCTGAGAGATGGGAGCAACACTACTGAGAGGTTATATTTTTCTCGTCTTAGTATTTCAAAGAAGAACAGGACTTGGTTGTGGGAGTTGTGTTTGGGTTTGGTGGTGGTTTTTTGTTTATTTATTTTTTGTTTCTTACCCCTCCCCTCCATCCCCTGAACTTAAATCTGTGAAAACACCTGAACTTCAGTGCGATTACTCCTTATATGGCTGCAGTGAACAGAACCATTTCCTATAGAAACACAGGAACAACTATAGTAACTCTGTTGCCTCACTCTCTTCATTTTCAGTAATGCTTGAGACAGTGTTTCCACCCCATGAGGTTTTTTGGAAATGGCTTTTTAATAGATTTTACCTGGAAATAATTTTGTTGAAGCAACAAATATGAAGAGAAACTACTTCAGGATAATGCAAATTCATCTTTGGCAATATAATATCCTCACTCAATATTCATTGGAGGTTAGTGAACTAGGTTGAAAACATCTTCAGTTCGTAGACATCTTCGTATCATTGGCACTAGGACACCTTAGAGCCCTTTTCTTAATGGCAAAACAGAATCACTATGTGTTTTCTTTGCTCCTTGAAAAGTTACTTGAGGTCGAGATCTGCTGTTCTTATGTTGAGTGGCCACAACTGATGTTTGCAATGTACATTTTAACATATTTTGTGCTACCACCATCTCATTTTCTTTTATTATTGTCTCCCCAATTTCCCTTGCGAAAGGGTAGGAGAAGATGCAGAGAAATTAAATGATAGTTAATTCAACTGTACTTTCCAAAAGTCTCTCTAGAAAAAGTATGCTTCTTTTCTGTGCTGCAGTAGTATGTGGAATTATTCTCCCATCTTGATAGCTTATGAAGTGCAACTCTGCAGTGTCCCACTGTAGTGGCCTTGCAGAATTCATGAGTTTTGCCTTAAAAAGTTCCCTTGCATTATAAACATTACACAATTGCACACTGCTTTAAATGGTGTAACAGGGGAATAAGGGCAAAGAAAAGAATCTATTTGGAATAACTTAGTTTCAAAAAATATTTGTTTACAGTACGAATTTTAATAATTAATGTATGGATTAAAACATTTTGCTTATCTACTTCTTCCAGCAGTAGGGTCAGCACCTATAGCTACACAGAAGTAAGCCAGAAAAGCTTCCAGATGCAAAGCTGACAAATACAGTGCTTCAGCAGCAACCTCAGCATCTGCTGCAAAGCTCCATACCTTACTGCGCTAAAGGCAACCTACTCCTTTGGGGTTTTTTTCTGGCCAGATCACCACTGTGCTGTTTAATCAATCTTTTCCTTCTGAATGTTGTTTTTTCCTTAGGTATTATAGAATATCTATACCAAAACCTTTATGTAGCTTTTAATGCAATAGGAATTGTGCCTGCTCCCCTTCCTGTTACAGAGCTTGTTTACCTTCAGAAGTCAGATAAGCCATTTGTGAACTCAAATCTCCTTGTTTCTGTGTAGCACATTTCTTAGTAGCTCTGTTGTCTGTGTTGGTGGTACAATATATTCACTCTAAAACTGTGTGCACTAAAACTAAAGCTTTCAAGTGTAGAGACTTGATAAGGCTGTAGTGCTATTTTTGTTATTTAAACCAATATAAGTAGAAGTTGCACGTAGGCACTGTTTTCTCTTAAAAATGTTTTTCTTAAGCTCTAGTTTCTGAAAGCTTTGAAGTGAGTGGGTTTTTTTGTTCTGTTTTTTTTTTTTCCTTCTTCTAGATTAGTCAAATAAGATAAGACTCATAGATTAACATCCTTTATAGATTATTGACAGGAGGAATAAAATCCAGTGTCTGATAAATCACTGGAAAAAGCTCTTCCTTTGGATGAATCTTCTAAAATTTTGAATACACACAAAGGAGCAAGCAAATGCTTTGAAAATATGGAAGTTTTAAATTTATATGCTTTGTCCTTCATTATTCACGTTGATTTGACATAAGATCATGAAAGATTTGATAAGCAGGCTTCATCAATTTTGTTTACGTAACTAAACACTGAAGTGGCATGAAAACTGCTTAGAAAAATGCAAAAGGCAGATAATTAGAATAATGTATTCCCCAAGAGAAAAGCGTGAAAAATATTTGTGCTAAAATAGAAAGGTCTAAAGGTTATTGCAGAGTTGGGATGGAATATGATTTTCTCAAAGGTGCCTACTCCTAAGAAAAGGTTGCTTGAGAACTACATATAAAATCCAAACCCTGTCTTTCCTTAAATGTTTAGATTAAAGAAAACTAACACATAATAGACACATTGTAAAACAAAGAAATCACACACTTTGACTTGGTGTGTTGTAACTGAACCGTGGATTATACCCAGAATTACTCAGTTTCACTTTGAACATTTCAGTTTTCAATAGTAAAATGGATTAATAAGTAGGAGAGATATGAGAGATTCAGAAACACATGAGGGACTTCTTTATTATAAAGTGGGGTTAATGCAGATAAATATAGATTTGATGAAAATCTTATAAATTATTAAGATAAAATATAAATCCAAAGGAATATAAATAGTTGAGACACAATCTACTTATTGAGTCTGTGGTGAAAGGAAATTATTTATGCTTGTGAACAGCAAACACGTTTTGAAAAACTAAATTTAAGTGAATAGTCTTGTATCATTATTTGGGTGGAATACTGATATGTGTGTGTAGGCTTAGAAGATCAGTCTGTTAGTATCGCTACACTAAATAAATAAAGACTTGTAGAACATACATATAAGCATACCTGTAGTCTAGATATGGCCTCTGATATTCTGTGTGTCCCAGTCAGTAAAAATATTTCTTAGTAAGATTTGCATTGTTACCTTCATTTTGTCCTCCAGCTCAGAAGCCCTGAAATAGCACAGGAAATGAGAAAACTTTGCTTGTAAGAAGTGTGATTTAATGTCTGCCAAATTTCTGTTCTGTCCAGCAGGTTTGTGCTCTTTCTGGAGGCTTATATCTAAATATCTTTTTACTATATATGAATATTTTTATCAATTTTTATGCTTTAAAAGACAGGAAAGAGAGGGGTTTTTTAATGCTAAAAATAGAGTATTACCTTTGAGTAAAGAGGTGTAACAAATCAAAAAATGTGTATTTCTTGCATCTGGTAGACCAAATCTCACATCCAATTGCATAAATGTATGCCTGTACACATGTGACCACTAAGACAATGTACACACAGCACATCTTAAAAAAAAAACCAAAAACAACACTTTGGTGTGTGCAGGCAGTATATATTCAGACAGATAATATATGCAAAAAGTATTCCAAGCTACTGGCTTGCTGTGATTCTGCTTAGCATTTCTGAGGGATTATCTACACTTTTGTAATGTGTTCTCTTGAGGAATGCTTTTATATCTTTCAAGCAGATATAAACTGAAATGATAATGCTCATGTTTCAGTTGAAAACTACTTGCTGTCAGAATCTGATGTGGCTTTTAGCTGTGCCATAATTTCATGAATTCTTGGCAAGATTGGGAAATCAACAGGATTATAAATCAAGTTTGGACATTTTTTTTTTTTTTTTAAGAGGGCTTAAGGTTGGTGTGGTCATTGTTATTTTTGAGAGTTTATCATCATTTTCTGCAGCATCCAGTATATCGTAATGATGACAATTAAATGTATTTACTGACGACCATGTGTTGTGCTGTTAGAGGATAGCTTTTTTCCTTTCTTTCAAAACATTATAAATACATTATAATTAAAGACTTCTATAGGTTTATTGAAATATACATTCTGGAGAGAAGAAACTCTCAGCCTACTGACGCTGACCAATTTTCAGGTGAACAGATAAATCAGTACATGTTTGCAGATATAATTAGTGGTTGCAGTTGCCACTTCATAGAATCATAGAATATATGCAGTTGGAAGGGACCCGCAGTCCAACTCCTAGCCTTGCCTTCAGTAGAGATTTTAAGGACTGGAATAAATTAAAACACCAACTAATTAATCTCCGCCACACTGCTGTGAGGCAGATAACAAATGCCATACTGTACTAACATGGGAGATATGATAAACTAAGGCACAAGTGTGTTAAGTGTGTACATAAGCCAGGATTATCACCCAGTAGACCTGGATTCTAATCTCATGCTTTAACACTAACATTCATCTGAAGTAGAAGAATTAGCAAAGAGTTTGCATCTCAGGAAAGAGGAGAAATTCTCGTTATTGTCAGACAACTTCACAATTTTCCTGTTCAGTATCTTGATATGATCAGGACGTTCTGTGGCTTGGGTCATTCACCTATTTTTTGCATGCATATGTATGCATTAAAATGTGGTTAGGGATAGACATAAAACTGATGTGGCATGTGTAGTTTTGTTCACTTAGTTTTATTATGCTGTGATACCAATACCATGCAAACTTACATTGGCTTAATAAGGGCTTTATCCATTAGGCAGTGAAACTTTGAAGGGAAAGAATAATTTTTAAAATAATAATAAAAGAATAAAAAATATTAGCCCTAATATTAGATACAGTGTATTTAGGGCTTTTATGTCTGAGTTCATGACACATTAGAACAATTATGCTTATTATCACCCATTACACAGGAAATACTGTCTTCATGTAGAGTCTGTCAGGCACAGCTTAAATCTCTGCACGCTTATTTTTCCTCACAGACAGCTAAGTTCAATTTCAGCTAGAGACTTTTCCAGTCACAGAAACCCAACACCTAAAAATTCCCCCAAGTTAACCAAAGAGTAAGTGTGTATCTGTATTTAGGTGTTCAGATCAACATATAATTTGCATGTGAATAACGTTAGCAGATTAAATATGATTATATCCTGTCAGTAAATATTAACAAGTATAAAGAAAGATCAGAAGACATTTGATACACTTTAAGACCAATTTTCTTAAAGAATCGTATCTTATCTAACAGTTAGAGGTATTAGTTAAAAAGATGTTAAAACTTTCCAGACTTTGAGTAGTTCTGAGGTTATTTCAGGATAATTTTGTAATCTTGCAAACCAAAATTACAAAAAAATGCAACTTTTGTTACAAAAAATGGATTTCTAAATGGAAGAGTTGGGATTTCTGCCTCAATAACCTCACATAAAATGTATCAAAATGAAGTTATAGAAATCACCACCAATTTCTGCTATGTTTTTTTAAAAAAAGATTCTTCTTTCCACTAGGAAAAATGACATTGAGATAAATAAAGTATTGCAACTTGAAATAGAAGAGTTTATGATATTATTTTTTTCTATGTACTTCATATTAGTAAAATCTACTAGCAATCAATATGCTGAGAAGGTAGTGCACCTTAATCCTGTCTAGGAGTTTGATCTTCATAATCAAGAAAAAGGATTTAGCTTTTATAGTGCAGTACTACTTTATTTTTCTCTGAAATTACCAACTGGGCCAGAAATTTTCATGATGGAATTTTGAGGAGTTATGTGGCCATTAATGCAATATCTCTCCAAGGATGAATGGTCCTGAGAGTATCACTGGTTTCACAGGAGCTCTCTCTTCGCTGTGAAAAATTATAGGGAATCATATCTTGGAGTAAACAAAACTAAAGTTTTTAACTGTAGAAGCTCAAATTAATTCATGCTTCATAGTTACAGAATTTGTAGGGCACAGTGCCTTAGACTGTGTAACTAAAAAATAGGTTTTTTACTCAATTTTCTGCTCATTGCTCTTGATATATAGAGTCAGTATTCTAGTTGATAGTGTACTTACGTATAGCACTTTTAGTGTAATAAAAATAGTAGCAGTTCCTAACTTCCTTGTGTCTAATCAAAGTGTTTGTAAGATTTCTACCTCTGTACCAATCTATAGTTGTACTGCTTCTATTTTTGCAGATCATCAACTTGGACTTAACTGCAATAACTAAGAATTTTTACTTAGGATTTTTTTTTTCTACTTATGAGCAAATCATCATTTTGTATGATAATACATTGAAAAAAATAATACAGGTAGTCAACAGCTGCTTGGCAATGTAGTGAAAGTCTTTTTTTGTGTGTGTACATGCAAAAATACATATGTATATATTCATAGATACATCTATATAAATAATTCTGAAGAGTCATCAGGATATCACAGGAAAACATATTGGTATTTAATAAAGGCTGCAGATATTTGAGTATTAAAATGTTCTAACATGTAAATGACTTAAACAGTGATGTAGTGTCCACAGCTTTATGAATACTTAGTCATATACTTCTGTTAAGCCTGCAAGTGATACTTCATTTTAGATAGGGATCATAATGATGTTAAAAAATGTGTGAGAGATAACCAATGTTGTTTCTTGGCTGGAAAAATAATCACATAGCTCTCAGATTTATGTTGGAGAAGGACCCTATTCCACTTTTACCCCAAGATGAAGGGGAAGAACTCATACTGAGTTTGAGAAGAACTTTGTTTTTTGTAGTCTAGCTACTTAAAACAGTAATGTAAAAGTCTCTGTGGGAAGCACAAGCAACTGGTAAGCTTTGCCCTTAAGCAAGTTCACAGTCCAGTCAAGCCATCAATTGTTATTTGTTAACTATTGTTAACAAATTTAATGAGTCAAGTTTTGTTTATTCTTTGAATATTAAATTTCAGATAGGATGTCTTTTCTGTTGATTCTATGCGTATACACACATAAAATGTGTGGTTAGGGATGTATATTTTTAAACAAATTATGAGCTGCAAGATGTTAAATTCTGAAGCATCTTAATTTTACATGTAGTAACATTTACACTTTCATATTAGAAAGAGATACGAAGATGCTGTGTCAAAAAGTGGAAACATGATTTAATGTTCCTGTTTACTTCCGTCATTAAGTTCGTTTCTGCATTCTTGATATTTTAGTTCTTGTTGCTCTGAAGTTCTTACTGTATGTCCTGCCTAATGGGAAATGGGCCCTGGTTGGACTAAACTGACCTTCATTTTGAGAGTTGCATGTCTTGAAGACCTGTAATTTCCTTAGCAGGAAACTCCAGTTTATTGCAGTGGGAAAAGGACTGAGAGTCTCTGCTTTTCTGTCTAGAGAGTGTGTATTTAGGGAATAAGAGGAAACAAAATCACAGCACTGGAATAAGGCCTCACCCGCGCCAATAGCCAGGGCAGCACACAATGAGTCTTTCCCTAATTTATGTGGTTTCCTGGGAAATCTTTATAGCAGGCCAGTGGGAAAAAACTCCCAAAGCTGTGATGTAAATACCCCTTTACTACAGTATGCATAAAAACAATTCCTAATGAAATTGGAAAGGACCCAGAGATGTTAGATCTTGCTACTGTCCAGGTTACTGCTCAAATAAGAGGTTTCACCTTAAAATGTTTCTTTGTCATTCGATTTCCATTATCTTCCTTAAGGGTCCAATTTTTTTTTTCCCACACACATGGTATTTACTTCATAATGAAGAAAGCAGGCAAACAAACAATAAATAAGATTCTTTTTATTTGAACTAGGAAAAAGTTATCCCAAAATGTTATTTCTTTAAAGAATAGTTTTTTAAATGAGCTTATGTTTTTGGAAAGTGCTTTCTCTGTGTTCAGTATTGCATGCTGCAATTCAGTCAACATGCAATTGTTTAAAAGATTTCATTTTCTGCACTCTGCTTATTTTTCTATATTTTTTTTTCTCCTGAATATGTTCTTCCAGAAAAACTTTGTTTTGCATATTTTTGTGTATTAACATAATGTCTGAGCTGGGCCACTTTTCTGCATAATAAAGAAAAAAGGCCCCAAACTGTCATTAATTTCACAAATATTAAATATTGATATATTCAGCTATTTACAGATAATTATATTCCTGCTATATTACTGTATTTTATAAAATATGGCTTTAAGAAAACCCACAATACCCTCTCAGTGTTTCATACCCACCTGCTTGATTTTTTTCTTTGAAACTATGCAAACTTGCTTGTGTCATCAGGGTTAATCTAATTACTTTGCTTAGCAATTATTTTATTCATCTGTAATACTGATCTATACTTAGTTAAACAAGATTTATCAGTTACTGAGGAGTTTTTATGCCCAAGATCTATTTGATGCAGATCGGCTAAAAGTAAATGTTGATATTTTTATCACTAGCTTAGAGGGAACACAGTTTCTTTGAAGCTTGAAAGCAGAAATCCTGGAATGACAGAAATGTCTTTAGAGGGAAGAGGAGAGGAGGGGAGGGGAGGAAATACCTTCAAAAATTCTGAAAGGCACATTCCTGTTCTCTGATAGTAGATGCCATAGCACACTGTTTGCCAGATTTTTGCTAAGCTGATAAGAACGGCGGAATGGGGAAAAAAAAGTTGGCAACACAAGCAAATACTGACTATCAATGATTTAACTAGCATGTTTATAAATAAAGAATTTTACAGATGTGAATGAAATTCAAACAAGAAAAAGCAGTGAATATTTTGTCTAAGTGATGTAATGGCAGATCAACACAGCTGACCTGAAGGTCATTTTAACGTTGAATAGCTAGCATTTTTCTACTCGGGAGGAGCAGACATTTAATCTATGACAAGAACTGTGAAGATCTTATGTGAGCAAGTGATTGCAGCACTGATTTCCCGCATTTTTTCCAAGAAAATGTATTGAAAATAAATTGGTTGTTTTACTCAGTAAATTACACAGATTAACAGGCCAAAGCTATATTATCACAGAGAGGAAAAGAATCCTCTAGGTAGATATCAGAGGCTTGGAAAACAGCAAGAAAAAAAATATCAATATATGCATATGCATATATGTATATAAAAATGACATCAGTACATACGTACACACAAATAGATGTGATTGACTCTGCCTGGTGCATAACTAGTAATTGGCTAATCAAGCATATTTCTAAGCTTCCAGTTCAGTAAAGATTGCCTGGATGATAATTACTTTTCATTTTTTTTGTTGCTTCAAACAATTTAGTTTTAAATCCAAGGGGAAAAAAACAAAAAGTTTTGGTTTTTATTCCCCCCCATGAAATTTCCCGCACTTCTTAATTTAGCTGGTTTGTATCTGTATGTCATTAACATGTCAGAATACATCAAAAAGTAATTAGGAAAAAGAATAGGTATTTTAAAAGCTAAAGACTAGATGAACACTTATGTACTGTGAAGATAATATTTAGGGCAGAATACCTAAAGAATTCCTAGTTTTATTTAAACCAGTTTTCTAATCCCCTGCTAGGCCAATTAATACATAAAATGGTAAAAGGACATACATTCTAAATTTGGGTCTGCAATCATATTTTAAATTAATCACATTATTCCCCTGTCTCATTTTCCCCATTTCAAAATAGGGATAATAAGATTTATCTGCCTTGGCAGTACATTAAAGACAGTATAAAGCTCCAAATTATTAATTCTTATTAACACAAGCACATGCACACCTAAGCAATGGAGGTCACACTCTGACAAAGAACTTGAAGTAGGAGCCTGGCCAAGTGTCAAATAACTAAAATCTTAATCTTCGTGAAGGAAAAAAAAAAAAAAAAAAGAAAAAAGGAATGGCTTTGCACATCTTTGCAATATATTTGAGAGAGAGAGAGAAAATAATTTACTTCAAGGTGGGATTTTTCTGACCTGCTGAGGAAACAGAACACATAAAAGGTAATAACGTGGTCATGAAAACCCTTTCTTGGGAAAGCTGATGTTTTAAGCAGCTGTATTACTGGATGATCCAATGGGGAAGACCCAGAAGTGTTTCCAGCTCTTGGATCTTACTGTGGGCAGCAGGTTTCTTCTGACTCCTCCTTTCCTTTAACACAGACACAGATTAGTGTTCCCTCTATGTGTTTGGTTCTCATGAGAAAGAAATCCCAGTATTTTACTCAATGAGATGCTGCAGACCTTGGCCCGATCTCATTGGTCCAGGAGCACCAGCATTTACACTTGCCAGCAATCAGACAGCCTAGAAAAGTATCACTTGGGTTGCAATCATTTCCCATGCTTATCTTATTGATGAGTACAACTAACAGAAGCAGTCTAATTCTGTAGTAAGATTATTGACACAGAAGTATTTGCAATATTAAGCAGAATAAATTTTTAGACTATTTTTTTAATAGTAAAATCTTACAGAAGTAAGATAGAGGGATTACTTTGAATTGCTTGCATTTCTGTAGTGTTTTGTAACTCAGCCATTTCTGTATTGTGCAAATACATGAGAACTGGAAAATGAAAAGGAGGAAAGCCATTAATCAGCTTGCTAATGTGTTTTCCTTATCAGGCTGAAAGAAGTGGGAAGAACAAGCAGGTAGCATACATTATGAAAAGGAGATGGAGTGTCAGATATAGCTTTGTGAGCTAAATCTGTGCAATAGAGAGATTTAAAACTACTGTTAATAAAAAATTCCCAATTCTATAAATAACGTGATAAGGAAATACTCACGTATGTGTATAAAGACCTGGTATACACTTATGAATCTAATGGATATTTCCCAGGTGACATTAGGCAGGTAGCTCAAATCTCCTCTATCATCAGTTTGTATATAACTCAGCAGTAACCTATAACCTCACTTCTCAGCCAGTTCATTAACCATATAAAAAATACAGGATTCCATTGTCCTTTAGTGTGTCTTATCATCTGCCTCCAAACAATTGCAACTGCTTTCTGTAAGCATACAAGCAGTTTTTAAAGCAATCCTGAACCTTACCACTGTAGTTTCTAGTATGAGGAACCCATGCTTCCTGTTTTTAAACACTGCTTAGTCTTGTGTGGTGTCTTTAAACACTGCTGTAACAGAAATAACAATAATTATATTTGTAAACTTGTCCTTTTTATTGTAAATCCTAATTTGACCATTTTTAGGTCAATTTAATGTTAACGGCTGCTTAATATTGTTTGATAGTTGTATAGTTCGGGGAAGTGATTATGCATCTGGTTATCTTAAGACTTAAATTGGAGTGCAGATAAATCTCAAGTGCAAGAAAGGGATTCTGTCCTAGTATAATAAAACAGCTGGAATTTAATTGGTCACCTTTTACCATTGACTTTCACTTTGTTATTTGTACTGGTGTTCTGTGAGAGTAGAAAATATGCCATTTGATAATGAGTGGAATGCATATATAGTGGAATGCAGCATATATAGAGAATGCTTGGCTAAAATTACACCTTTTTGTGCTATATATCATTAGGTATTTAAGCAATTAATTATTACACAATAGATTGACAAGTTCACTCCAGGTTTGATGTACAGTTTTCTTGAATCTATTTGCATAAGCTGATTTTCAATAAATGAAAGCAACAGTGTTCCATAGGGGACTGGCAAAGCTCATTGCTGCAGCAACTCTGAACCATATTGTGAGATAATCTGCTTTAGATCATATAAGGGTGTTTTCTTCATATACATTTTGCAACATGCTGGAAAGAAGACATATGTGGATCTGGAGCTTTCTGTTGTAATACCACATGTAGAGTCTTTTGGTTCACCACTGGAATATTGTTATTAACTGTACAAACTGATTTCCTTGGGCCTGAAAATTCATCTTTATATATCAGTACTGGAGTTGATCTCTAGAGAAGGCCTGTTGTAAAAGCAAGTGAATGAAAACAAAGTGCATACTGGCAGAGCCAACATACAAAATACAGAAATGGAGCCAGAGAATTTATTATAACATGTATCTTGCTTTCTCTAATTTATTTATTCTTTAGAAAGTGCTAAAGATTGCATTTAATGGTTTCTGTTTTGGTAGCTTGGATCATCATTGCATAGACAGACATGTATATTTGATGGATTGTGAGGACCTTGTAATTGATTATAATGGACAAACTGTCTTCCCTCTGACATGCAGTGTATGTATTCTCTTGTACCTTGTTTATCTGAAACTCATATAAACATATAAATTAAAGGGACAGTCTATTAAATAAAAAAAAGTTTATTAATCACTGCCCAAATAAGATTCAGTTCCTTCAAAATTTAATAAATTAAGGGAGGTATGTATTGAATAAATTTGATTCAGCACTTACCTTGAGTTCTTAAGAGTCCATTAATTTACTTCAAAGAAAATGTATACATGAATACACTGAAAGTCTGCACAGAAAACTCAAGTCATTGCTACTCTTTTGGAAATTATAATTGTGTTAATAATTGCTTTGAACCTGTATAATCATTTTAATTTTAGTGCTGTAGGAGAATTTGTTAATCACTGGTGTTGATGCAAGAAAAGATACTACTTATTTTACACTGTGAGCTAACCTTTCCCGGTTTGTTGCAAACAGGAAACACAGTGATGATATGAAGTTCTTTGCAAATGTGAGTGTCCTTGAGCCAAATGTTTAATCCAGCCAAAGCATTAGACATGCTTATATAAGTACCCCAACTATTTCATTAAAACCCTGAGGTAAGATTTTCAAATTATTTGCAATCTGCAGCTAATTTCCAGGTGATATCTTGCGAAGACCTAGTGAAATAGTAGAGTTGATTACTGAATGGAAATCGGAATATGTAATGAATCTTATTCTTACTTGTGCCCTATACCTACTAAGAACACTTGACAAGGATGCAGGAGAGGAACAGGTTAAAGGTACTTATTTCTTCTACCTTGACCTCTTGTATAGTCCAGAGCATACTCAGCAGTGCCTCGAATATTGTCTGGATTTGCTTCCTTGTTGCCTGGTCCCTGACATGCAGAAGAAATATGTGAGTGAGTCATCATCTGCTGGGTGCCATTGTGGAATGGTGGTGGGAGAAAGAGCTCAGCCAGTCTTTCATGCCTGAGAAATTTTCTCTTTGCTGCTGCCAAGCTATTGATGTTATGGTTGGTGCCTTCAGCTCGCAGCGTAACTCTAAGCATGAGGGAAAACTTGGTCCCATGTCCAAGCAAACAATTAGTTATAATCTCCACTCTTGAGTACAAGCCAGGAGAAGATGTGAAGACATGCAACAAACTAGTCTCAGAGCTTATCCCAAGTAAGCACATGGCAGTAAGCTTCCAGGCTCCCACTGATATTAACAGCTGAGCTATAAAAATGACTTTCAGTTTAAATCCAGGCTCCCCTATTGATTTCCAGCTTGATTTTTACATGAATGTTCTATCTCTCTCTTATCAGCTTCATGCAGCTCTGGTTGGTTTGGCACTTTGTGATGTTCTTGACATTGTTCAGAGAGATGTTAAGTTAAAGCTGAACAGCTTCCTTGACCTGAAGTTTAAACAAGAAAGTGGCAGTTCAGGAATTTTACTTAAGACTCAGAAACATGTCTTTAAAGGTACATGAAACTGCCTTTTAAAAAGCATTTTAGAGAAGTCCATTGCTAGCGGTAACTCTTTAATTATTTGGGAGCAAATATTAACTCATCAATATTTTCATAGACACTGTTCAACTCAGGAACAAAAATAATTTAGGAAGGAAATTTTTATGCTAATCTGAAGCCCATGGGATGCTTTTCTTTCCCCATCACACCCCAGAATTTTTTGTTTCAATGAAATATATGATTTGATGTGGGTGCCTTTTACACATGATGGAATGAATAAACCTGTAAGTTTTGCAGTTGTTCATATTGGCATAAACTGTGTTTTATCAGTTGTTAAAGTAAATGGTGATGATGGGACTAGAAGAGATACCAGATGATGAATGTGTGGTGTGGCCTTGTTAAACGAGGGTGTGTGTGTGGGGGGGGAAGGTATGTTAAGGCAAGAGTAACCCCAGAAAAATCTGTCAGGTTATATAGGGACTGGCAATGGTTGGGGTTGTTATAGATAGCAGAGGATGAATGATAAAACTATTATTTTTTGGTCATAATTGAAGTGGCTTCCTCCAAGTCACTATACAAATGTTGCAGTCAATTTTATTAGTTTGTATCCCCTTTTTGTTAAGGATTATTGCATGTTTTCCAAGTGACAGCTAAAATTGGCCAGAAAATGAGAACTAAAAATAGGAAAATGTATTGAGAAAAAGAAGACATAAGCTTTTAAGAGCTTTGAAATGGCAACACATGAAAGCTTTTTGAGGAAATTACTGCAAGTTGGAAGAAACTGAATTGTGCTGTAGTGTCTACCTTCTCTGCTATCACTGTTTTGAGGTGGTCTGTGAATGCCTATAGACTCCTTTCTAATCCTTTGCTCCATGGTAACTTTTTTAGTTAGGAATTTACTGTTAGGAGAATATAAAGAGCTTTCAATGTTCTATTAGCAGGTCCTGTAAATTATTGCCGTGTGGTCTTATTTCCTACTGAATAGGGATGAAGACTTCCATAATCATAGCTGGAAGGTGTCAAATCAGATGAAGACATGTATCAAGGGTCAGGAATTGTAAACAATGCTTTATACATATGCAATGACAAAAAGCTCTTCTGACCTCAATGGTGATTTTTTTTGTGGGTTTTTTTCTTTTTTTTTTTCGTTCTTTTTTTTTTTTTTTTTTAAACTTAGAATTGAGAAGGAGATTTCCAGGACATGGAAAATGGAGACAGGAATTACCCACCTAAGTTAAATATATGGAGAATTTGGAAAGAAACCCCTATCTTTGATTAGTAATTGCTCTTATTTGACTTGCAAGAGAACTTTTTGGGGGAGGGAGTAAGGTGTGGACAAAAATGATGTAAGGATTTCATAACTGTTTACAGAAATTTCACACCCTGCTGAAATCAGGTACAGACTGATACCAGGAAGACTGATGCCCTGCACAATTTACAAAAAAATCTTTGAGATAGCTATGTACAAATGAAGTGAACTTATCAGACTAAATAAGTGCAAACAGCAAAATGTGGAAAACAGCATAATCCATCAGGGCATACAAAATACAAGTGGTAAGGATTTTTTGTTTGTTTTTACTTGGCTATAATTTTTTTTTTTTTTGTAGTTGATAATATGACCTCATCACCATACACAGGTGTGTGTCAGTGCCCACATAGCAGCAAATACTCCATAATAAAAATGTTGCATTTTCTTTCTATAGTAGAAGCAGTTCACATACATGCTTTGGAGAATTTTGTTTGTATTTATTTGCCTATATATAAATGGGCATCTTTTGTGTATATAAATAAAGTACATAATTAAGGTTAATTCAAATAACACTGGGTGTAGGTGGTAGGGAATTCTTAGGTAGCTTTTATGTCTTACAAAAAAGAATCGCATGGGTCCAGCTCCTGTGGCTGTTACAGTCTCCAGAGAGTCCTTGAACAAATAAACAGGCTGGATTCTTGACTCAGTAGAGAGCATGCGCAGAAAGAGTAGCACTCAGATGATCCAGTTCATTGTATCCCTGTTGCTAAGCAGACAGGCTTTTGTACCAGTTGGAACATTTTCAGGCTCTGTGGCTGCATTCCTAGATGAGTTGCAATAATTAAATGTGAAAGCAGTGATTGCCAGCATTGCTTGCCAATTGCAGCTTTATAATAGGGGGCAAAACCATCTGATCAGCCCCAGACAGAAAGAGAAATTTGTTTTACCTACAATTATGTGCCAAACAAATGACAGTGTGAGTTTAAAGGAACAAAAACGTTACAATCTTCTTAGCTATGGACTGTCTTACTACTCTAAGTGGAGATATTCCTTTTTGGTATGGAATACTGTGGAGGTGGAGTAGGAAATTCCCTTTAAGTGATTCTCTTGCTACTGCTAAGAAGGTTTTTTATTTGTTTGGTTTTTTTTTTTAAACCCTTTTCAAGGCTCCTTTAGCTTCTGATTTTTCTAGGCACTGACTAAATTCTTTTTATTTAACAGATACGTCTAGATATTATGTGAAATCTGATGGTTTTCCAATTGCGTTTTCTCATTAGCTTTTTCAGCCACCCCTGCTAGGGACTCAATAATAAGGGAGAGAGAACTGAACTTTTTGCTTCTTCTTGGTTGGTAGCTGCAGGGCCAGAGAAGTGACAAATAAAAACTTTTGGATTCTATGAAAGGGGCCCATACAGTCATTTTCTGCCCTTTTGGATGGACTCTGGAAGCAACTTGGGGCTACTAGTGATTCTTGTTTTTAAATCCAGGTGAAAGGTCTGATAAGTATTGATAACGCACAGAAAGTAAAACCAGAATAAAAATTTGGAGACTTTATTCCTTTTTTCTTTTGCAAATTTATTGAAAAAGAATAAATATGTTTCTCCAACATAAAAGGAGTACCAGGAGTAAAAAAAAGATAAAAAAGTGGACTTTTTTTGTCCTCACCAGTTTGTTAAATAGAATTTTTATTTATTTATGTTTTTGACATTTAGCAGTTTCTATATAATTTTTCCAATCTTCTGACCAGCATATAAGGTTTTTTTGACATGCAGTAGAAGACAAAGTGATAAAATAGGTGAGTTAGAACTTCTTGATACCTTGCCCACAAGAGAAGAAATATTGCTTTTTCTTTACTTTTGCAGCCATTTTTTTTACTATGTTGGCATGAGCCTCCTATATGGGTAGGAAGTAGTTGAGATTTAAGTTTCTCCCGTCATGAAATGAGACTTGTCTTTCTAAAACTGGTGGCTTTACAGAAATGGTTTTTCTTCATACTGAAAAATAACTTTTTGTTTAAACTTCCAGATGGCTTTTGTGAATGTCGATATATTTTCTTCTTCTATGGTTAAGAATTAAAAAAGGATTAAAGTTCAAGCCATAATTCAGTACTGGCACTGGAGGCTTGCCTTGAAATATTAAGAATACTCGGTGTGGAAACTATGAAGAACATATATAATGGTAATTTGTGAGGTCTAATACCCACTTACCTTCTACAGATTTGGTATTGTAAGTTTTAGGGCAAATAGAAAATAATGAATTAAGTTTAAAGTTGTATTTTTTGTTCTCTTTTTGGTTTTACTGTTAATATAGTTAAAATCATAAGGCTCTGACATTTAGTCAGACTGAGTCAAGTAAAAATTGAAGGACTTGTACTGGTCATGGTAGTCAGGGAGCAGGCACCAAAACGATACGTGGTAGCTTTGATGAACAGTATAGGAAAATTTCCTACATATTCTTCCTTTGGTTGGTAGTAAAGAAAACTTCAGCTGCTACTTTGAATTTACCAATAGTGCTAAGTTATTCCCCTTAATAGCTAGCTAATTTTTCATCTGATTGATTTTTTGCTGAACCATTACCCTTCACTGATAGCTGTCATTGCCGCAAATTCTGCTTGTTTTAATTATGGCTTATATTAAGAATTACTTTTGTGTCCTAGTTCAAGCTGTAAGTCACATTTTATCATGTAAACAAAACAATTAAACATGCATAGACTGGAATAACTGTGAATAATGTGTTTCTACAAATGGCTTACGTAAGGCAGAATGATATATAATCCTTATGGCACAAATGTGTTGTCTCCTATCTTGGTGTTATTGTATTACCTCACTGTGGAGTAAATGTACAATGTGACATTAATTATTTATTTTTCTGTGTTTCTGGGCTAATATTTCACTGTACAATAGCTCCCCATTCTTTTTGAATTTTTGCTGTTAGGTGAGTTGGTGTGAAATCCTCTCAATATTTCAGCTGCCTTGGAGTTAGATAACTACTAAACCAAACTTCATGAAGAATCAGAATAGTTTTGCTGGGTGTCAAGAAATGCAAAGTGATCAGTGCTATAAAGGAAGGATGGAAGATGGGAGAGTATTTCCAGATAGAACTCAGATAGATCCAGAATGTTCTGTGGTTGATGGTTCCTTAAAGGAAGATGCTTGATCATTTGTTCATTGAATCTATCCGAAGACTTTTGCTATTCATGGTTACTATTTTGAGTAAAATGTCACTACTTTTTGTGGAAAAACCTTCCAGGTAATTCACCCGTGTGAGAACATAGACCATGTTCTTCCTTTTGAGCTGGCTGACTTGTTATTTTCAAGGTTGAATTAGTAAAGCAACAGCTGTCTGCCTGAGCAGGAAGGAACTGCATCTCAGCTCTTTTTGATTGCTTAAACATTTTGGGCCTGGCTGTTTGACTTTGCAATGCAAACATATGCACAAGTGTGCATATTCAGCTGTGCTGAGAGACTCTTTACCTCAGGTACAGAAGGGCACCAGGTCTCTCTTGGGAGGCTGCACCTCATATGGCGATTTGTTCTCAGGCTCCTCTGAAGGAGTGGAAAACAGTGAGAGAAAGAAATACTTGGCAATTATTCTTAGATGGGAGGAAGTGCCTTGTCAGGAATATACTCTGAGAATGCCCGCTTGTTGCCACAAGCCTTAATATAGTTGTAGATTTTAATATAGTTTTAGATAGTTTTATAGTCTTTTTGCATTTGAAAAATAGTTTGTAACCCCTGTACCAAATACTTAGGTTTACGTTAACCTGTCAGTCACATTTTGAAGCTTGCTTCTGTGCTGAGGAGTAGATATTAAGTTGTATTCAGATAGCTACCAGAACATGTTATAGTCAAACTACGATATCGTTTAGTTGTAGTGTAAAGAGGGGTTAGAGATATTGGAAGAACTCCAAATAGAAGATGTAATGTGAAGAAGATGAGGGTGAATGAGGAAAGGGTGGTCTTAAGACCTCCGACTCAATTCCAGAAGAGGCATGTCAGGGGAGTGGTTTGGGGTGGTTTGTAGGATGGACAAATTAGACATTAGACATGTTTCCCAGATAGGATAATTAAATAACATTATAAATTTGTAGAATTCTGTAGGCCATGCGCGTCATTGTATTCTGATTGCTGAAAGCTTTTAGCTGAACTTTAGTAAAGGAACTTTTTCACCTTCACCCTGCCTTGGAAGCTTTTCCCTCAGATTTTAGGCAACACACTCAGTCCTGTTACTTCAAAAGTGGGCAGGGAGGAAGCTACAGACATGCATCCTGCATGTGGGACAGTGCTGGCACAAAAGAGTTACTGTGTGGTGAGAGCAGTAACAGTATTTTGCAATAGCTCCTCTATGGAGGCATGTCCTGCTGCTGCCTTAACAAGCAGTGCATTACAAACAAGTCTTGAATCTATGATATTTCATAACTTTGGTTGGTAGGTGGGGGGCTTTTGAAACTCACCTGGGGAAAAAATATTTGTGAAGAGTCACTTCATAAATACATTCATGATGAATATTCATCTGCTGTACAGAGGAGTTTCTGACTGGGATTTGACTTGCATGCACATACTAGGACAAATTTTCTATCACAGGCAATTACAATAATTCTAAGCAAGACATGATGAGAATAAAGAGTAGAAAGAGCAGTTGTAGTTGCCTTAATGATTATGTTTCATCTAAAAAATGGTTCATTTAATTTCCAAGAACATCTTCCATATTCAATTCTAATTATTTTCTGATTTCAAGAAAAATAATATAGAAGGTGATGTTATTTCATTGGGAAAAAAAATTACACATTATATCTATTAATTTAAAAGGATAATTTAGGTTGGAAAGGACCTCAAAAGGTCTACCGTCCAACTTCTGTCTGAAATCAGAGAGAGGTTGAAAAGAGAGAAAGGTGTGAGATCTGACTGTGTTACTCAGAGTTTTTAGACCTTGAAAACGTCCAAGGATGAACACAACACATATTTGTTATGAATGTCTGTTTTCCTCACCTAAGAAAAAAATTTAATCCTGTGCTGAAACTGAATGAGACATTGAAGTTAATGTGGAATGAATCTGAATCAGTTTTCAGGAGCAGAATATTAACTTTCAGTATGTGGTTTCACCCTGGTTTAAGTGGGAGGCAGCCTAAGCTTCTGCAGAGGAGGGAGTGCTCCCTTGCTACTAATGCAGGCACAAGTGTGAGTTGTGGTCACCTGCCATCCAAAAGTACCTCCTGTTTACAGTAGTCTATTTCATTATGATTTGGCTGTATTTTGTATCAGTTCTTACTAGAATCCTCTTACGGTCAGTAGGAGTTGAAACATACTGCAAGTGTTCAATCTCAGTACAAATCTAAGTGAATTTTGATACTTCCTGTACTTCCACAAAGTAAGACAGTGAAGATAAAGGATTTCTGTGCAAAATCTGGTCATTTCTGTTGAGGTTTCCTTTTATGGCACAATGCCTTTGACCTGATCTGTCTCAGCATTGTGGTGATAAAAGTTGACTTAGGATAGATAGCTACTTAGGCCAGAATCATGGCAAAGTTTTGCAGGAAATAGATTTTATTAGATTAGACTTCATGTTCTTTTCCCATCTCAGCTGTGCTTTCAGAGACGTAATTATTCTGTTCAGCTATGACATGAACGTCAGCAAAGGGAAAAAGCAGATTTTTTTCTGCCTTTAGGAAAGCTGTGGCATAGATGTTAACTCATATGTTAACTCATAACTGTCCTTGCTTAATTTTAACAGAACTATAATCACCTTCCTCAAGGAAGGATGCCCTGTGGTATGATTCCAGTCCTACAAGGTGGCTGTTCTGATCATCTGCTGTTGCGTCCACACCATAGTCACAGCACAAAAGCTACAGCTGTGGGAAATGCACCTACTTTTCCTCTGTTTCCATTCCGAGACAGGCATATTCTGCTGTAATTTAATTAAATGTCAGGGGAAACTCTGGTATGTGTCATCCAGGAGGACAGTTTTGAGTATTGCAAGGGTTAGAAATATACTAAGAAAACTTGGTTATAGGCAAATGAATGTTATTCCATTTCTCTTTTTAATTATGGAACGAGAAATCTAAATTTAAATGTGTTATCCTGCATGCATAACTTTTGTTAACTCAACCAAATTTATGTATTGTCTAGAGAAAATTGGAACTTATGCCTCCTGGACAAGTAGTAAGATGTTATGCCACCTTTTACTGTGAACACATTTTTGATCTTGAATAATTCACATGCTACTTAGAGTTCCAGTCTGTTACACCATTGTTGCTGACTGGTTACTAGTCCATGCTTACTTCTGGTTTTATTTTTACTTCCGCATTTCACCCACATGTAATAAGAGGGAGCAAACTCTATTAGTTCTTAGTAGGATAGACATTAATGTGACATGAGCTTGAATTGACCACAGGCAAGGAAACAACTTTTCAGTTAGATACTAAAAAAGATGTTCAAATACTGCCTACCATGGCATTTATCTGAAGCCTGCATTATATTACTTGTGTTATTTCATCTTTCTGTATTTACAGGTGCATTCTTCTTAGTATTCTGAACATGAGCATATAATGTTAAAGGCACAAGTGACTTTTTAAAAGAGCTTACCTGTAGTATTTGCAGGCAAGAAGATAAGTATGGGGTTTCCCCACTGACTGTATAAACTTCCCCTATGTCAGGGTAGGATGTGAGGTACTAAACAAACAGGGTCTGCTCTGTTTTCTCAAAAGCAGCTAAGCTTCTACTGGTAATCATTACAGTACCTGTAAAGGACAACAACAGTTTTATTATAAAACTGTTATTTCTATCATGATTTGGTTCAGTTTAGAGAATCATACAGCATCATGAGTTGGAAGAGACCCACAGGAATCATTGGAGTCCAGTTCCTGGCCCTGCACAGGACAGCCCCAAGGATCACACCATGTACCTGAGAACATTGTCCAAATGCTTCTTGAATTCTGTTAGGCTTGGTACTGTGACCACTTCACTGGGGAGCCTGTTCAGTGCCCAACCACCCTCTGGGTGAAGAACCTTTCTCTAATATCCAGCCTAAACCTCCTCTGACACTGTGTCATGTCATTCCCTCAGATCTTGTCACTGGTCACCACAGAGAAGAGATGAGCACCTGCCCTTCCTCTTCCCTTTGTGAGGAAGTCGTAACTGCAAAGAGGTTTCCCCTCACTCTCTTCTTCAGGCTGAAGAAGACAAGTGGCCTTACCCAGTGCTCATATGGCTTCCCCTCAAGGCCTTTCACCATCTTTGTAGCCTTCCTTTGGCCGTGCTCTAATAGCCCTATGTCTTTCTTATATTGTGACACCCAAAACAGCAGATAGTACTTGAGGTGAAGCCACAAAAATGCAGAGTGTAATGGGACAATCAACTCCTTGGATTTTGCTCAGAGAGCAGGCTTGAGAGAGATAGTGATATCAGCCTAACTAATCATCACCATAAAGTTAACTTTATTTTGCCTTCATTGTTCAATGAGATATAGGATGTAACTACCAAAGCAATAAATGCTGCAAAATATTATGTGTATTTCCATAAGAATAACTTTCATGAGGTATGGTTGTAATTTCTTCTGTTCTTTATTTGTCTGTACTGCATATGAAGCCTCAGATATTCACTGAGTCAGGCCAGACAGGATATATAAACAGTTCTCTGTCTCTGCCAACTATGTTGGTAGCTTTGAGTGCTTTGCATTATTTATTTGAAAGCGTCTGTTGCTTAAACATTGCCTTTGACCATATGTTTTTGAAGTGACGGGAAGTCTACCAGTTTGGGTCTATTTAGTGAAAAGTGAAAGCTCCTTCCCCTACCTTTTGAGCAGCAACAATAGGAAACAGTGTCAGAAAGGGTAGTGAATCAAGTTCTGTATGAAAGTGATAATTGAATCTTCTAAACAAATGGTTGCAGGGCTGCATGTGCTCTGACTTTCATTTCTCACCATTGCCACTTACAGTGAGCATCTAACATGATTATGCCATCCGTGGTTATTTAGGCAATATAAAAGACTCATAAGAATAGGATTGACAGCATATATTTGTAAGTTAAAACACATCTCTATTCGGGATAAAATAGCCTTGAACCTCTAATAAAGATTATTCCATGTGTCATTTAATGAGAGGCTCCAGCAGACCAATTGAGATGCAGATTTCAAAAGCCTTGCAGATCCTGCAAGTTTGTTTTAGTGGGATCTATACTTGTATTAGATTTCTTAAGGAGTCCTGTCATAATGCCAAGAACTGTAGAGACACAAAGTCTTCAAGCAGTTCCTCTCTGGATCCTGCACTGAGTTCTCCTGATGGTAAGGGGAATGTCTGTGGTTCCTGATTCTGCAAACCCTGCATATGGATTCTACATTAGTTAGATGATAGCTGACAAAGTCACTACACTAGAGCACGAAATGTAAAATACTTCCATCAAAGTTCCCTAAAATTCCTATTGTCTGGATTTTACTGAAATTTCGTGATAGTAAATACCCTTTTACAAGCATAAAGTGTAAACACACTTTTCCTTACAATAAGTAATTATTTTTACAGTGCTCTTAATAGTTCACTGAGTCCATTTCAGAAGACAAGTCATGATCCTTAGTCGTTTAAGGTATGGACTTGAGAACCTACAAAACACCTGGAGCACCTTGTTTCTTCAAAAGGATTTCTTAGTATTAGTTTGAATCACTAAAATGGATAATGATAGGCTTAGAAAGTTAATTTAAAGAATTGTCTTTAAAAATGCTTGGAAAGCCTTTCTACTTGTTTCATAATGGCAAGGCTAAATGTTTTGTTTTGAAAGTGTCAGAATGATTTTTAACTTGAGAATAGTAATTTATTTTGATGTTTTTAAAGCTATTTGCAGTGTTCGTAAAAAAAAAAAAAAAGGTGTTCTGAGGTTTTATTGGTGGTTGTGGTTTTTGTGGTTTTTTTTTTTTTTTTTTTTTGTGTAATTTTGAAATTGTTTCTGTTATTTAGAAGTCATACTGCACAGAAACTAAAGTCTTAATCCTACCAAAGCAGTAGATCACTATGCTATACTAACAAGGTGACTTCTCCCAAAGCAGAATACTAGAAAGGGACAAGCCTTTCAAATTTTACAAGTCTTTATCATTCTAAATTTATTTTATGTGAGTTTATGGCATAAATACAGTTCTTCATAAAATACAGCAGAGTACTTCTTTATTGATAATATTTAACACATGTACAAGCTAAAGACGGCAATTTCAGAGTACTCATTTATCACTTAATTGAATTGCTTTTTAGTAAATACATATAGTAAAATGTAATCTCTAGCAACGCCAAGGTGATCACAAGGTGTGGGGGTAGAGGGGAAGGAGAAAACAATGGTGTGGTAATTTAGGAGTAAATAACTTCTGAGTGCAGTATTGTTGGAATTGTTGGACTAAATACTGTTATAAGAGCAGTAAAACTTGAGAATGGATGAAAGCAGGATTAAAATTTTAGGTACTGTTTTCTATTTGAAGTTTCCTAGTTGTTGTAAGTACTGTTACATCAACCAAAGAAATCCTTATTACAGGATTTGTACCAGGAAACTTTAGTGTTATGAGAGTGCTGACCTTGGATTACTGGCAGGGTTTCCTGGAATATCCACTCCAAATAATTATCAAACAATTATACTAGCTATATTTCAAATATTATTTTATCTGAAACTTGGAAATAGGATAAGGAAGTTACTTTTTCCCAAATCCATGATTTAGCATAATTCAAGTCCACTAAGCATTCATGCATTTTTAAAGTGCAAATATAATGTGGGTACAAAATGTCATTGCTCTGAGTCACTCTTGGGAGTGGAAATTTTATTCTGTTTACATCTCAAGATCTAAATCTTTTGCATTAACTTTTTTGTTTGGTTTCTCATCTTCAGTATATGTTCATATGATATGTAACACTATTTGAAAATATGTATATCTTCTATGAAAGTGGAAGTGCTCACATTGATTCGATAAGAAAAAAACACAGAGTTCAGAATCTTCCCTGGGGTCCTGTCCTATTCCCATTTAGATTGACAGATACCTTCCTCTATTTCTCTGTTAAAATAGATTCAGGGTCACAATATAAATTTGAGAGTATTAAAGGGGTTTGCCTTTCTCTTTAAAATTACTTCCACAGCACCTTAAAATGTCCTTGATGTTTAAGTGATGCTTTTGTGCAGATGAGAGTTTCTGCTTCTAATAGGTGATAGATTGATAGTTACCATTCAGTTATAACACACTAAATACAGGCAGACCTTTTTTTTCCTATTTTTAATGTTAAGAAATATTCCATAGATGTCCAAAGGCAGGTGACAAGGAAAGAGAAAGAATGAAATAGCAAGGAAAATATAAACAACCTTTGGAATCTATATTGGGGTCCCAGATGACAGACTGGTGACTATTTTATGGCCTAAATACTAAAACAATTTTCCTTCCAACTGACTCATATGCAGAGTAATTTATGTAAGACTCATTATTATATCCCCTTGTTGAATTTTTCTCTCCTTTCCCCCCCCCCCCCCCAATCACTCTACTTAGTGATAGTTAAAGCCCTAGGGATCTAGGGATGCTTAGAGTATCCTGCAAAAACAGTCTCTCAGTACCATTAGAGAAATGCACTTTTAAAACTCTGCATTCCTAAGATTAACCTAAGTGAACCTCATACCAGGTGGTTGTCAAGTTTGTTGATTCAGTGCATAACAAAATTTTCCTCATACAAACCAAATTATCAGACATGAAAATAATGAATAGTAGCAAGATTTAAATATCATTTGGTCCTTTATGTAGATGGGGATTAACAAAACGTAAATTATTTGACCTATTGAAAATCATCTTGCACGTGGGGTTCTGAGTGCTGCTGTCTGGAAGTAGATATTCTCTATGAATTGGCTATGGACAAACCTGCAAATGAGAGTTTGTGTGGAGAGCGTGGGGTGTACAAGGGTGGCTTCTGTGAGAAGTTGCTAGAAGCTTCCCTGGTGTCAGAGGCAATTCCAGATGGTTCCAGTACATGCACACATGCTTGCCAAGGCTGAGCCCATCAACAATGTTGGTAGTGCCTTTGGGATAACAGATTTATCAATAGGGCGTGGAACTGGGTAGGAGCAACTGCAGCCAGAGAGAGGAGTGAGCATATGTGAGAGAAACAACTGCAGACATCAAGGTCAGTGAAGAAGAAAGGGGATGAGATGCCCCAGGTGCTGGAGCAGAGATTCCCCCATAGCTTGTGGTGAAGAGTGTGAGCAGTCCTCCCCCTAAGGAGTAAGGAGTGGAAGAGACAAAGTGTGATGAACTGACCACCGCCCCCATTCCCTGTCCCTGGGTGCCATTGTGGGTGGAGGAGGTAGAGAAAATTTGGAGTAAAGTTAGGCCTGAGAAGGTGTTTTACAGTTTGGTTTTATTTCTCATTATCCTACTTTGGTTTGATTGGTAATAAATTAAACTCATTTCCCTGACTTAAATCCGTTTTACCCATGACAGTGTTTGGTGAGAGATCTCTCCCTGTCCTTATCTCAACCCACAAGCCTTTCACTGTATTTTCTCTCCCCTGTCCAGTTGAGAAGGGGAGTGATAGATATTGATGCTTCGGTGGGCATCTGGCATCCAGCCAGCATCAGCCTGCCACAGAGGGTAAGTCAAGTCCTTTTGATCATGCCTTGAATTATTGTAGGGTTTTTCTGCACTCATCGAAAGTTGGAGGTAAAGTCAAAGCACAGCTTGTCCAACATTGTTATCCCTAACATACAGTTTAGGGAAGAGCAGCAGGGGAGATAAGGAGAGGTTAGCTTGGACAAGGAATAAAATATATCTGTGAAGGAACTGGAGAAAATCCTATATTCTCTTCCGTACTGAGCAAAGGAAGGAAAGTAATGGTGTTATAGGTCCCCTCATTGCAAGTTTTTTATGTGGCATATCTGGTTCACCTAATTTTAAAGTTATCAAAGGGATGAAGGTACAACTGGTAGGAAAGACTTTCCTCAGGGCTTGATAATCCCATCCTCAAGCTAATTCTTGCAGCTTGGTGGGAAGTGTGTCTCAGTTCCTGAGATTTTCAGGCTCATTTGCAGGCTGTTGTGGGTTTGTCTGTTCAAAGCACTCTGCCTCTTGGGAAAGAGTAGACCCAGTTAATGTGGCTTATATTCGTCAGCTGATCAGCATTCATTTTTGATGCTGACCAAGTTTTATGGGTTAAAAAAGAATATACTGTGAATTCAGTCAAAAGCAGAAGTTTACAGCCTTGATTGCCAAATTTGGAAACATCTGAAGAAGTAAAATAATCAGTGTAGCCTTCATGTTTACTCGAGGTGAAATAATTTCTTTGGTGTTGCTTAGGATTTTTGAGGCAAATTGGCCTTAGACCAAGGTGAGAAATACTGCTGGTAGACACCTCTTTGTGGGATGCTAGACCTCACAGTGGGAACCTGAAGCCACTTGTGTAAGCTCACCTTGTCCCAGGCTGCTCTGAGCAGCAGGCATAGTAAGCATTTTCTATGAATTTACCAGGGATGAGAGTTCCTCCGCACTCATGTTCTGACTCTTGTAACCTGTCTGGTGCTGCTTATCAGAGGATGCACTACCCTTTCCTTTTGCTGACTTCTCTCAGATTATTACTGTGTGTCATTAGTCCACTTCTCTGGCTTCAGTGGCTTCTCTCTAGTCAGCTTTCCAAGGCTGCTATCAGTCTTCTAAAATCAATAAGAGGATCAATTGTACAACTGTTCTCTTAATTTTACAGTCTGTACCATGTCCATAGCTTTCCACAGAAATCATACAGGGTATGAATAATCCAGGCATCAAACTTGTCACTAACTGTACATTTAAACTTCATAACTTCTGTTAGTTGCATACCTATATACATTTCTATGAAACACTGACTTTTCTAATGTAAGCAGCCAGGTTCCGATGCCATTGCCTTGTGTCTCTTAGCTGTGACAGCTAATATAGTAGGTCTGTTCAGGGTTCTGAGTAAAATTCCAGAATGTAGTTTAAACAAAAAGTCTGCATAGGTGTGAGAAAATCATCAACTTTCAGTTTTCATAAATTATAATATATAAAGAAAACTCCTGAATGTCTGGAATGCAGCAGTTTCGAGTGCAGCTTAGGGAGTCACGGCAACAATTTACCTGGTGTCTGAGGATCAAAATACCCAAATTAATACTTTTCTTCAAGCTGAACCTTTTGCATAGAAAGACTCCTTTAGCGATTAATTTTAGTTATCTATTTTCTCCTGTTTGTATTTGAAATACATCCTGTAGCAGAGGATTGTGATCTGTATGTGCTTTATTTTCCTGTTTCTAGAGGTGTATTAAACCCATTCCTGATGTTCTCAAAGTGGTTTTTTTGCTGGTTTGGGCCTGTTGCTAAATGCCAGGCAGCTTGGAAAGGTGGAAATTAAGAAAGCAATTTGTCCAATGCTAGAGAATTTAATACTTAATGAATATAATGAACCTGTGAGTTTTAACCTGTGTGCATCTGAGGATAATGACTTTCTTTTTTCTTTGAGAAGTAATAAATGCAAAACTTGGTTAAAAGTTTTGCTTGTTGAAGATTCAAGAGTAATAGTACATGGAGTTTAATTTAGATTTTACAATTGCTCTTAGAGTTAATTTTAAAAGTATAACTGAGTAAACAAAACTTCATCTGTAAAAAAAAAAAAAGACAAATTAGACTATTTTCTGATAATGAATGTCAGCAAAGCATAGCCGGATTCCTTGTGATAGGGATAAATATATTTGTACTAATGTGCTTAAAAGGCATCTATTGGTTTTTAATGAATGTAAGAGATTTACTTTTTTAGCAGAGCTACTAAAATAATAATAATACATAAAGGAGTACTTTACACAAGCTCAGGAAATTATATTCATAGATTTAGCAAGGGAATTTGGTTCTGGTTTGAAAGATAACGTTCATTTCTATATACAAAAAATTGTTTAATTCATTTGCATACTTTTATTCTGCAGACACTGAAAAGCTTTAATGCCCCCCAAATTACTTAGATGTGACTTAGTTTTATGAGTTATCAAGCACTAAAGATATAAATAGTGTTTTTAGTCTCTCAAAGCTGGTGCAGTACTGCTGCAGAACACCACTATTGCACAATAGGAGTATTTTAAAGGGTGAGTTTGTTCCCCACAGTAAGATACCAAATTGGTTTGATTCTGAGATAATTTCTGACTGAATGTGGACATACAATTTTAAGGTATCTGGTGAAGTACAGACTTTCCCATTAAAGCATTCTAATGTGTATAATGGGCAGACACTGTGTTTTTTGAAATTGTATTTTTGACTCATAATCTAATGCAGCACCAATGTAAGATTGGTGTCATTTTAAGGAATAATAGTGATCAGACGTAAATGCTCTACCTTCATGTTGAATGCAACTTTCACTTGCTCACATCTATGAATAGATGTGTATGTATATGTACATAAAATATAGTCCCATTGGTGATGGAAACCAATGGAGCTGAAGCTGTGTAAACGTGGATTAAGAAGCAGACACTTGGGCTCCTACTCTAATTTGTAGGAACACAGCTGGTAGTCACCAAGAGGTATCAATAGTAAGAGTCCTGTGGCTACATATGAATTGCACTGTGAGAATTTTTCATAAATTAAAATTAACCTCTCCCTGTTCTCCACAGAAAGTCATGTTATGCTGTATAGAATACAGCATGATACCAGACAGCAAGATAAATATCAGTGCATCATCATCAGCATGGATTATTAATGTCACCACAAAGAACTTTGTTTTCTGCAAAACACTGATTTATTCTCTCTGGTGACCAGTGACAGGACCTGAGGGAACAGCCTGAAGTTGTGTCAGGGGAGGTTTAGGTTGGTTATTAGAAAAAGACTCTTCATCCAGAGTGTGGCTGGGCACTGGAGAGGCTCCCGAGGGAAGTGGTCACAGTGCCAAGCCTGAGTTCAAGAAGCATTTGAACAGTGCTTTCAGGCACATGGTGGCATTCTTGGGGCTGTCCTGTGCAGGGCCAGGAGTTGGACTTGATGATCCCTGGGGGTGTCTTCCAACTTAGAATCTTCAGTGATTCTGTGAAATTCATAAACTTGGCTGAATTAGGCAATAAGAAATTCACTGTTAACTTTGGTTTAGCTCTGCCTGTCTCTTGCTTGAAACTTTATCTTAATAAGTTGTGCATGTATCAGATAAAAAGCAGAAACTAGAGAAACTGTTAAAAATAATTGTGATGCTCTGGAAAGTTGATTCAAAGGAATTGAGTGGCAACTTTATAGTTGAGAAATTTGTGCTAAAAGTGATACTTTTTGTCTTTACTTAGTATGAATAGAAAAATGAAAACCAACATGTTACTAGAAAAATATGCTCTAAAGAACTGCTAGCTGTTAATTCCCAAACTGTACTAAGTGATAATATTCCTATGCCAGACTGATAAGCACCTGTAAAAAAGATAGAGATTGCCAGCTAAATTAGTCTGGTAATGCTGATAAGTCCATAGTAAGCTCTATAACATATGCTAGAGGCAAAGATGTATTCTGTAAGACTTGCCTTCCATCTATATTTTCAGTCTATGCATGTCAATCAAATTATTTCAGGAATGGCTTTAGCTTTGCAGATAGAGAAAATGGCCTTCAAAAATTCCTTCAAATCTATGTCCCTGTATCTTACTTTCAGCAGGGTAGAATATGAAGCCTCCTAGGTTGTGCCTTTGAAGCTGACGGGCTTTCACAGTGGCCCTAGATTGGAAGTGAAATTTAAAAACTGGCTGATCTAATCCTTCTTTTTCTTATGTTTATTTTTACTCTTTCTCTCTAAAGAAAGAGAATGTTCAAAAGTAATGGTGGTTGTATATATGCAACAACAGAGGACTTGTCAGAAATGACTGTGTCTTGGAATGCAGCAGCCACTTTGGATTATATTCTTTAAGCATTGTCACATGGTTAAAACCAATTTCTAAGACTGCTCTAAAATGGTTTTCATAGTTCTGTGATGTCACATCAGAATACAAAGGTGATTTTTAAATTCAAGGTGGGTTACAGATGGCTTAGACTTACACATAAATTGTATTTGTATTGAATTCTTTCATGACTTTATGAATAGAAGTAAGAGCATTACTTGTAAAGCTAATGAACTCTCAATGTGCAGTCAGATGGGCAGAGTACAAGTGATTATGTACTTACATGAGAAATTCCAGCATAGGGAAAAATTATTTCTTTTGGTGGTCACGTATTTTATCCTCAGTACCTTGTTCTGTTTGAAGAATATGCATTAAATCTTGTTTAAGAATGTAGGAGGAGGTTGATGTGTATGAGACATCAAACGAATCTGTCAGAGAGCTGACTATTGATAATGTACAACAATCAAGAGCTTGGCAACTCTCTACTCACAAACTTCTTTGCAATCAGTATTGTATTAATAATTTAGTTTCTGCTAATTTAAAATATTCTTTCAGGGACTTCATCCAGCACACTGAAATGTGATGGAGTGTCACCATTACTGTTGTATTGGAAACAGGAAGTAAACCCAGGAAATTTTGGTTTGGCCTCCTAGAGCGAGCGTGGCATTTGTCTACCTGAGTGTAATTTATGCACTGTAAACTGAATATATTTTGTGAGACACTTTCCCTGGGAGACACCTTTCCTCAAACAGAAGGCTAAAGGCCAGAAAATAAAAGATCATTCCAGCAGTAGCAAACAGCCAGGGCAGTCCTGAATCCTATCAAACAGGTGGTGGCAGGAAGCAAGCATAACAGAAAGGCTGTTCAGCTTTTCAGTATGGTATTTCACTTGCTTGTCCCAGACATTTGGTTTGTGGTGGTTTGGGTTTTTGTTTTGGTCTTTTTTGTTTGTTTGTTTTGGTTGTTTTTTTTTCCCCACACGAACACAAAACAAAAGTTCACATAAATTAAATAGTTCAAGAAACAGTGGTGAGCCTGGAAGTGGCAAAAATAAATGAGAGCACACTTTTCCAGTATGATTCATGTTAACAGAGCATAATTTGGGAACTGAAGTCCATTGCTTTGCAATTTATTGTAAGAGAAATTATTTTATCATAGAAATGCAGGACAGCCTTTTGGATGACAAATGTTTTCTTGTGCATGACCTTCTCCCACATCCTTTTCTTCAAAGTTTAAAAGGCAAGAGGGTGTCAGTAGAAGTAGTAATTATTATAAATCTAGTCTCTGGAGGCTCTCTTATCTAGGCTTCTATTTAATAAATTGTCATTTCTGCCTCTTCCAAAACAATATTTGAAGGTCTTTTCTGCTTTTTTTTTCTTTTGCCTTTTTTTTTTCCCCCCTTTTTTATCCTTCTTTGTCTGAGCTTATTGCAAGGCACATCTGTGGATTCCTCTGTTGGCTCCCCATGTTCTGCACAAAAGTAGAAGACTGTGATGGATATTAATCCCCCTCTGGTCATGTAAAAACAGACATGCCACATAATTGTTGATTTCACTGTTTGCTTTCAGGTCCTCTATGCTTGGATCCATATAACAGAGCTTATATCTGTAAACTTTTTCCTATCTTTTGACCAAGTGACTTGCTGGTACTTACAGCAATTTTAGTAGCTACTTGACAGGTGTACTATTTTATCAGTCTCCAGTTAATAAAATTTGTACTTTTAGAGAATCAGGATAAAAGCTGGGAACCTTTTGATCATAGATTATACTTCATTCCAGTTTTTTCTTTGCATACCTTAAATTACGTTTTTTATACTATGCTCTTGTAGAGCACTTGTGAAGTAGAGGCAGAGATCATGCAATGACATGGCTTCAGCTGTTCTCCTGGAAAATGAAAAGGACAGCAGACCCAATATGTCTCGTCTCACTGCTGAGAGCACTATAAAAATGTGTACCAAACTGATGCTTTTTTGGGAAAGTTATAGATGTAGTGACAGAGAGGGTGAATAATCTCCATTTGTAGTTCCACTTTGGATTGAGGATGGCAAAACTACTTATCCATAGAGATAATTAGAGGGAATAGATTAAAAAAAAAAAAAAAAAAAGGATAATCTGTGAGTTTGAGCAAGCTAAAATGAAGGACTTGTTTGCATAAATTTGGCCTGAAGGATCATTTTCACGCATTGGTCCAATATTAACAGGAGGAACAAGATGATTTGTAAGGCAATTTGGGCTTCTGCATTTTAGAACCACACCCAGCATAATTGTTTATTCTTTCTTTAACATAGGAGGGGGAACAAAATCAACCTGAACACTTCCAAGGAATGATTCATCATATGGTCTATTGTAGGCTGAGTTGGTGGAGTCTGAGTGCCTGTTGTCTTTATTGGCAATAGGGGAAGTCTAGAGGGCTAGCTCAGATGCAGTCAGTGTGAGCACCTAAGGCTGGCCATTGGTATTCAAATGTGCTGAAGTTCATGGACCTGTTGGTATAGCCTTTCCTATATTCACATATCAAGTCTGTTCCAGGTAAATGAAAATATTGCATTGCTTTGAAAGAAAGTTACATGCACTCTCAGCAACTCTGTCTATCCATTTTATGGACTATTGTTGTACAAGTAACACTGACTATCAAAAGTTACTACTTATGAGGTATTTGTTCCAAGTCTGGCACTTTTTGTTTTGTTTGGGTTTTTTTGGTTGGTGGTTTTTTGTTTTTTTTTTTAAGTTTTTTTTTTTTTTTTAAGTTAAGGTATATTATTAAAACAGATGAACCAAAAACCTCCAAGGAATAAATAAGTTAAATAAAAATTATTTAAGAACATCAGCTTGCAAGCTG